>CM076580.1:759021554-760221554 GCA_034641835.2 Pinus albicaulis
GCCTAGACAACATAGACTTATTAATACAACCAAAAACCTTTTCATTACGCATTACATTATGGGTACCATCAAAATTTCGAATTTGAGAACGAACAATCATTGCACATTTTTTAACTTGGACATTTTTCTAGTATAGTTTTGAGATTTTTTTCAAATTAGACCATTGAAAACAAGCCTTTAATATATTTGTTCCTAGGGAATCAAATATTTTTTATAACTAATATGGAGCATGTATTAAGTCCCTTCTTTCATAGCTTGTGAAATTCTATCTCATATTGGTCTTTTACAATTCCTAGATTCATTGAAAACTCTAACGAACTATGTGCCAAGATTTGTATCATGTAATATTGGCATTTTAGAATTCCTAGATTCACTGCGACCTCTACAAAAACTATGTGCCAATATTTGTATCATGTAATGTGTATGAATCTTTCCACACCCTCCTTTTTGTAGCCATCTCTTGAATCGAGCAACTAATAACATAATTTTATGCTTTTTCCTTGCACAGTAAAACGTGTTAAGAAAGCGCGTCGTTCGTAAGTAAGCATCTGTTGGGAACTAATCTAACATGACTAGTAGGCATGTGTTAGGTCCCTATAATTTGTCAGATTGGCAAGACCAAATAGACAAGGGTAACATCAAACCAACTTTGGAGTCCTAGGACCTAGCCTTCCTAGACTCAGAGAGGGCTCTCTCTATATTTGAATAAAATATATAACTTGTTTGATTTTAGGATGATGATTTTAGGCTAGTTAAAATGATAGGGTTGTTTGTTTTGTTTTGTTTGGTTGGGTTTCTTGTTAAGTAGAACAGATAGAGTAAGAGAAATTCAAACCATTGGGCTATGGGGTGTGTGAAAGGCTTGAAAAGTACAACAATAAATCAAGGGTGTTTCATAGGGCAAGTTAACAAAACCAAATGGATCTTAATAGCTTATGTGGGTGTAAAATGAACATTAAGTTGTGAGTTTAGTAGGTTTAAAGTGAAATTAAGAATCCTTTAACATATAATAGAACAAGAATAGACTTTAAGATCATTATTCTTAGGAGATAACCAAAGGACAGGGCACACCATAAACTTCTTTGGCCTAGCTTTATCAAGTAAACTTTGAGACAACAATCCAGAAAACCCTAGAGAGTAGGGAACTCCTAAATTCTTCAATCAGACCTTAAATACCTTTAAAGTGAATTTTCAAGATAGACCAAAGACTTGGCAAGCCATAAACTTACTTTAACCTAAACCTAATGCTCAAACTTCAAAACAAAAACAATGTTTAAGCTACACCAAAGAACGGGCATACCATAAACCGGTTTGAATATTATTAATCATTTCAGACAACAGGATATGTGAGTCAGAAGCAAGGAAGAATTCTCGATCGGACCCATCGGGGAGGAAAACATTAAGATAAAGAAAGCAGACATACTTAGGGTGCCAAGACACATATCCTAATCTCAAAATTTCTATTCTTTTATCGAGAGAGAAAAGATGAACAATATGAAAAACAGAAGGAAACAAATACAATATCAGGACAACATAACCATTTAGACAAGTTTATGAATCCTGTGAATATGCTTGCTCCATTGATATTCAATCCAAAACAGTCACAAAGCTCCAAAACCAATTTCTTCACAACTCAAAATCTATGTAATATTGAGCTCAAAAATCAACCAACAACAACTATGAAGCATACATCCAGTATTTATCTGCAAAATGAGGAGCTAAACCCTATCTATGGTTTCAAATGTCATTCATTACATAGTTAATGCATTTTGATCTTTGAAACCATGCAAGGCCCAAGGCAAAATATCTAAAACTCATTTATTGCAAAAATAACTTCTAACATAACTATTTGAGCTAATTTTGGAAAAATGTTGACTTTAAGGCTTCAAAATATCTTTTTCAATAACTCTTGGTAAGGGCACAACTCCAAGGTACAGGGGCGTAGCGCCAGTGTAAATGCACAACGCCAAGACTGAGAAAATGACCTGTTTTCCAGCTAAATTTTGGAGGCCTTTCTGGTGTCCAAATGAGCTCCATGATAGCTCATTGGAAATCTCTCTGAGTCTATTTTCCAAATATACTTCCACTTTCTAGAATGGTTCCCATTTTCCTAGTCAAAAATCACTTCTCCCAAGACTTCTAAACGCACAGCGCCAGTGCCAAAAAGAGGGCAGAAAGGTGATTTTTTGGTAGTTTCTGGCCTTTTTGAGGGACCAGTTTTGCTTCAAATCTCCTGAAATTTTCTGAGGTTGATGTACTTGGCATGAGGAACATGAAAATACTGACCTTTTTTCATTTTATTGCCCCAAAAAAGATCGCAGCGATAGTGACGCTACGTGTTTGGCCCAATTTTCTACAAGCCAAACTGTCAAAAATTCGAAATTTGCACCGAAGTGCCAAAAATGGAATTTTCTTTGCCAATAATGGTTGGGAGGCTTGGAGGGACACCTCAGCAATAATATTCAGCTTTTCCTTCTCTTTTTCCTCATTTAGAGCATGAATCTTTGCATGGGCTCGTTTGAGTTTGGCCCTTGCAATCCTATTTCTCATGGCATAATGTCTTGCCATCTTCCTCTAAAGGTTAGTGCCTCTCTTTTCCTTCTCTATTTGACCCTCTAAATGCAAGTTTTCCCTCTCAAGCCAAGATTCTCTATCTTTGCTAATTTCTATGGTAAGCAACTCACTTAGAGTGAGCTGCTCTGCCAATTCTTTCTCTCTTTCCCGAGCTAAAGCCTTCTTCAACCCAATTTTCCTTGGTCTCTTCCTAAGAAGTTATACTTCCTCATCCTCACTATCATCAAAAGTTTCCAATGTATCATCTAGCAAAGCCTTGGCCTTTCCAGCCTCTCTCTGAGCTCTGGTTGCCCCAATCTCACTAATCGCCTTCTTTGTCTCTAACTGTTGATTCTATAACTCAAAATAGTTAATTACATTCTTTGCCCTACCAAGATTAACTTGAAGCTCACTAATATTGGCATCCTTTCTTTTGATCAACATATTGGTGATCCTCTCCTCATCCTCATCATCAAGGTCAATCAGTTGAAACTCCTGCTCAGTTTCATGTTTATCCTCCTCTTCAACAATGACATGCTCTGTAACCTTTTCCTTGCCCTTATCAACTTGTTTTGTTGATTAAGAAGGCAGGGCCCCTTTCACCTCAAGTGAAGCAAACACCTGCCTGTGGCCTCTCTAATAGGTCAAAGGAAAAGGCTAAATATCATGCATTTCAGTGCCAATTGTCCCAATATCTCTTTCACTACTTGAGGCTCTAGTATCAAGAGATGATGGTGAAGGATTGTGAAAAGGATATGAGGGAGGATCATCGTGAGGTGACTAGATGTGAGTGGATGGTGATGTATGAACAGCGGGATGTGATGGAGAAGTGGTATGGGAGGATGAGAAGATGAAGGAATATCTTGCTGATGATGGCCAGGTGGAGTGGTGAAAACCTCATTGGCAATGAAGGTATCCCATGGAATTTTTTTCTGTTATAGTTGATGCATGACCACCATCTTGATGAGTGAGTGATGAAATAGGCTCTGCATTTTCTTATTATAATCTCTCTTTTGCACAATTTAGGCCATTTTGTCAATGCTACGGAAAATATAATATGGTATATGCAGCATCCTAACACTAGTGAAATGCATAAGAAGATGGATGTGGTGTGGGTAGAGGTGGGAAAACCTTCCCTCACAAGTGAAATACTTCATTATTATCTTCATCATGGGTGCATATCTATCAAGAAGATGAGAAAAAGGGAAGATGGACTTGTGGTGATCTTTATACCTAGGTTTGAGGTAAGATTCAAAATAACTCATGTCCAAGTTTGCTTGTTTGAACCACTTCTCTCCCACACTAGGTATCCCTGTAGCAACTACAATGGCATCAGTGGACATCTCAAATGTAACCCCGGCAAGATTGACCTGCTTGTCATGTAGATTGATGATGAATAGTATTTTTAGCTCCGGGTGATTTTGTACTTGTTTAACTCTCTCGCAAAACTTAAAGCAGCCCACATGTTTAAAACAAGATACAGTGAGAGGAGAGGCCATGAGTTCCCTTATGGTGATAGGTTCAAATATGTTTATCTTCCCTCCCTTGTGATCATGTCTCCTTGGCATTTGTGCCTCAACACCACTTCCACTGTCTCCTTCCTCTGACATTTTTAAAACTCTGTTTTATGAAACCCTAGAGTGTAGGTAAAATGAATGAGGGGAAGGAATGAAATGATAGCTTTGCAAATGAAGGGAATGAGTGAATGGGTAGAGGTGTAGGAAGTGAGTGAGGGGAAAAATAACTCAATGAGAGCCCTCAAACAGTGTGATTACCCTATCTATAACTGATACTATGTTTAGGAGGATGAAATAAGTATATAGACAATGATCTTTGATTTGTAGCTAGGGTTTGATTAGGGTTTTATTAGGGTTTCATTTCCATTGAATAAATGATGACCAAAATAGCTTGAAAATGGTTATGGTATGCACTTACCACTTAACAGTGCTTTGGAGAACCTTGGCAAAGATTTGAAGGCGATTTGGAGTGATTTAGGTGGTTGGAAGGCTCAGAAACCCTTTTTGTCCAAACGCGCAGCGCCAATGGCTGAGGGCGCAGCGCCAATCCAAGCGCACAGCACCAATGAAAATGAGCACAGGGTCCTTTTGGCAAGGGTGTAATGCCAGCTTCCAGGTGCGCAGTGCCTTCAGAATTTGCGTGGTGGAAAACTGGCAAGGGTGCAGCGCAAACTCCCAGGCGCGCAACACCAAGAAAAATTGCCTGAATTCTGCTTGCAAACTCACAAATTTTACTTTGCTAAGCGCTCTTGATGTTTTGAGAGGCAACAATGATTCATATGAAATGTAAAATGGGATTTTATAGACTTGTAGATTTAATTTAACTTGAAAAACCCACTTTCTAATGTTTTTGAAGTATTTTACTTTGTCACTAATACTCTTTGACACCTTTTTGCTTGCAGGTTACTGAAGTCACTGAATTGGCTTTTATTTTGTTCATTGAGACTTGACATGTTTACTTTGACAACTTTGGGATTTAATCACATAGTAGCATCTTCAAAATATTCTGTAGTTTGCACCATAAAGTCCAACTCAACTTTTCCACCTCTTTTGGCCACCTTTTTCAAAACCCTAGGTGTCTACAGTTCTTTTAAAACAATCATCAGTGTTGTCTTCTAAGTTCTCTATAGCCCTTTCAAGTTCACTCATTTTTGTCCAGTTCACCTCACCTTTTCCATATTTCTTCAATATTTTCTGATAGACTTTCTTCATGTTTGACCTTGTGTGCTTCCTCCATGCCATTTTTCTGCAAGTAATTACTACTTTGGCACTCAAATGGACTAACAAGTTTATATACCCTAGTTATTTACAAGACCAAGTTGTTCCCCTTTCCTTTGATGTACATTGTTTTCATTCAGGAGTAGATAGTCTACATCATCAGTACTTTCTGCTGATAAATCTTCCAACACTTCTGCAGAAGCACTAGACTTTGTCCAATTTTCTCATTTGCAGGTTCTGAAATGATAAGATAATCCTCTTTGGAAATTTTAGGTTCTGAAATGATAAGATAATCCTGCATGATAAGATAATACAAGTTTTCTCATTTGCAGGTACATTATTCTGACCAAAGTTGTCCCACCACTTACACCTAAAAATGACACATTGAAACAAAGACAAGTCCACTTGAATGATCTCTTGTATATTTCCAAAGCAACTTAATGTCTCTTGCATTAGGCTTGATTGCAGTGGCTAGCACGACTATATTGGTCAAACTCGACTTCTACTCCACAATATTGTGTCATGCATCCATCATCGACATCCTCTGTGCAAAAATGATGTCCATATTTCCACATAGATGGGAACAAATGCACCTATAAAAAAATTGAAAAGATCACATTGTCATGTGTTTAATAACCCAAACATAATTAAAAATATAAAATATATATAGATGTTACAATTAAAAGGTGTAGTACAAATTTAAAATTGTACAGAAAGAGATTATAATTACCAAGTTGTTGCACCCAATCCCTATGTTTAACACATCCTCTTCAATATGCGAGTAATTACCAGATACACCGTATTTCTCTCTGACTTTATCAGCAACCCAACTATTAGGGAATTTCATTGGCATATTTTCTTTTAAATGATCGGTATAAGGCACACTTATACCATTCAAGTGTTTTAATTCTTTCATGACACTATCCCGTTTCCTCCTCTTCTCTTTGGACAATGCGACCAACGGTTGTGTCTCTTCTCTTTAGAAAAATGTCTATAAGTGAGGATTAAGGATTCATATGAAAATATATTGGGATTCCCAACTATAGGAAAATTAAAAGCTTTGAGTATTAGCTCTAAAATGGACTAAAAAATATTCTCCCCTAACGAAGACAAAAAAATTCGACTGTGGGACAAGGGAAGACACTAACCAACTGAAAAATTCAGGGAGATTATAAGTATGTTGGAAAGTTACATGATAAAGGCTAGACTGGACGACTCAAAAAAAATTATCTTAGTCACTAGAATGGTCAAGAATATCCTATCAAATATCCAAAAGGTCTAAGGAACAACAAGAATCGTATACTTCATCTTCTTTGCCCACAAGGGCTATATGAACAGACGACATAGAGATTGCACGTTTTTTAGTTATCATCAGGGTTTCCTCCATGTTTACAATTTGAAAGAAAGGACAAGGAAGACATGTCGAAGTAGGAGTTAACTGGTAACCAAAGACAATGAAGATTCGAATGCTGATGTGGAATCAACAATGTACACTATGGGCGATGTTCATTGTAACTCTGCAGTTGGAGGACAAAGAAAATAACAAGTGTGACGACTTTTTATCTTTTTTGCACTGATCAATAAAAATTAAAAATCTCAATGACGTGTAAAGGCACAGCCCTCTCGCTTGCCTGGCTCTCCTAATGGGTGCATGATTTGTCACCAAATTCCAATGTGTGGTTTTCATAAAAATCATTAACCGCTTCTGAGGGGTCCCCATAGTGGTTTGTGAAAATAGGAAGGGACATATCACAATGAATCGTGGTCGTTGATTTGGAGATGGCTTGTTTAGCCATCCTTATTTCGGATGAGCCCTCATCCTGTAAATTTCGATTGCTTTAACCTATCGGAAATCCTTTGATTCCTCGGGCTTATTCCAATGAGCGGTTATCAGAGCCCAAACTTTCACGCGCTTTAATTTCCAATTCATAAAAGTTTCGGACCCACTTTTATATAGTTTAAGGTTGTGCTTTTCAGCCTGAAAAGTTAGGCTTGTATACCAAATAGAAATAAAACCTTTGAAAAGGGACTATATATATATATATATATATATATATATATATATATATATATATATATATATATATATATATATATATATATATATATTTGTAGGAGAAGTAGAAAGTAACCTTTGACTACAACACCTTGCATTAAATAACTAGGGTCCTTGAATTCTTTACCCTTCCAACTCTTCATTTGTATTCATTTGGATTCCATCTGGGTAATAATGTAGACGATGGCCTTATGCAGGTCTTCCAATTAGCTAGCTAGGTGTCTCATATCCTTCCTTATCTCGTGCATCTTGTCACATTAACACCCTCTACGAGGAGGATAGCTAGTCATGGCATGATTGTATCTAGGAATTTCCAAAATCTAAGACTCCAAGTATTGCCATAATTAAGACTACCACCACACAAAAAATAATAATAATAACAACAAGAGAATTGGAGGGATAAAGTCTTTTTGAGTATTTTGCAAGACCAATCAACTCAACAATCACTTTAAAATCCAAATATAACTAACAAATTAAAATTACAAACCTATCCATACTTTCAACGGGGAAAAAAGGTTCATTACCACCCATAGATTATTTATAATTTTTCCTCTCTCCCCACATAAATGTTTAATTTTATGGAATAGATTTGACAACCATATAATTTATTGCACCTTTTAACATTTACTCAAGCTATTCACCATTAACCATTAACCACTAGAGTACCAACAATGTTAATTTTCTTAGGGCTAGAAGTCTATGTTCTAGATAATTGCATTTTAAAATATTTTCAACATCTTCACATTGCATTCACCCCATATCATCATAAGCAATTATGTAAAGAGAACATTAGAAATAAAAATGCAGCGAAGCATTCATGGGTATTTCATTATATCTATGCCATATGGCTCAACATATCTCTTTCCCAAGAACTGAGGACCATTAGGGTGATGTTACATCACAAGATTGACTTGCATTAAGGTGTTGTTACACCACAACACTGAGGTACAATTTTGCGGACCCATAGGATGCAATGATCATTATATCACTGTAATTATAGGTCCCAATGTGCATTTATTTGAGGCACACAAACTCTGCGTTTTACCCTATGAAATCCATGCAATTTGGAGTATTCTTGAAAAAACGAAAATATATATGTGAAATATAAAAATAAAATATTTAATTGTATTAATGTTACTTATGAGTAAAAGAAACTTTATAAGTTGAATCATTCAATTTGGCCTTGAAATGAAGGTTGGACGTGCATTTTTGTGAAGCATACCAAAATTGTTTTGCTTCACTAATATGTATGTCTAGGCTTCATTTCTTGGCCAATCCGATTGATTCAAATTGTATATTATCTAATTAGTAATTTTACACACTAATTTGCTTCCAGTAAGTTTTTGTTGTTCACATATTGTTAAAATTTTTGGGGAGACACTGTGAACTACAATTGCTCCAACACTTTCATTTACATTAACTTCGACCTTCATATCGCTAAACTAGAAAAAATTAATTGTATTAATATTACTTATGAGGGGTGGCAGGAAGGGGAGGAATTCTCACTAATCCCGAGGGAACAATTGACAACAGCTATGCTTGGAGACTCGGATCCAAATCCAATAACCAAGCATAATTGTATGGACTCCTACAAGGTCTTCTCAT
Organism: Pinus albicaulis; assembly: GCA_034641835.2. Classification (NCBI taxonomy): domain Eukaryota; kingdom Viridiplantae; phylum Streptophyta; class Pinopsida; order Pinales; family Pinaceae; genus Pinus; species Pinus albicaulis. Next base: position 759,030,504 of record CM076580.1, read on the forward strand.
CGTCATGAAGAAAAATGTGGACAACTTAACCATTTTGGTAGATTCAATGATTACCATACCATTCTTCATAATATAAAATAATCCAAATGACATAAATTTGGCTCGCTCCTTGTCTAGAGTCAAATTTCTGTTAAAAAGTTTCCTGATCTATTTAAATGGGTTCACTTGCTGGTTCGAAACGTGTTGATCTAATTTATTCTTATGTGATTTTTACCAAAAAAAATTATTCACAATTTATGAATCACATAAGCCAAATTCATAATAATAGAGCTTTTTCACATCCTTAAAAGCTACAATATAAGATGACAAAAAGGCTAAAGTAGCGTGCTCCTTCACGGAAGCAGAGCGAGAAGTTAATGAGGAAATAAGTGCGTGCCCAATCCCCTAAGGTTCCATCAATCATGATTTTGGAAGGGAGGTAAAATATTAATACAGAAAGGGTGTGCGACACAATAAGTGGGTGGGGAAAATCGATGTGAATGGAAATATATACTGCATAGTTTGGGAGATGACGGGAACCTATTTATCCATTGTGTTCGTGGCAATGTACGAGTCCTGGAGTTATCTAGGCTCGTTGAACTTAACCTCGCATGCAACCTTCATAAATTCACAGCCCTGAATCCTTGCAATTTATCATCTCATGATTGCGTTTCTCCAAGTAAAATTTAATGCTTGTTCAATGGAGCTCATTGAGCTCTTGCGAAGGATTGTGGGATACGATGGTAGAGTGAGGGAAAATCCATTTATATTGGGGCAATTCCTGAGTTATCTTATATGGTTTCGAGGTTTTATTGCGTTGCAGATGGATTGTAGGGGTATTTGGGTCTCTGCTGCATTTGTGGGAAAAATGTGTTGGGTCTTGTAAATTCCAAGAGACGCCTTTGGCTCTCCAGATGTGAGACGGTGAATTGGCACAGAATTACTTAGAGCAAGGTGGGTCGGAGCAGACTGTGGTTGTGTGCTAGGGGAAAATTCTTAACGAGCCATCCTTTGAAATCACTTATTTTGCATGGACTCTTCAAACTCTGAATGTTATAGGAAATTTCCAATGGCGAAATTGGCATGAAAGGTTGGAGATTCAAGCAACCCGGAGACTTCGTCGGGATTTTATCTGCCGGGAATTTCTCGTCGAGGATCATAGGCAGAGGGGATGCAAGCGTTCATCTTGGAGGTCAGTTTGAAGTGGATGGTGTTACCGCTCTTTGCGTATTCTTGCATTTTCCATTCCATATCTGTGGCACTGGCATCAAGAGTGCAATCCCATGCGCTGGAGGTCAGTCAGAATTGGACTATATTGGTTATTTCTGCGAAGTCTGTCAAAGTCACACCTGCAACAAATGCTTGGAATCTGTCTTGAAGCCAAACTGGTCAGCAGAGATATTCTAATGGAAATTTCAATGTATAGTGATTCACTCTCAAGATCCTCCTCTTCGGTCAGCATCTGTTCACCATGTCACAAGTTCCATGAAGCCCTCCAACAAGCGGATTTCCACATATAGGTCCAAGTCCACCAGCTGTCAAACTCACAAATTGAGCACCCAGACAAGTTGTTAGTTCTCCAGAACCAACTCTCCTGGGTGATGGATGAATTATTTTCCTTGATAGGTGTGATCCTTGACCTGAAATTTGCAATGGATCTCCAAGGAGCAGCAGAAGGTAAAGAGATTGGGCAAGCAGGTATGGATCTTGACCTCAATCGACATGTTCCTAGCTTTGAATAGTCCACCTTCAGCATGGCAAGTCAGGTTTGTACTTTTGGTTTGCTGGGGGGAAATAATTCTATCCTTGGCTCGCAGACTGTTTGTAAAGTCTTGAATGTTATAGGTCTGGTCCTATTAGCCCTTGGAGGCTTAGTAATCATATTGGAAGTGTTTTTGTTATGTTTTGTCAAAATCTGGTTTCAAGTCTCTGTTGTCCATTGGTATCTACTGTTGGTTGTTAAAGACCTTAGCAGGTCATGGGCTAATCAGCTATGGAAAAGAGCTGAGTGTCTCTGGTCTTAGAAGATGTAACCCAACAGTTGTGACTCGTGCAAATTCTCTCAATAAAATCTACTTATTTTTTTTTTTAAATGTTACTTATGTGTAAAAAAAAAAGGCTCCAAGTTGAATCATTCAATTTGATCTTGAAATGAAGGTTGGACATGCATTTTTGTGAAGCAAACCAAAATTCTCTTGCTTCACTAAAATGCAGGCCCAAGATTCATTTCTTGACCAATTTCATTGACATTACTCTGTGTATGAATCATTAAATTTGGTCTTAAAATGAAGGTTGGATGTGCAATTTTGTGAGGCAGACAAAAATTGCATTGTTTTCCTAAAATCTACACCCAGACTTCTTTCCTTGGCCAATCTCATTGATTCAAATTGTATACTATTTAATTACTAAGTTTACACACTAATTTGCTTCCAATAAGTTTCTATTGTTCACAAATTGTTGATACTTTTGGGGTGACACTTTGAACTGAGATTGTTGTAACACTTTCATTTACATTAACTTCGACCTTCAGATCACTAAATTAGAAAACTTCCATTGTATTAATGTTACTTATAAGTATAAAAATACTCTCCAAGTTGAATCATTCAATTTGGGGCATGCACTTTTGTGAAGCAGGCCAAAAATGCCTTACTTCGCTAAAATGCTTGCCCATATTTCATTTCTTGGCCAATTTAATTGATTCAAATTGTATATTATTTAATTAGTAATTTTACACACTAATTTGCTTCGAGTAAGTTTTTGCGATTCATAGATTGTTGACGCTTTTTGGGGGACATCCTGAACTGTAATTATTGTAGATTCATTTACATTAACTTTGACCTTCATATCATTAAATTATAAAACTTTAATTGTATTAATGTTACTTATGAGTAAGAAAACACTCTCCAAGTTGAATAATTCAATTTGGCCTTGAAATTAAGGTGGGGCATGCATTTTTGTGAAGCTAGCCAAAATTGTCTTACTTCACTAAAATGCACGCACATGCTTCATTTTTTCGCCAATCTGATTGATTCAAATTGTAAATTGTTTACTTAATGATTTTACACACTTTTACATTGTTATATATTTACTTTGAGCTTAAATATTTATACTTCATATTTCATACAACATTCTAAGTTTTGCTTCCACTTGTCTTATGTGAAAGTTGTGTATAAGTGGGAAACATTGTTATGTATGATATTTGTCAGACATGATGCAAGGTTATATCCTAAGGCTAGGTATTGTCCAATTATGTCCCATTTCAAATTCCATTACCAATAGTGTAATTTGTTTGGCATGGGAATGCACATTTGTTCTGACTTAAACATTGGCAGATATGATGAATTGTTACATTGGAAAATTTGGATTTTAATGAGTAAGATTTCTTTAGGATAATGAGCATGATATCATGTTGTACAAAATGTTTGTATCTTGTTGTCCTTTGTTAGCAATTATTGGCTAGAGAAACTATGCCAAGGCATCTTTGTAGAGGATATGCTTTAAAGATGGTTGGTTCAAGGATAAAACCCGTGTTTAAGTAAATAGGACTTAGTCTTTTTAAGATTGATCGAAGTGTTGATTCCCAGCAGTAACAACATAAAATATTTTAAAGGATTTGACAGAAGAATAAAGGAAACATTAGATAATTTAAACATATTCAATATGAATACTTAATGATCCAATGAGAACAGAAAGCATACAGAAGATTCTCCCATAGCTGACATTAATACATACAAGAATTGTACATAAGAAAACAATCTAGAAATTCAAAGTAACTAAAACAATCAAACAATTTGCTTAATTAACCCACTACTGAGCATAAATTTGCCATGGGATATCAGGGAGGCTAATCCTCAGTCAAACCTTTCCCAGATATCTATACTATCTTAAATGTGTTGCAGAAAAAGGTAACGTAACACTAAAAGCACTCACATGTGAAACAATGTTGCCATAAGCTGAAATCATACCTTCTTAATTAACTTTGAAAATATTCAGGTATTACAAAAATATCCAAAATTTTGGTTCCAGAATCAAACCTTTTCCAATCAAAATAAACAATATATATATAGAGAAAGAGAGAGAGTTTGTACAAAAATCATATCTCTACATAATACAATGAAAATAGTTTTTAATCCAAAATAACAACTTGGATAATATTCAGCAAAATTTTGACTAAAATAGAAAATCTTCAACTTGATTATCTTCAATTGCCCTTGATTTCTGAATTTTGTTCCCAAGATATATGAGTCTGCTATGATTTATTCCTTTGAATTTGGATTTTCCTTGATTATCTGCCCAAACATAACCTATCTTTAATATATTGCCTCTGACTTTGAGAATTAAGAAATGAGATCAACGAGTTGTTCTCATTCTTCTCCTGCTGGATAAGTTAAAGAAATCATCTTTTTATAAGTTTCATCCACTTTAGTATATTTTTGAAAGGTTAGTTTAGCTATGAAAAAATATCTAATTTCATAAGATATGAATAAATCATTGGATAATTTTTCAAGAAGACTTTGACCAGTCAAAGCCCCTTTTATCCCAGCAAACTTTGACCTATCCATTGCATCCTTGTTTAGTAATATTTTATATTATTCATTAGATACCAATTTTCCCTATGAATTTTTTAAGGAAGGTAAATCCCTTTGTAGTAAAGAAAAGAACTTCACGTTAAACGTGTTAATCTGAATCTTCATGGAATCACACTTCTATTTCATTTGCATCATCATATTTTTCTCAGTCAAAACTTGTTTGGTTTATATAATTGAATGACTCTTTTCAACAATATCCTTTTCTTATAACTCTTGTTTTGATTTTGAATTTAAAGACTTTATGATTTTATTAGTTTGATTGGGTTTATTTCCAAGCTCATTCTCAATTTCATCAATTGATTTTTCTTCTCTTTCTAGCAACTCCTCTTGTTCAACTACAATCTCTATTGGTGTCCAAATTTAAGATATTGAAGACATGACCTCTAACCAAATTATTTCTTTAGCTTGAATCAAACATTGAACACTGTCAACTTGACCTAAATACCACTCAAGCTATTTATGCAACCTAGAACTCTTTTGAAGTTCAACAACTAAAGAATTATTTGATTTTATTTTCTCTTGCTCAATTCTCTCTAAAGATTTCTTTTATACGACAATTTCTTCATTCTTTAAAATTCTTAAAGAAGATAATGCATGTGTTAATCCCTGTGATACATCATTTCTTTCTAAACTCACTTGGGATGCATAAGGCATTATACCTTATGTTTGTTGACTTTCCTTTAGTAAATATTCCATTTGTGTTTCCATTTTCTGTATTTGCAAATTCCGCTCAACCATCATTGTTAAAAGAAATTTTTTTTTTTTTTCTCTACCTCTCCAATTTCTTGCATTTGTGGATGTTCAATTGTTAGCAGCTTTAATGTTTTTTGAAGATCTTGAATGTCTGCATTTTTGTTCTTTATGATTTCCTAGGTAGCATTGATATCATTAGGATCTAATCCCAACTTGGTAATTATGTCCTCCAATTATTTGATCCTGGTATCCTTAAAAATGGAGGACATTCTCTCCATCTTTAACTCATAAATTGCATTATTCAATGAATTCTGCAACTTTGACAAATTAATTCTTGAACTTGTTAAGGTGGAATAGAGCATTTCTCTTGTATGTCTATTAATATCAATTTGATCAATTGGATGAATTTGATTTGTGTTAAAAAAATATATAGAAGTCTTAAAATATTTTGCAAAATTGTCCCCTTGGATTTTTGGTTCTAATATGGCTAATTGAAATTGTCCCTTCTCAACATGTAAGGCTGAGAGTAATATGTTTTTTGTAGAAGAAGTTTGTTTCCAAAATTGAGTGTAGGTAATTAACTTCAAGGTTTTATTCTTCATTTTAATATTCGTGAATTTATAATATATAGTTTGATTAGTAGAGGAAGGAGTTGAAGAAGATTGTTTTTCTACTCTTTCTTTTTGTTGGAGATTGAATACAAGCTTGCTTAAGAGAATGGTTGTAGCAGGTATAGATACATTCAATGCTAGGTCCCTATAATAATAATGTATCCCTGTATTGTTATTGTGAGTATTGGCCACTTATTGTTATTATTGTGCCCACATAGTCCCCATATTATTGTTATTGTGCCCCACAGAAGCCCAATATTGTTATTGTTGTACCCTTACATTGTTATTGTTATGTCAGCTAGGATTATATTGGGACCCACTGGATTCCTATATATAGAAAGGAGGTTTTGTCATTTTTATCATCCAATAATTGTTCCTTTATGTAATTTAAAGGAGGTTGCTCCCTCGAAGAGGCTGATTTATAAGGTGTTGATCTATATTTTCTTCTATTTGTGATTTGGTTTCATAACATTTGGTATCAGAGCTTTGGATTATAGGGTTTCCTTGCTGCAAACAGATCATCTTGGAATATTCGCTATATTTTTTTCTGCAAAGGTTCAGAAGCTAAAAAAAAAATCCATTTGAGACGAAATCTCAAGGAACGTTGTGTAAAAAATTCAGACCATGGTTCACAATATTTTCGAAGATATGATCTGTAGAAGTTAGGGTTTTGCATGCTCCTAAATTTCACCCCAAACTAGTGACTGAGGGAAAATCATCATAACTTTTGTTTCAGGCATCAGATTGGAATTATATAAATGGCTGAAATTGCACGGACTATAGTTTCTTTTGTATCAATTTCTGAGTTGAAGGCCAAACAGTGACACGTGGTACACCGTACAAGTTCACTCTACTGAACTAGCCCATAATTAGTTCATAGTGAGAGATCGGGCATAATTTTTCCTTGAAGATTCCAAATTAGGTCTGACCTATGGCATTGGAAATATGACTCAGAGGGCTACTACAGGACTGAATTTCAGACAAAGATACATCAGTTTCAATATCGAGCTCCTCAAAAGCAAGAAAAAGGTGTGTATTTTTTTTTTTAATTGCATAAGTCTTGTTTGAAAATTCAGTTTGAAATGATTCCAAAGGAATATTGAATCGTATATATCAGTATTGGGTTCTAAAATGCCCCCCAAAAATAATTCCACACCCATTAAGCCCTCACAAGGCTCTACTATGACTCATGAAGAGGAAGAAGTGCAACATGATATATCAAAATTACGAGACCAAGTGCAACAAATTTCACTTTCGCAAAGAGTAACAAAAAATGAAACGGAAGCTAAGATGGATGGTTTGAAGAAAGACATGAAAGGCATGGAATCTAAGATGGATGGTTTTATGAATGGCGTGGAATCTAAGATCGATGATATAGAAGAAAAATTGAAAGGCAACATGGAAGACATGAAGAATGGTCTAAAAGAAGACATGGAAATTTTGAATGAAGGTTTGACAAAGTTGCTATAAGAAATTATTCCTAATGACGAAAAGGTAGTAGAGGAAACTCATGATGAGAACAAAATAAACGTTAATCATGATTTCTTAAACTATAGCATTGGATTGAAGACCTACCATATTCCAAAGGTCAATATGAGGAAGTTTGATGGCAAGGATCCTGTAACATGGATACTACAAATGGAGCAATATTTGGATCTCCATAAAGTGAAAAACACACAAAAGGTACGTATTGCAATTTTATATTTAGAACATAATACATTTGTATGGTATCAATGGATTTGCTCTCGTAAACAAATTGTCACTTGGTCAATTTTTACGGAGGAAATGATAACACATTATGATGATACAAAGAGAAACACCTTCTTTAGTCAATTGATCAATCTCAAACAAAAGGGACCAATGGTGGAGCACATTGAGGACTTCCAAAAATTGAATATAAGGGTAAAGGATATTTCAGAGGAGCACATGATTTACGTCTTCATAGGGACTTTAAAGGATAACCTCCAACATGAGGTTTGCCTTTGGGAACTTGATTCATTAGAGAAGACATTCAGGTTGGCAAGAAAAATTGAAAGCAAAAATATGGCGACAAGGAAGCCTACCACTTACATCTATAAAGATGGAAGTGTTGCTACTCCTATAATTCCACAACCTACAAGGTTGACACCACAACAATTGGAAGAAAAAAGAGAAAAATGGCTTTGTTATAGTTGTGATAGCAAATACACTAAAGGTCATAAGTTTGCTGAGAAGAAATTATTTTACATAGATTAGTGAAGAGGAGGAAGAAAAGGAACAAGAAGAGGATATACACGAGGAACCAACCCTAGAGGAATAAGAAATGAATCCGACCATATCCTATAATGCATTGGCAAGATTACCACTTCTCAAACTCTCAAGATAGAAGTACATAGCAAGAAGAAAAATGTAATAGTGTTGATTGATTCGGGTAGTACCCATAACTTTATCCATTGTAAAGTAGCCAAGGAATTGAATTTCTTCCTATACCCAACACCAGAGTGTCAAGTGATAGTTGCAAATGGAGGAACTATAAATTGCTCTGACAAGTTGTAGGTTTTAACCCTATACAGAAATTATCTCCAAACGAATTCTTATAAATAGAAAATAAGCAATGGCGAGAGCATAAACATAAAACATATATACACAGATATTTTTCCTCTGGATCCCAAATCGGGACTACCAATTTGATTTTTCATTATATTCCTTTTAGTGTTACAATACATATATATACATGTCAAAGCATTCATAAACCCCAATCCATTAACCCTGTATTAGAACATAACCGTAGTTCCCTTGACCAGATCTACAAAATACCAGGGGCCGAAAACCATCATGCCCCAAAACCATGTGCAAACCCATACACAAAATATAACACACACCCAACATTCTCCCACTTGTTGTTTTCTTTCCATAGGGGGCCACAGGAGGGCTTCTTCATTAGTCCAGCCCTGCAACACCCATTGTTTCTCTACACCAAGAGAACTTCTGAGTGCTCACAGACTTCGTCAATGCATCTGCAACATTCTTCAAAGTGTCCACCTTTACCAGCAACACCTTTTTATCCTCAACCATATATCTCACAAAGTGATATTGAACATCAATGTGCTTTGTATCTGGATGATAAGCAGGATTCTTAGCCAAGAAAATTGCACTTTGGCTATCACAGCCTATCTTTATAGCTCGCTGCACAAACCCCATACTAGAACACAATATCTACAACCAAACTGCTTTCTTTCTTACATGAGTGGTTTCCATGTATTCTGCCACTATAATTGAAAGAGCCACTACATACTGTCTTTTACTCATCCAACTGACTGCACCTCCAAATAGGCTAAACACATACCCACTTGTAGATCTTCTTTGGTCCATATCTCCAGGCCAGTCTGCATCAACAAAATCACGATGTCCAAAACTCTGTCCAATCCTGGTCTTCCCTGGTAGCACAAACCATAATCACTAGTGCCACGCAAATATCTGAAAACCTGCTTCACTGTTGTCCAATGCTCCTTCCCTGGTTTTGACATAAACCTGCTCAATACTCTGATTTCATGTGTAATGTTTGGTTTAGTACAAACCATTGCATACATCAGGATACCCAATGCACTTGCATATGGAACATAGAACATATCCTCCTCTTCTTCTTGTGTCTTGGGACATTGTTCAGCAAATAGATTTACACCTATAGGAATAGGAACCTTCACTGGTTTACTATCCTGCATATTGAACCTCTGCAATATTGTCTCGACATACTTCCTCTGGTTTAACTAGACCTTCATCTTTTCCTGATCTCTCTTAATTTCTATGCCCAAAATATAGTTTGCAGCACCAAGATCCTTCATTTCGAATTTGGAGAAAAATTGGGTCTTCAAATCTTGGATAATTCCTTTGTCATTTCCAACCAGCAACATATCATCCACATACAATACCAAATAATTAACACAGTCACTAATTAATTTAAAATACACACGGTGATCCTCTTTGCTTCTGATGAAGCTAAGTCCCCGTATTTAGGTATCAAATTTCTGATACCACATCCTTGGTGATTGTTTTAACCCATACAGAGACTTTTTTAACCTGCATACCAGTTCTTTCTTACCCTTCACCATAAATCCTTCAGGTTGCTTCATGTAGATCTCCTCTTCCAGATCCCCGTGAAGAAATTTTGTCTTCACATCCATATGTACTACCTCAAAATCAAATGCAGCAGCAGTAGATAAAAGTAATCTAATAGAAGTAACCTTGGAAACAGGAGAAAAAATATCACAAAAATCAATTCTCAGCACCTGGGAATAACCTTTTTCTACCAACCGAGCTTTGTATTTCTCGACCTTGCCTTCTACATTCATCTTCTTCTTAAACACCCATTTTCTCCCGATGGGTTTCCTTCCAGCCAGCAACTCCACTAGATCCCATGCCTCATTTTTGTGCAAGGATGCCATTTCATCAACCATGGCCTCCTCCCATAGTTTTCCATCCTCTGAATCCATTTCCTCCCTCACAGTCATGGGATCATCATCAGTGATAGTTAAAGAAAAATTTGAATAGAAAGTAGATGGACTATACATTTTTGGTTGCCTTCTTTCCTAAAATGACCTTCTCACATCTGGAGTTTGTGGCTCTTCCTCTTCTGAATATTGTTCTGTTGTAGAGTCTGATTCATCCTCCTTTAGCTCAAATTTTATCTTCTCAGGTTCCTTTGGTAGGACTTCATGTTTAACAACGTCTTTCACCTCTCAAAACACCACATCTCAGTTGTACATAACCTTCCTTGTTTCTGGGTTCCAAAGCTTGTAACCTTTTAAACCATCCTTATACCCAATAAAGATGCACCTTTCAGATTTATTATCCAACTTGATCCTTTTCTCCTTTGGAACATGTACATATGCATCACATCCAAATACCCTCATATGTGAAATAGAGACTTTCTTTCCAGTCCATACCTCATGTGGAGTCTTATCCTCCAACATTGATGAAGGTGATTTGTTAACCATGTAACATGTAGTCTCCACTTCCTCTACCCAGAATTCTTGTCCTAACCCGGTACCACTGAGCATGCTTCTTGCCTTTTCCATCAGCGTTCTGTTCATTCTTTCTGCAAATCCATTTTGTTGAGGTGAAAATCGAGTAGTATTATGTCGCGCTATACCACACTTCTTACATAACTCTTCAAATTCCTTCTTGTAGAACTCTCCACCATTATTTTTCATCAGCGCCTTCATCTTCTTCTCTGTCTCATTTTCCACTAGAGCCTTAAATTCTTTAAATCTTTCAAAGACTTCAGATTTCTTCCTTAAGAAATATATTCATGTATTCCTTGAGAATTCATCTATGAATGAAACATATTACACAAACTTTACCAGGGATGGAACCGACATAGATCCAAACACATCACTATGCACAAGCTCTAATATCTTGTTCGCCCTCTTAGCACTAGAAGGAAAACTCACCCGATTTTTCTTCCCATATACACAATGTTCACAAAAATTAGAAATTATACATACATTCTAACATACCATTACCATGCAGTATCTGAAGGCCCTTCTCTCCAATATGTCCAAGCCTTTGATGTCATAGCATGGTCTTTTCTCCAGAGACCCTTAGGCTTTCCGCTCGACTTTTAGGAACCACAGAACTGTTGCACCCATCAATAACATCGCTACCCTGAAGCTTGTACATAGTTCCAATATGAACTCCTTGCATTAATACCAGTGCTCCCCGAACCATCTTGCAGGTATCTTTCTCGAACATTTTTTTTACACCTGCATCATCCATCTTGCTTACATAAATCATATTTCTGGTCAATGCAGGAATATGTAGAACACTAGGAAGTGTTATAATCCTTCCACCTTGTAGCTTCAGCTTGGCTTTTCCACGTCTGACAATTTTGGCCTTCCTATCATCCCCTAAGAAGACATCACCACCATCATATTTCTCATATTCGCAGAACCACTCCCTATGTGGAGTAAAGTGAAAGGATGCACTTGATTCAATCAACCATGCCTCATGATCTACATGCGTATTTGATGAAGAAGCCAAATACAACTCCCCACCTTCATCTGAGGTGGTTTTTTCCCCTGCAGAAGGAGCATTATCAGATCCCTTTCCTTTCTCGGGAGCTTTATATCTGCAATCCTTTTTGAAGTGCCCTTCCTTTCCACATTTACAGCACACCTTTATAGGCTTTCCTGGAGATTTAGATCTCCCTCTACATTTAAATCTCCCACTCGAAAACTTATTTTTATTTCTGTTATGGGACCTTCTTCGTACAGATAATGCATCTCCATTCTGGCCCTCCATATTTCTCTGTCTCATTTCCTCTGACAGCAAGGCTGAGACAATTTCATCAAAATTCAAGGTATTTGTATTGCTACCTATTGCGATTACCAGAGTGTCCCACGAATTTGGTAGAGAACACAACAAACTGATGCACTTATCTTCATCTAAAATTTTAATATCAACAGATGACAACTGACTTACCACAGTATTTAAGGCATTCATATGCTTTGTCACTGAGTCTCCATCCTTCATCCTCAGGTTATACATCTTTTTCCGCAGGAACAATTTATTCACCAGAGACTTAGATTGGTACAAAGTCCTTAACTTGACCCAAAAAGTCTTCGTTGTAGTTTCTCCAGATACATTCAACAATATCGAATCTGAGATACACAAACGTATTGTGCTTTTTACCTTCCGATCCAACTTCGCCCAATCTTCATCTGACATTGTCGTTGGTTTAGTACCCAGATCTACCGCGATCCACTGATCTTGATCCACCAGCAGATCCAACATCTTGAGCTTCCACAACTCAAAACTATGACCATTAAATTTCTTGATCTCTATATTTCCACTACTTGCCATCTTCTTTCACCGCAAGAATCGATCCCGCAAATCTCCCACTAAACAGGGTCTACCATAGGCATGAGCAAAAAACCCCTTAACAAAAAAGGTGTCCCATTGAAGCTGAAACAAATATGATACCAAATGTAGGTTTTAACCTTGTACAAAAATTATCTGCAAATGAATTCTTAAAAATAGAAAATAGCAATAGCGAGAGCATAAACATAAAATAGATATACAGAGATTTTTCCCTTGGATCCCAAATCAGGACTACTAGCTTGATTTTTCATTATATTCCTTTTAGTGTTACAACACATATATATATACATGTCGCATTCATAAACCCCAATCCATTAACCATGGATTAGAACATAACCATAGTTCCCTTGACCGGATCTACAAAATACCAGGGGCCGAAAACCATCGTGCCCCAAAACCATGTGCAATATCATGCACAAAACCATAGGTGGGTGCGCCCACCTAAAATAGGATCCAAAAAATCCTGCGGCACTGCCCTAGACCCCGTGTAGGAGGCTACCCACCCCCTGCAAACCCCTAGATAGGGGGGCCTACCGCCTCCTCGTTGCACCTAGTGAAACAAACGGGGAGGTGTTGACGCCCCCTGCGCGTGCGACTATTCATCAAAAGAATATAACACATACCCAAAAAATGTGCCATAATATCAAGCTAACCATGGAGGAATATGTATTGAATATTCCAATGCTCTCCATTCCAATGGGTGGTGATGATGTTGTACTAGGAGTACAATGGTTACAATCTTTGGGGACGGTAGCTTTTTAATTTTCAAGAAATTTTCTTGAATTTTTTTTCAAAAGAAAAGGAAGTTGAATTACGAGGTATCGTAGGGAAATCGGGAAAGATAATCAGATCTAATGCCATGACAAAGCTTCTGAAGAAATAACAACGAGGCACAATTTCACAATTATGCTCACTAGAGGTTCAAACGTCAAAATCATTTATTTCTCAATATCTCCAAAAAGTATTGGGAAATCACTCCAAGGTGTTTGAGACCCCCACCTATTCGTGATCATGATCATGCTATTCATTTGATTCCAGGAAGTGTTCCTCCAAACATCAGGCCTTATAGGTATCCTTATGCTCAAAAGAGTGAGATTGAACGTATGGTTGCAGAAATGCTAGAGGCTGGTATAATTCAACCTAGTCAAAGTTCATTTTGTGCTCCAGTAGTATTGGTGCATAAGAAGGATGGATCATGGCATATGTGTCAAGATTATAGGGAGCTCAACAATATAATTATTAAAGATAAATTCCCCATCCCCATCATTGATGAATTATTGGATGAATAACATGGAGAAATTTACTTCACCAAGCTAGATCTTTGTTATGGATATCATCAAATTAGAATGAAGATTGAAGACATTTCAAAAACAACATTCAAAACTCATGAGGGTCATTATGAATTTTTGGTCATGCCTTTTGGCCTTATTAATGCACCTTCCACATGTCAAGGTTTAATGAATTCCATTTTAAAATCCTTCCTTAGAAAATTTGTGTTAGTATTTTTTAATGATAGACTAATCTACAACAAGTCTTGGAAGGATCATGTTCAACATGTTGACAGGGTTCTCAAACTATTGGAGGAGAAACAATTATATGCAAAAAACCTCCAAATTGTCTTGTTTCATTAAAATGCATGTCCAGGCTTCATTTAATTGTCAATCTAATTTATTCGAATTGTGGATTGTTTATTTAATGATTTTACACACTTTAACAATGTTATATCTAATATTTTTCTTGTAAGTTTTCTAGACCGGTTGTCGAGCGATAGGGTTTTGACTCGCATGAGACCCTGCAAACCCTCCAGCCACTATTTTCGCCGATCGTTGCCCTCCTATAACATTATTCCCTAATTATTCTATAAAGCCCATGGAAGATGCAACAGGAGAGGCCCTGGGCCTCTCCCAAGGTCATTCCTCGGGTGTCACTCCATGTTGTGATCAAGCAAACATGGCCAGTCAGCAAATCCATGCATACACAATAGCAGGCAACGATGAGACCTAGTCATATCCAAATCCACAGGTCAATGAGGCACATGCAACCTCTAAGTGCATCCCCAAATGCGTAGATCGACCTAGATTGGTCATTCTGGCACAGAGAATAAACGCCAAAATCTAGTTCATGTGTGATCACGCACTAATCTGCAAATTTATTAGGATCTAGCCCACAGAGCGAGCTCTCAGAGGATTGATAGCGGCCAACTGGAAGCCGAAAGGGCATATAGATCTTCAGCTAGGCCCAAAAGGTTTCTTCACTGTCATTTTTACTTGTCTTGAGGACAAAAACTGAATCATGTATGGATGGCCCTATTTATTCAACTCAATGGGTCTCTATCTTCGGAACTGGGTGGAACGCTTCAACCTAGACAAAGAAGAACTATCATGGGCTCATGTATGGGTCAAGATTTACTCTCTACCCCACGACTATTGGGATGAACTCACTCTTGAGGAAATAGGGGACTACTGGGAGAATTCGTCAAGATTGCAGATCAAACAAGGATCAACAAGTATACATCGTATGCATGCCTATGTATTTACATGCATATAGATAAAACCCTGCTAGACACAATCACTCTCAGCATGAAGACTTTGAATGGATTCAAACTCTGGATTACAAGCATGTTCTGTTCAGATGCAGAAAATTTCACCAGCATGGACATCTGTTCCGGGAATGTCCCCTCAATCAGAAGATCAACACCTCCAAAGAATAGGTCGCACCAGATGCGGAAGGATTCACAAAGGTACACCATAGAAAACGCCAAAATCATAAAAATGCGGTACATAATCTGGCCATTCCCCCATCCACAAGTAATACTTTTGATATTTTGGGAAAGAAACATGTAGATACAGATATGGCTCAAGAAAATTCCCAAGGAGATCTGCCTCTCATGAAGGAACCCCAAGGATCTACTAAGAATTTTCCCTCGCAATCAGCCCTCCCTCAGGCAAAAGGAAAATCTCAGCAAACCCTTGAAACTCAATCGGCAATACCCTCCCTCCTAGGGGACGAAGGAACGGAGGAAGCCCCTATGGAAGAGGATCTCATAGACTTTGATGATTAGGGATTTGGACATCCTAGGTATGGAAGATGCATGCAAGTGCAAGGCCTTCAGCTCCATCACCCCAAGACAAATCCAAACGCTCACCTCAGTTCTGGATAGAGGATCCTTAGGCATTCAAGGAGGAATCATTCTAGAGGGGAAAAAAGGATAGAGAGACAGTAAAAAAAGAGGGAGAAAAACAAATCTAAAAATACTGATCACAGTGGGATACACCTTTGTGGAGTCAGGGTAATATGACCAGCTAACCCAGTTCTTCTCCCTTATCAAGCGTTCTTAATGAAGGTTATCTCCTGGAACATAAGGGGAATCAATAGCCCCTCTAAGCATTGAATGATTCAAAGGAAAATAGCAGCTGAACAGCCTAGTATTCTTATGATTCAGGAAACCAAAAGCACTAGCACCTCCATGGAAATGTTGATGACCAAACTCTGGAAAGGTAGCCTTAGAGTCTCGGTGGACACTAACGGAGCGTCCAGAGGCCTTACAATTTCTTAGAATCCAAGAGACATCGACCTTAGTGATTTCCTAGTCACAAGAAACACCATCACTGCCTCCTTCCCTTTGGAAGGAACCACCATCAAAGGCTTTGTTACAAATTTATATGGCCCCCAACTCCTGCAACAAAAGACAAAGTTACTCCAGTACCTGACTTGGCTCAAACATCAAATCCCAAATCAGCTCTGGCTACTTGGGGGTGACTTCAACATGATAAATAATTTGGGGGGGAGGCAAAAGCCGAAGTGAGCCGGACACGGAAATATTGGAAGAATTCATCAAAGAACATGATCAAGTGGATATCACCACCATGAATGGGCTACACACCTGGAACAATAAAAGAGGAGGAAATAATAAAATCGCTTGCCGTTTGGACCGATTTCTGGTCACAGAAAACTTCATCACGGGGAGAGGTGAGCTTATAGCCATGATCATGCCCTCCACGGGATCCGAGCACTAGCCAATCAACCTACACTGGGACCGACCAGGTAAGGCCTCCAGAAAACCCTTCAGGTTTGAGAAGTTATGGTTGACCCATCCAGACTTTATGGAGACGGTTCAGACTTGGTGGTTGGGCATGGAAATGCAGGGCAAATCCAAAATGCACCGCTTCCAGCAAAAACTCAAAGCTCTCAAAGCCAAGCTAAAATACTGGAACAAAAACACCTTTGGGAATATATTTCAAGATCAATAGATACTCTAGCAACATATGGAAATGCTTCAACAAACCATCATCTCTTATGGCAACTCTAAAGACATCCTCCTTCAAGAGAAGCAATTGACTCTCAAGCCGAAATCCAGAAGACAATAGGGGGGAATTTATTGGCACCAAAAATTGCGCATCAAATGGTTTCAATATGGGGAAATAAACACGAAATTCTTCCACAGGTCTACCATTCAGCATAGAATTCACAATCGCATCTCCTCGCTCTGCACAGCCTAGGGCACGCATGTGGACAAGCATAAAGAAATCGCAAAAGAGTTAATGGACCACTTCAGAGAGATCCTCACGGAACCCATACCGGATCGATAAAAAGCCATCAACAAAATAACACAAAACATCCCGGCTCTTGTCACCCAGGAACAGAATGATATCCTCATGAGACAAGTAACTATGCAGGAACTAGATATTGCAGCCACCCAGCTCCAAGATTAAAAAGCTCCTGGACCAGATGGATTTACCACAAATTTTTTCCATCATTGTTGGAACATGGTAAAAGAAGAGATCTTAGAAATGGTTGAGGAATCAAGACACTGGAAATGGATTCTCCCGGCCCTCAATGCCACCTTCCTCACTCTCATCCCAAAGGAATAAAATGTTGCTTCTCCAAGTAAGTACAGACCTATCTCATTATGTCATGTCATTTACAAAATTGTCTCAAAAATTATGGCGAACCGTCTCAAGCCTCTCCTACCCCTTCTTATTTCACCCAAGCAAAATTAATATGTTGAAGGTCGTCAAATCTTGGATGGCATCATCATGTCCCATGAGATAATCCACTCCCTCAAAGTCACAAAAATCCCTGGAATGCTCCTCAAGATTGATCTATCAAAGGCCTTCAATAAATTAAGTTGGGAATACATTAAAAAGGTACTCACAGCTTCTTCTTTTTTCAGAGACCTAGGTCTAATGAATATCCTCCTTGATTTCCTCAGCTTTCTTCTCAACCTTGGTCAATGGATCACCCGTTAACACCTTCTCCCTTTCGCACGACATTCAGCAAGGTGGTCCCCTTTCACCTTTCCTCTTCATTCTTATGGAAAAAGGTCTCAATCGATTTATCAAAGCAACTGTCATTGAAGGAAGCTTAGGAGGCCTTTCTCTCCACAATTCTAGGCCTCACACTCATCAGAAATTTGTAGATGATAATTTTCTCATGGGACACCCTTCATTCCAGGAAGCCCTATGTCTCAATCACATCCTCACCCTATTCTCCAAAGCCTCTGGCACCACTTTTAATCTTAACAAATCTCAAACCTTTTTTTTTAACACCCCTATTATCACCTGGTGCAATATTGCTAGAATCCTTGGCTTAGCAATTGCAAGCCATCCTTCAAAATATTGGGAGTACCCCTCACAAATACAGCCCTCAAGCACTCATCTTGGCGGGACCTCCTGGGTAAACTTCTGGGCAGATTGGAATCTTGGACCTTTCGATCACTCAATATTGCGGGCTGAATTGTACTCATAAAAATTTTACTCCAATCTCCAATCCATGCCCCTCTATATGTTCTCCATCCTTGCAGCTCCCAAGTGGGTACTCAAAGCTATCCGCAATTTGCAGCGAAAATTTCTTTGGGGAGGAAACACGAACAAAAATGAATGAGCTCTTGTCAAATGGGAGACTTTTTGTACCCCCAAACATTTGGGGGGGCTAGGATTGCGGGACCCGGCCTCCAGTAATGTTTTCTTAGGCTCAAAGATCTGGTGGACTTGGCTAACCAAACCCGCCACTCCTTGGGTGACCCTCTAGGCCAGCAAGTACTCTCCTGAATGGCCTCAACAATATCTCATCAGATTCAATGTGGATTCCAATGTCTCCCTCATCTGGAATGCGGTAAACATGCAGTGCCAGCTTATACAACTCCACATTTTCTAGGAAATATGAGTTGGTAGAAGTTTCAGGTTTTGGGAAGACTCCTAGCAACAGTTTCCAAGAATTTCCAACCTCTTCAATCTTCCTCAATGGCAAAGGAATCTTATTTACTCCAACCTCAACAAGGTGGACTTCTTCTGTGACCCTTCTCAGGCCAATACAATGAGAACCTGGAAGCATCCCACCAACTTGTTGGATACCTAGAACAAAGAAATATTATATAACCTATGGTCTGAGCTACAGAAAAGGAAAATCAAAAGCACAGATGGAAAAGACATCTTTTACGATGGGGGAATCAACCGATAGTAATATTCACACTAAAAGAGGCTCATCATATAACTCTTGATGGATTAAATCTTATAAAAGACAAGATTTGGGACAACATTTGGAAGGCCAACCTGTGGCCAAAGGTGGCTACATTCCTCTGGCTTCTCAGCAAAAGGCACATCCTCAACTTGGGAAAATCTCTTGGCCAGAGGGTTACAGGGTCTGTGGGGATATTGTTAGGTCTATCCGCCAGTGGACTAATGACCCCTTTCAAAACAATCTCCTCAACAAAATTTGGTAGCTCATCCCAGGATTTCTGGTTTGGGACATCTGGAAAGAATGCAATCGAAGAATCTTCAAAGATAAAAACACCAACAAAGAGATTTTATGGATGACTATTCTCTGGCACATTAGTGAGACCCTCTATTGAAAGCACAATCGCATCTCCTTGCCCCGCACGGCCCAGGGCACGCATGTGGAAAAGCATGAAGAAATTGCAAAAGAGTTAATGGACCACTTCAGAGAGATCTTCATGGAACCCATACCAGATCGATCAGAAGCCATCAACAAAATAACACAAAACATACTAGCTCTCGTCACTTAGGAGCAGAATGATCTCCTCATGAGACAAGTAACTATGCAGGAACTGGATATTGCGGTCACCAAGATCCAAGATGGAAAATCTCCTGGACCGCATAGATTTACCGCAATTTTTTTACATCATTGTTGGGACATGGTCAAGGAAGAGATCTTGGAAATTGTTAAGGAATCAAGGCACTCCAAATGGATTCTCCCAGCCCTCAATGCCACCTTCCTCACTCTCATCCCAAAGTAATAAAATTTTGCCTCTCCAAGTAAGTACAAACCTATCTCACTCTGCAATTTCATTTACAAAATTGTCTCAAAAATTGTGGCAAACCGTCTCAAGCCTCTCCTACCCCTTCTTATTTTGCCCGATAAAACTCGATATGTGGAAGGTCGTCAAATCCTGGATGGCATCATCATGGCCCATGAGATAATCCACTCCCTCAAAGTCACAAAAATCCTTGGAATGATCCTCAAGATCGATCTATCAAAGGCCTTCGATAAATTAAGGTAGGAATACATTAAAAAGGTACTCACAGCTTTTGGTTTTTCAGAGACCTGGGTCCAATGGATATCCTCCTTGATTTCCTTGCCTTTCTTCTCAATCTTGGTCAATGGATCACCCACTAACACCTTCTCCCCTTCGCGCGACATTCAGCAAGGTGATCCCCTTTCACCTTTCCTCTGCATTCTTATGGCAAAATCCCTTAGTCGATCTATCAAAGCGGTGTTCTTTGAAGGAAGCTTAAGAGGCCTTTCTCTCCACAATTATGGGCCTCACACTCACTAGCAATTCGTAGATGAAAATTTTCTCATGGGACACCCTTCAGTCCAAGAATCCCTCTATCTCAACCACATCCTCACCCTATTCTCCGAAGCCTATGGCGCCACTATTAATCTTGACAAATATCAATTTTTTTTTTAACACCCCTATTATCACCCAGTGCAATATTGCTAGAATCCTTGGCTTTGCAATTGCGAGCCTTCCTTAAAAATACCTGGGAGCACCCCTCACAGATATAACCCTCAAGCACTCATCCTGACAAGACCACCTAGGTAAACTTTAGGGTAGATTGGACTCTTAGACCTTTCGATCGCTCAATCTTACGGCCTGACTTGTACTCGTTAATTTTGTACTCCAATCCATGCCCCTCTATCTGTTCTCCATCCTTGCAGCTCCAAAGTGGGTACTCAAATCTATCCGCAATTTGCAGTGACCGTTTCTTTGGGGAGGAAACACGAACAAAAAGAAACAGGCTCTTGCCAAATGGGATACTATTTGTACCCCCAAACATTTGGGGGGTTGGGATTCTAGGACCCAGCCTCCAATAATGTTGTCTTAGGCTCAAAGATCTGGTGGACTTGGCTAACCAAACCCGTCACTCCTTGGGTGACCCTCTGGGCCAACAAGTACTCTCCCGAATGGCCTCAACAAGATCTCATCAAATTCAATGTGGATTGCAATGGATCCCTCATATGGAATGCAGAAAACATGAAATGTCAGTTGATACAATTCCAGAGTTTCTGGGAAATATGAGATGGTAGAAGTGCCAGGTTCTGGGAAGACTCCTGGCAACAGTTTCCAACAATTTCCAGCCTCTTCAATCTTCCTTAATGGAAAAGGAATCTTCAATACTCCAACCTCCACAAGGTGGACATCTTTTGGGTCCCTTCTCAGGCCAAGACAATGAGAACCTGGAAGCATCCCACCAACTGGCTGGATACCTAGAACGAAGAAATCCCATACAACCTATGGTATGAGCTGCAAAAAAGGAAAATCAAAAGCACATGTGGCAAAGACATCTTACGATGGGGGAATCAACCGACAGGAATATCCACACTAAAAGAGGCTCATCATCTAACTCTTGATGGATTATATCTCATAAAAGACAATATTTGGGACAACATTTGGAAGGCCAACCTGTGGCTAAAGGTGGATACGTTCCTTTAGCTTCTCAGCGAAAGGCACATCCTCATTAAGGAAAATATCTCGGCCAGAGGGTTCCAGGGTCCCTCTTTTTTCCATCTCTGCAAGAACAACTTGGAAACGATGGATCATCTCTTGGATCAACGCACCCTCTCTAATCAACTCTGGAACAGGGTAGCAATCATTAACAGGCGCATGAATCAGGCTCGTGGAGATATTGTTAGGTCCATCCGCTAGTGGACTAATGACCCCTTTCAAAGCAATCTCCTCAAAATAATTTGGCATCTCATCCCAGGATTTTTGGTTTGGTAGATCTAGAAAGAACGCAATCGAAGAATATTCAAAGATAAAAACACCAACAAAGAGATTATATGGATGATTATTCTCCGGCACATTAGTGAGACCCTCTCTTTGAGAACCTGGACACATATGGATCTTCCAACCTCCACCGAGGAACGTATCATTCTGCAAAGCTGGAATCTTCTAAATAGGATCCCTCTAGAGTTTACCACAAGCCATGTGAGAAATCCGTTCAGTCCAGAACATTGGAGCCCCCCTCCCAGAGGTATATTCAAACTTAACTTTGATGGCACTTCCAAAGGGAATCCAGGGAAAGTGGGATATGGAGGCCTTTTCCGCAATAACTAGGGGAGAATTCTCAGGATCTACTATGAATCATTGGGATGGGAAATAAATAACACAACTGATCTTGAAGGCCTAACTCGGGGCCTTAAAATTGCCTACCAGGAAAATCTATTTCCTCTGATAGTAGAGGGAGATTCCCAAGTCATCATCCACTTGGATACCAAAATTCAACATGGATCCAAGGCCTCCAAACTCTCTTCCAGCTGGCGCCTAGAATCCAACCTCAAAAATCTAGAGAACCTCATCAAAAGATGAGGCACCATCTCTTTCCACCACGTCAAAAGGTGTGCCAATCAGGGTTCCGAAAAGCTTGTTAATGAAGGAGTGGAAGGTCAAAACCCGGTCATTAGCCAAGACTTTGACAGTTGGCCCAGCTCAAACCTCAAGCACCACTACATGATCAAAGCCAGGCAGGACCTTAAAAACCCGGATGCGGGTGAGATGTCCAACACTTACAGCTACCTCATTAATGAGGAGATTCATACATAACAGGAGTAGGTGGAAAGGCGCATGGAAGCGAGGTGATAGAGATGGAAATAATCGGTTAAAAGGATAGGGTAATAAAAGAGGTTCTCATTCCAACCATAGCATGAAGATAAAGGCGTTAATTTCCATGAATGCCACCCGAGGGAGGTCGCCTCTGCACGCTCGAGCCATTACAATGGATACTGCCGAACACGCCATAAGATGTTACATCTTTTGGTGCATCCCCGTGAATATCATTAGCCATTACAACCGGTATTCTCCTTGGAATGCCTCACTTCATCTCCATATGGCTCGAGTTCTGCTACTCAGGATGCCTAGAGCGAGACAAGCATGTCATCGCAACCAGCGTGGGTGAAGAGCATAAAGTGCCTTTAGCAGATATAGTGAGGAATACAATATTCCCCTACATCTTCAAGATAATTTTGAGGTATGGATTCCCAGCCACATCCGGGAATTGGTCGACCAGGTGGAGGAGGAGAATCGCCATACCATGAATTCACATAGCGAGACGCAAACAGCTCGGTACAGGAATATGAAAAACCTCTTTGCCTGGTCGCTCTAGCAAAGGCAGCTGGCTACAGAATGCATCAATGGACTCATTCTCAAAGGACACTCTTCCTCTCTCGCTGCCACTCAGATTTGGGATGCCATGGCTCATGACAGGGAAATTTCTTTCCCAATTGGGGGAAGGCAAGAGGCTGAGCTACTTCACGGCCTACCACAAGAAATTTGGGAGCTCGCCCCCTTATTGAATCTTAAAAGAATTTGGGAGGGTGATAAGGACATGTCTGACCCTAGCAGCAAAGCCTGTCGCAAATAAACCATCCCAAGAAACCAGCCCCAGCAATACTTCAAGGTTTGAGGGGGTTATGAGAGTCATTTCATCCACTTAGCTCGCATCACCTGCACCACTGATCCCCTGAAGGGTATTAGGCTGAATCTTCGTCGGATGGGGAGCGAGCTGCAGTAGTCACACTGTCTCAGACTTTCAATCAACCTCCAGCAGCCACCACCTCAGCAAGACATTCAACAGATGGACAAGGCCAAGACACATACCCCAACTGACAGAGATCATCTAACGTCACCCTCCTCTCTGTATGCTTGCTGGATTGAGGAGGAAATCACGACTGAAACTTGATCTTAGCAGGTTTTATTGGATTTCGCTGTTGCTCTAGTTTGGGACTTAGCCCTTTGTTTTCTAAAACTCTTTATTTTTTGTGCCAACAATGATCAACAGAACCCTTAAGATACTGGGGTGGTATGGTTGGTTTCCATCTGTTGGGAAGCCCACCACCTCCCTGCAGGACTGTATTTATCTCTGTATTTTTTGTACCACTATTAGATGAATATAATGCCACTTTAAGAAAAAAAACATTGTGATATCTTTACTTTGAGCTTAAATACTTACACTTCAAATTCCATACAACATTCTAATATTTGCTTCGACTTGCCTTATGTGAAAGCTGTGTATAAGTGGGAAACATAGTTATGTAGGATATTTGTTAGACACGATGCAAGGTTATATATTAAGGTTATAAATAGTCCAATCATGTCCCATTTCAAATTTCATTACCAAGAGTGTAACTGGTTTGACCTCGAAGTGCAATTGTTCTGACTGTGATCATTGGGAGATATGATTAATTACTATTCTGACAAATTTGGATTTAACCGTATAACATTTCATTTGTGAAAATTACTATGATATGTTGCACAAAATGGTTTTATATTTAGGTTGGAATGATCATTATCACAAATAAATTAAGTGCACGTTATGGCGTGCATTTATTTGAGGCACACAATCCTTCACGTTAACTCAACAAAATTGATCCAATTTGGCATATTCTTGCATAATAGAATTTTCTATGTGCAAAACTAATATTAATTATGAGTAAAAAAATATTCTCCAAGATGAATCATTCAATTTGGACTTGAAATGAAGGTTGGATGTGAATTTTTGTGAAGAAGGCCGAAATTTCCTTGCTTCACTAAAATTCATGCCCATACTTCATTTATTGGTCAATCTGATTGATTCAAAGTGTAAACTATTTATTTCATTATTTTATACACTTTCGAATTATTATATGTTTACATTGATCCTTAAATAATTATGCTTCATATTTCATACAACATTCTAAGTTTTGCTTCAACCTGCATTATGTGAAAGTTGTGTATATGTTTTTATTGAGCTTGTTTTTAGGCAAAACAATTTTCCTTTTAATTCAGAGCAATAGTTCCAACTCTTCACATTAATTTTCAATCAGGGTAGGTTTTGTTATTGTAAGACTATCACACAAAATATATGAAGGGAAAATGATGACTAGTGCTAATGAATCTCAAACTCAATCATTGTAATCACACTCTCAACAATTCCACACTCTCGTTGTTAAACTCTCTAATCATTTTCATACTATCTAATCATGTTCACACTCAAGAAATAGGCACACAATACAAAATAAAATCACTTTGTCACACTGTCACTCTTATTCAGAAAATAACAATGCTCCTGGAAACCATTCTCTCAAAAAATGTTGAAATACACATTCAAATGAAATGAACACATCATCAAACTGTAACATGAATTAAATAACTGACACACTAACAAAGGGACCAGTTCAGGACCTATGTTCTTAAACAATATAGAGGTTAGAATTCTACAATCATTAAAGCATGAACGAGATTAATAATAACAATAACAACAATCACACCTGAATTATAACTGAGAGGGAATAAATGAAATAACTACAATACATTCCAAACCAGCGGACCTTGCTAAGAAGGAGGGCCCTTCCTATTGAAGATTGTAACTAGGTTCAGTCTTCATAAATGATATTTAATGTACTTATCAAAATAATTAAAGAAAATAATTTATATTATTATTAAATGACTTATTAAAGCATGGGTTTCGTGCTTGGGTCATATTATTTTAGGTCAAAGTCCTCATTCTGGACTTCTAGGATTTATTCTGAGTTTATAGAGTCATTATAGATGTAAATTGACCCTTATTGTGCTTTTGAATCATGTAAATAGGTTTAATATTGAGTAAAAAATGATTTATAGTACCTCCACATCAATTTGGCCTCAAAGGAACCTATTCAACCTCACCTAGAGCCTATAAAAGGAAGGAGATTGAATTCATTTGAGGCATCACTTCTCAAACAAGTTCGATATCTACTGCTGCATAGGAAAAAATGTGAATTTAGTCAAGGAAGCTGAAAGGATTGCAAGTTGGGTCAAGAGGATAGGGAAAGAGAAAATCAAAATTTTGGTGGTGGTCTCTCTCCATTTCGTGCCCTAACTTGGGAGATCGAAGTATTTTTGTATTTGTTGTTATTGTTGTTGCTGGAATTTTTGCCTAGTTGAAGTTGTTGGAGGAAAAGTTCTTGTTGCTACTAGGTTAAAGATTTTGAAGGCTTAATTGGTGTGGAGGGAAGGTTTTGTTTATGTCTAGGGTGAAGAGTCTCAAAGAGTACGATTGAAGGAAGAGAATTTTACAAGGTTTTCCCCAAAGAGAGGGGTTTTTCCCTAGCATAGTGCCTACACCTTGTCTCTTGTGTTCTTGTGATCTTTGTACATACATACTTTGGTAATTGCATGATGAAGTATAATCTAATAAATAAGTAAAAGAAGCCAACCTAATTCACAACTAACTATCAAGAAAGAGAAAGAAATCCCTAATCTACATATACTAATTTTTCAACATGGTATCAGAGCTAAGGTCAAGAAAGGTCAAAGATCACTTTCTTTCACTACCGAAATGACAGTGTCATGCCCTCTTTCACTTGCATCCACCGTCGTAGCTCATGTAGCGACTAGACGTCTCGTCACAGAATAAATGTGTCGGCTAAAGATCACAACTCCACATCCACAGCGCAGACCAACGATCTGGGTATGTTGTCGTTTAGCGGACTAAGTCAATGCGACCCTTTTGTTTTCATACAACCTTTGAAAAATGTTGCCCACGACCATGCCTCAGTTTTTTACTAGTAATTCGGCCTGAATTCGACGATGGTTCACAAACTTGGATGTTGAATCTTACGATATGATTTTGGCCCCTTTTCAATCAAACTTTCACACTTTTTCAAATAATCTTCACGGCGTTTACAATAAAAAATTGGTGACCTCCATACGATGTTTCGACTCAAATATCACTTCCACGCCCTTGCCAAAATAATGCCTTGGTTTATGGTCCCACACAAAAAAAATATTCATTCTTTAAAAAACTGAATAAAAATTTGGCCAACTGATTTGGCACTACCTTAAATCTTTTCTCTTTAAAAATATCAATATTTTCCCCTTCGAACAGACCGGTTCTTTGGCTTCTATCACAAAATCCCTCCAACATTAATCGCTGCAACTGGAAACTGAAAATCCACAGGCTAATCCGAGACCGAAGCTCTGATACCACTGTAATATTCCAAATACGAAATTTTTCTATTTTCTTGAAATTTTTAAGTCAAAGAGTACTTCAGATAATTTCTCATTGAAGATTGGCATGTAAATAATGACAAATAAGTTTAGCAACACAACAAAAACATAACAATAGAAAATAATATTAGCTTTTATTATAATGCATAAACTGGGGTTACATGCAAGTACAACCAAAATAGCTAAGATAAGATGTTGGCCTCTGAGATAATATATTTCACTGCTATGTTGGCCCTCCAACCGAATTAAACTGCAATAGCTAGCTCTCCGGTGAATTATGAATGAATTCACCAAGGGGAGATGGGTGCGCACCCAATCTCTCTAAATCACTCGAGGGTTTTCATTCTAGGGCTACAAATGAAGTAGAGACTGGGTTCCCAACCTCACATAAAATAAGCAATATCAAATCCAAAATGGTCTCTAATGGCCCTTCCTCATTTTTTTATAGATATGATGGACTCCTCTAGAAGCTCTTATTTTATTATTATTATAATCATTGAGCACATTTCCCTTGATTAAAATATTCTTTTTAATGTGGGAAAATGGTCAATTGGCCACCATGCCTCCTCGGGTCACTAAAAATCACTCCTAGTCATTCCATCCTGTAGATCTTCTCATTCTAGTTCCAACAAGCTACTACACTAAGGTGTTCTACCAAGAATCCCCCCTGAAATGCCACCTTAGGCATAATTAATTGAGTTAGGCCCATTAATAACTCAATTTTCTGAAATTTGTTGGAATTCAACAGAATGAAAGGCAAATTGTGCAGATGGTGGAACATATCAAGAGAATCCCATCGGCCCTCATAAAAACTCCTCAAAACACCTCCAAAATCCCCCAGGGCCCACTGATGACGCAAACTTGCACCTGTGACCTGTCTGCCCCAAACTCTGAAAGTCCATCCTAACCATGTCATAAGGAATACTAGCAAAAGTAACATTACACTTGAGTTCGATGACATGTATAATGCCTATAGTGAGGATTGGTTGAGTCATGATGGCATGAAATGCTTCCTTGATGTGAATGATGATTTATTCCTTGTTGAACTCGAGGAAGAGGTTCTTCCCTTTGAAATTTCAGGACCATTTTATGAAAGGCACTTGTTTGATATGAAGTTCTTGGGTTCGAAATGTCCCAAGCATGGGATTCTTCTTTTGTTCACAATACGAAGAATGTGCAACATAACTGGGATGTGGTTTTTTATGTAAGCATTGAGTGTGATTTGCATGCACCTTCTCACATTTCTGGTCTGCCACAGAAGTGTACTCTAGTTGGTTAGCACATTATGCGATGTGACCAACAGTACTTTTGGCTTTTAGCTAAGCCATCGTCTTTGTCATTTATGCTTGATGGTTGGCATGGCGGTCACCTTGGCTTGATTGTCTTCCAACGAGTCATTAATCTTGAATGTAAGTTTCAGGATGCATTCTTATATGCCCAATTTCATCATGTGTGATCATTAATCAATCTTCAATCGTAAATTTGTATATAAATAAATCAATTCAAAAAAATAAATAAACAAAAAAATTACTTTCGCTTTATTTTCTTGCTTTCGCTTGCTTTCAACATCATGACATGCTCTGCTTTCCCATATGTTATGTTGATCACTTTTAATTTCCAACTTTTGGCTTTTTCTAGTTTAGTTTCATTTTCTTTGCATATTTTGTTGTGTTTATGTTGTGTTAGTGTCGCTTTTACGTGCTTTCATGTCACTTTTTTTCCTTTTTCCAATAATCATTGATTAACATTCCCTCCCCTCATCTGCATTCCCTACTGTTATAAACAAGGTGAACTTTAGTTGAATTTGAATCAGTCGATGGTGACAAGCAGGATGTATATATTCATAATTTATCACTAACATACCAATTTTCTTGATGAAACAAGGAACACAACAAGTCCTGAGATGCCCCCGCGCTCATCCTTTCAGAGCCCGCAAGAAATGACCTCAATCCGCTCATGTGAAGATTCCCAGACGAAGGGAATTCCTGTCACCACAATGGATTTTGATTGCTTCCCCCTTCTTTCTTTTGAGTGAATTGGTTTTCCCTGTGCGCCCCCCTAAATATTCGTCTTTTGTTGCATTGATGACTTCAAGTTCCAACCCCCGATCTTTCATACCTTGTCCCGCTTCTTTTTCGTATTTTACGTACTTATATTTTCTCTTTCTCAATTTCGCAATATCTCCAGAGTCTTCTGAGTTCTGGTTCGCACAATGCAAACCACCCTATGGAGTCGCCAATGTTGATGCACATCAACGATTTTAAAAGTTAAACAATCCATTGTGGGTGTATTGCGGGTTTCTTCCCCTCTTCAGCTTTGTTTATATGGATATCACATGATTCATTTTATGAAAATTCATGAAATTAAAAGAAAGCCTATCCTCTTCATCTCATAACTTTTTTGCCCATTTTATCTCTTAGACCTATCGGTGTAATTTTGACATGATCTATCTCATTGATATCATATGAGTCTAAAGGCGAAAGAAGAAGCTCCATTTGGTCCTTTCATATATTCCCAATGTCAATACATATGTGCATTTTGTATATCATTGTTCCTCGACCCCCTTTATGAAATTAAAAGAAAGCCTATCCTCTTCATCTCATAACTTTTTCGCCCATTTTATCTCTTAGACCTATCGGTGTAATTGTGACATGATCTATCTCATTGATATCATATGAGTCTGAGATATCATATGAGTCTAAAAGTGAAGGAAGCTCTATTTGGTGCTTTCATATATTCCCAATGTCAATACATATGTGCATTTTGTATATCATTGTTCCTCGACCATTTCATAAAAGCCTATCCTCTTCATCTCATAACTTTTTCGCCCATTTTATCTCTTAGACCTATCGGTGTAATTGTGACATGATCTATCTCTTCATCTCATAACTTTTTCGCCCATTTTATCTCTTAGACCTATCGGTGTAATTGTGACATGATCTATCTCATTGATATCATATAAGTCTGAGATATCATTTTATCTCTTAAACCTATCGGTGTAATTGTGACATGATCTATCTCATTGATATCATATGAGTCTAAAAGTGAAAGAAGCTCCATTTGGTGCTTTCATATATTCCCAATGTCAATACATATGAGTCTAAAAGTGAAAGAAGCTCCATTTGGTGCTTTCATATATTCCCAATGTCAATACATATGTGCATTTTGTATATCATTGTTCCTCGACCCCCTTTATGTTTTAAAAATGCTTTCATATATTCCCAATGTCAATACATATGTGCATTTTGTATATCATTGTTCCTCGACCCCCTTTATGTTTTATTTTAAAGGATTCCAAAAGATGTACCTCGCTCATGAGAGCCTCACAACCAAAGGAGATCCATGTGATAGTTTCCAAAACCCACTACATATGCATGCTTGCCATCGAATTAGTTGACCCATGTGAACAATTATATACAATGCATGCCCCTTTTGCAACATACATGTGGGATAAGTGCTTGAAATATTTTTTTCGTTTAAAAAAAATATAAGCCTCCAAGCTAAGGCCCGCCACTATGAAAGACCTTCTTTCATCCTACGGTTAGAATGGTATTACATTCATCCACGAAAAATGTGGGATTAATGTCTATGAAATAAAAAATAGATAAGAGAATATGTGATCACAAGTTCATTCTCGTACACGAACATCCAAATCAAAGCCTCCGAACACAACCAACATACCTCGCTGTTTCGAATAACAGCTACACCAATAAGGCAGTGTGTGTGTGGTGTGCGTTACAGGAATAAGGTGATACATTGGATCATAGCCGCATGCAAAACAAGAAATACTACGTCGAATCAAAAGCGAAAACAAGAATTTAAAAAAGGTTTCTCAAACACCAAATATTGAAATGGCACTAGTTGTGTTCTATACACATGGACGCCTTATAGTGTGTGCTCGGTATGACAAATCCCTTGGAAAAAAATTTGACACTCTTCATGGAGTGGATTTCTACAATAGATTTTTGTGGAAGTGGTTATGGAGAAGACTCTGACATAGTATGAGGACTTGATGAAGCATTGACGATGTGTTCTTCCGACCAAACTGCAACTCAAACAACACTGACACTACAAAAGTATTGTGTGCTAGTTGCAACATCTAAGCCATATTGTCTTCTAATTGTAATTTCTTGACCACTTTATTTAACATAGAAAAATGAAAACGAAGAATCAATAACACAACCATGGATTGTTGATGCAAGAAAAATTGCCAATGCATATGTTCAGTGCAGTGTTTCTCTATCAGTCATTTCCCCAGAAATATTCGAGCATTTTTTCCGATATATAATGCGAGCAATGTTGTAGTGAACAATGTGGAATATTTACAAGAATCGGTGCACTTGGTTCTCATTTCAGAGAAGTTTAAGGATGTTTTTTTTTGTTCTAAGATCATCTACAACAACATCCTCGGCTATAAGCCCAATATCTGAATCAACGGCTACGCATTCAATTTTTGTTCAACTACTGGCTGCAAATGTGAGGCCATCACTAGGCCAAATGTAGTCACTCTTGCCGAATCTATGAATATGGAGGTTCTTACCAGAATGTCGATGGTATCGACCCCTTGCTTGTCAAGAATGACTCTTGCTTCACTTTCACATGGGACAACACAAGCTGTTTCTGGTCCATTTTTTTCGCCTTCCGGTCAACCCAGTGGAGAGAAGAGGGAAAATGTTTCAACTTCTAATAAGTCCACTCGAGGAAAATTACTAAAAGTAGATGCAACAAAGGGGAAAAATGTTAAACTATTTGTCAAAAAAACATCAGACCAATTTGGTATTGTAACTGATCCTGCTATAAAGTGTTAATCCACTCATTGTTTGTTACTCGAGTGACACGTTCTTTACATAACAAATGGCCATGCTTTCACCTTTAGTTTGAATGCTGTTAAAATTGGAAACTAGGGTTAAACTCCACTTTGGACCGCTCATATGATGGAGATATTATTCTTGTTGGATTCCTCTTTCTGAGAGGTGCAATATTGATCTAAAGATCATCTTGTTTGGATGAGCAGAAGTTGGATTTTGAATTTATTCTCACACACGTGCATTTTTCAAGGTCAGCCAAAAATGTAATGTAGGCTCATAAGCCCCAAAATATGTGTCTCCACCCCTCATTAATGGATATAAATTGGAGAGACTCATTCCTCATTTGGACATCATATCATCTCACATTATATCTCCTCTCTCATTGGTTTGTACAACCTCAATGAGTCTCTCTCTCTCTCTTCGCACGTGTGGAAAGGAAGGACAAATTTGCGGACTGTTTCTAGGGCAGAAAACAAAGCATTGGCCAACGTTGACTTTGGGTCAACCTTCATGTTTTGACTTATATTTTTGGGCAAAATTACGATCCTTGGAGGTCGTAGCTATTGGCACACATTCCGAGGAATTTTGGGCAATTTGACTTTTGGGTTGACTGTAACTTTGACCGCAGAGTTGATTGTTCTGTTGACCAGGTTTATTTTTCAGGATTGTTTTGGGTTGACTTTGACTGTCTTTGGACGCCGAGTTGAATGGGTTTGACCGAGCTTCATAGGAGGAGATTTATTTTTGGTTTGACCAACGTTGACGTTTCTATTTAGGACATCCTATTGATTGTTGTTTGACTGAAGTGAAATTTGTAGATTGTACTCTCCCTATTTGCTGAAGTTTTGAAGGATAATAAGAAGATTTGATCAAAGGGTTTTCCCCACATTGGGTTTTTTCCCTGGCATCTGCCAAAATTTTGTGTCCTCTTGTCTTGGCTTGCCTTCTGGTTATTTGTTTATGTTCTATCAACATTTACTGTCAACGTTTATGTGATTTCTAAATTTGGAATTGAAATTGGGCTAATAAGAAAATATTGAAGTAAATTTCTCTAGGAATAGAACACACCATTGTTATCTAAAATTAACATGTATCAAAGCTCTGGTGAAGACAAAGCCCAAGAAAGAGTGAGAAGAACAATCACTGAAATCTATCGGACAAGGACAAGGTTCAATGGCTTCCTCATCATACTTAAAATCTGATGACAAGCTCAATGATAAGTCAAATTATCATGCTTGGATAATGTCCTTGGACTTGACTTTGGAGGAGCAAGATGTTATGGACTATGTGCAGGGAAAGATTATTGAGCCTCCTTCAAATGCACCGGCTACCACCAAGAAAAAGTACAATAAAGAGGAAAACAAAGCGAAGAATATCATTGAGGACTCAATTCACAAGCACTTGGTTGCTTATATCTCCGAGCTAGGCACATCAAAGGAGATGTATGACAATTTGGTTGGCATGTTCAGGGCTAGCAATGCAAATCAAATTATCTTTTTTAAGAATAAGTTGAAGGACATCAAGATGGAAAAAGGAGAGTCCATCCAATCCTACTTTATAAGGATTACCAAAACAAAAAATGATCTCTTATATATTGGAGAGGTCATAGCTGAACGAGAGCTCACTCTAATTTCTCTTGGAGGACTTCCCTGGGCATGGTATGTATTCAATACCACTATTATCAACAATAACATAATTCCCGATTTTGATGAATTATTGACAAGATGCACTCAAGAGGAGACAAGGATGATGGAGAGAGACAAACCTTTAAATGGAAATGAACCTACTGCTTTCTTCGCTCATAAAAAGAAGAAGAAGAATATTGGTCCAAGAAATAACGGTCAAGGAAGAGCGTGACCCAAAGGAAGGAAGGGTAGATGTTACAATTGTATCAGGTTTGGCCACTATGCTAGAGAGTGTCCCAATAAAATGGACTCACCCCGAGACGATGACTACAACAATAACAACAGCTTCAAGGGAAATGGAAATCAAAGGAACAATAGATTCAACAACAAAGGAAAGAGAAAGGCTCCCGCTACACGAAATGGAAATGGGCAACCTTTCAAGAAGTCAAGGAACTCCGGGTATGATGAATCTAATATTGTTAATAACAAGAAAAATGAATTTATTCTTATATCTGCCCTCTCTGTTGCCGCCCCTCTCGACACACTGGATAATTGGTTGATTGATAGTGGTGCCTTAAGGCACTTCACTGGATATACATGCCCTCTCATATTTTATTGAAAAGGAAACTAATTTGGAAATCGTGCTTGGAGACATTGCCACCTATATCGTGAAAGGGATAAGGATTGTGACTCTTCATCTAAATCAAATTCAAGTCCTTCATCTACAAGATGTGTTCTATGTACCTGAGTTAAAGAAGAATTTGGTGTCTATCTCGGTGATGGGATATAAAGGATTCAAGGTGGCATTCATTGATGGAAAGGTACGTATTTGGAAGAGAAATTTCAAAGAAACATTCACTCTTGGTTTGAGGGTTGATACACTCTATAAGGTTGGAGGAAGTCCATTGAGAGCCATGACATGCAACACAACTCTTCAATCCGAATTATGGCATCGAAGGTTTTCTAACCTTCATGTTAAAATTGGACAACTAGGTCCAAATTCCATTCCATGTTGTGATGCTCAGATGAAGATACCAATATTTTTATTGGGTTCCTCTTTTGGAGAGGTGTAAGATCGATATAAAATTGATCTTAATCTGATGAGCGGAAAATTTATTTTGAATTTATTTTTAATAATTTCAAATATGTGCAGGTCGGCCTTAAGGTTTTAGACCCCCAGCAGATGTGTCACACACCTCAATGATGGATATATATACAGTCAACGTTGGAGAGCATTTCACTCAATCATCCACACACATCTCCTCCTCTGATTGGATACGAGAATCTGAGAAGCAGTTCTCACATGGGAAAAAGGACGAAGTTTCCAAAGCTGGAAAAAGGACGAAATTTCTGCAGTTAGGGTTTCTAGGCAAGTTTGATCAGCGTTGACTTTGGTCAACGCATGGTCCGAATTGGCTGATTTTTGGTGGAGAGTTCGATCTTGGAAGGTCGTACACTTTGGCACAAAAATCGAGGTCAAAAGGTTGACCGAAGTTGGAGCTGCGTTGACTTTATTGCTGCTGCCCCGCGTTGAATTTTCTGGACTACGTTGACTTTCTTGGTGTTGACTTTGAGTTGACTGGGTGACTGATTTGAGGACTGTTGTGACACATTTTGGGTCGGTCGACCAGGAATACTTTGCTGGTTGAAGCATCCTTCTGACTGCCGTAACACACCAACACATTCTTCTATTTCTGGTTTGTCTTCTATAGATCCATTGATATGTTCTATCAACATTTTACTTAACTGTTTATGTGATTGCTGTAATAAAAGTAAAGTTGCATCAAGCATAGAACATCTACATAAATTTACATGGTATTAGAGCTAAGGTGAAGACAAGCCCTATTTGTAGCAATCACCGGAAAGGATAATGGGTTCCACAAGCTATAGCTTCAAGGAGGAAGACAAATTGATTGGGAAGGATGACTTCCATGCTTGGAAAATGATATTGGATCTCAAATTGGAAGACCAAGATGTCATGGACTATGTGTAGGGTAAAATCCAAGAACCTCCATCCACTGCTACTGCTGCTGCCAAAACAAAGTACAAGAAGGGGGAGACCAAAGCAAAGCTGTTGATCAGGGAATCCATTCATAAAATCCTGGTGGCCTACATCTTTGAGTTGGGCACATCCAAAGAGATGTATGATAAATTGATCCTCATGTTCAAGGCCAACAATGTGAATCAAGTACTATTCTTCAAGAATCAATTGAAGAACCTGAAGAAAGGCAGGGATGAGTCTGTCCAATCATACTTTCTGAAAATGACTAAAATTAGGAACAATCTGCTAGCTATTGGGGAGACAATAGCTGATCGAGAGATGGTACTCATCGCACTTGGAGGGCTCTCATCTGAATGGCATGTGTTCAACACTACCATTCTAAATAATAATGGGATACCTGACTTTGACGAAGTACTGTCAAGATGCGTTCAAGAAGAATCAAGAATGAAGGAGTATGGAAATGGAGGAAATGCTGCATACGCTGCTCATTGTAGAAAGAAGAACTCTGGTGGTTCGAAGAATAAGGGAAAAGCAGGGGCCCAAGGAAAGAAGGGAAAATGTTTCACTTGTCATAGGCCTGGTCACTATGCTAGAGAATGTCCTTTCAAGAAGGATTCTCCCGATAGTGATGACAACAACAACAACCAAAATAATGGCAATCAAAGGAACAACAGGTTCAAGGGAAAAAGGAACGCTTCCT
Organism: Pinus albicaulis; assembly: GCA_034641835.2. Taxonomy (NCBI): domain Eukaryota; kingdom Viridiplantae; phylum Streptophyta; class Pinopsida; order Pinales; family Pinaceae; genus Pinus; species Pinus albicaulis. The sequence goes on from CM076580.1 coordinate 759,066,857, forward strand.
CCGACGAAAATGATCAACCTTTCAAAAGGTCAAGAAACTCCAGGTATGAGGAATCACGTGTTGTTGATAAAAGAAATGAATACATTCTTGTATCTGTCCTCTCTGTTACATCCCCACCCGACACTATGGATGTTTGGTTGATAGATAGTGGTGCCTCAAGGCATATCACTGGGTTCAAGGAAGCACTTTCTGATATGATTGAGGAGGATACTAATCTGGAAATTATCCTTGGAGATAATGCCACATATCCCGTGAAAGGGACAGGGACTGTGACCCTCCACTTGTCTCAAGAACAATTCCTTCACTTGCAGGATGTACTTTATGTACCAAATTTGAAGAACCTTGTGTCTATATCGGCCATGGAAGACAAAGGTTTCAATGTGGCATTCACTGACGGAAAGGTGCTCATGTGGAAGAAGAGTTTTAAGGAAGCTATCTCGATTGGGTTTAGAGTTGATACACTCTACCAGGTTGGAGGAAGTTCGTTGGGAGAAATGACATGTGATACTATTCGACAGAGTGAACTATGGCACCGAAGGTTTGGACACCTTCACCACAAAGCCCTTCCCAAAGCAAGGAAGGTGGTGACAAGGATGCCCGAGTTTCCAAATAATCATGAAGGTGTATGTAAGGGTTGTGCCAAAGGAAAGCATACAAGGGAACCTTTCCCCTCTACTGTCACAAAGACATCTGATGTCTTGGAATTCATCCATTCTAATCTATCTGGTATGCTGCCCGTGACATCCTTGGGAGGATGTTCATATTATATGATGTTCATAGATGACTTCTCTCGCAAAACCTAGATATACTTCTTAAAGAAAAAGGATGAGGCTTTCATGTGGTTCTGTATATTCAAAGCCTTGGTGGAAAATATGACAGGGAAAAAGATCAAGATTTTGAGAACTGATAATGGCACTGAATATGAGACAAATGAGTTCAAGGACTTTTGCAGAGAAGCTGGCATTAAGAGGGAGACCATAACTGTCTATACTCCCGAGCAAAATGGTGTTGCTGAACGAAAGAACCGGACCATTGTGGAAGCTACCCGTGCCATGCTATGTGACCAAGGTCTGCCGAAGTTTCTATAGGGAGAAGCTGTGAACACTGCCATGTACATACAAAACCGATGCCCACATTTCACTCTAGAATCCAAAACTCCCGAAGAGTTTTTCTCTGGTAAGAAACCTGATGTCTCACATTTTAGAGTTTTTGGATGTACCGTCTACTTTCATGTGCCGAAAGAAAAGAGAAGCAAGTTGGATGCTTCTGGGAAGAAAGGAATGTTTGTGGGCTATAGTGAAACTATGAAGGCCTATAGAGTCTATGTGCCTGGTCAAAAGGAAGTGGAGATATGCCATGATGTCACCTTTGACGAAGATACTTCCTTGAGGAAAGTAGTCAATCTTCTGAGATCTGAGGAATATAATGAAGCGAGGCCTGGAAATCAAGAGGAACCAAAGGATGAAACAATGCCTGATGTTGAAGGACCAATGGACCTGATTGATCCACCTCCTTCACTAGGAAAGAGACCATCATGGCTTAGGGACACTCTCGAGGATGCTAAGGGACATGCTACCCCAAGGGGGACATTCCGTGAAAGCAAGAAGTCGAGTAGATACCAAGGGTATCTAGCAGCCATGAGTACTACTGTACAATCCGAGCCTGGATCCTTTAAGGAAGCTATAAAGCATCAAGTCTGGAAGGATGCTATGCACGAAGAGTATGAGTCCATTATGAAGAATGATGTCTGGGATGTGGTTCCAAGACCAAAGAACAAAGAATTTGTCACCTCGAAATGGCTCTACAAGATCAAGCATGGATCTGATGGAAGTGCTGAAAAATTCAAGGCGAGGTTTGTTGCACGTGGCTTCTCTCAAAAGGAAGGCATAGATTATGATGACATATTTTCACCTGTGGCCCGATATACCAACATTCGATCTATTATAGCCCTTGCCGCTACGCAAGGATGGAGTCTTCATCAGATGGATGTGAAGACCGCATTTCTGCATGGTGCAATAAAGGAAGAGGTATATGTGGAGCAACCTCTGGGGTTCGAAGTCCAGGATCGGGACACCCATGTCTGCAGGTTGAAGAAGGCCCTCTATGCGCTGAAGAAAGCACCTAGAGCTTGGTACGAGAGGATAAATAACTACTTGATGAAGCTGGGCTTCACTCAAAGTAATGTTGATCCATACCTTTACTTCAAGGTTGTCAAGGGAAAACCTCTCATCCTGGTGCTGTATGTGGATGACCTCTTCTTGACAGGTGCTGACCCTCTCATTCATCAGTGCAAGAGGGAGCTTGCTGTTGAGTTCGAGATGAAGGACCTAGGACTGATGCACTACTTCCTAGGCCTGGAGGTCTGGCAGAGACCTAGCGAGATTTTCCTTTCTCAAGGAAAATACATTATGAAGCTTCTGGAAATATTTGGTATGGTGGACTGCAAGTCTGTGTCAACACAAATGGAACTCAACTTCAAGAAGTTGAGTGGCAGCGTTGTTGGTCCCGTATTGTTAAATCCTATTGAGTATCTTCAACCCGTAGGGGCCCTGATGTTCTTAGTGAACACCCGTCCAGATATATGTTTTGCAGTGAACACTTTGAGTCAACAGATGGTTGAACCTCATCACTTTCACTGGGTTGTTGCCAGGAATATTTTTAGATACCTTCGAGGCACGATAAACCATGGGCTGAGATACACTACCGGGAGCATGACACTCCTTGGATATACTGATGCCGATTGGGCTAGCAGTGTGGTGGATCGTAAGAGCACATCAGGATGTTGCTTCAATCTTGGTTCTGCTTCGATCTCATGGATGAGCAGGAAGCAGAAGTTGGTCGCTTTGAGCACTGTCGAGGCCGAATACATTGCAGCAAGTATGGCCTATTGTGAAGCAGTTTGGTTACGAAATCTCTTTAGTGAGTTGTTTAGACATGTGCTAGATACCACCGTGATACTTTGTGATAACCATAGTGGGATTCGCTTGTCCGAGAATCCAGTGTTCCACGATCGATCCAAGCATATTGGTATCAGGTACCACTATATCTGGTATATGGTACAGCGAGGAGCCGTAAGGCTCGATCATATAGGAACTGATGAGCAGGTCGCAGATATTCTCACAAAGCCCTTGGGGAAGGTCAAGTTCCTAACCTTCCGTGAGAGTCTTGGTATCGTGGAACAACCCTATGATGTGGGTCCCATTGGACGATGAGCTCTGGGAGCTCTTGGGGGCTTTGGGGATAGCTTCTCGGAGCTATAAGCACTCACGGGGCTAGGCTTGCCGAACCTTGTGGTGCTTCTGCCCCACCATTATGATGTTTGATTTGGTTCACCTCTCATTATTTGTGCCCCGTATGCATCCTACCCATTGAGTTCAGGGCTCATGGGAAGTACCTCTCATTTGGCCAATGAGGTGGGAAAAGCTAGAGACTGGTAGCAAAGACTGATGGACGCATCAGAGATTGTCGTACTCTTTATCTAGGATGGCACGATGCAACCACTTGATCTGGGATCAATTATAGTGAGGTTTCAGACCTCCAACTGACTTCGGGTCAGGTAAACCAAGTTTGGGTTGGTATGAGACTCGGTATGAGACTCTTTGAGTCTGATAGAGGTTTCAGACCTCTGGGATGAATCTGTCAGTCGAGGGATGATGTCTTTGTGACTGACCCACTTCTGTTATGAAATAAAGAGGCCAGTGAAGCAAGGTACGGCGGGATGACGCACGATGTTTGATTGCACAGGTGGATGGAGTTCTCCCTAGTTGAGAGGGAGTGTTAAAATTGGACAAATAGGTCCAAACTCCATGTTGTGATGCTCAAATGAAGATACCAATATTTTTATTAGGTTCCTCTTTCGGAGAGGTGTAAGATCGATATAAAATTGATCTTAATCTGATGAGCGGAACATTTATTTTGAATTTATTTTTAATAATTTCAAATATTTGCAGGTCGGCCTTAAGGTTTTACACCCCCAACAGATGTGTCACACACCTCAATGATGGATATATATACAGTCAACATTGGAGAGCATTTCACTCAATAATCCACTCAAATCTCCTCCTCTGATTGGATACGAGCATCTGAGAAGTAGTTCTCACGTGGGAAAAAGGACAAAGTTGCCGAAGCTGGAAAAAGGACGAAATTTCTGCAGTTAGGGTTTCTAAAAAATTTTGACCAGCATTGACTTTAGTCAATGCATGGTTCGAATTGGCTGATTTTTGGTGGAGAGTTCGATCTTGGAAGGCCGTACACTTTGGCACAAAAATTGAGGTCAAAAGCTTGACCGAAGTTGGAGTTGTGTTGACTTTATTGCTGATGCCCTGCGTTGACTTTTTGGAGTGCGTTGAATTTCCTGGGGTTGACTTTGAGTTAACTGGGTGACTGATTTGAGGACTGTTGTGACACATTCTGGGTTGGCCGACCAAGAAGACTTTGTTGGTTGAAGCATCCTGCTGACTGCCGTAACGCATCAACACATTCTTCTGTTTCTGGTTTGTCTTCTATAGATCCACTGGTATGTTCTATCAGCATTTTACTTAACTGTTTATGTGATTGCTGTAATAAAAGTAAAGTTGCATCAAGCATAGAACATCTACATAAATTTACACTTCATTATAAGGCCCTTCTCGAAGCAAGGAAGGTGGTCACTAGTATGCCTGATTTCAATGTTGATCATGAAGGTGTTTGTTAGGGTTGTGCCGAAGGAAAACTTACAAGGGGACCATTCCCCTCAAGTGATAGCAAGACTACTGACATTCTACAATTGATTCATTCTTATATATCTGGTATGTTTCCTGTAACATCCTTGGGAGGATGCTTATATTATGTCACTTTCATAGATGACTTCTCCTGCAAAACTTGGATATACTTCTTGAAGAAAAAGGATGAAGTATTAAAATGGTTCTGCACCTTCAAGGCCTTGGTTGAAAATAAAACAGGGAAGAAGATCAAAATTTTGAGGACCGATAATGGAACCGAATATATGTCAAATTATTTCAATGATTATTGCAAGGACGTTGGCATCAAGAGGGAGAACACTACTGCATATACTCCCGAACAAAATGGAGTTGTCAAAAGAAAGAATAGAACCATCATTGAAGCCATTTGTGTTATGCTTCATGACCAAAGTCTTCCAAAGTTTCTATGGAGAGAAGTTGCCAACACTGCCATGTATGTTCAAAATAGATGCCCGCATCAAGAATTGGACTCCAAAACTCTCAAAGAAATATTATCAGGTACGAAACCTGATGTTTCTCATTTTAGAATTTTCAGAAGTCTCGTATATTTTCATGTGCCGAAATAAAAGAGGAGCAAGTTGGATGCTTCTGGAAAGAAGGGAACATTTGTGGGCTACAATGAAACTTCGAAGGCATATAGAATCTATGTGCATGGTCAAAGTGAAGTGGAGATATGTCATAATGTCACCTTCGATGAAGATGCTACCCTTAGGAAGGTTAGAGATCTTCCCATCTCAAAGGAAGACAAAGATGAAGATGGAGGAAAGCAGGAAGCACTGAAGGATGAACGGATGCCCGATGTTGAAGGTTTGATGGATCCTATTGATCCACCTCCTTGAGAGTCCACTTCTACAAAGAGAAGATCCTCATGGCTTAGAGATACTCTCGAACATTCTGAGAGACATATTGCACCAAGGGGAACATTTTGTGAAAGTAAGAAGCCAAACAGGTACAAAGGGTACTTAGTAGCCATGAGCACCATCGTCCAATTTGAGCCTGGAATGTTTGAAGAAGCTGTGAAGCACCAAGTTTGGAAGGATGTAATGAACGAAGAATATGATTCGATCATGAAGAATGATGTCTGGGATGTGGTCCCTAGACAAAAGGACAAGTCTGTTGTTACCTCAAAATTTCTCTACAAGATCAAACATGGAGCCGATGGAAGTGTTGAAAAGTTCAAGGCCAAATTTGTTGCCCGAGGCTTCTCGCAGAAAGAAGGCATATACTAAGATGAGATATTTGCACCTGTTGCCTGATATACCACCATCTATTCGATTATTTCCCTTGATGCCTAGTAAGGATTGAGTCTAGATCAAATGGATGTGAAGACTACCTTCTTACATGGTTTGCTTAAGGAAGAAGTCTATGTGGAACAACCTTTGGGGTTCGAAGTTCGAGATCGAGATACACATGTATGCAGGTTGAAGAAAGCCCTTTATGGGTTGATGCAAGCCCCCAGAGCTTGGTATGAGAGGATTGATATCTATCTAATGAAGTTGGGATTTACTCGAATTGAAGTTGATCCAAACCTTTACTTCAAGGTTGATAATGACAAGCCTCTCATTTTGGTACTCTATGTGGACAATATCTTCCTGACAGGTGAAAACCCTCTCATTCATCAATGTAAGAAGGAGTTGGCTTTTGAATTTGAGATGAAGGACCCAGGACTGATGCACTACTTCCTATGCTTGGAAGTCTGGTAAAAGCCAGGTGAGATTTTTCTTTCTCAAGGAAAATATATTGTGAAGCTAGTGGAAAGATTTGGGATGGTGGATTGCAAGTTCGTGACTACTCCAATGGAGCTCAACTTTAAGAAATTATGTGGAAGTGTTGTTGGGACTGACTTGGGAAATCCTACCAAGTATCGTCAACTCGTGGGGGCCTTGATGTTCTTAGTGAACTCTCGTGCAAACATATGTTTTTCAGTGAACACGTTGAGTCAATATATGGTCAAGCCTCATCACATACACTAGATTGCTACCAAGAATCTCTTGAGATATCTCCGAGGCACAATCAATCATGGACTGAGTTACACTGTCGGGAATGTGAGGCTCCATGGATATACAAATGCTAACTGGGCCGGCAGTGTGGTGGATTGTAAGAGCACATTTGGATGTTGCTTCACTCTAGGTTTTTCTTCAATCTCTTCGATGAGTAGGAAGCATAAATCAGTTGCTTTGGGCATCGCTGAGGCCGAATACATTGCAACAAGTATGACCTGTTGTGAAGCTGTTTGGTTGATGAAGCTATTTAGTGAGATGTTTGGGCATGTGCTGGATACCACCGTGATCCATTGTGACAACAAAAGTGTGATTCGACTTTCAGAGAATCCCATGTTCCATGACCGCTCCAAGGCAAGGTTCGCCTTTCCTTGTTGGTGTGCTATTTCCCCACCGTTATGATATTAATTTTTTGACCCTCTCTTGATCTATGCCCCGCATACATTATACCCATATAGTCTGGGACTCATGGGAAGTACCTCTCATCTGGCCAATGAGTTGGGAAATGAGGATAGAGAAAAAATCATTACCGATGGATGCATCATGTATTGTCGTACTCTCTATGTATAGGATGGGTTATGTCCAACAACTTGATATGGGATAAAGTTTGATTGATTTTTTTACCTCTAAACTAACTTTAGATCAGTGGAGAGTGGCAAGGTCTTGTGACTCACTCTCGATCAAATATTCTTCATTATTTCTTCATGGTTCAGCAAAGAAAAATACAGGGACAACAAGATGACACAGGATGACAAAATGGTAGACGATGAGATGACACAGGATGACAGGATTGCATAGGATGACATATGGATTGATAGGTGGAGCTCTCTCTAGTTGAGAGGGAGTGTTAAAATTGGAAACCAGGGACAAACTCCACTTTGGACAAATCATATGATGGAGATAATTTTTTTGTTGGATTCCGCTTTCCGAGAGGTGCAAGGAAAGTGCTCTAGCAATTTTCCTGCTGCATATTGCTCTGACTTTGAAGCACCCTCTCTACTGCTGATGCCTGGCTGATGCTCGTCATCTGCTACGCTAATGCCTTCTGTACGATTGCCTTCCTCTAGTTTAACCAAACCTTCCTCTTTGTCCGATCTCTCTTAATTTATATGCCGAAAATATAGTTTGCAGCACCAGTATCCTTCATGTCGAATTTGGAGAACAATTGGGTCTTCAAATCTTGGATAATTTCTTTTTCATTTCCAACTAGCAACATATGATCCACATACATGACCAAAGAAATAACACGATCAAAAATTAATTTAAAATACACACAATGATCCTCTTTTCTTCTGGTGAAGCCAATTCCCCTTATATAGGTATCAAATTTCTGATACCACATCCTTGGTGATTGTTTTAACCCATACAGAAACTTTTTTAACCTGCATACCAGTTATTTCTTACCCTTCACCGTAAAGCCTTCAGGTTGCTTCATGTAGATCTCCTCTTCTAGATCCCCGTGAATAAATGTTGTCTTCACATCCATCTGTTCTACCTCAAAATCAAATGCAGCAGCAACAGATAAAATTAATCTAATAGAAGTAACCTTGGAAACACGAGAAAAAATATCACCAAAATCAATTCCCGACACCTAGGAATAACCTTTTTCTACCAACCAAGCTTTGTATTTCTCCACCTTACCTTCTACATTCATCAGCTTCTTAAACACCCATTTTCTCCAGATAGGCTTCCTTCCAGCCAGCAACTCCACCAGATCCCATGCCTCATTTTTGTGCAAGGATGTTATATCATCAACCATGGTCTCCTTCCAAAGCTTTCCATCCTCTAAATCCACTCCCTCCCTGACAGCCCTGGGATCATCGTTAGGGATAGTTAAAGCAAAATTTGCACAAAAAGCAAATGGAATATACTTTTCTAGCTGCCTTCTTTCCCGAAATGACCTTCTCACAGTTAGAGTTTGTGGCTCTTCCTCTTCTGAATCTTGTTCTGTTGTAGAGTCTGATTCATCCTCCTTTAGCTCAAACACTATATTCTCAGGTTCCTTTGGTAGGACTTCATGTTTAACAACGTCTTTCACCTCTCTAAACAACACATCTCGTCTATACACAACCTTCATTATTTATGGGTTTCAAAGCTTGTAACCTTTTAAACCATCCTTATACCCAATAAAGATGCACTTTTCAGATTTATTATCCAACTTGGTCCTTTTCTCCTTTGGAACATGTACATATGCATCACATCCAAACACCCTTAGATGTGAAAGAGAGGCTTTCTTGCTAGTCCATACCTCATGTGGAGTCTTATCCTCCAATGCTAATGAAGGTGATATGTTAACCAGATAACAGTAGTCTCCACTTCCTCTATCCAGAATTCTTGTCCTAACCAGGTACCACTAAGCATGCTTCTTTCCTTTTCCATCAGCGTTTTGTTTATTCTTTCTATAACTCCATTTTGTTGAGGTGTGTATGGAGTAGTATTCTGCCGTGCTATACCACACTTCTTACAAAACTCTTTAAATTCCTTCTTGCAAAACTCTCCACCATTATCTGTCGTTAGCACCTTTATCTTCTTCTCTATCTCGTTTTCCACTAGAGCCTTAATTTCTTTAAATATGTCAAAGACTTCATATTTATTCCTCAAGAAATATATTCATGTATTCCTTGAGAAGTCATCTATGAATGAAACATATTACATAGAAGTTCCCAGTGATGGAACCGACACAAGTCCAAACACATCACTGTGCACAAGCTCTAATATCTTGTTCACCCTCTTAGCACCATAAGGAAAACTCACTCGATTTTGCTTCCCATATACACAATGTTCACAGAAATCGAAATCCAGAGAGAAATTAGACATACCTTCTACCATAACATTACCATGAAGTATGTCCAAGTCTTCTGATGCCATAACATGGTATTTTCTCCAGAGACCGCTAGGATTTCTGCTCCACTTTTAGGAACCACAAAATTCTTGCACCCATCAATAACAGTGCTACCCTGAAGCTTGTACAAATTTCCAATCCGAACTCCCTGCATTAATACCAGTGCTCCCAGAACCATCTTGTAGGTATCTATCTCAAACAATGTTTTTACGCCTGCATCATCCATATTGCTTACAGAAATCATATTTATGGACATTACAGGAATATGCAGAACACCAGGAAGTGTTCTAATCCTTCCACCTTGTAGCTTCAGCTTGACTTTTCCACGTCTGACGATTTTGGCCTTCCTATCATCCCCTAAGAAGACATCACCACCATCATCCTTCTCATACTCGCATAACCACTGCCTATGGGGAGTGAAGTGAAAGGATGCACCTGAGTCAATCAACCATGCCTCATGATCTACATGTGTATTTGATGAAGAAGCCAAATACACATCCCCACCTCCATCTGAGGTGGTTTTTTCCTCTGCAGAAGGATCATCATCAGATCCCTTTCCTTTCTCAGGAGCTTTAGATCTGCAGTCCTTTTTGAAGTACCCTTCCTTTCCACATTTTTAGCACACCTTTACATGCGTTCCTGGAGATTTAGATCTCCCTCTATATTTAAATATCCCACTCAAAAACTTTTTTTTTTCTATTCTAGGACCTTCCTCGTACAGATAAGGCATATCCATTATGGCCCTCCATATTTCTCCGTCTCATTTCTTCCAATAGCAAAGCTGACACAATTTCATCAAAATTCAAGGTAGTTGCATTGCTACCAATTGCAATAACCAGTCTGTCCCACGAATCTGGTAGAGAACAGAATAAACTGATGCACTTATCTTCATCTGAGATTTTAATATAAACATATGAAAACTAACTTACCACAGTATTGAAGGCGTTTAGATGCTCTGTCACCGAGTCTCCATCCTTCATCCTCATGTTATACAGATTTTTCTGGAGGAACAATTTATTCACTAGAGACTTAGATTAGTACAAAGTCCCTAACATGACCCACAAAGTCTTTGTCGTAGCTTCCCCAAATACATTCAATATAACCAAATCTGAGATACACAAACGTATTGTGTTATTTTCCTTCCAATCCAACTTCACCCAATCTTCATCTGACATTGCCGTTGGTTTAGTACCTGGATCTACCGCGATCCACTGATATTTATCCACCAACAGATCCTCCATATTGAGCTTCCACAACTCAAAACTCCGACCATTAAATTTATAGATCTCTATATTTCCACTGCTCGCCATCTTCTTTCACCGCAAGAATCAATCCTGCAAATCTCCCACTGAACAGGGTCTACCATAGGCCCAAAAAAAAAACCCCTCAGCGACAAAGGCATCCTATTGAAGCTGAAACAACTCTGATACCAATTGTAGGTTTTAACCTTATATAGAAATTATCTACAAATGAATTATTAAAAACATAAAATAAAAAAATAGCGAGAACATAAACATAAAATATATATACACAAATATTTTTCCCCTGGATCCCAAATCGGGACTACCAACTTGATTTTTCATTACATTACTTTCAGTGTTACAACACATATATATACATGCCAAAGCATTCATAAACCCCAATCCATTAACCATGGATTAGAACATAATCGTAGTTCCCTTGACCAAATCTACAAAATACCAAGGGTCGAAAACCATCATGCCCAAAAACCATGTGCAAACCCATGCACAAAACCATAGACGGGTCTGCCCACCTAAAATAGGGTCCAAAAAAAATTCTCGGGTCGTTGCCTCGAACCCCATGCAGGAGCCTACTCACCCACTGTAAATCCTTGGACAGGGGGGCCTACCACCCCGCTGCACCCAGTGCAACAAACAGGGAGGGGTTGTATCCCCCCCCTCCCCCACCCCCCTGCGTATGCGACTATTCGTGAAAAGAATATAACACACACCCAAAAAAAGTGCCATAATATCAAGCTAACCATGGGGTAATATGTATTAAATATTCCAATGCTCTCCATTCCAATGGGTGGTGATGATGTTGTACTAGGAGTACAATGGTTACAATATTTGCGAACGATATATTTTAATTTTCAAGAACTTTTCTTGAACTTTTTTTTGAAAGGAAAGGAAGTTGAATTACGAGGTATTGCATGGAAGTCGAGAAATATAATCAGCTCTAATGTCATGACAAAGCTTCTAAAGAAAGAACAACGAGGTTTAATTGCACAATTATACTCACTAGAGGTTCAAACATCAAAATCATCTATTTCTCAAGAGCTCCAAAAAGCATTGGGAAATCACTCTAAGGTGTTTGAGACTCCCAAAGGACTCCCAACTATTCGTGATCATGATCATGCCATTCATTTGATTCGAGGAAGTGTTCCTCCAAACATCAGGCCTTACAGGTATCCTTATGCTCAAAAGAGTGAGATTGAACGTATGGTTGCAGGAATGCTACAGGTTGGTATAATTAACCTAGTCAAAGTTATTTTTCTGCTCCAGTAGTATTGGTGCATAAGAAGGATGGATCAGGTGTATGTGTCAGGATTATAGGGAGCTCAAAAAGATCACTATTAAAAATAAATTTCCCATCCCCATAATTTATGAATTATTGGATGAATTACATGGAGAATTTTACTTCACCAAGCTAGATCTTCGTTTTGGATATCATCAAATTAGAATGAAGACTGAAGACATTTCGAAAACAACATTCAAAACTCATGAGGGTTATTATGAATTTTTGGTCTTGCCTTTTGGCCTTACTAATGCACCTTCCAAATTTCAAGGTTTGATGAATTCCATTTTTAAATCCTTCCTTAGAAAATTTGTGTTAATATTTTTTGATGATATACTAATCTACAACAAGTGTTGGAAGGATCATGCTCAACAAGTTGGCAAGGTGCTCAAACTATTGGAGGAGAAACAATTATATGCAAAAGACTCCAAATGTTTCTTTGGAGTATAGGAGGAGGAATATTTGGGTCATATTGTATCTCATGAGGGTTTTAAGGTAGACCCTAACAAAATTAAATCAATGAAGGAATGGAAAATCCCCACAACCATAAATCAACTTCAAGGATTTTTGGGGTTAACAAGGTATTATCGCAAGTTTGTTAAGAATTATAGGAGAATATCAGCACCTCTAACATCATTACTGAAGAAAGATGCATTTTCTTGGACTCCAGAAGAAACTAAGGCCTTTGAACATCTTAAAGAGGCAATGTGCCAAGCACCAGTCTTAGCTACGCCAGACTTCACCAAAACTTTTATTGCAGAATGTGATGCCTCGGGAAATAGAATTGGTGTGGTTTTAATGCAAGAAGGAAGACCCATTGCTTTTGAAAGTCATCCACTCAAAGGAAAGTATTTACTGAATCCTATTTACGAGAAGGAAATGTTGGCAATACTACTTGCACTAAAGAAATGGCGACCGTACCTAATGGGAAGACACTTCAAGGTAAAAACAGTTGATGATAGTCTTAAGTACATTTTGGAACAAAGATTTTCTTCGGAAGAGAAACAAAAATGGGTCACAAAGATGTTGCCTTGTGACTTTGAAATCATCTACAAAAAAGGGAAGCAAAATGTTGTTGCAAATGCACTCTCAATAAAGGATGAGGATGTGGAAGCAATGCTTTGTGCCATTTATATTATCCAACTTGAGTGGATAACCAAAGAAATGGATGAATGGAAGAATGATGAAGAGGTGTGGACAATCATTAAAAAAATTCAGAAAGATCCTAGTACATCTGAAACATTTAGCTGGAAAAATGATTCATTATGGTACAAAGATTGCTTATATATTTGTAATAATTCCCAAATCAAACAAAAGATTCTTTTGGAATTGCACACCTCTCCCTTAGGAGGGCACTCGAGATTTTTAAAAACTTACAACGGGGTCAAGAAGGATTTTTTCGGGGATGGCCTTAAATCTGATATTCAGAAGTTTATGGCAGAATGTTTGGTTTGCCAACAAAATAAAGTTGATACAATTAAGACCCCAGGTCTGTTACAACCTTTATCCATTCCAAGTCAATGTTGGAAGGATGTTTCAATGGATTTTATCACAGGTTTACCCAAGTCCGAAGGAAATACTTTCATCATGGTGGTAGTTGACAGAATTACCAAGTATGCACACTTTTGTGCATTATCTCATCCATTTAAATCCAACACAATTGTTACTGCATTTATGGAAACAATTCAAAAGCTACATGGAAACCCAAATATCATTGTAAGCGACAGAGATCCCATTTTTACAGGAAATTTTTGGACAGAATTATTTTCTTGTTTGGGTACTCAATTAGCTCATAGCTCATCATCTCATCCTCAATCTGATGGGAAAACTAAGATAGTGAACAAATGTTTTGAAGGATATCTTTGTTGCTTTGTATCTGATAAACAAACACAATGGGTCAAGTGGTTACCTCTGGCTGAATGGTGGTATAACACTTCCTTCCATACTGTAGCAAAAATGACCCCATTTATGGCACTTTATGGATACCATCCATTGTCCATCAGACCATATTTAAGAGGAAATTCTAAGGTTCAAGTAGTGGAAGATCACATCGAGCATCAATAACAAGTTCTCCAACTCTTAAAGGATAACCTCACTTTGGCGCAAAATCGAATGAGACAATGGGCAGATCAACATCACAATGAAAGAAGTTTTGATGTAGACGACTAGGTATTTTTATAGCTACAACCATACAAAAAAATGTCCCTCAAGCAAGCTAAGAAGGATAATAAATTATCACCAAAGTATTATGGTCCTTACAAGGTGTTGCGAAAGATTGGCACTATGGCATACAAATTGGAGCTTCATGCATCTTCCTGAGTGCACCCAGTTTTCCATGTTTCATGCTTAAAGAAGGTTATAGGTGACAAGCTCTGAGTTCAAACAATATTGCCAGAAATTGACTGAGGAAAAATCATATTGGAACCTGAAGCAGTCGCAGAAACAAGAACTCGATAGCTACAAAATCAATCAATTTCAGAGTATCTCTCACTCAGTAAGTATCTATCTAAACACGATACAACAAACTCACGAAAATGATGGGTTTGTGGAAACGCAAATTAGGGAAGGAAGGACTCCCAAAGGGAAAATTCATCATTTTTGTCTTTGAACCTTTGGAATGTCCAATTCTCCAGTTCGTAAAGGTAAAATTCACACTTTGTTTCCATAATCTTGGCTTCTAGATAAATTAAAGGCATTTTATCGTGTGTTACTAACACAAAAGGAATTCATGGGTTTTTTTAATTAAGTTTTAGTGGTTTTTACTTTTTGTAAACTCAAATTTTCAATATGAAATGAAGGCAAAGGAAAATAAGATTACCCCTGAAACTGTAGTGCGTGAAAACAACTTGTAGATAATTTATTTGAGGTGGCACAATTATTCTTCTGCTTTAACTATTTAATAGAGGGAAAAAAAGAAGTGACTTTAATAAAACAAGCACAAACAATATACTGCTAACATTCTGCGCCAAGGGAAATTGGTAAAAATAACAGTTAGCGACAATGAAATTTAGTACTGGATAAAATGGTGGTACTTAAAAGAAAGTTGGTGACTATCGAATTTTGGCGAAAACTAGAGGTGAATTTGCGGGGAAGAAGGGAAGGTGGGGTCTGATATTAACCACGTGTCACCACATACTTAAACATGGTTTTATCAAACAATCAATTGTGACCTCCCCCCGTTAAATGTTGAGCAAGTGGGGGGGTCCGCTTTTGACTTATGACTGGCTATCCTTTTGTGATAGATCTCTTTCGCACAAAGGTGTGGGTACTTTATTAAAGCGCTTTATTCAAATAAAACCACACACAAACACACACATATGTGGCGCTTATAAAAATTGCACATATATGTGTTTATAAAGTGCATAAAAATAAAATATTTTGGAACATTTTTTGAAAATTTTGTTACAAGAAAATGGTACAACATATCTTTAGGATGGAATGATCTTTGTTGCACTACCAATTAATTACATGTCTTTGTGTGCATTTATTTGAGGCACACAATCCCTTCCTTTTAGCCTATAAAATAGGTGACCTACAATTTTGTCTTTCTCCCCATATAGATGTTTAATTTTATGGACCGGATTTGACAACCATATAATTTATTTCATTTTTCAAAATTTACTCAAGCATATTCATCATTAACCATTAACCAGTAGAGTACTAACAGTGTTAATTTTCTTAGAGCTAGAAGTCTTTGTTGTGGATAATTGAATTTTAAAACATTTTCAACATTTCCACATTGCATTCACCCCATATCATCATAAACAATTATGTAGAGAGAACATTAGCAATAACAATGCAGCGGAATTATCATAGGTCTATCATTATATCTCTATGACATGTCTCAACATATCTCCTTCATATCATCGTCATAATTTTTTCTCATATCACAGATAAGAAGGCCCAAAGAGGTTGTTTTCATACCTAAGAACTAAGGCCCATTAGGGCACTATTACATAACAAGTCTAAGGCCTGTTAGGGCACTATTACACCATAATATTGAGTTCCATTAGGGCATTGTTACACCACGAGGCTAAGGTACAATTTCGTAGACCCATAGGATAGAATGATCGATATATCATTGTTGGCAATTAATTATAGGTCCTGGTGTGCATTTATTTGAGGCACACAAACCCTACCTTTTACCCTATGAAATCCATGCAATTTGGAGTATTATTGAATAACAGAAATATAGATGTGAAAAATTAAAAATATTTAATTGTATTAATGTTTCTTATCAGTAAAAAAATATTATCCAAGTTGAAATGAAGGTTGGACGTGCATTTTTTGTGAAGCAAGCCAAAATTGTATTGTTTCATTAAAATGCATGTCTAGGCTTCATTTATTGGTCAATATAATTTATTCGAATTGTACATTGTTTATTTAATGATTTTACACACTTTAACATTGTTATATATAATATTTTTCTTGTAAGTTTTCTAGACCGATTTCCGAGCGATAGGGTTTCGACTCGCATGAGACCCTACAAACCCTCCAACCACTATCGTCGCTGATCACTGCCCTCCTGCAACAATTTTCCCTGATTATTCTATAGGGCCCATAGCATATGCCCTGGGCCTCTCCCAAGGTCATTCCTCGAGTGCTGCTCCACGCTGTGATCAAGAAAACATGGCCAACCAGGAAATCCCTGCATACACAGCAGCATGCAATGATGAGACCCAGTGGGATCCAGATCCATAGGTCAATGAGGCACATGCAACCTCTAAGTGCATCCCCAAATGAGTAGATCAACCTAGATTGGTCATTTCGACACAAAGAATAAAGGCCAAAATCTAGTTCATGCGTGATCATGCACTAGTCTACAAATTTATTGGAATCTAGCCCACAGAACGAGCTCTCAAAAGATGGATAGAGGCCAGATGGAAGCCGAAAGGGCATATATATCTGCAGCTAGGCCCAAAAGGTTTCTTCACTGTCATTTTTACCTGTCTTGAGGACAAAAATTGAACCATGGATGGAGGGCCCTATTTATTCAACTCAGCGGGTCTCTATCTTCTGAACTGGGTGGATTAACGCTTCAACCCAGACAAAGAAGACCTATCATGGGCTCATGTATGGGTTAGGATCTACTCTCTACCCCAGGACTACTGGGATGAACTCACTCTTTAGGAAATAGGGGGACTGCTGGGAGAATTTGTCAAGATTGCAGATCAAACAAGGATCAACAAGTATACATCGTATGCACACATATGTATTTACATGCATATAGATAAAACCCTGCCAAACTCAATCATTCTTCAACATGAGTACTTTGAATGAATTCAAACTCTAGATTACGAGCATGTTCCGTTCAGATCTAGAAAATGTCACCAGCATGGACATCTGTTCCGGGAATGTCCCCTAAATCAGAAGATAAACACCTCCAAATTAAAGGTCGCACTATATGTGAAAGGATTCACAAAGGTACACCATAGAAAATGCCAAAATCAGAAAAAATGTGGTACATAATCCGCTCATTCCCCCCTCCACAATCAATAGTTTTGTTATTTTGGGAAAGAAACATGTAGTTACAGATATGGCCCAATAAAACTCCCAAGGAGAGCCGCCTCTCATGCAAGAACCCCAAGGATCTACTCAGAATGTTCCCTCGCAATCAACCCTCCCTTAGGCAAAAGGCAAAGCTCATAAAACCCTTGAAACACAATCTTCAATACCCTCCCTCCTAGGGGACGAAGGAATGGAGGAAGCCCCTATGGAAGAGGATCTCATAGACTTTGACATTGGGGATCTAGGCTTCCTAGGTATGGAATATGCATGCAAGCGCAAGGCCTTCAAATCCATCACCCCAAGACAAATTCATACGCTTACCTCAGTTCTGGATAGAATGGCCTTAGGCATTCAAGGAGGAATCCTTCTAGAGGGGAAAAAGGGACAGAGAGACAGTAAAAAAAGAGTGAGAAACATATCTACAAAGACTGATCACAGTGGGATACACCATTGTGGAGTGCGGGAAATATGTCCATCTAACCTAGTTCTTCTCCCCTGTCAAACATTCTTAATGAAGGTTATCTCCTAGAACATAAGGGGAATCAATAGCCCCTCTAAGCATTGAATGATTCGAAGGAAAATAACAGCTGACCAACCTAGAATTCTTATGATTCAGGAAACCAAAAGCACAAGAACCTCCATGGAAAAGATGATGACCAAACTTTGGAAAGGTAGCCTTACATTCTTGAAGGACGCTAACGGAGCACCTTGAGGCCTTACAATCTCTTGGAATCCAAGAGACATCGACCTTAGTGATTTCTTAGTCATAAGAAACACCATCACTGCCTCCTTCCATCTGGAAGGAACCACTATCAAAGGATTTGTTACAAATTTCTACGGCCCCCAACTCCTTGAACAAAAGACAGAGTTACTCCAGTACCTGACTTGTCTCAAACATCAAATCCCAAATCAGCTCTGGCTACTTGGGGGTGACTTCAACATGATAAACGAATTGGGGGGGGGGGTGGGGGGAAGGAGGCAAAATCCGAAGTGAGCCAGACACGACAATCTTCAAAGACTTCATCGAAGAACATGATCTGGTGGATATCACCACCATGAATGTGCTACACACTTGGAAAAATAAAATAGGAGGAAATAATCAAATCACCTGTCGTCTGGACTTATTTCTAGTCACAGAAAACTTCATCACGGGGGGAGGTGAGCTTATAGCCACGATCATGCCCTCTGTGGGATTCGATCACTGGCCAATCGCCCTATACTGGGACCGACCAGGTAAGGCCTCTACAAAACCCTTCAGGTTTGAGAACTTTTGGCTGACCCATCTGGACTTTATGGAGACGGTTTAGACTTGGTGGTCGGGCATGGAAATGCAGGGAAAATAAAAAATGCACCGCTTCCATCAAAAACTCAAAGCTCTCAAATCCAAGCTAAAATACTGGAACAAAAACACCTTGGGAATATATTTCAAGATCAACAGATGCTCGAGCAACAGATGGAAATGCTTCAACAAACCATCATCTCTGTTGGCCACTCTGAAGATATCCTCCTTCATGAGAAGCAATTGACTCTCAAGCTGGAAGCCAGAAGACAACTGGAGGAAATTTATTGGCACCACAAATCATGCATAAAATGGCTTCAAGACGGGGAAAGAAACACAAAATTCTTCCACAGGTTTACCATTCAACATAGAATTCACAATTGCATCTCCTCACTCTGTACAACCCAGGGCACGCATGTGGAAAATCATGAAGAAATCGCAAAAGAGCTAATGTACCACTTCAGAGATATCCTCACGGAACCCATACCGGATGGATCAGAATCCATCAAAAAAATAATGCAAAACATCCCGGATCTCATCACCCAAGAGCATAATGATCTCCTCATGAGACAAGTAACTATGTAGTAACTAGATATTGCAGTCACCCAGATCCAAGATGGAAAAGCTCCTAGACCAGATGGATTTACCGCAAATTTTTTCCATCACTATTGGGACTTGGTCAAAGAAGAGATCTTGGAAATTATTAAGGAATAAATACACTCCAAATGGATTTTCTCGGCCTTCAATGCCACCGTCCTCACTCACATCCCAAAGTAATAAAATGTTGCCTCTCCAAGTAAGAACACACCTATCTCACTCTGAAATGTCATTTACAAAAGTGTCTCAAAAATTGTGGTGAACCATCTAAGGCCTCTCCTACCCCTTCTTATTTTACCCGAGCAAACTTGATATGTGGAAGGACGTCAAATCCTGGATGGCTTCATCATGGCCCATGAGATAATCCACTCCCTCAAAGTCACAAAACTCCCTAGAATGCTCCTCAATATTGATCTATCAAAGGCCTTCGATAAATTAAGCTGTGAATACATTAAAAAGGTACTCATAGCTTTTGGTTTTTAGGAGACCTATGTCCAATGGATATCCTCAATTTCCTTAGATTTCTTCTCAATATTGGCCAATGGATCACCCACTAACACCTTCTCCCCTTCGTGCGGCATTCAGCAAGGCGATCCCCTTTCACCTTTCCTCTTCATTCTTATGGAAAAAGGTCTCGGTCGATCTATCAAAGCGACTCTCATCAAAGGAAGCTTAAGAGGCTTTTCTCTCCACAATTATAGGCCTCACACTCATCAACAATTCGTAGATGACAATTTACTCATGAGACACCCTTCATTCCAGAAATCCCTCTGTGTCAACTAAATCCTCACCCTATTCTCCGAAGCCTCTAGCACCACTGTTAATATTGACGCATCTCAAATCTTCTTTTTTAACACCCATATTATCACCCAGTGCAATATTTCCAGAATCCTTGGCTTTGCAATTGCGAGCCTTCCTTCAAAATACCTAGGAACACCCCTCAAAGATACAACCCTCAAGCACTCATCCTGGCGGAACCTCATGGGTAAAGTTCAAGGCACATTAGACTCTTGAACCTTTCAATCGCTCAATCTTGTAGGCCGACTTGTACTCACCAAATTTGAACTCCAATCCATGCCCTTCTATCTTTTCTCCATCCTTGCAGCTCAAAATTGGGTACACAAAGCTATCCGCAATTTGCAGTGACGATTTCTTTGGGGAGGAAACACGAACAAAAATAAATGGGTTCTTGTCAAATGGGAGATTGTTTGTACCCCCAAACATTTATGGAGGCTGGGATTGCAAGACCCGGCCTCCAGCAATGTGGTATTAGGCTCAAAGATCTGGTGGACTCAGCTAACCGAACTCGCCACTCCTTGGGCGACCCTTTGGGCCAGCAAGTACTATCCCGAATGGACTCAACAAGATCTCATCAGATTCAATGTGGATTACAATGGCTCTGTCATCTGGAATACGGAAAACATGCAGTGTCAGCTTATACAACTCCGCAGTTTCTGGGAAATCCAAGATGGTAGAAGTTCCAGGTTATGCGACGACTCCTGGCAACAGTTTCCGAGAATTTCCAACCTCTTCAATATTCCTCAATAGCAAAGGCATCTTCAATACTCCAACCTCAACAAGGTGGACTTCTTTTGGGTCCCTTCTCAAGCTAGGACAATGAGAACCTGGAAGAATCCCACCAACTGGCTGGATACCTGGAATGAAGAAATCCCAGACAACCTATGGTCTGAGCTGCAAAAAGGAAAATAAAAAGAACAGATGGAAAAGACATCTTACGATGGGGGCATCAACCGACAGGAAGATTCACACTAAAAGAGGCTCATCATCTAACTCTTGATGGATTAAATATTATAAAATACAA
This sequence comes from Pinus albicaulis, assembly GCA_034641835.2. Lineage (NCBI taxonomy): Eukaryota > Viridiplantae > Streptophyta > Pinopsida > Pinales > Pinaceae > Pinus > Pinus albicaulis. The sequence goes on from CM076580.1 coordinate 759,088,182, forward strand.
GATTTGGGAAAACATTTGGAAGGCCAACATGTGGCCAAAGTTGGCTATGTTCCTTTGGCTTCTCAGCAAAAGGCACATCCCCACTTGGAAAAATCTCTTGGCCAGAGGGTTCCAGGGTCCCTCCTTTTTCCATCTCTACAAGAACAACTCAGAAACAATGGATCACCTCTTGGATCAATGCACCCTCTTTGATAAACAATGGAACAGGGTAACAATCATTAACAGACACATGAATCAGGCTCGTGGATATATTGTTAGGTCTATCCACCAATGGACTAATTACTCCTTTCAAAGCAATCTCCTTAACATAATTTGGCAGCTCATCTCAGGATTTCTGGTTTTGGAGATCTAGAAAGAACGCAATCAAATAATCTTCAAAGATCAAAACACCAACAAAGAGATTATATTTATGACTATTCTCCAGCACATTAGTGAGACCCTCTCTTTGAGAACCTGGACACATATGGATCTTCCAACCTCCACTGAGGAACGCATCATTTTGGAAAGTTGGAATCTTCCAAATAGGATCCCTCTAGAGTTGACCACAAGCCATGTTAGAAATCCGTCCAGTCCAGAACATTGGAGGCCCCTTCCCAGATGTATATTCAAACTTAACTTTGATGGCGCTTCCAAAGGGAATCTAGGGAAAGTGGGATATGGAGGCCTTTTCCACAATGAACAGGGGAGAATTCTCATAATATACTATGACTCATTGGGATGGGAAAGAAATAATGCAGCCGAGCTTGAAGGCCTAACTCAGGGCCTCAACATTTCCTACCAGGAAAATCTATTTCCTCTGATAATAGAAGGATATTCGCATGTCATCATCCATCTGGCTACTAGAATTCAACACAGACCCAAGGCTCGAAACTCTCTTCCATCTGGCACCTAGAATACAACCTCAACAAGCTGGAGAACCTCATCAACAAATGAGGCACCATCTCTTTCCACCACGTTAAAAGGCATGCCAATCAGGTTGCCGACAAGCTTGCCAGTGAAGGAGTGGAAGGTAAAAACCCAGTCATCAGCCAAGACTTTGACAGCTGGCCTAGCTCAGACCTCAAGCACCACTGAATGATCAAAGACATGCAACATCTTAACAACCTAGATGCGGGTGAGCTTTCCAACATTGACAGCTACCTCATTAATGAGGAGAGTCATACATAACAGAAGCAGGTGGAAGGGCACGTGGAAGTGAGGTGACAGAGAGGGAAATAATCGGTTAAAAGGACAGGGTAATAACAAAGGCCCCCATTCCAACTGTATCATGAATATTAGGGCGTTAAATGCCATGAATTCCATCTGAGGGAGGTCACCTCTACACGCTCGAGCCATTACGATGGGTACTTACGAATATGCCATAAGCTGCTACATCTTTTGGTGCATCCCCATGAAGATAATTATCCATTACAACCGGTATTATCCCTGGAACGCCTTACTCCGTCTCCATATGGCTCGATTTCCGCTACTTGGGATGCCAAGAGCGAGACAAGCATGCCATCGCAGCCAGCGGGGGAAAAGAGCGCAGAGTGCCTCTAGAAGATATAGTGAGGAAGACAATGCTCCCCTACATCTTCAGGACAATTTTGAGGTAGGGATTCCCAACCACATTTGGGAATTAGTCGACCAGGTGGAGGAGTAGCATCGCCATAACATGAATTCATATAGCGAGACACCAGCAGCTCGGTACTAGAATATGAAAAACCTCTTTGCCTGGTCGCTTTGGCAAAGACAGCTGGCTACGAAGCGTATTAATGGACTCGTTCTCAGAGGACACTCTGCCTCTATCGCAACCACTCAGATTTGGGATGCCATGGCTAATGACAGGGAAATTGCTTTCCCGATTGAGGGAAGGCGAGAGGCTGAGCTACTTCACAACCTACCACAGGAAATTTGGGAGCCCGCCCTTTTATTGAGTCTTAATAGAAGCTGGGAGGGTGATAAGGACATGGATGAGCCTAGCAGCAAATCCTGGCGCAAATACACCATCCTGAGAAAACAGCCCCAGCAATACTTCAAGATTTGAGGGGGTTATGAGAGCCAGTTCATCCACTCAGCTCGCAGCACCAGCACCGTTGATCCCCCTGAAGGGTCTTAGGCTAACTCTTCGTCAGATTTGGAGCGAGCTACAGCAGTCACACCGCCTCAGACTTTCAATCATCCTCCGGAAGCCACCCCTCCTCAACAATACATTCATCAGACATACAAGGTCAATACACATACCCCAACTGACAGAGCTCGTCTAATGTCGCCCTCCTCTCCATATGCTTGTTGCATTGAGGAGGAAATCCCGACTGAAACTAGCTCTTAGCAAGTTTTTATGGTTTTTTGTTGTTACTCTGGTTTGGGACTTAACCCTTTATTTTCTAAGAACTCTTTATTTTTGTGCCAACAACCATCAACATAAATATTAAGATACTGGGGTGGCATGGCTAGTTTCCATCTGTTGGGCAGCCCACCACCTCCCTGCATGACTGTATTTTATCTCTGTATTTTTTGTACCACTATTAGATGAATAGAATGCCACTTTACAAAAAAACATTGTTATATATTTACTTTGAGATTAAATATTTGTACTTCAAATTCCATATAACATTCTAATACTTGCTTCGACTTGTCTTATGTGAAAGCTCTGTATAAGTGGGAAACATAGTTATGTAGGATATTTGTCAGACACGATGCAAGGTTAAATAGTCCAATCATGTCCCATTATAAATTTCATTACCAAGAGTGTAATTGGTTTGGCCTGGGAGTGAATATTTGTTATGACTGTGATCATTGGGAGATATGATCAATTACTATTCCGACAAATTTGGATTTCACCGTATAACAATTCCTTTATGAAAATTACTATGATATGTTGCATAAAATGGTTTTAAATTTAGGTTGGAATGATCATTATCACACAATCAATTAAGTATAGGTTATTGTGTGCATTTATTTGAGGCACAGAAACCTTCACTTTAACTCGACAAAATTGATACAATTAGGCATATTCTTGCATAATAGAATTTTCTTTGTGAAAAAATAATATTAATTATGAGTAAAAAAATATTCTTCATGTTGAATCATTCAATTTGGCCTTGAAATGAAGGTTGGATGTGCATTTTTGTGAAGAAGGCTGAAATTGCCTTGCTTCACTAAAATTCATGCCCATACTTCATTTATTGGTCAATCTGATTGATTCAAAGTGTAAACTATTTATTTAATTATTTTATACACTTTTGAATTATTATATGTTTACATTGATCCTTAAAAAATTATGCTTCATATTTCATACAACATTCTAAGTTTTGTTTCAACTTGCATTATGTGAAAGTTGTGTATATGTTTTTCTTGAGCTTGTTGTTAAGCAAAACAATTGTCTTTTTAATTCAGATCAATAGTTCCAACTCTTCACATTAATTGTCAATCAGGGTAGGTTTTTTTATTGTAAGACTATTACACAAAATATATGCAAGGGAAAATGATGACTAGTGCTAATGAATCTCAAACTCAATCATTGTAATCACACTCTCAACAATTCAATAGTCTCGTTGTTACACTCTCAAATCATGTTCACGCTCAAGAAATAAACACACCATGCAAAATAAAACCACTTTGTCACACTGTCACTCTTATCCAGAAAAGAACAACGCTCCTAGAAACCATTCTCTCAAAAAATGTTGAAATACACATTCAAATGAAATGAACACATCATCAAATTGTAACATGAATTAAATAACTGACACACTAACAAAGGGACCAGTTCAGGACCTATGTTCTTAAACAATATAGAGGTTATAATTTTGCAATCATTAAAGCATGAACTATACTAATAATAACAATAACAACAATCACACATGAATTATAACTGAGAGGAAATAAATGAAACAACTACAATACCTTCCTAACCAGTGGACCCTGCTAAGAAGGAGGGCCCTTATTGAAAAATGTAACTAGGTTAGGTCTTCATAAATTATATTTAATGTACTTATCAAAATAATTTATATTATTATTAAATGACTTATTAAAGCATGGGTTTCGTGCTTGGGTCATATTATTTTAGGTCAAATTCCCCATTCTAGACTTCTAGGATTTATTCTAAATTTATAGAGTCATTATATATTTAAATTGACCCTTATTGGGCTTTTGAACCATGTAAATAGGTTTAAAATTGAGTCAAAAATTATTTATAGTATCTCCACATCAAGTCGGCCTCAAAGGAACCTATTCAACCTCACCTGGAGCCTATAAAAGGAAGGAGATTGAATTCATTTGGGGCAGCACTTCTCAAGCAAGTTCGATATCTACTGCTGCATAGGAAAAAATGTGAAGTTAGTTAAGGAAGATGAAAGGAGTGCAAGTTGGTTCAAGAAGATAGAGAAAGAGAAAATCAAAATTTTGGTGGTGGCATCTCCCCATTTCGTGCCCTAACTTGGGATATCCAAGTCTTTTTGTATTTGTTGTTGTTGTTGTTGCTGGAATTGTTGCCTAGTTGGAGTTGTTAGAGGAAAAGTTGTTGTTGCTGCTAGGTCAAATATCTAGAAGGCTGACTTGGTGTGGAGGGAAGGTTTGGTTTATGTCTAGGGTGAAGAGTCTCAAAGAGTACTATTGAAGGAAGATAATTTTGACTGGGTTTTCCCCAAAGAGAGGGGTTTTTCCCTAACATAGTGCCTACATCTTGTCTCTTGTTTTCTTGTGATTTTTTTCATACATACTTTGGTAATTTATTGATGAAAGATAATCTAATAACTAAGTAAAAGAAGCCAAACTAATTCTCAAGTAATTATCAAGAAAGAGAAAGAAATCCCTAATCTACTTATATTGATTTATCAACATGGTATCAGAGCTAAGATCAAGAAAGGTGAAATATCACTTTGTTGGCTCAAAGGGTTTGAACATAGATTCTCCCTCTTTCATAAGCTATAAGGGAATGGGTATCAACTCTGTTGGAATATGGATCATGAAGGTCATCCACCACTTACTCAACAAATTCAAAAGTCAAGGATTTGTTGTTTCTCTTATATGATCTCTTAATGATGACAATGCATGAATCATTGATATTGGAGCATCAAGACACATGGAAAGGGAAAGTAAACAACTCCATACACTATAAAAGGAGTCATCTTCTCATGCAATTAAATTGGGTGAAAACAAAATACATCTTGTTAGAGTCCTGGGATCAACATCGTTGGAATTGGAAAGTGGATCGAAGTTGCACCTCAACAACATACTATATGTTCCAGGTTTGAAAAATAATTTTCTTTCTATTTATTGTTTAGAAGATAAAGGAGAAATAATTTCTTTTGTTTATGGAAAATTATTGGTTTGGGGAAAATACCCTAGCATTGATAAAGCTAGATTTATTGGAGTCCGTGAAGGAAATTTGTATATGGTCACTACTCCACCTCCTCAAGCTTTGGTTCATATGGAAATTAGTCCTATTGAGCTATGGCATAGGAGGTATGGTAATCTACACTACATACTTAATCCCTCTCTCAACCAATTGGTTAATGGAATCCCTGATATAAAGGAATACCATGAAGGTGTGTGCAAGGGATTCTCTTTGGGAAAACATACAAGAAATCCATTTCCAAATAGCGAGTCTAGGTCTATAGAAATGCTAGACCTTATTCACTCTGTTGTGAAACCAGCTCCAAAAATAGAAGAAAAGAGATATCAACGCCTTAGAAATAAGCCACTTCGAGGGGGCAACCTCTAATACATTACATGAATGAACAATTCTTGGATGATACAAATGACCAAAACCCCCTTCTATATATAGGAGTCCATGGGGCCACAATATAATCCTAGTGGGGCCACAATGTAATCCTAGCCAACCTAACAATAATAATGTAAGGGCACAATAATAACAATATGGGGGTTACAGGGGTACAACAACAACAATATAAATAAACACTAACATAAAAAGGGACTACAGTAGTAATATAGGGACTTAACATGCCCCTCTCCTTCAAACAAGTGTTGTCCTCCACGCTTGATTATTTATTGATGCTTTTGTATAAAATTCTCATCCTCCCATGTGGAATCTTCTACAGGAAATTTCTTCCACTCGCTGAGATACTATGAAATTGATCGTACTTGTCGAGTTCTTGTTTCTGTGACTGCTTCATAACTTCTTTCAATGTGATGTTGATCTTCTTGTTGTTTCATTAGATTCTGCACCAAAGTTAGGTTATCCTTTGAGAGTTGGAGAACTTGTTGTTGATGCTCGATTTGATCTTCCACTAATTTATCATCCATATTAGCTATTATTTGATCCTTAAAACAATCCAACTTAGCCTCCATTTCTGCTTTTAAACCATCTATGTCATCTTTGGTTTCTCTTCATAAGATCGAAACTTATTCCACTTGGTACCATAATTTTGATATCTCATACTACAATTCTTCCTCTTCATGCGTCATAGTATAGACTTTGAGGGATTAATGGGTATGGAATTATTTTTAGGATGCATTTCAGAACCCAATACTGAAATATATGCTCAATAGGCCCTTGGAATCACCTCAAAATGATTTTTTTTTTACACAAGACTTATGCAATTCAGAAACAAATACACACATTTTTCTTGCTTTTGAGGAGCTTGATATTGAAACTGAATTATATATGTGATTTCGGATCTTCAATATCTAAAATTTGGCACTGAGGTAGCCCTCTGAATTCTATTTCTAATGCCACAGGTCTTAACTGATTTGGATTCTTGAAGAAAAATTTGTGCTCAATCTCCTACGATGACCTAATTATGGACTGGTTCAATAGAGTGAACTTGTACGACTTGCCACGTGTCACTGTTTCCTCCTTTGGCTCTGAAATTGATAGATAGAAAACTAAATTCTGTGTACTTGCGGCCACTTTTTACAGCATTCCAATCCAATGCTCAGAGAGAGAGCTATGAATATTTTTCCCACGATCACCTCTTTGAGATGAAATTCAGGAGCCTGAAAAAGCCCTAACTTCCACAGACCATATCTCTGAAAATATTGCGAACCAAGCTCTGAAATTTTGCAATGATGTTCCATAGGATTTCGGCTTAGCACTCTAAAAATTTCAGCTTCTGAACCTTTGTAGAAAAACAATTATAGCAAAAATTCCACGATTACCTGTTTAGGTTAAATTCAGGAGCCTGCAAAAATACCTAACTTCCACAGATCATATCTCCAAAAATATTTCGAACCAAGATCTGAAAATTTGCGACGATGTTCCTCAGGATTTCGGCTTCGTACTCTAAAAATTTCAGCTTCTGAACCTTTGTAGAAAAATTTTTTATAGCAAAAATGCCACGATGACTTGTTTGGAGCAGCGAAACCCTAGAATCCAAAACTCTGATACCAAATGTTGTGAAACCAGCTCCAAAGATAGAAGAAAAGAGATATCAACGCCTTAGAAATAAGCCACTTCGAGGGGGCAACCTCCAATACATTACATGAATGAACAATTCTTGGATGATACAAATGACCAAAACCTCCTTCTATATATAGGAGTCCATGGGGCCACAATATTATCCTAGTGGGGCCACAATGTAATCCTAGCCGACCTAACAATAATAATGTAAGGGCACAATAATAACAATATGGGGGTTACAAGGGTACAACAATAACAATAAGGGGGGCTACACTAACATCAAAAGGGACTACACTAGTAATATAGGGACTTAACACACTCTGATGTGTGTGGGCCCATGTCTGAAAAATCACTTTGGGATCATCTTTATTATGTGACATTCATAGATGATCATTCTAGAAATACATGGATCTAACTTCTCAAGACAAAGGACGAAGTATTTGATAAATTCAAGAAGTTTTTAGTTGAAGTGGAAAACCTCACCGAAAGAAAGATAAAGACTTTAAGATGCGACAATGGTGGGGAATACATTTCCAATGAGTTGATTGCATATTGTAAGGAAGCAGGAATTAAAAGGGAGCTCATTATTCCCTACTATCCCGAACAAAATGTAGTTACTGAAAGTAATAATAGGTCTATTGAAGAAGGCATTAAAACAACGCTACTTGACCAAGAACTAGCAAAATTCTTATGAGGAGAAGCAACCATGACAATTGTATATATTAAAAATAGAAGTTCCCATAGAAGTCTCAAGAATATAACTCCTGAAGAAGTATTCACATGAAAGAATCTGAGTGTGGATCACCTCCGAATCTTTGGAAGCCCTCCCTACATCCATGTTCCAAAGGACAAGTGAAAGAAGTTGGACTCTACAAGCATCAAAGGAATATTTGTTGGATATAGTCTCTCCTCAAAATCATATAGAATCTACATCAAGGAAGGAAGGCACATAGAAGTAAGCAATGATGTCATATTTGATACAATAAATCTAAAGATATCCCCATACATTTTGATGATGAAGAATCTCCAATATTCGAAGAAGAATAAATACACCATGAAAAATCTACTACAAATCAAGAAGAAGAAGCAGGACGAAGTGAGCCTATTCAACCTGTGATCATCCTGACTGTTGTAGTCTTGTGATTTGGCAGATTGTCATATCAAGTGACAAGGCAACATCATAACCAATATTTAGAGATCTAGGACCTAGCCTTTCTAGTCTCAGGGAGGGATCTCTCAATTATTTGCAAAGATGTGAGCTTGTTTGGTTTTAAGGGTTGATTTTAGGCTAGTTATGAAGCGTGGATTTGTTTGATTTGTTTGGTTGGACATGATTATCTAGGAAACATAGATAGAAAAGGGAAATCTCTAAGTCATTGGGCAATGGATTCAAGTGGAAGTTGTGACAAGTTTGTAGAGGGATCAGGAGTATCAAAGGGAAAATCTAACTTGGCCAGTGGATCTACAAAGTCTTTCAGATGAAATGAAATCGACATCAAAGGTTTAGAATTAAAAGTAGAACTAAGGGCAATTAAGAATCCTTAATTATATGTACTTCTCAACAAAGGGACTTAAAACATTATCTGAACATGAAGAGGCATTCCATAGACAGGGCTAACCATAAATTCTAGAAACCACACTTCAAAAAATAATAATTCCAAGACAAACTTCTCCAATGAAATATAGAAGGCGAGAAACTCATTTAACTTCTAGTGATTTCACCTTCAAGGATAAGAAAACATTCAAGATTTACAAATAACTGCCTTCATAGAAGAGGGAACTCCTAGACATATTTGATTACAGCTATAAAGACCTTCAAAACAATTATTTAAGCAAGTACAAATGGTATGATTGGAACAAAACCTCTTTGGCAGACTTTAAACAATGGTGCTTTAAAAGGAGACTTCAGAAACAATTTTTAAGTGGTAGCAAGTAAGCAGGGAAAACCATAAATCATTCTTGAGACCAACTGTATTGAACTATTTAAGAAATAAACAAGCATAAGGGTTCCAAAGAGCAATTAAGAATTCTCTAGAATATCTTAGCAGAAGAAAACATAAAGACAGTGAAGGGTAAATAGAACTAAGGTGCTTTCAAAAGACATTTCTTAGCCTAAAATTTTTACTCTCCTGCAACAGAGAATGGTGAAACATAATGGAACATGAAATAACAATGATAGATTAAGAATACTTCACCAAAAACTAAGCTCGGGGATCCAATGACAGAGCTTTCTCCATCAACAAACAGGTCAAAACATCCACAAGTTCCGGAACATCAATTTTATTTCAACTTCAATAGAACTATGTATTAATTCAAAGAGTCACCAAATGCCAACCATACAATGAGTTCGAATGCAGTATTTATGCTGCAAATGAAGAGGTGGAACTGATCTAGGGTTCAAGTGTTATTAATTAAAAAGTAAATGCATTCCCAACCTTGAAAACCATGCAAGGCATAAGGTAGGAACATGTGTGTAGCTACTTCTCTGTTTAATAACTATGTCTTAACTTTCTAAGGAAAGATAGGTGAAAATCTTGACTTTGCAGCCTATTTCTATCTTTTACAATAACTTCCTAACAACTTAAAAATATTTCTAGCTGGGTAATAACTGCTGATTGCCTTTATGGATAGAAAGTAGGCTATAGGTGGCCTTTTAGATATTCTGAGTGAATAACTGCCCCTGGTTGATGTATTCGAGGTTGCTTTTGGCACAAGTCTTTTTTATTTAATCAATAAACTGTGTTTATGGCCCGATTCTGCTTTCGGCCTTCATAATTTATCATGTTGTCTTTGATACCTTTCGGACTTCTTTAAACTTTTGTTTATCTGTCTTTAACTGCGCTTCCATCCTTTAAACTTCATTTGAGCTTTTAATCACTGTCTTATTTGGTCTTCACTGACTTTCTTTGATTCGTTTGTGTACAGGTCTTTTTGCCGTTGTGCTAAAGGGCTTAGTAAAATAGTCAGTGGTCATGAATCATTGACCGATACTTTAATAATCAACCCTCGGATCTCCCTTTTCTTCATTATGTTGGCCTTGAGGATCGTCATCCTCGGCTATGATAACTTGATTGTTACTATGGGACGGCTCTGTGTATTTTAACCGCCATGAAACCTACAATAAACAACAAATCTTTTATAAAAAACCTATGTTTTTGGTCTACACTACTTTTTAGGGGGCTTATGAGGCATCAGAGCGATTTGCAGAGGTGGAGGATGAGCAGGGGAAGGTTTCCAGAGGTGGAAATAGGCAGAAGGAGGAAAAGATTTAAATTATGGCGTGAAGAATAAATGAGCGGTTTTGCGAAAATCGGAGTGGTTTATCGCGTGGTAGATTGGCGGTAAGCGTTTTGGGAGCCAACGAACGCGATTCCACTCAGAGATCGCCATGCATCCCAAGCAAAATCCACGCAAAATTGGGTGCAGGCCGTTAGATCTCCAGCAAAGAGATCTACGACGCAGGTTCATCCCGATGGTGGGGTACAACTTCGGTAGTGGAGTACATGTGGAAGGCAGGGATTGGGCGATGATTGTGAGATTTTGACAAAAGGTGAGAAGGTGATCACCATTGGATTGGGCAGAAAAACGGTCGAGATCTTTTCGCCAGGCCGCACAAATAACAAATGGTGTGGGAGGATGGGTGAAATGCGAAAGAACGATGACCGTTGAATCAGGAGGATCAGCGGTCTAGATTATATCGGAGAAAAGTGGGTAGAGGGGAATGGTTAGAAGTGGGAGGAGAAAAGTGAGTGTGCTGGCCGTTAGATATGATGGATCAACGGTCGAGATCATATCGGCGGAGCGTGTATCGGCGGCGAAAGGGAAGGCAGAAGTGACCCGTTACAGTTTGCGATGAAACGCGGACCGTCCGATCTGGGGAAGATCGACGGTTACTAATCCATCGGTGGAGGTAAACCTTGGCGAAGATTTGGGAAAGTGGAAATGGGAAACACCGAAATGCGACGGCCGATTTAATACTTTAAACCGACGGTTTTGGGCCTCGGCCTTATGAAGAATGAAGGGCTAGGGGTTTGAGCCGAAAGGCGCTTAAAGCCTTATTTGTTATAAATATTCGGAAAAGGCCTAAATAAGTGGGATTTTTGGGCTTTTTAGAGTTTCGATAGGAATAAAAATGGGTTTAAACCATATAAAGGGGGTTTTTAATTATTTAAAGGGATTTTTAGGAGGAATGGAGGGTAAGGGAGAAGGAGAAAAAGAAGATTTCTCATGGGAACGAGTGATTGTTAGGATGAATGAAAATGAGTGAAAAATGGATGAGGGAAAATGAGGGTGAAAGTGGTGAAGAATAAACCTTGAAACAACTCTTTTTATATCAGCAGGGCAACTTGGAGGCTTTGAATGAAGTTCTTTATGAGAAATAGATAACTTAGGTATAATGAACACAGTGAGATTTCCAAAACTCACAGGTTTTAATGAAAAGCTTGTTTTGGAAATCTAGGGACCGATCTAGCCATCATTAGGTATAACAGAATTTATAGATGGCTAACAGTGGCTCCACTTGGGGAGGACAGCTTGCTTTTTAATGTGTCCAGAACCTCAGAAAAATAATCTTTTGAGTTTCAGCAGACCAATGCCCTTCCATTGGGAAGATTTCTTCTTTTTACTTTCTGATCTTTTCTAAAAAAGATAACTTTTTGACAATCTGCAATTTGTAATTTCTTCAAATAGCATCTCTACCTACCCAATCCTACTTATCCTAGCATTTTTTATTCTTTTTGAGTGCACTTGAATTGGAAAACTCCTTTGACATCAACATTTTATTCTTTCTTGAAGGCAAAAACTACTCTATTACTACTCTTTTTTCTTCCATGAGTTCAGATTAAACAGTTGAACTCAAAAAATTTCTACCTAATCTACTATCTGTCAAGTTTGGACAGATCTGCATTTTCTATATTCTAAAACAGAAATTTAAAATACAATAAAATCAGGATTAAACTGTCTGATTTGCTATGATGGCTATGGCATCGAATACAAACTGCACATGAACCTTTATTTTGCAGAAAATTTAAAAACAAAATTGTGAAGGCTTAAGATCTGAAAAATAATGAATATCCTTCTTTTCTTCTTGGCTCAAATTTTGATCTGTTTAGAGCCATCTTCTTCTTTCTTTTGATTCTTTGGTTAAGATTTTGAGCATGTTTGAACCATTTTTTCTTCTATCCTAATATATCCTCTCTGATAAGCTAAGTCTGAAATAATATTGACAATCATTGCTTCTACTAACTCATCAACATAAATTTAAGTATGTTCAGCCATGATTAGGCTAGATGACTGAACAATATATCATTTTTTAATCAGCAGTGGCACTTAGACTTTCTCACTTTCAGAAATTCTCTTTTTTGGGTGTGGGGTTGTACCTCTTTTGAATCTTCCATCTTTTCCTTTTCTTTTCTTTTTTCTTTTTTTTAATATTTTTTTTTGTTTTTTTCATGATTTCTTTTCAAATGGATTATGTACAATGAATGAAAAACTTTGGAGCTAAGACTCTTGACAGAAGTAGCGCTTGAGCATATTTCCATTGACAGGACCTCCAAATATGTCTTCTCCATTCAGCTCTTGTAGAAAGAATGCATTATGACCCCTAATGGAATGAATGATATAGGGCCCTTTCCATAGATTCTCAAATTTTCCATGTTTTCCATTTTCTTCTCTTCTAGAATCCCACTTTAGAACTATATTTCCAACTTGGAAATCATTTGTTTTAGTCCTTCTATCAAATAATTTCTTCATGCCTTCTTGGACTGTTTGTGTTCTCTTATACACTTCCTCTCTGGACTGCTGTAAATGAATGGTCTGATTTATCCTTCTCTACATATCATTCTCTTCAGTTTGTATTTCTTGAAGGAGTTTCATGACTGGGACTCCTAAAGATGTTGGGAAGATTGCATCCATTCCATAAACCAGCTGATAGGGGGACATATTTATTGAATTTTTGGTGGTTAATCTATCAGCCCATAAAGCATGAATAAGCTTACTATGCCACGAATTCTGATTCTGCTCCAACAGTTTTTTGATAATATTAACAAGGCTTTTGTTAGAGGATTCAGCTAATCCATTTCCTTGAGGATAGTAGGCAGTGGAATGACCCAAGGTAATATGATACTTATGCTAGAAGTCAACCATTATTTTAGACTTGAAAGCAGCAACATTATCTGTGATAATTTTTCTAGGACAACCAAATCTGGATAGTATGTTAGTTTCAAGGAACTTGATAATGACAGAGTCAGTAGCATTCCTAGAAGGTATGGCTTCTATCCACTTGGTAAAATAATCAGTGGCAGTGAGGATCCACTTATGTTGGGTTGAAGAAGATGGGTAAATTTCCCCAATGAAGTCCAAGCCCCATTGTTGGAAGGGAGCCTCAACACTGATGGGATGTAAGGGTAAAGGTAAGAGTTTTCTCTTTCCATCAAAGATTTGACACTTATGGAAAGACATGACAAACTTCTTAGTATCTGGGAAAAGGGTGGGCCAATAGTATCCAGATTTGAGGATTTTACTTGCTGTAGTTTTCCAGTAAATATGTCCTCCACATTCTCCCTCATGCAACTCATGCATGATTTTTCCTACATCAACCTCAAGCAAACATTTAAGCAATATTCCAACAACATTCTTCCAATATAAAACCCCATCTAATATGTAATAATTTAAAACCTTCTGTTTTAAGAATCTAGCTTTAGTTTTAGACAGAGAAGGAGGGGTATTTAGATAAAGCAGCACATATATGATATCAGCATACCAAGGTGAATTCACAAAATTTTCTTCAATGTATGGAGCTGTGAATTCTTCTGTTTCTTCTAAGACATCAACCATATTCATATCTAGTGCTTGGAAGTTTGACTCAGCCATGAGTTTTGCTAATCCATGCCCTTTGATTAGTTTGGTAGGCCTGATTTCTAAGTCATATTCTAAAATAACAACAATCCATTTTCCCCTTTTACCATCAGGATCTCGACTTAGAATATCCTTGACAACAGTGTGTGGGACAAAAGCAATGATATGAGAATGTAAAATGTAGACCCTAAAGTCTTTCAATGCTTTTACCGAGGCTAAGGCTTGTTTCTCCATGATGTTATACTTGAGCGGAGCATCTCTTAAGGCCCTACTAAAAAAGGATATTGGTTGTTCTTGCCCCATGATATTCTTTTGTAGTAACACTGCAACTATTGTATGTTTGGATGCAAAAGAAAAGATGTAGAAATCTTTGGTGAAATCGAGACTCATAAGAACCGGTGTTTCAGTAAGAACTTGTTTTACTAGTTCAAATGACTATTTAGCCTGTATTGTCCATTTAACACCTATTTCTTTCTTAAGCATGTTTGTGATATTTCGTAATAGCTCAGAAAGGTTGGGAATGAATCTCCTTAAAAAAATTATCTTCCCAATGAAATATTGTAATTCTTTGAGGTTTCTAGGATGGCTTATTTTCAATATGCCATCAATCCTTTTAGGGTCTACTTTGATTCCCTCTTCAGAAATTATGTGGTCAAGAAGCTTTCCTTCTTGGAGACCAAAGAGTGTCTTTTTGGGATTCAAAAATAAGTCATATTTCCTACATTTCTCAAAAAAAATTCTTAAATGAATCAAATGTTCTTCATCAGTTTTGGAGAAAAAAGTAATTTCATCAAGGTAAATGATTATAAAATAGCCTATGTCTTCTGAGAAGGCTATATCCATGGCCCTTTCGAAGGTGGCCCCTGCATTCATTAAACCAAATGGAATTTTGACATACATGAATGTACCCCAAGGTGTAGTAAAAGCAGTTTTATGTTGATCACTTGGGAGTACTAACACCTGATTGTAACCTGAGAACCCATCCAATAGTGAAATTATTTTGGACCCAACCACCCTTTGAAGTATGTGATCCATTTTGGCAAGGGATAGTTGTCTCTAAGGGAGGCTCTATTTATATTTCTAAAGTCAATGCATAGCCTGATTTCCCCAGTCTTTTTCCTGACAGATACTAAGTTGGAAACCCATTCTGAATATCTGAGGGGAACTATGATCCCAACTTCATACATTTTCCTGATTTCTTTCTCAACTAAAGGCAATAAAACAGGGTTTATCCTTATGAGTTTTTGTTTGAAAGGTTTTTTATTTTCCTTAAGAGGAATTTTGTGTTGAATGATGCTGGTGTCATATGATTTTAGATCCTTGTATCCCCATGCAAACACATCTCTAAATTCTTTGAAAAGTTATATGTATTGTTGTTTGATATGAGTTGGGAGAGTACTGGATGGCTTGATCATTTTGGGTTCTGCTGGGCTGCGTATGTTATGTTCTTCTATATTGGTTTCTATAGGCTCCATCCTTGGTTCTTTGGCTACATCATTAAAATCAAAGAGCTTCTCTAATGGTGTAAGACCTCTTGGGATTGTATCATTTTTACATTGTAAAACTTCCAGGTCATTTTGGTCTAGATTTTCAAATAATTCTGCCTCAAAAAGATTTTCAAATTGATTTATACTGGCAGAAAAGGACAGCTCTGTTTCAGGGATTTGTTATTTATTAAAACAGTTTTCTTCATGATTAATGTTTGATGTTGGTATGGCAAAGTCATTCTTTGATTGCAGAAAATCATCTATGTGTTTGTCACCTTCAAACACTTGCCAATAGTCTTCATTGTCATGTATTGCAGGCCTGTTTTTTACCTTCACATTGAGGAGTTAATTTATTTGTGGTATTTGGCAATTACTAGCAACAAAGGCAAGTTCATTTGCTAGTTGATTTTGAGCTCTTGGAATGAAAATGAATTCATATTTTTCAAAGGTTTTTAGGAGATCAAGGGCAGCATTTCTATATTCTCTGAGTTTTGGGTTTTTGGCTGAAGATTCCCCTTTAATTTGTCTAATGATTAGCTCAGAATCTCCTTGAACTGATATCTTCTTGGCTTCTAAATATTTGAGCAAATGCAGGCTAAGGAGGAGGGCTTCATATTCAACAATGTTATTTGTGCATGGAAAATCTAGTTTATAGGAAAATTCTTTGTTTATGTTCTGTATCCATACACCAGCCCTTGATCCTAATTTGCTACAAGAGCCATCAAAGTTTATTTTCCAAGGTAGTTCATTCTCATTTTCACTTCCTTTTTTATGTTTAAGGCTGCTAAAGTCTGAACTGTTATGTACTTGAGTTAATGGCAGATTTGACTGTTCTAGTGGACTAAATTCTTTCTTGTTTGCTTATTTAATCTTCATTATATAATATAAAGGAATCCAAGTCTAAATGAATAGAATAAACGGGAGTATTGTTGGGTCTATCTATATTGCTCACCATGTATTTCATATGAGACTCCCTGTATAGTCTTCTAGTTTGGTTAAACACTGAGATCATGTCCATTTGAAGGCTCCCCTGTAGTTTGGCTCCCCATGATCTAGATAGAAGCATGCCATATTTTGGGGGAATGTCAGCTACTACGATGTCCATAACTAGACCTTTAGCAGGAATCTGTGCCAAGACACATAAATCTTTGATTAGGCCTAAGCATTTGACCCTGCTTGAATCAAAGGAATATAGATATTTATATGGTTTAGTAATTTCCAAGCCTAGCCTTTCCATTACTACTTTGGGCATAAGATTATGAAAAGCACCTGAGTCTAGCATGGCATTGTGCAAGATTTTGTTATGTATATTCAGGCTGACATAGAAGGGAGGGACAACCCCTTCTTGGTGTTTTCCTTCAACTTCAGGACCAAACAACAATTATGGTTTATCATCTGTCAAGTTTAAAGTATCAGTGTCGCTGCCTATATTCAAAGTTTTCAAAACTTGATTTTTATATACATCCTGAGTTACTAGTTCAGCTAAGGGTATGGTGATTTTGATCTTGGCAATTTCCCCTTCAAGGATGAAAGGAACTATTGTTCTTGACGTATTTACATATGTTTCGTCATTTACAATTCTTTCAATAATTATGATTTGCTGAACTTTATTTGAACTATTATTTGGGACGGATTTGTTAGGGCCACTGGCAGAAACACTAGGGCAGCTTTGTTCAACACTTTGTTGGATGTTTTTGTCTTTATTTAGATTAGTTTTCTTGGCCATAGTGTTGGTGTTACTCCTTATCTTCTAAGGCTGATTTTATGAAGTTTTCCTAACAGCAGTACTAGTGTTTTTGTTATTGGAAATCTTTGGGTTCCCTTTGCTTCTAAGATTATATTGTTTGTGTACCTCCATGATTGCATTTTCAAACCCCAATCTGTAATCTTCAGATTCCTCATGGTTGTTTTCAGTTTGTTCTGAAGAGAAGAATCATTGTTCTTCTTTAGTGAGAAAAACATCTCTCTCACTGTTAGATCCTATCAGATTTACATGATTTTCTTCCAACCTTTCAGTTTCCCTTTCTTCCTCTTGTTCTACATAATTTTGTTGGAAGGGAGGCCTAATTTGTTGGTCATTGTCTCTTTGCCTATCTAAATTAGGGTCTCTTCTGAAATTTGGGTTTCTATTTCTGTTTTGGGGTTGTTTTGGTTTTCTCTCGGAGGCACTCTATCATTCAGATTTATCTTTTGAAGCATTCTTTCCATCACCCTCACTAAATTATCAATTTTGGTATCTGATGATGAGTTTGATGCTATTGCATCATCTCGATATGTAACTCTTTTTTCTAATTTCAACCTAGCTCTTTTCTCAATCATATTTGCCTCTACACTTATGGCTCCCCTCTGCATGTCTTCTAAAGTCAAAGGGTCTCTTTCTCTTAGCTGGTAGGCCATTTCAGGATCGAAGCCTTCTGGTAATTTAGCCACATCTAAGCCTAATGGAGGTTTCATGTCTCGGGGAAGTGCATTGTACACACTATTGAATCTAATGCAATAATCATGAACACTTTCCCCAGTATTTATTTCGAGGTTGTTATAGTCTGAAATTATTTGGAGAGGGTTCTTTTTAATTTCCCATTTGTTTGTGAATGTTTTATATAGAGAAGGGAGATCATTTATGCTGTGAGGAGCTAATCCTTTAAACCATTTCTTGGCTTCTCCTCCTAAACTTTGAGCAAAAATTCTCATCTTAATGGTCTCTTCTTCTATTCCCATATAATCAAAAGCATCATTCATCTTATCTACGTGCTGTTGAGAAGTAGTAGGTTCATTTCCAGTGAAATAGGGAATTTTGGATTGATATTCATTGGGTAAAGGAACTAGAGGTTGTGGTAACACTAGTGGAGCATACCATGCTGCCATGATAGGAAATAATGGGGGATTTACAAGAGGGAAAGTGGGCTGACCTAGAGTGCTTTGAACAGTGTATGTGTGTACAGGAGTGGAAGAAACACTTGGGCTAGCAAACTGATGATGAGCAGATTTGTTATGGAAGGAGCTGAAATGATGAAGAAGCTGAAAATCAGGTGGAGTAGAGGGTGAAGCTTCTCTGCTAAAGCTCTGTTGCAAATCTGTGGATTCAAAGCCAGCTTGGTTTAAATCACTTTGATACTTATTTCTGAATAGGTTCTTTGTGTGAGGTAAGTCAAAGTGAGGGTCTTTCAAGACTGTGAGATTTTCAGGGACAGATCTTGTTCTGGGGATGATCCTATCAGTAGTTGATTTTCCGGACCTAGAAGTCTGCCACAAAATCCTCTCAGGATTGTCAACTATGGTAGGAGGGTTATGATCTAGATGGGATCTAGTATTGACCCTATGTGAAGCCAGATTTTAGTTTCCAAAATTTAGAGAGGCTGAGGCTTTTCGGATTGTTTTTCAAGATTTATCCTCTCACAGTGATTTCTATAATAGGGGACTAGGTTTCTAAACTTCCTCAACGTTGGTTAACACAGTCCTAAGGAAATATGGAGATCTAGAGGAGTAATAGGGCTATTGGGGCTAGTGGAGTCGCCAGGTGGAAATTTTTAGCTTTTCTAAAGTTAAAATGTTTTATGGTCCACCACCAATAATTTATTTGGAAACCAATCTGAAATGTTTTGGGTTTTCTGAGTTTTTTGTAGTTCTATGGTTGTGAGAGTGTCCTATACCCGATTCAACACTTAGCTAAGGTGATGAAACAAATAGAGTTTACTCTATGGCTTATCAGCTGATTTTTTGAGGTAATTGAAGGACTAATGAGTCTATAAGGGCTTGTTAGGAAACTATGAACTCAGGTTCCCACCGTGATCGCCATTATGTTGTAGTCCTGTGATTTGGAAGATTGGCATACCAAGTGACAAGGCAACGTCAAAACTAGTCTTTAGAGCTCTAGGACCTAGCCTTCCTAGTCTCAGAGAGGGATCTCTCAATTATTTGCAAATATGTGAGCTTGTTTGGTTTTAAGGGTTGATTTTAGGCCAGCTATGAAGCGTGGATTTGTTTGATTTGTTTGGTTGGACATGATGATCTAGGAAGCATAGATAGAAAATGGAATTCTCTAAGTCATTGGGCAATGGAGTCAAGTGGAAGTTGTGACAAGTTTGTAAAGGGATCAGGGGTATCAAAGCGCAAATCTAACTTGGCCAGTGGATCTGCAAAGTCTTTCAGATGAAATGAAATGGACATCAAAGGTTTAGAATGAAAAGTAGAACTAAGGGCAATTAAGAATCCTTAATTATATGTAATTCTCAATAAAGGGACTTAAAACATTGTCTGAACATGAAGAGGCATTCCATAGACAAGGCTAACCATAAATTCTAGAAACCACACTTCAGCATAATAATTCCAAGACAAACTTCTCCAATGAAATATAGAAGGTGAGAAACTCATTTAACTTCTAGTGATTTCACCTTCAAGGATAAGAAAACATTCAAGATTCACAAACAACTGCATTCATAGAGGAGGGAACTCCTAGAAATCTTTGATTACAGCTATAAAGACCTTCAAAACAATTATTTAAGAAAGTACAAAGGGTATGATCCGAACAAAACCTCTTTGGCAGACTTTAAACAATGGTACTTTAAAGGGAGACTTCAGAAACAATTTTTAAGTGGCAGCAAGTAAGCAGCGAAAACCATAAATCATTCTTGAGACCAACTGTATTGAACTATTTAAGAAATAAACAAGCATAAGGGTTCCAGAGAGCAATTAAGAATTCTCTAGAATATCTTAGCAGAAGAAAACATAAAGACAGTGAAGAGTAAACATAACTAAGGTGCTTTCAAAAGACATTTTTTAGCCTAAACTTTTTACTCTACTGCAACAGAGAATGGTGAAACATAATGGAACGGGAAATAACAATTTAAGATTAAGAATACTTCACCAACAGCCAAGCTCAGGGATCCAATGACAGAGCTTTCTCCATCAATAAATAGGTCAAAACATCCACAAGTTCTGGAACATCAATTTTCTTTCAACTTCAGCAGAACTATGTATTACTTCAAAGAGTCACCAAATGGCAACCATACAATGAGTTCGAATGTAGTATTTATGCTGCAAATGAAGAGGTGGAATTGATAGAGGGTTCAAGTGTTATTAATTACAGAGTAAACGCATTCCTGACCTTGAAAACCATGCAAGGCATAAGGTAGGAACATGTGTGCAGCTACTTCTCTGTTTAATAACTCGCTCTTAACTTTCTAAGGAAAGATAGGTGAAAATTTTGACTTTGCAGCCTATTTCTATCTTTTACAATAACTGCCTAACAGCTTAAAAATATTTCTAGTTGGGTAATAACTGCTGATTGGCTTTATGGATAGAAAGTAGGCTACAGGAGACCTTTTAGATATTCTGAGTGAATAACTGCCCCTGGTTGATGTATTCGAGGTTGCTTTTGGCATAAGTCTTTTTGATTTAATCAATAAACTATGTTTATGGCCCGATTCTGATTTTGGCCTTCATAATTTATCATGTTGTCTTTGATACCTTTCGGACTTCTTTCAACTTTTGTTTATCTGTCTTTAACTGCGCTTCCATCCTTTAATCTTCATTTAAGCTTTTAATCATTGTCTTCTTTGGTCTTTACTGACTTTATTTGATTCGTTTGTGTACAGGTCTTCTTCCATTGCACTGGAGGGCTTAGTAAAATAGTCAGTGGTCATGAATCACTGACTGATCCTTTAATAATCAACCCTCGGATCTCCCTTTTATTCATTATGTTGGCCTTGAGGATCATCATCCTCAGCTATGATAACCTTATTGTTACTGTGGGATGGCTCTGTGTATTTTAACCGCCATGAAACCTGCAACAAACAACAATTTTTTTATAAAAAACCTGCGTTTTTGGTCTAAACTACTTTTTAGGGGGGCTTATGAGGCATCAGAGCGATTTACAGAGGCGGAGGATGAGCAGGGGAAGGTTTCTAGAGGTGGAAACAGGCGGAAGGAGGAAAAGATTTAAATTATGGCGCGAAGAATAAATGAGCGGTTTTGCGAAAACCAGAGTGGTTTATCGCGCGGTAGATTAGCGGTAAGTGGTTTGGGAGCCAACAAACGTGATTCCACTCAGAGATCGCCACGCGTCCCAAGAAAAACTGCTTATTTCGCGCGAAAAAAGAGGTGTTAAACCTTAGCGACAAAATCCACGCGAAATTGGGTGCATGCCGTTAGATCTCCAGCAAAGATATCTATGGTGCAAGTTCATCCCGATGGTGGGGTACAACTTCGGTAGTGGAGTACAGGTGGCAGGCGGGGATTGGGAAATGATTGTGAGATTTTGACAAAAGGTGAGAAGGTGATCAACGTTGGATCGGGTAGATCAACGGTCGGGATATTTTCACCAAGTCGCACAAATAACAAATGGTGTGGGAGGATGGGTGAAATGCGAAAGAGCGATGACCGTTGAATCGGGAGGATCAACGGTCTAGATTATATCGGAGAAAATTGGGTAGAGGGGAATGGTCGGGAGTGGGAGGAGAAAAGCGAGTGTGCTGGCCATTAGATCTGATGGATCAACGGTCGAGATCATATCGGCGGAGCGTGTATCGGCGACGAAAGGGAAGGCAGAAGTGACCTGTTGTGATTTGCGATGAAACGCGGACTGTCCGATCTGGGGAAGATCGACGGTTACTAATCCATCGGTGGAGGTAAATCTCGGCGGATATTTGGGAAAGTGGAAATGGGAAATGCCAAAATGTGACGGTCGATTTAAGACTTTCAGCCGACGGTTTTGGGCCTCGGTCTTATGAAGAATGAAGGGCTAGGGGTTTGAGTTGGAAGGCGCTTAAAGCCTTATTTGCTATAAATATTTGGAAAAGGCCTAAATAAGTGGGATTTTTGGGCTTTTCAGAGTTTCGATAAGAATAAAAAGGGGTTTAAACCATATAAAGGGGGTTTTTAATGATTTAAAGGGATTTTTAGGAGGAATGGAGGGTAAGGGAGAAGGGGAAAAAGAAGATTTCTCATGGGAATGAGTGATTGTTAGGATGAATGAAAATGAGTGAAAAATGGATGAGGGAAAATGAAGGTGAAAGTGGTGAAGAATAAACGTTGAAACAACTCTTTTTATATTAGCAGGGCAACTTGGAGGCTTTGAATGAAGTTCTTTATGAGAAACGGATAACTTAGGGATAATGAACATAGTGAGATTTCCAAAACTCACAAGTTTTAATGAAAATCTTGTTTTGGAAATCTAGGGACTGATCTAGCCATCATTAGGTATAACATAATTTATAGATGGCTAACACCGACCACAAGAAAAAGGCCAAATTGGTTGAAAGATACACTACAATATGCCAAAGGACATGAAGCTCTGATAGGAACTTTTATTGAAAGTAAAATACCAAAGAGATATTCTGACTATGCTGCATATATGACAAAACAAATTATAGTTGAACCATCTACATTCGAAGAATTTGTTCATTAAGAAGTTTGGAAGAAGGCGATGTAGGAAGAATACCAATCCATTATGAAGAATGGGGTTTGGGAAAACATTCCTAGACTAGGGATAAATCAGTGATCACATACAAATGGATCTACAAAATAAAGCACATTGTTGATGGAAGCATAGAACAAATACAAAGCAAGATTCATCGCAAGGGGATTCTCTCAAAAGGAATCAATAAATAATGAAGAAACCTTTGCACCTACAACATGGTATACTACCATTATATCTTTGGTTTCATTGGCTATTACAATGGGTTGGAATATCCATTAAATGGATGTGAAAACCACATTTCTAAATGGGACCATCGATGAGGAAGTATACATCGAACAACCCAAAGTTTTCAAAGTAAATAACATGGAATCTCATGTATACAGACTCAATAAAGCTCTATATGGCTTGAAGCAAGCTCCTAGGGCATGGTACGCGAGAATGGATACATTTATCCTGAGACTTGGTTTCATGAAGGGTATTGTTGATCCAAATCTCTACATTAAGGTTGTGAATAATGAGCCCGTCACTATTCTACTATATGTGAATGATTTATTCATCACTGGTGTGGAGCATAAAATTCAAGAGTTCAAGAAGATGTTGGCAGCTGAATTTGAGATGAAGGATATAGGACTTATGCACTACTACATGGGTATCTAAGTATGGCAAAAACTTGGGAATATATATTTGGGACAAGGAAAGTACATCGTCAAAATATTGCAGAAATTCGGAATGATGGACTCGAAATCCATGACTAATCCTATGATCACCAATCTCAAGAAGTTACAAGGTTTTAACTCAAGTCTCGTGGATCCTACCTCCTATCGACAACTAGTGGGCTCCCTAATGTATCTGGTAAACACTAGGCCAAATATATGCTTTGAAGTAAAAATTCTTAGTAATTTTCAGTTGGAACCTCGTCATGATCATTGGATAACTGCCAAACACACATTAAGGTATCTTTGTGGTATTATACATCACTGCCTAAAGTACGATAGTAAGGAAGTCAACCTAATTGGCTTCACAGACTTTGATTAGGGTGGCAGTGAGACCAATGGAAGGAGTACTACCGGTGGATGATTTAGTATGGGGTCTGTTATGATTTCATGGATAAGTAGAAAACAAGATCATGTTGCTTTAAGAATTGTTGAAGTGGAATATGTGGTTGCATGTAAATCAGGAAAGGAGGTTGTGTGGTTAAGGAAGCTTCTAACAGACTTCTTCGAGAACTCTCTAAGTCCTACTATAATCAACTATGAAAATCAAAGTTGTATCAAGATGTTTGGAGATCTTGTGTTTCATCCTAGGACGAAGCACATCAACAATAAGTTCCACTTCATTAGGAACTTGGTATAGGATGGGATCGTGAAGTTGGAGTATGTATCGACAGATAAACAAGTAGCAGACATATTGACGAAGTCTCTTCCTAGAAAGAAGTTTGAATATTTAAGAGAAAATCTTGATATGGTAAATATTGTTAATTGTATTGATGATGATAGATTGGAAGAGATATGTTGAGGCTTTGTGAGTGAAGCATTGCATAGGAAGACATCGAGTCAACACTTTATATTGATGTCTGGTATGGAGGGTGGCACTAGGTGGATGCGCACCTAGTTCCTTGGGTTGGTGGTTAGTAAGTAAGCCTTATGGTACCTAGAGAGGCTGAAAGCTTTAGTCCACCTTAGTCCCACTTGGATAGATTCCCTTGGTCAGGAATCTAGTCCATGGCATTGCGGTGCCTAAAATATTGAGAGACCAATGGATAGATTTCCCTAGTCAGAATCTAGTCCATGGTATTGTGGTGCTTAAATCTCTTCATAGTTCATATAGTTTTAGATCTTCCATTTGTGCATTATGAATACCTCCCTAATTAAGAGGGAGTGTCAAAAATTGTAACTAGGTTAGGTCTTCATAAACTATATTTAATGTACTTATCAAAATAATTAAAGAAAACAATTTATATTATTATTAAATGACTTATTAAAGCATGGGTTTCATGCTTGGGTCATATTATTTTAGGTCAAAGTTCCCATTGTGGACTTCTAGGATTTTTTTTTCTGAGTTTATAGAGTCATTATAGATTTAAATTGACCCTTATTGGGCTTTTGAATCATGTAAATAGGTTTAATATTGAGTAAAAAATGATTTATAATACCTCCACATCAAGTTGGCCTCAAAGGAACCTATTCGACGTCACTTGGAGCCTATAAAATGAAGGAGATCGAATTCATTTGGGGTATCACTTCTCAAGCAAGTTTGATATCTACTGCTGCATAGAAAAAAGTGTGAAGTTGGTCAAGGAAGCTTAAAGGAGTGCGAGTTGGGTCAAAAATATAGAGAAAGAGAAAATCGAAGTTTTGGTGGTGGTCTCTCTCCATTTTGTGTCCTAACTTGGGAGATCAAAGTCTTTTTGTATTTATTGTTGCTGTTGCTGCTGGAACTGCTGCCTAGTCAAAGTTGCTAGAGGAAAAGTTGTTGTTGCTGCTAGGTCAAAGATCTGGAAGGATGACTTGGTGTGGAGGGAAGGTTTGGTCTATGTCTAGGGTGAAGGGTCTAAAATAATACTATTGAAGAAAGATAGTTTTGACTGGGTTTTCCCCTAAGAGAGGGGTTTTTCCCAAGCATAATGCCTACATCTTGTCACTTGTGTTCTTGTGATATTTGTACATACATACTTTCATAATTGCTTGATGAAATATAATCTAATAAATAATTAAAATAAGCCAACATAATTCACAAGTAATTATCAAGTAAGAGAAATCAAACCCTAATCTAATTATGTTGATTTCTCAACACTTCCTTCCTGGCAGGGGCTGGTACGCTACACAACACACAAGCTAGTCAACATAAAGGTATGGTGCCACAAATGATTAATATTGCATTAATGAAACATACATGATTACAATGATAGTGCTCTCCCCCTCTATCAGTGTCTATATGTTTCTATATGTCTATCTCGTACAAGTAGAGAGCACACCTCTTTATAATTTTAGATTACAATGATAAGATCATCAAGAGAACCTCTCGATTCTCATGTGATCTAATTTGAGAATACATATTAACAATTTGATAATAATTTCCAAGGTTAGGAAAAAGTTGTAACTTCTTTTCCAAATTACAATAATTGTCAATAGAAAATCCAAACGGTTTCAGCAAAATTTCACAAAAAAAAAAAATTGGGCTCCAATAGGCCCCCAACACAAAAATGTGGCTTGTCCTCAAGCCACTTAGTTGTGCTTCTATCCCCATGGATTTGGTAACCTCTATCCTTACGAGGTTGTATTCAAGCCTCTAGTACCATATTTGTAGGGGCAGTCAGGGAACCTGGTTGCTCTGGAGTTCTTAAAACAACCTAGGAGGGGAGTGCCACATCCTCCCTCTCCACAACAACATGCTCATAAAAAATAATTCTTGCCACCATTGTATCTCTGGGGCCGAGTTCTATGTCTGTCCCTGAACCTTGTTTCCTTCTTGCTACTACACCTACTCCTTCTTTTAGCAAGTGATGGCTAGATTTCAATCCTCTAGCTTTCTCCACAATTTATTAACATTTATTAGAATTGTTGCATGTTTTACATCATTGGAATGACATCTTAGCTATAACTTAATTGAAATTTTATTATGGTATACATGTGCACTTTGATATGATGTGATATAATTATGGTTTCATTTCATATGTTGTGATATTAGAAATATAACAAAAATATTAAATATTGCATGAAATAAATAATAACTTTTCATTTTTTATTTTTTTGCAGAACACGGGTCTTCCAAAAGATCCAGTTGATCCTAAGATCGATCCAAATTATGTTGGGTCTAGTTCAAAAATTCGAGACAATGATGATGATGTAGATGGAGAGGACACCGAGGTAAGCAACGAAGGTGATGACATTAATGATGATCACGATGCTAATGATCATGATAGACATAATAAAAATATATAAATACCAGTTATAGTTTAAAAAAATTATCTTGTTATTTTATTCCAATGTTGTGGTGTGGTCTGTAACTATAAGAAAGTTGAAAGAACTTTGCTTTAGAAATATGTATGATGTGAATCTGGACCTGCATTATGTGTAGCTAGTCACAACCAACAATTTTGTATATTAATAATATAATAATACCGATTATAGTTTAAAAAAATGTTGTTAATTTGTATGGATGGCCATTTCCCTAAAAATTCTTTATAAATGGTATTTATAAAATAATTCAAATGCAATATGACTTACTTTATAATCATATAATTTATTTACGAGGCATGATATACTCAACTAATTTAATTGAAATAAAAAAAAAAAAAATATTAAATTTATAAGTGGAAGCTATAAAGGAAGCATCATGAGTTGTTAAAATGGAAGCAAAACGTGGCTCTAAAATGGAAGTAAAATCCGACATTAAATTGGAAGCCATACTTGGAGCTATTATTGGCTCTAAATAGGAAGTTAAATTGGTTGCTTAATAGGAACCAAAATTGGAGGCTAATTAAAAAACAAATCCTAACACTAAAAGGAAGCAAACCCTGGACTTAAAAAAGTGTTGAAATTCAACAAGATGATGAGCTTAGTGAAAAGAGTCGCCTTCACTAAGTGGGCCCGCAGGCTATTTTTGGCGCAAGTCTATTTTTAGACATGATGATCATATATCAGAAGTTGCAGGATGCTATTTGTGGATGGTTGATCAAGTTGGAAAAATAGATGAAATTCTATTTTTAGAATATTGGGTGAAGTCTATTTATAGATCGTCAATCTAAAAATAGATGCATGTCGATTATTATTAGCTCTTAATAATAATCAAACTCTAAACAACAACTTATTCTCTTGGAGTACCACTTAGGTTGGGTACTGATGTGGCACATCGGCCCAGGCAGAAGGAATACATGAATTCTAAGGGTTTACTAGAGCTAATGCATGGAGGACTTAGTTAGAACTCAGAAATGGCAAAGTTATGACACGGTTGGAAGAAGTAGTTAGCAAGGTTGTATTCGGTTTACTTTCAGTTCAAAGAACTCAGTTGAGCTAGTTGTATCTAGTCTAACTGATTGATACACTAGTGAGAGTGGTGTGAATTAATTATTAATTAATTCACTAATTATAAACTCATTAATCAACTAAAGAATACATCAGTTAACTTCAGTGCATTGACAGTTTCAGTGGAGACCAGTGAAGAGATAGGTGAAAGAGCAAGTATTGTCATTTAGTAGTGATCGTGGTGCATCACACACACATTAAATTTTGATAAAGTTGCGCAATCAATCGAGGTAATTCGAATTCATTCGAGTTATTCTTGAAAGGCGGGGGATTGAGCAGTGGAGGCAGGCTAGCAGGTGGCAAAGATCGGTGCATGGATTTGCAAGATTGGGCCTGATTAGTGTATGAAGATTGTACTGTAGTGAGAGCTTATGATAAGCTTTGTATGTTTGTATGAGATTGTCATATGATCTCCATGTTACATAATATATAGTTGGGGTTTTCAGCTTCAGGCTTTCCCGGTTAAAAACTGTGTTATGTGCGATTGAATATTTTTGTTTATACTTCACATGTGTGTGCAATTAATTTTTCCGCAAAAGATTAACAAGTGGAATAGATTCAGTATCTTGCATAAAGTTAAATAGTGTGAGATCAGGTGGATCTTGGACATATGCATGCTTAGTGCATATAATTTCTACATGGTATCGGAGCATTGTTGATTTAAGATTGCAATTGTGAAGTGAGTTTGTGCTGGTGGACAATTCGAATTTGCTACAGAAGATTCTTGGTGCAGAAATCGAGTATACATTGAAATGTCTTTCAACGGGTTGAGATTAGAGTATGCCCTTGATGGGAGCTCAAATTACATAGCCTGGAAGGACAGGATGGAGGCGGTGTTGGAGGATAATGGGCTGAAGGAGTTCATCGATAGCGATGTTCCTAAGCCGGGATCTAGCGATGCTGCATTACTTGATGTATGGCAAAAGAAGACTGCAAAGATGAGCAGGATTCTGTTGGAAGGTGTGAAGGACCATATTGTGTCCAGCCTTCACGAGAAAGCCACTCCATTCCTAATGTGGAAGGCTTTGATAGACTTGTTCCAAAGCATAAGTGACCAGAGGAAGTTGGCGCTTAAAGACAAGCTCAGAAAAATAAAAAAGGAGAAAGGCGAAAGTATTCCAAAATACCTCACGAAGTTTGTCCAATGCAAGGATGAACTGGGAAGTGCGGGGGTTACTGTTGATGATGAAGACTTGGTGAGCTTGGCTCTCCTTGGGCTTCCGAAGATTTGGCATAACTACGAAGACTCTGTCAATGGACGGGAGAAATTGCCAGGATGGGAGCGACTTTGGTCGGATCTTGTGCAGGAGGAGATAAGGCGGGGTACCAGGGATGGATCTTCATCGAAGAATGAAGATGAAGAGAATTGCGCTTTGGCTGCCAAAGCAAGGAAAGGGAAGGGGAAGAAATCTTCTTCAAAATTAGGTGCTAAAGGCAAGAAGCAGGATTTGTCCAAAGTGAAGTGTTTTCACTGTCACGAGCATGGACATTTCGCCACTAACTATCCACAGAAGAAGAAGAATAAGCAAGATGTTGGATCTACAGCTGGAGAGGCCTTAGCCTCGCAATTTGAGCTGGATTTTTCCTTGATCGCATGCTTGATTTCAATCTGCATGGGATCGGTGTGGTATCTTGATAGTGGTGCGTCTTTCCATATGACAGGAGACAAAGAGTTGTTTAGTGACTTGGAGGAGAAGGACCTCCAGATGCATATAGAGATGGGCGATGATGGTCGGTACAGTGTGACTGTAATTGGGACCATTACCTTTGAGAGGGAGTCCGGTAATCCATTCTTGTTGAAGAATGTCATGCATGTTCTAGGTTTGAAGAAGAACTTGGTCTCGGTCGCAATGTTGGAAGACAGAGGTTATGATGTTGTTTTCAGTGAGGGAAAATCCTTCCTTCGACATAAAACAACGGGTCAAACCAAGAAGATAGGGGTTCGAATTAAGAATCTCTACAAGTTGGAGGTAGATGGTTGCGTTGCAATGGTAGGCAAAGCAGAAGAAGTGGTGAGCCGGGATGAGGGAAAATTATGGCACAGGAGATTGGGCCATCTTTACCATGGCGCTTTGAAGATTTTGCAGCAAATTTCTACTAGAATTCCTAAGGGTGCTCTTGCGCAGTCAGATCAGTGCAAAGGATGTACAATGGATAAGTTTGTGAAGACCACCTTTCATGAGAAGGAGAATCGTGCTTCGGTGATCCTCGAGAGAATTCACACAGACATGTGTGGACCATTCTCGGTTGCTTCAACAGCAAAACACAGGTATTATGTGATATTTTTTGATGAATATTCTCATAGATGCAGGATCTTCTTCATGCAGAAGAAGAGTGAAACGTTCTCAAAGTTCTGTGAGTTCAAGGCATTGGTGGAGAAGGAGTCGGGGAAGCAAGTGAAAGCTCTACGGAGCGATAATGGTGGTGAATACATCTCAGGCTAATTCAAAGACTTCTGTAGAAAAGAAGGAATTCGAAGAGAACTCATAGCGCCTCATAACCCACAACATAATGGGGTCGTGGAGAGAAAGAACAGAACGATCGTGGGTGTTGCACGAGCGATGCTGCATGACCAGGGCCTACCGATGCACTTGTGGGCGGAAGCATGCAACACTGCGGTTTATGTGGAAAACCATTGTCCTCATAGAGTACTTGGCATGAGTACACCCGAAGAAGCTTCTTCTGGTAAGAAGCCCGATATTTCTCATTTGAAGATTTTTGGCTCACCTGTTTACATTCATGTGACGAAGGACGCCAGGAAGAAGCTGGAGCCGACTGCAGAAGTTGGGATATTTGTGGGGTATACAGAAACACGCCATAACTATCGTGTGTATTTGCTAAACATTCAGATGACTACTATGTGACGGGATATAAAATTCAATAAGGTGAATGCCATGAAGTTATCGCTTGAGAGGGAGCTACACTTGCATGCGAAGGAGGAACTTCTTGTTCCCAAAGATGAGCCTCTGGATGTGGATCAACCACAGGAGGAGATTCATGGAGTGGAGGAGTCCACTCATGCAGAACCAAACATCAGATAAGGCATAAAGCGTACCACATAAGCTAAGAGACTGAAGGCGGATGCGGCACAGAATGTAGGAGTTCCTACATCACAGCGCAGACAGAGATAGTCACCTGACCGTTATACTGGATACATGGCTCTTATGAGCAAGTGTATCGTGATAGAGCCATATTCTTTTGAAGAAGCAATGTAAGAGCCCACATGGGTAGATGCCATGGTGGAGGAGTATGACTCCATTGTCAAAAACAATGCTTGGGAGATTGTTCCAAGGCCAGTGGTAAAATCAATTGTAGGATCAAGATGGATCTACAAGGTAAAGCAAGCTGCTGATGGGAGCGTCAAGAAGTATAAGGCAAGATTTTTTTCCTGGGTCTTCTCACATATTGAGGGGATTGACTATGAAGAAACCTTTGCACCTGTCGCACGGTATTCTTCATACGGACCATCCTTGCTCTCTCAGTGCAGATGGGTTGGCACATTCATCAGATGGATGTGAAGACCACGTTCCTTAATGGGATCATTGAGGAAGAGGTGTACATTGAGCAGCCTGAAGGATTTAAGATCTTCAGCAGCGAGTCGCATGTCTGCAGGCTCAAAAGAGCATTGTATGGGCTGAAATAAGCACCCCGTGCTTGGTACACTCGAATCGACAAATATGTCACTGGACTTGGCTTCACCAAGAGTGAGGCAGATGCAAACCTGTACCAGATTGTGGTGGAGGGTAATATTTTAATCATTTTACTTTATGTTGATGATTTAATACTAACAGGTGATGAGCAGTTGATACACTCATGCAAGGCAGATCTTGCAAAGGAGTTTGAGATGAAGGATTTGGGCCTCCTTCATTATTACCTTGGATTGGAAATATGTAGGCGGGAAGGTGAAGCATTTGTGTCTCAAGTGCATCAAGAAAAGTATGCCCGAGAATGCGGGAGAAGTTACTGTGCAATGCGCAGCATATGAGGGTACACTCCTCTTCCGGGAAGTTGGAAGAAAAGGATGCTACATCGGCAGAGGTAGTGGACGCCACTGTTTATCGAGAGTTGGTGGGTTCGCTCATGTATTTAGCCAATACAAGACCGGGCATATGCTATGCGGTGAACCAGCTTTCACAAGCGATGGTTAAGCCTACCAAGCTCTTTTGGAAGGCAGGCAAGCATGTCCTAAGATATCTTAGGGGCACATACGAGTATGGTTTATGGGTACGAACGAGATGTATGAGGTGAAGTTGCATGGCTTCACGGATGCAGATTGGGCAGGAAGCCCAACAGACAGAAAGAGCACATCAGGGGGGATTTTCAGTATTGGATCCACGAAAGTTTCTTGGTACAACAGGAAATAAAGATATGTGGCACTCAGTTCAGCGGAAGCGGAATACATGGCAACAAGTTTAGCTGCATGTGAGGCTATCTAGATGAGGAAGATTCTGGTTGGTTTGTTCACTTCACATTTAGATCCCACGGTGATACATTGTGACAATCAGAGTTGCATTAAACTCTCGTTTAATACTGTGTTTCATGATAGACCTAAACATATTGATATCCAGTATCATCACATCAGAGATTGTGTGCAACGGAAGATCATGTTGCTTCAATACATTCCTACGGAGGATCAGGATGCAGATATTCTGACGAAGGCGCTCACTAGGAGCAAATTCGAATACCATAGAGGCAGGATCGGGGTGAAGGATAATCCCTATCTTGTTGAGAGGGAGTGTTGAGATTCAACAAGATGATGAGCTTAGTGAAAAGAGTCGCCTTCATTAAGTGGGCCTGCACGCTATTTTTGGCACAAGTCTATTTTTAGACATGATGATCATATTTCAGAAGTTGCAGGATGCTATTTGTGGATGGTTGATCAAGTTGGAAAAATAGATGAAATTCTATTTTTAGAATATTGGGTGAAGTCTATTTATAGATCATCAATCTAAAAATATATGCATGTCGATTATTATTAGCTCTTAATAATAATCAGACTCTAAACATCAACGTATTCTCTTAGAGCACTTCAATTCAGTGCACAGATGTGGCACATCAGCTGACAAAAGGAATTACGCAATTCCTAAGGGTTTACTGGAGCTAATGCATGGAGGACTCAGTTAGAACTCAAGTGGCAGAGTTATGACACAGTTGGAAGAAGTAGTTATGGAGTTGTATTCAGTTTAACTCAGTTAGACTTAGTTGATCTAGTTGTATCTAGTCTAACTGATTGATACACTAGTGAGAGTGGAGTGAATTAATTAGTTAATTAATTCACAAATAATAACTCATTAATCAACTGAACAATACAATAGTTAACTACAGTGCATGGCAATTTCAGTGGAGACCAGTGGAGAGATAGGTGAAAGGGCAAGATAGACTATCTGCTGTGACTGTAGTGATGCATTTATTGCATCACACACACATTGGAGGTGCCAATGAGGATTGCGCAGTCAATCCAAGGGTAATTCGAATTCATTCAGAGCTATTCTTCAGCAGGGATTGCGTCGTGGAGGCAGGCTAGCAGGTGGCAAAGATCGGTGCATGGATTTGCAAGATTGGTCTTGATTAGTGTATGACGATTGTACTGTACTAAGAGCTTGTGATAAGCTTTGTATGTTTGTATGAGATTGTCATATGATCTCCATGTTACATAATATATAGTTGGGGTTTTCAGCTTCAGGCTTTCCCGGTTAAAAAACTATGTTATGTGCGATAGATTATTTTTGTTTATGCTTCACATGTGTGTGCAATTAAATTTTCCGCAAAAGATTAACAAGTGGAATAGATTCAGTATCTTGCGTAAAGTTAAATAGTGTGAGATCAGGTGGATCTTGGACATATGCATGCTTAGTGCATATAATTTCTACAAAAAGAAGCAAACCCAAGTGCTAAACAAGAAGCAAACCTTCCAAATAAAAAAAAAAAAGCCATGAGCCTAACAATGAAGCAATTATGGAAGCAACAATGAAAGCCAAACTAGAAGTACACCAAAAGTAAGCTTGGAAGAAAAACTTGGCCTTACCTAAGAAGCAATTTAGGTAGCAAACAAAGAAGTAATATTGGAAGTAATACTATCATTCGAACTTGGCATTACTTGAGAAGCAAAAAAAAAAAAAAATTCAGGCAGAAAACAAGGAAGTAATAATGAAATCAATATTAGAAGGCAAACTTGGTGTTCCCTAAGAAGCAAACAAAGAAGCCATTCAAGTAGCAAACCAAGAAGTAATCTAGTAGCCAAACTTGGCATTACCTGAGAATCAAAAACATAAGCAATTAAGGGAGCAAACAAAGAAGTAATAATGGAAGCAATACTAGAAACCAAAAGAAGTCAACAAAGAAGCCATTCAGGTAGCAAACTAAGAATTAATAATGGAAGAAATATTAGAGGCAAAAAAATACACTATAATGGAAGCCATATTAGAAGCTAAAGAAGATTCCATAATGGAAGCAAAGGCAAATGCAACAAGCAATGTCATATTGAAAGAAAAAACCAAAGCAACAAAGAATGTTACAATGAAAGGATAACTTGGCATAAATTAGGAAGCTGAAAAAAAAGCTATTTTCGATGTCATACCAGAAGCAAAACAGGAAGCACAATTGCAAGCAAAACTAGAAGTACAAATGGATGCAACAATGAAAGCAATAATGGAAGAAACAATTATCG
Source organism: Pinus albicaulis (assembly GCA_034641835.2). Taxonomy (NCBI): domain Eukaryota; kingdom Viridiplantae; phylum Streptophyta; class Pinopsida; order Pinales; family Pinaceae; genus Pinus; species Pinus albicaulis. The sequence goes on from CM076580.1 coordinate 759,122,974, forward strand.
ACACTATTTCTCGCGCTATTCGTGGCACTATTTTCAACACCCAAGTGAAGATGCAGTGTAGCACCAGGTTTTGCGCCACGAATTGAAGCCGACTCATAGGCTTAAATACATTGAATTCTGGCGCTAATGGTATGTTTTGTTGTAGTGTAGGCTGAAATATAGACTCCATTTATCTAGATTCAAACCCTTAACTCCCATAAAATATGGCCCACTTTGAAAAATTATATCTTGATTTGATTTATTTTCAAAGAGGAATGATAAAAATCCCCTCCCATAGAAGGAAATAGAAAGTTATGCTTCAATCACGTGTCTCCAATTTTTATCCACATAGATATCTAGAGAGCGCGGTGAGGGACATAAGCCCATAAACTGTCTGATTAGTCCTCTTTCCTCTAGCCTGAACCATTGCATGAGATTGATTGGCATGAACCACAATATTCAGGACATCATCTATTTTCTTTACAAATCAATTAGACTTGGAACAATGTTAGGATCAAGGGGAGGAGGCAGAGGGTTAGGCCCTCCAAAACCTAAAACAATTAGCAAGGCAACAAGGGTTTCTTCAATTCTTTCCCTAATTGTGCTTTTGAAGATTTTACTAGACAATTTTTAGATTCTAATTGTTATACAAAATTATTAGAAATTCAAATGCAAACTTATGCACCAACAAATAACTTTAAGATACTCAATGGCTCATTATTTTTTAACAATAATATTACATAATACTAAATGACATATTTAAATTAAACAATGTATGTTCTGTGAAATGCCATGGGTATTGTATAAAGTTAATTGACATATATCAAGCACTTTAATGTTGTAATGTTAACATTTTTTGTTGTTGTTAATTGACTAGTTTTAATTGTATATGGATAAACGAAGTATATATATATATATATATATATATATATATATATATATATATATATATATATATATATATATATATATATAGCCATTATTCACCATTATTTAAAAAAAACTACCCCACTTAAAATGATTTATTGGTGATTCACAAGGGGACAACCTTTCACTCTTATAAAATGTCTTTGACTTATGCATAAAGAGAATAAACTCTTAACGTTTTTGTTTTGTTTTGTTTGTTTTTTAAGTTTAACAAATTTTTTTTGTTTTTTTTGTTTTTTAGGTAATGTGACTCCTGAGATGAATAATACACTTGACTTGTGGCTTGAGTAATTGCGACCCAGGGGCATCAAATCTGTCAAAATCACTCAGGGATCATACCCAACCTGGCCACATCAACCCTTAGCATGGTTGGAGTTTTTCCCATGGAGTTTCGAACCGATGACCTTTACACTGCGAAGTGCCTTAATAAAACACCCTATTATTGTTTACTCTAGGCCTGTGGCCCTTAATAGATTAAAATTAGCATAAAGTTATTTCAAAATTAAAAAAATGATTCCAGCCCTCTTAGAAACATAATATCTTGTAATGTCATTGTGGAGTTTATTGCGCCAAGAGGCACCCTCCAACCCAATATACAAGAGATGTTGTAATGTCCTGTCCTATAAACATGTTGACTAGGTCAAAATACATAAAAATAAAATTAAATAAAAATATTAATGTAATGTAAACATTTTAACTCATCAAAATAAAATAAAAATAACCCTTTATTAAAATACAAATTATATGTATTATATTTTTTATTATTTTTTGTTGAGTAGTTAAGGTGAATTTGACTTGGTCAAGTTACCGAAGGTTTTTGACCTCTAGGTTTATGAGAACCCAAGGTATTCATGTGGAATATATGCTATTTAAAGGGGGGAATTAAACCAAATAATTGCCTAGAGAGACACTCTCCTAATATGGTAGAGATAAACATTTTGATTCGATCCAAATTACATAAAAATAAAAATAAAATTAATGACGTAAAAACATTTTTACTAGGTCAAAATAAAATAAAATAATAAAAAATAGACTTAAAATAAAAATAACTTCATTGTATTGACCCATAGTATGGTATGGTATGAGAACTCATGGTATTCATGTGAAATATAACCTATTTAAAGGGGGAAATTTTACCAAACTAAATATATCTTAACTCTGAATCTACCGCCCACGGGGCTTTGCTTGGACGGTGAAGGGTGCACTGTTAAGGCACTCCATGTGATAGGTCACCGGTTCAAATCCCCCCGTGGGTGGTGACTTACAAAAAAAAAAACTTTGAATCTACCAATGGTCTAAAGGGATCAAATCTCCTAAAATACAAACCTCTTTTAAAGTGAAAAGAGATTTGAGTGTGAGTTCGGTCAAGAAGATAGAGAAAGAGAAATCAAAATTTTGATGGTGGTCTCTCTCCATTTCATGCCCTAACTTGTGAGATCGAAATCTTTTTGTATTTGTTGTTGTTTTTGTTGCTGCTGGAAATGTTGCCTAGTTGAAGTTGTTGGAGGAAAAGTTGTTGAAGTTGCTAGGTCGAAGATCTGAAAGGCTGACTTGGTGTGGAGGGAAGGTTTAGTTTATGTCTAGGGTGAAGAGTCTCAAAGAGTACTATTGAAGGAAGAGAATTTTGACTGGGTTTTCCCCAAAGAGGGGTTTTGCCCTAACATAGTGCCTACATCTTGTCTCTTGTGTTCTTGTGATATTTGTACATACATACTTTGGTAATTTCTTGATGAAATATAATCTAATAAATAAGTAAAAGAAGCCAACATAATTCACAAGCAATTATCAAGAAAGAGAAATAAATCCCTAATCTACTTATATTGATTTCTCAACATGGTATCAAAGCTAAGGTCAAGAAAGGTCAAAGATCACTTTGTTGGCTCAAAGGGTTTGAACATAGATTCTCCCTCTTTCATAAGCTATAAGAGAATGGGTATCAACATTATTAGAAGCTAGATCAAGAAGGTCATCCAATACTTACTCAACAAAGTCAAAAGTCAGGGATCTTTGTTGCTCTTACAGGATCTCTTAATGATGACAATGCATGGATCATTGATAGTGGAGCATCAATACACATGACAAGGGAAAGTAAGCAACTCCATACACTATCAAAGGAGTCATCTTCTCATGCAATGAATTTGGGTGACAACAAATGCTATGTTGTTAGAGGTCTGGGATCAACATCATTGGAATTGAAAAGTGGATCGAAGTTGCACCTCGACAACATACTATATATTCCAGGTTTGAAAAAGATTTTTCTTTATATTTATTGTTTAGAAGACAAAGGAGAAATAATTGCTTTTGTAGATGGAAAAGTATTGGTTTGGGGCAAAGGCTCTAGCATTGATAAAGCTAGAGTTATTGGAGTCCGTGAAGAAAATTTATATAGGGTCACTACTCCACCTCCTCAAGCTTTGGTTCATATGGAAATTAGTCCTATTGAGCTATGGCATAGGAGGTATGGTCATCTACACTACATACTTATTCCCACTCTTAACCAATTGGTTAATGGAATCTCCAATATAAAGGAATACCGTGAAGGTGTGTGCAAGGGATGCTCTTTGGGAAAACATACAAGAAAGCCATTTCCAAATAACGAGTCTAGGTTTAAATAAATACTAGACCTTATTCACTTTGTTATGTGTGGGCCCATGTCTGAAAAATCACTTGGGGGTCATATTTATTATGTGACATTCATATATGATAATTCTAGAAATACATGGATCTACCTTCTCAAGACAAAGGACGAAGTATTTGAGAAATTCAATAAGTTTCGAGTTGAAGTAGAAAACCTCAACAATGGTGGGGAATACACTTCCAAGGAGTTGATTACATATTATAAGGAAGTAGGAATTAAAAGGGAGCTCATTATTCCCTGCTATACCAAAAAAAATGTAGTTGATGAAAGGAATAATAGGTCTATTGAAAAAGCCATTAAAACAATGCTACTTGACCAAGACCTAGCAAAATTCTTATGGGGAGAAGCAACCATGACAATTGTATATATCCAAAATAGAAGTGCCCATAGAAGTCTCAAGAATATAACTCTTGAAGAAGTATTCACAGGAAAGAATCCAAGTGTGGATCACCTTTGAATATTTGGAAGCCCTACCTACATCCATGTTCCAAAGGACAAACGAAAGAAGTTGGAATCTACAAGCATCAAAGGAATATTTGTTCGATATAGTCTCTCCTCAAAAGCATATAGAATCTACATCAAGGAAGGAAGGCACATTGAAGTAAGCATTGATGTCATATTTGATACAATAAATATAAATATATCCCCATAGATTTTGATGATGAAGAATCTCCAATATTCGAAGAAGGATAAATACACCATGAAAACTCTACTACAAATCAAGAAGAATAAGTAGGACCAAGTGAGCCTATTCAACCTATGATCATACCAACCACAAGGAAAAAACCAAATTGGTTGAAAGCTACACCACAATATGCTGAAGGACATGAAGCTTCGATAGGAACTTTTAGGGAAAGTAAAAGACTGAAGAGATATTCTGGATATGCTGCATATATGAAAAAACTAATTAAAGTTGAACCCTCTACATTCGAAGAAGTTGTTCATCAAGAAGTTTGGACGAAGGCGATGTAGGAATAATACCAATCCATTATGAAGAATGGGGTTTGGGAAATCGTTCCTAGACCTAGTGATAAATCAGTGGTCACATACAAATGGATCTACAAAATCAGGCACATTGTTGACGCAAGCATATATAAGTACAAAGCAAGGTTCGCCGCAAGGGGCTTCTCTCAAAAGGAATAATATCCATCAAATGGATGTGAAAACTGCATTTCTAAATGGGACCATTGATGAGGAAGTATACATTGAACAACCTAAAGGTTTAAAAGTAAATATCAGGGACTCTCATATATGCAGACTCAAGAAATCCATATATGGCTTGAAGTAAGCTCCTAGGGCATGGTACACGAGAATGGATACATTTCTCCTAAGAAATGGGTTCATGAAGGGTACTGCTGATCAAAATCTCAACATCAAGGTTGTGAATAATGAGCCTTTCATTATTGTGGAGCATAAAATTCAAGAGTGCAAGAAGATGTTGGCAAATGAATTTGAGATGAACAATATAGGACTTATGCACTACTACCTGGCTCTCGAAGTATGGAAAAAAACTCAAGAATATTTATTTGGGGCAAGGAAATTACATCATCAAAATATTGCAGAAGGTCAGAATGATGGACTCCAAGCCCATGACTACTCCTATGATCACCAATCTCAAGAAGTTACAAGGTTCTGACTCATGCCTCGTGGATCCTACCTCCTATCGACAGTTGGTAGGCTCCCTAATGTATCTGGTAAACACTAGGCCAAATATATGCTTTGAAGTAAAAAAATTTAGTCATTTTCAGTTGGAACCTCGTTATGATCATTGGATAGTTGCCAAACACATATTAAGGTATCTTCGTGGTACTATACATCACTGCCCAAAGTACGATAGTAAGGAAGTCAACCTAATTGTCTTCACAAAATCTGATTGGGGTGGTAGTGACACCAATGGAAGGAGTACTACCAGTGGATGTTTTAGTATGGGGTATGTTATGATTTCATGGATGAGTAGGAAACAATATATTATTGTTTTAAGTAGTGCCGAATCATAATATGTGGTTGCATGTGAAGTAGGAAAGGAGGTTGTGTGGTTAAGGAAGCTTCTAACAAACTTGTTCGAGAACTCTCTAAGTCTTGCTATAATCAATTGTGACAATCAAAGTTGTATCAAGATGTTTGGAGATCCCGTGTTTCATCCTAGGATGAAGCACATCAACAATAAGTTCCACTTCATTAGGAACTTGGTATAGGGTGGGATCGTGAAGTTGGAGTATGTATCGACATATGAACAAGTAGCATACATATTGATGAAGTCTCTTCCTAACAGGAAGTTTGAATATTTAAGAGGCAAGCTTGGTCTGGAAAATATTGTTGATTGTATTGACGATGATAGATTGGAAGAGATATGTTGAGGATTTGCGAGTGAAGCATTACCTAGGAAGACATCGGGTCAACACTTTATATTGATGTCGGTAGGGAGGGTGGAATCAGGTGGATGCGCACCTAGTTCCCTCGGTTGGTGGTTAGTAAGTAAGCCCAATGGTACCTAGATAGGTTGAAAACTTTAGTCCACCTTAGTCCCACTTGGATAGATTGCCTTGGTTAGTAATCTAGTTCATGGCATTGTGGTGCCTTAACTGTTGAGAGACCAATGGATAGATTGCCCTGTTCAGAATCTAGTCCATGGCATTGCGATGCTTAAAGATCTTCATAGTTCATATAATTTGAGATCTTCATAGTTCATATAATTTGAGATCTTCAAATTGTATATTATGAATACCTCCCCAGTTAAGAGGAGTGTTGAAAATTGTAACTAGGTTCGATCTTCATAAATTATATTTAATGTACTTGTAAAAAAAATTAAAGAAAAAACTTTATATTATTAAATGACTTATTAATGCATGGGTTTCATGCTCGAGCATATTTTTCTAGGTCAAAGTCCCTAGGATTTATCCTGAGTTTATAAAATCATTACGGATTTAAATTGACCCTTATTGGGCTTTTGAATCATGTAAATAGGTTTAATATTGAGTAAAAAATGATTTATAGTACCTCCACATCAAGTCGGCCTCAAAGGAACCTATTTGACATCACCTGAAGCCTATAAAAGGAAGGAGATCAAATTCATTTAGGGCATAACTTCTCAAGCAAGTTCGATATCTACTGCTGCATAGAAAAAAGTGTTGAGTTGGTCAAGAACCTGAAAGGAGTGCAGGTTGGTTCAAGAAGATAGAGAAAGAAAATCAAAGTTTGGGTGGTGGTCTCTCTCCGTTTTGTGCCCTAACTTGGGAGATCAAAGTCTTTTTGTATTTGTTGTTGCTACTGCTGTCATAACTGCTGCCTAGTCGAAGTTGCTAGAGGACAAGTTGTTGTTGTTGCTAGGTCGAAGATCTGGAAGGATGACTTGGTGTGGAGGGAAGGTTTGGTCTATGTCTAGGGTGAAGAGTCTCAAATAACACTATTGAAGAAAGTTAATTTTGATTGGGTTTTCCCCTAAGAGAGGGGTTTTTCCTTGGCATAGTGCCTACATATTGTCTCTTGTGTTCTTCCGATCTTTGTACATACATACTTTTTTAATTTCTTGATGAAAGACAATATAATAAAGAAGTAAAATAAGCTAACGTAATTCACAAGTAATTATCAAGAAAGAGAAATCAAACCCTATTGTAATTATATTTATTTCACAACACTTCCTTCCTAGTAGGGGCTGGTACACTACACAACACACAAGCTAGTCAACATAAAGGTATGGCACCACGAATGATTAATACTGTATCATTGAAACATACATGATTACAATGATGGTGCTCTCCTCCTCTATCACCGTTTGTTTCTATATGTCTATCTCACGCAGGTAGAGAGCACACCTCTTTATAATTTTAGATTACAATGATATGATCATCATGAGAATCTTTCGATTCTCTTGTGATCTAATTTGAGAATACATATGAAAAATTTGATAACAATTTCCAAGGTTAGGACAAAGTTGTAACTTATTTTCCAAATTACAATAATTATCAATAGAAAATCCTAATGGTTTCAGCAAAATTTCACAAAAAAAAAATTGGGCTCCAATATGCCCCCAACGCAAAAATGTGGCTTGTCCTCGAGCCACTCAGTTCTCCTTCTATCTCCATGGATTTGGTAACCTCTATCCTTACTGAGGCTGCCTTCAAGCCTCTGGTACCATATTTGTAGGGGTAGTCAGGGAGCTTGGTTGCTCTGGAGTTATTAAAATAACCTAGGAGGGGAGTGCCACATCCTCCCTCTCCGCAACGACATGCTCAAAAAAATAATTCTTTCCACCATTGTATCTCCAGGGCCAAGTTCTATGTCTGTCCCTGAATCTTGTTCCCTTCTTGTTGCTACACCCACTCCTTCATTTAGCAAGCGATGGCTAGATTTCGATCCTCTATCTTTCTCCACAATTTATTAACGTTTATTAGAATCTTTGCATGTTTTACATCATTGGAATGAAATCTTAGCTACAAATTAATTGAAATTTTATTATGGTATACATGCACACTTTGATATGATGTGATATAATTATGGTTTCATTTCATATGTTGTAATATTATAAATATAACAAAAATATTAAATATTGCATGAAATAAATAATAACTTTTCATTTTGTCGCTACCCAACTTTGCAAAAAGATCCAACATGGGAGAACAACCACGCAGGTCTCCGACAGCTGGAGGCTTAGCAAAATCCTCAGCAGGATTCAGATTCACATCAATCAATCCAAGGGAATAACCTTCCAGGCAGTCAGGTGAACCAGTAACCAACTGGCTGACAAGCTGGCCAATGCAAGTGTGGAGAACTCCCAAAGGCTCCACTCAATGGCCTGGGATGAGCTCAGTCAAGGGACGCTTAAGTCTGAGTGCACAACTATCATGGGACAAGACTTTCAAGAAAGACCTGACAGTGTTCAAGTGAATAGGACACCATCTCTAAGACTCTAATCATGATCCCAACCACCACTTTGTGTGATCACGACAGAGGAAGTAGAAGGACCTCAAGGCACATTATGTCGAGCTTCCCAAAAGGCCTCTCCTTGCTCGGGAGCACCTGCAATATTAACTACCCCCTACACCCCAATCGTGCACTCATTACTCCCCACTCCCCATATTCTCACCCCCGACCCTTCCAACTTACGCCTATGAATACCTAACCCTCTGCCCATTCTCTGCGTTCGACTTCAGTGTTCTCCTAAGATCATCTCTGTGCTCTGTTCCTCCGCCACACTCCCTTTCAGCCATAGACCTTACTATCCATGCATGGTTTGCAACCCCAATTCCTTCACAAGTATGTCCACTTGATGTGTCAGTTCCTCCAATCAACAGTGAAGAAGTTGTGGTCGTGGCTGGGGGGCTCATTCCTCACGCTAGGCTTCTCCGAGCATGAATCCCACCACCAAGGTGGAGTATGTGGTGTAGAAAGCTACCGAGAACAATGAGGTAGCGGTTTATCCAAACACCCGTCACAGGGTCGCTGAATTGGAAAACCAAGCTAGGCTAGTATGCCATCGCATTATTACTGAGGAGGTAGACGAAGACTTCAATTGGATTCCTGAACCCGGCCTGACGAGGGCTAGGGAGAACCTTTTCAACAAGGAAATTGAATTGCATTGGCAGACCAAAACTATGTTAGGTCTTGCCATGCAGGCTCACCAGGATCACAACAACATTTTGGAAAAGAATCTTGATGCTCTCACAAAGAAGTTCACACTTTATGTGGGAGCTTTTCACCGTCGTCATTTCGTTACCAGATACTCACCTTACTATGTGCTGCTAAAGAAAAGGATGGCAAACGTTGAGGCTTCACCAATTGTCAAAGGATAAGCAGGGGGAGCAACAACTAGTAAGCATGTCCAGGATGCCACCATCGAAGGCAATACACTAGAGAGGCCAATCAGCCTCAAAGCCAACTAGGCTGAGGAAACGTCGTAACCATCGACATTATCAGGTTTTGCTTTTTGGCTTGGGCTTTGTCTATGGTCCTGTCTTCCTCCTACTCTATTACTATGTTTTCGGCTCTCGAGACCCCTCTATTCCTCCTCGGCCAGCCAGGTCTCTAGCAACAGGCTTCAATACTGCTCTTTTTTAGTTACAACAATCTAACCCATTGTAAAATCCTGCTTATACAACACTCTGGGGAATTTTGTTTCTGCCTCCAATTGTAAAGTTTTGTGCAACTGCATTACCAACAACTCTATAGTTCTGCCATGTTTAAATCTTTCAGGGTTTGGCTACTGATGCATGTCGCTCGCACCAGTTCTCCATGATGTAATTATTTTCCTTCATTGTTAACGGAAATATCTAATTGATATTTATTAGAACACGGGTCTTCCAGAAGATCCAGTTGATCCTGAGATCGATCCAAATTATGTTGGTCTGGTTCAAACATTCGAGGTGATGATGATGAGGTAGATGGAGAGGGCACTGAGGTAAACGATGACGATGATGACATTGATGATGATCACAATGCTAATGATCACGATAGAGATAATAAAAATATAAAAATACCAATTATAGTTAAAAAAAATTTATCTTGTTATTTTATTCCAATGTTGTGGTGTGATCTGTAACTATAAGAAAGTTGGAAGAACTCTGCTTTAGAAATATGTATGATGTGAATTTGGACCTGCATTATGTGTAGCTGGTCACAACCAACAATTTTGTTTATTAATACTATAATAATACCGATTATAGTTAAAAAAAATGTTGTTAGTTTGTATGGATGTCCATTTCCCTAAAACTTCTTTATAAATGGTATACTATAAAATATTTCAAACGCAATGTGACTTGCTCTATAATCATATAATTTATTTAAGAGGCATGATATACTTAACTAATTAATTGAAATAAAAAAAATTAAATTTATAAGTGGAAGCTATAAAGGAAGCATCATGAGTTTTTAAAATGGAAGCAAAATGTGGCTCTAAAATGGAAGTAAAATCCAACATTAAATTGGAAGCCATACTTGGAGCTATTACTCACTCTAAATAGGAAGTTAAATTGGTTGCTTAATAGGAACCAAAATTGGAGGCTAATTAAAAATAAAATCCTAACACTAAAAGGAAGCAAACCCAAGTGCTAAACAAGAAGAAAATATTCCAACTAAAAGAAAACAAACCATGAGGCTAACAAGGAAGCAATTATGGAAGCAAAAAATGAAGCAACAATGGAAGCCAAACTAGAAGTACACTAGAAGCAAGCTTGGAAGAAAAACTTGGTGTTACCTAAGAAGCAATTTAGGTAATTTAGGTAGCAAACAAAGAAGTAATATTGGAAGTAATATTATCATTCGAACTTGGCGTTATCTGAGAAGAAAAAAAAAATTTCAGGTAGTAAACAAAGAAGTAATAATGAAATCAATATTAGAAGCAAAACTTGGCATTCCCTAAGAAGCAAACAAAGAAGCCATTCAAGTAGCAAACCAAGAAGTAATAATAGAAGAAATACTAGTAGCCAAACTTGGCATTACCTGAGAAGCAAAAACATAAGCAATCTAGGCAGAAAACCAAGAAGTAATAATGGAAGCATACTAGAAACCAAAAGAAGTCAACAAAGAAGCCATTCAAGTAGCAAACCAAGAAGTAATAATGGAAGCAATATTAGAGGCAAAAAAAAGACATTATAATGGAAGCCATATTAGAAGTTAAAGAAGATTCCATAATGGAAGCAAAGGCAGATGCAACAAGCGATGCCATATTGAAAGAAAAAATCAAAGCAACAAAGAATGTTATAATGAAAGCATAACTTGGCGTAAATTAGGAAGCCAAAAAAGAAGCTATTTTTGATGTCATTCCAGAAGCAAAACAACAAGCAAAATTGCAAGAAAAAATAGAAGTACAAATGGATGCAACAATGAAAGCAATAATGGAAGAAACAATTCTCGACACTATTTCTCGTGCTATTCGTGGCACTATTTCCAACACCCAAGTGAATATGCAGTTTAGTGCCAAGTTTTCGCCACCAATTGAAGCCAATTCGAACTTGGCGTTACTTGAGAAGTAAAAAAAAAAACAATTCAGGTAGTAAACAAAGAAGTAATAATGAAATCAATATTAGAAGCAAAACTTGGTGTTCCCTAAGAAGCAAACAAAGAAGCCATTCAAGTAGCAAACCAAGAAGTAATAATAGAAGCAATACTAGCTGGCAAACTTGGCATTACCTGAGAAGCAAAAACATAAGAAATTCAGGGAGAAAACAAAGAAGTAATAATGGAAGCATACTAGAAACCAAAAGAAGTCAACAAAGAAGCCATTCAAGTAGCAAACCAAGAAGTAATAATGGAAGCAATATTAGAGGCAAAAAAAGACACTATAATGGAAGCCATATTAGAAGCTAAAGAAGATTCCATAATGGAAGGAAAGGCAGATGCAACAAGCGATGCCATATTGAAAGAAAAATTCAAAGCAACAAAGAATGTTATAATGAAAGCATAACTTGGCATAAATTAGGAAGCCAAAAAAGAAGCTATTTTCGATGTCACACCAGAAGAAAAACAACAAGCACAATTGCAAGCAAAACTAGAAGTACAAATGGATGCAACAATGAAAGCAATAATGGAAGAAACAGTTCTCGACACTATTTCTCATGCTATTCGTGGCACTATTTCCAACACCCAAGTGAAGATGCAGTGTAGCGCCAGGTTTTCGCCACCAATTAAAGCCAATTCACAGACTCAAATACACTGAATTCTGGCGCTAGTGGCCTGTTTTGTTGTAGTGTGTGCTGAAATATAGACTCCATTTATCTAGATACAAACCCTTAACTCCCATAAAATATGACCCACTTTGAAAAATTATATCTCGATTTGATTTATTTTCAAATAGGAATGATAAAAATCCCCTCCCATAGAAGGAAATAGAAAGTTATGCTTTAATCACGGGTCTCCAATTTTTATCCACCTAGATATCTAGAGAGCGCGACGAGGGACATAAGCCCATAAACTCTCTGATAAGTCCTCTTTCCTCTAGCATGAACCATTTCACGAGATTGATTGGCATGAACCACAATTTTCGGGAAATCATCCGATTTCTTTATAAATCAATTAGACTTGGAGCACTAGAATCTTAGACCATCAACAATTAGTGCATTGAAAGTATTAATATTAGGATCAGGGGGAGGAGGCAGAGGGTTAGGCCCTCCAAAACCTGAAACCATTAGCAAGGCAATGAGGGTTTCTTCAATTCTTTCCCTAATTGTGCTTTTGAAGATTTTACTAGACAATTTTTAGATTTTAATTGTTATTCACAAAATCATTAGATATTCATATGCAATCTTATGCACCAACAAATAACTTTAAGATGCTCAATGGCTCATTATTTTTTAACAATAATATTACAAAATACTAAATGACATATTTAAATTAAACAATGTATGTTTTGTGAAAGGCCATGGGTATTGTATAATGTTAATTGACATATATCAACCACTTTAATGTTGTAATGTTAACATTTTTTGTTGTTGTTAATTGACTAACTTTAATTGTATATGGATAAACGAAGTATGTATGTATATGTATATGTATATGTATATGTATATGTATATGTATATGTATATGTATATGTATATATATATATATATATATATATATATATATATATATATATATATATATATATATATATATATATATATATATATAATTTTTGAAGGTGCAAAATCCATCATAACTTAGTTCTCAAATTGGTAGTGAACACATTTGTCTCTAATTGCTATTTGTGAATGTTGCTTAACACATAGCCATTATTCACCATTATTTAAAGAAAACTACCCCACTTAAAATGATTTATTCATGATTCACAAGGGGACAACCTTTCACTTTTATAAAATGTCTTTGAATTTTGATCATTAATCTATTTCCTTATGCGTAAAGAGAATAAACTCTTAACAATTTTGTTTTGTTTTGTTTGTTTTTTAGGTAACGTGAGTCGTGAGATCACTGCTACACTTGACCTTAGGGGCATCGAATATGTCAAAATGACTGTTACACTTAAGATGACTGCTACACTTGACCTCAGGGGCTTGAGTAATTGCGACCCAGGGGCATCGAATATGTCAAAATCGCTCGGGGATCGTACCCAACCTGGCCACATCAACCCTTAGCATGGCTGGATTTTTTCCCATGGAGTTTCAAACCGATGACCTTTACACTATGAAGTGCTTTAACAAAACACCCTATTACCGTTTACTATACGCCCCGTGGGCCTTAATAAATTAAATTAGCATTAAGTTATTTCAAAAAAAAAAAAAAAATGATTCTAGCCCTCTTAGAAACATAAAATCTCGTAATGTCATTAATAGATTAAAATTAGCATTAAGTTATTTCAAAATAAAAAAATGATTCTAGCCCTCTTAGAAACATAATATCTTGTAATGTCATTGTGGAGGTTATTGCTGAGAGGCACCCTTCAACCCATACAAGAGATGTTGTAAGGTGAACTCCAGCCTAATATGGTAGAGATAAACATTTTAGACTCGTAGCCCCGAGAGACACTCTCCAGCCTAATATGGTAGAGAGAAACATTTTGATTCAGTCCAAATAACATAAAAATAAAATAATAAAAAATAGTGTTAAAATAAAAATAACTTCACTGTATTGACCCATGGTATAGTATGGTATGAGAACCTATGGTATTGACCCATAGTATTCAAGTGAAATATAACTTATTTAAAGGGTGAAATTAAACCAACCTAAATCTGTCTTAACTCTGAATCTATCAATGATCTAGAGAGATCAAATCTCCTAAGTGAAAAAAAATGAATCCCTTTAAACTTAAAATTAAAAAGTTAAAATGAATTTAAACCAGTATCATAATTATTTGTATAATATTCTATGGAATAGATCGAGGAGGTTCCTCACTAAGAAGTAAAGTCAAGTCAAATGGCTAGGCACTTTTTATCTTTTCATATAAATTTTATTAATAGCATATGGTTTTTATTTTGTTAGATTATTATTGCGAAATAAATTTATATATCTTGATGGTGTCCGTAAACAAAAACAAAATAAGGTGCACTGCGAAGGTAGCTGGACTTTAGTTGGGTTTTCGGTAATGGAAGGAGGAACTGCCTCTTCCTCTAAACGCAGACAGAAGAAGAAGAAGCAACTCATATTCGACCATCGCTATGGTTGGGTGTAAGTATTTACGAATGCTAACACTACAATAATCATCTCTATGTTTTTACAATGACCATGGTACTGAATGCATTGCAGATACGATGACTGGAGGGATCCGGGTGAGGTTGCTCTGCTGGGAGGCAGAGGAATGTAAGGCAAAGCCGTTTCTCTCTACTGTGGTTGTGTTAGTTTTAATTTTGTTGTTTAGTTTTAATTTTGTTGTTACTGTTGCATTTTGTTAGTATTGCTGTTGCCATTGTTCTATTATGTTTTTTTCATTTGCAGGTTTTGTGTCGTGCCTCTTACCAAAGCCACTGTGAATCTCGTATTTCAACAGGTAAGGACTGTAATTACCAAGTTTTTTATTCTAATGGTAAAGTAAGTTTTTGATTCTAATGGTAAAGTTGGCTCAACTTCTTATGGCCTCCCTCACAGTCATAACTATAACTATTATACTGAGCACAGCATTGTATCAGAAATATAGATTAACTCAGTTCAGTTCAGCATGTACCGCGAATACATATTGCGTTTAATCAGACGCAAAGAATCTTAACTCGAGGTTTTTTACTGACTAATAGAAAAATCTCAACTTTCAAGCAAGCACTATAATGTGAAATTCTTTTTGGTTTCTTTGCTAAATTTCACCTTATTTCATTTCAATAATAAAAAAAGGTGAACTTTATGAAAGAGTCTCTAAATTCCAACATATGTCTTATTTGGCATAAGAATCCTTTGATGCAATCCAGTTATTTGCACACCTTATTTTGATCAAACTACTGTCCATGGTAGTCACCAAAATTCACTGCTGGCTGCGCGGGATTTGCCGAATAAACAGAGGGCTTAAGTAGGTTAGGTTATAATCCGTAATGCAGTCTATTTCCTTTTTTAGAAGACTTTGTTAGACTAACTAGGTTCTCACTCACGATAGCATAATACCCAATGTCTTAGACATCAAGCTCTAATGATTGCCTGCTAGAGTAGCTGGTGTGCAAATAACAATACAATTAGATTAATTGTCAGACAGTCATAAGAATGTATTTAGAAGTGCTTGTCCCAGCCATCAACTTCAACTTCATCATTCATGTGAACATAGCCACAATAATCATACATGCTAAAATTAACATTGATGACAATGTCTTATTGTACTGATAAGAAAACAAGCATGGTGTATGCCAAGATAATTGGCCGCATTGAACGCAAATCAAATTTACGGCCAATTAAAAGTGTAAGTGACCATCTGGAGTAAATCAAGATTGTTACGGTCATCCACTATTAAGTCCGTTCACAATACTATATCATAAAAGTGGTAACTAAGGTCCGTAGTTAAAAAAATCTGAAAATATAAATAGGCAATAGTCATCATTTATCTGTATGCCAATTTGAGGCTCCATTTTAAGAGTGGTGGTTACGAATCTATGCCTGAGAGTTCATGTCTTGAACAGATTCTTTAATAACTGCATCAGGTACGTTATCATGATTAACTGCCCACCCAAAGAAAGGATCCTCATTATGATAAGAAACAGTCTAGATTGTATCTCCTAGGAACGAAAGGCCACCCATTTCGGTCTTCTTTTGCCTACTGCTCATTAGCCTCCCAACCTGATGCAACACCTGAATCAGCTTGCAAGGTTATAGTATACTGTATTATTCATCGTGTATAGCAATTATTTTTTCAAGAAAATATGAATTTTGTGGAATCTTAGGTAGTAGTGAATTGAATGGCTAGTTTAATTAGCCATTTTGCTAATTTTATAAGTTTAAAATATGAGTTATAAGATTTATTGTTTTGTTGAACTTGAAAATATAAAAAACAAAACCATATATACATGTGCTTGTGTGTATGTATGTATGTATTCACTGTGTTTGGGTTTTACCCATTGTAACCTAGTGCAATGGTGATGTTCGAAAACACCTTCAAACAATCAAGCACATCTTCACTGGAAGAGCTTATAGAACACAATGCATTGTGTGTATGCAATATGCATTGTTGTGTATGTCCCATGAAGCCAGAGTCTCACTAATAAATAGGTTTAGGGTTTACCCCTAAGACCCAAAGGGTGGGATTGCAAAGGGTTAACCATAAATGAAGCTGTCCCAAAGGTCCGACAAACACCTCAAGTTGGGTTTACATTAAATCATCTCACATCTTCCCTTAAACATGACTTGGAGCATCTGCAAAGGTAGCATGATCTCAACACCACCCCTCAATGACAACTTCATGCAGCCAACAACATTACTGCAACTTGTGTTGTAAAAATTCTAGAGATATCACATCTCCCATACATCCCCATTAACACAACCAAGATAGGAATATTGACTATTAAAAATTAAAATACATGAATCATGATGATGATGAGGTGGAATAGAACAGTAGCCTCCACAACACCCCCACCCAATCGTCTTTGGAATGTAATGAAGAGAACTCATGCAACAAGGCGTACAACAAAGAGTTCTTGGAACTTGAACCTCCAAAACATCTCCAAACACAAAGGTGGAGCAACAAGAACCACCCTACAGATATGGAATGAAGGAGAACTAGTTGGGGGTCAACTAGCTCGGGAGACACAGTTAAGCGACCAAATACTTGTGCTAGATCTAGCAAGATTTAAAGGATTAGATTAGACTTAGACGATTGATACCAATTCCTTATGGAGTCAACTATCTTGTTAAGAAATTTAGGACCAAGTAATCGGTGAACAATTGTTGCTTGGATGAATAATCGATGAGCAACTATTGCATTTCGATAATGCAAATCCTAAAACTAATGTGAAATGCAAGAATCTTGGTTATTTTTAGTTAAATGCCTATTCTAAGTTCAAACCCTTCGATCCTTTCTATATTGAGTTTGATTTCATAGTAAGTGGCAGCGAGAAGTTAAGGTGAAACACACTAAGGTGTGATTAACGATACCTCTCCTGAAAATCTGATGTACCCGATGTCTTCGACGCTGCAGAGAGATGTGGTTCTGACGACTGTAAGGTCACCATTTTAAGTACTATTAAAACCAGGTTTCTCAAGCAAAGATGGATGGGTACCTATCTTTCTATCGACCAAGCTTATGCTTGGAAGTAAATTTTAAATATACAAGGCTAACTTAATATGCAAATGGACGAGAATTATGAGGTGTTTTAGTGAAATGCGACGTGAAAGACCCAAAGTACTTAGATTACGATTTATTTGATTTAATGACTAAACACTTAAGTGAAAATGCCGATTATATGGATCCTCAAAAATTACTAAATTTAGGAAACGAACCGTATGCAATTCACCACAATTCCACAACAATTACTTGAAAAATTCTCAAAATTTAATATGCAATAAATATTAATTCAAGTAATTAAAATCACGGTTCTAATTGTCAAGCACAAAAATGTTCAAAATCTAATGTCGATGATCATGCGGAAGACTTGAGCACTTAAAATTTTGAAAACTATTACCATGAAAAACCATGAAATTTAAATGCTAAACACTTCAAGGAATTTCGGAAATAAAATGATTTTCTTTAGTACTCTAATCTAGAAAATTACCTTTTCCCTATAGTCAAACTTTAGAGATATGTTAAAAAAATAAAATTTTCCCTTGATTATAGAAAATTTTAGGCTTCTTCTTTTAAAATTTTTTCCTTCAAGCTTAGAACTTTAACACTTTAATAATGGCCCCAAAAGCCTTAGGTCAAAAATCTAACTTCAAAAAAAATAAATTGGCTTTCAAATTTATCATACAAAAAGAATAAAAAAGAATTAAAAAGAATTACTAAACATTTTTTTGATTTTTAAAATCTTTTTAAAAGTTAATTATTTTTATTTTTATTTTGATTTTAAGTCTTTGAAAGCTAATGATAAAAAAATTGATCAAACATAAATAAAGTCGAACTTATGATAACTAAAATTTAGATGAGATTTGTTTGCTTTTGATTTAGGTTTAGGTTAAAGGAGTAGAAGTGAAAGTCGATGGGAGCTAGAGATAACGAAAGGACTTTGACGAGGAGCAACCGACAGCTGGCAGGGAGTAGGGAACGAAGATGCGAGGGAGCTTGCAGGCAGCAAGGAGAAGAAAGCTAGAGGGAAATGGAAGGGAGGCGACGACAACAAGGATATGGATGCGAAGGAGAAAGACAAAGGAAGATGCAGCGAAGAGGAAAGGGAACAAAGGGGGCTGGCGACTGAGGAAAAGGAGAGAGCACGCAGAGGGGAGCAGGCATGTGGAAGAGAAGCACGTAACAAGGAGAAGGGAGCTTGCAGACAACGGAGGAGGAGGACACTGGAAGAAGGGGAAGGCTGTGAGGTTTAGGGAGGCTCGAGCTTGTGAAAGAGAGGAGCAAGGATCAGGCAGAGGAGCAGGACAGGGTTACGTGGAGCTTAGCTACTCACGGGAGGCAGCAGATGAGGGATGAAAACGAAAGAGCTGATGCGAGAGGGAGATGAGGTTAGAGAGAAGAGAAGGACGTAGACGCAGAAGGATGAGAGGAAGAAAGGACAGGGCAGCGAGAAAGGCAACTCGCAGGAAGGAAAAAGAGATGCAGAATAGGCTTAACACAACAACAAAAGAAGGGTTTGCAGATCAAAACCCTTAAAAAAATTCAAAAAATTATTTTGCCCAAAATTTAAATAATTTAAGAGAAAACCCAGATTTGAAGCCAGATTTAAATCACTGAAAAATATCCCTGTAAGCAAATGTATTTTGAGACGAGATCTTGCCCTCCAGGGCCTAAATCTATCTCAGATATTGAAAAATTCCTTGAAAACCTCCCAATCCAAACCTGTACAAACAACAGACAAAGATCTAGAAAACCCAATACATGTACAAAAATCTGAAAATAAAACCCTGATCCCAAGTTAGAAAACTTTCAGATCTATACAAAATATCTACAGATCTATGCACAAGAGTTGTGGATCTGTCAGATCTGAGGAGTATGAGTCCAACTCCGCTTCCAGATCTGAAAATCTAAGGCTCTTACTAGCTAGATCTATCAATTTTTCCACAAAATATTTAGAAGATTTTGGTTTTTAGAGAATTACTAGCCCGAAAACTTCATGCATAATAATTTAATCTTTAGATAAATCTTGAAGTTAGTATGAGGTAGGCTCTTCAGAAAATATATGTTGAGAGTTGGTGGTCCAACCGAGGAGTATCCCCAGATGCTCAATGAAAACATTAGAGATCTTTTGCAAACACTAGATCAACCATCAAACCAAGTAGAGAAATAGAATAACAACAAAATTCTGAAGAAATAGAGATACCTGCTAATTCAATCAGATTAAAAATGTTACCCTAGATCCAACAAACTAAATAAGATACCTGTATTCAGATTATTCCAAGAGAGTTATTGATTTGCGATTTTCAAATAATATTTGCAGAAATTCAAATGATGTTCCCATAGATTTATGAAGAGGAACACATCTCAAGTTGAAACCCCAAAGACTTTTTGCATTAATTCCAGAAAATATACAAGAGACCTTGAGATCTTAGTACATGATTCAAAGATCGGATGAAAAAACAGACTGACACCGACCTCTAATTTATAGATAAATTCTCCAATGGCTTGTTCCCTTGATTCTCGTCAAAGTAATTTCGACCGTTGAAATTTTTTGATTATCTTTTAATCTCGACTGTCGAAATTATTTATTTTTTGAGGAATTTCGAATTTTTCATTTAATTCCTCTCTTTCACGAGCTCGAGCCTCCTTAAATATTTGATTATCTTTTAATCTCGTTCGTCTAAATTATTATTTTTGAGTTAATTAAATAATAATAATTTTGACGGACGAGATTAAAAGATAATCAAATCTTTTCCAACGGTCGAGATTACTTTAACGGAGATCAAGAGAACTAGCCGTTGGAGAATTTATCTATAAATTAGAGGTCTGTGTCAGTCTGTTTTTTCATCCGATCTTTGAATTGTGTACTAAGCTCTCGCACTCTCTTGTATATTTTCTGGAATTAATGCAAAAAGTCTTTGGAGTTTCAACTTGTGGTGGTGTTCCTCTTCATGAATCGATGGTAACATTGTTTTAATTTTGGCAAATATTATTTGAAAATCGCAAATCAATAGCTCACTTAGAATAATCTGAATATAGGTATCTTATTCAGTTTGTTGGATCTAGGGTAACATTTTTAATATTGATTGAAGTAGTTGGTATCTCTATTTCTTCAGAATTTTGTTGTTATTCTATTTCTCTACTTGATTTGATGGTTGATCTAGTGTTTGCAGAAGATCTCTAAGGTTTTCATTGAGCGTTTGGAGATAGTCCTCGGTTGGACCAACCAATTCTCAACATATATTTTCTAAAGAGCCTATCTCATATTAGCTTCAAGATTTATCTAAAGATTAAATTTTTATGCATGAAGTTTTCGGGCTAGTACCTCTCTAAAAACCAAAATATTCTGAATATTTTGTGGAAAATTGATAGATCTGGCTAGTAAGAGCCTTAGATCTTCAGATCTGAGAGCGGAGTTGGACTCATACTCCTCATATCTGACAGATCCACAACTCTTGTGCATATATCTGTAGATATTTTGTATAGATCTGAAGGTTTTCTAACTTGGGATCGAGATTTTTTATTTATTTTTATTTTTATTTTATTTTATTTTTTTGATTTATTTATTTGTTTTTTCAGATTTTTGTACATGTATTGGGTTTTTTGGGTCTCTGTCTATTGTTTGTACAGGTTTGGATAAGGAGGTTTTCAAGGAAATTTTCAGGATTTGAGACAGATCTAGGCCCTGAAGGGCAAGATCTCGTCTCAAAATACATTTGCTTGCAGGGAGATTTTTCAGTCATTTAAATCTGGTTTCAGATCGAGGTTTTCTCTGAAATTATTTAAATTCTGGGCAAAATCTTTTTTTTTTTCGAATTTTTTTTAAGGGTTTTGATATGCAAACCCTTCTTCCATTGCTGCGTTAAGCCTAGCCCACAACTTATTTTCCTTCTTGCGAGTTGCCTTTCTCGCTGCCTTGTCCGCTCTTCCTCTCATCCTTCCGCATCTACGTCCTTCTCTTCTCTTTGACCTCATCTCCCTCTCGCACCAGCTCTTTCGTTTTCATCCTTCATCTGCTGCCTCCCGTGAGTAGCTAAGCTCCGCGTAACACTTTCCTGCTCCTCTGCTCGAGCCCTGCTCCTCTCTTTCAGAAGCTCAAGCCTCCCTAAACCTCGCATACTTCCCCTTCTTCTAGCATCCTCCTCCTCCGTTGTCTGCGAGCTCACTTCTCCTTGCTGCCCGCTTCTCTTCCGCATGCCTGCTCCCCTTTGTGTGCTCTCTCCTTTCCTCAGTCCCCAACTCCCTTCGCGTCCTTTGTTCCCTTTCCTCTTCACTGAATCTTCCTTTGTCTTTCTCCTTCGCAACCATATCCTTGTTGTCGTCACCTCCCTTCCATTTCCCTCGAGCTTTCTTCTCCTTGCTGCCTGTAAGCTCCCTCGCGTCTTTGTTCCCTGCTCCCTGCCGGCTGTTGACTGCTCCTAGTTAAAGTCCTTTCGTTATCTATAGCTCCCGTCGACTTTCACTTATGCTCCTTTAACCTAAATCTAAATCAAAAGCAGACAAATCTCATCTAAATTTCGCTTTTCACAAAGTTTGACTTTCTTTTTGTTTGATCAATGTTTTTATCATTAACTTCCAAAGACATAAAATAAAAATAAAAATAATAATTAACTTTTAAAAAGATTTAAAAAATCTTTTTCTTTTTAATTCTTTTATTCTTTTTGTATGATAAATTTGAAAGACAATTTTTTTTTTTTGAAGTTAGATTTTTATTTTATTATTATTTATTGTTATTTTTATTTTTTATTTTTCACATAAGACTAGATTCTATTATATAATACAAAAATTACAAAGAGGTACAATCCAGCGTTCAGACTGGGATTGCTGAGCTAGCCAACCCCGGTGGAAAAGAGATAATTCAAAAAAATAGAAAATGGGTTGCCCCTTAGGGGGAAACCAGCACATGAAGTAGTCCACAGAACATAGAGAGAGCTGCCCCTAATGGGGAAACCAACCTTAAACATAAAATCCCAATAGCTAAGTTTGCTGTGCAGAATGAAAATGAACATGGAAACTATAGTAAAGCTAGAAAAAACTGGAGAAAGAGGAACCATGGCGCTATACGTTTTGGTCCTTTGCATCTTGAAGCTGCTGACGAGGCGGTTCTTCCATTATGTAGCACCCATAGTTAGAGGGGTCATCCTCTTTCTTGGAGAGCTGAGAGTCCAGCTCTGGCGTGGAGGTGGAATGAGCACTCGTGTCTTTTGCCTTGTCCGAATTCTTGGCACCTTCGGCTGAGCTACCGCTGCCCCTGCTGTCAGAGGTTTCCTCCATGCATTTGATGGGCAAAGCCACCATTTTTCTAGGCTGTGGGGAGGAAGAATGAGAGAGTGGATTTACGCAACCTTTTCGTAGACCCTGGGCTTGAATTGCTTGGCTGAGCTTTCAGAATTCGAAATGTGAAATGGGTTGAGAGGAGCTGTGGGTCATAGACCTCCGACGATTCCATGGCTACAGACAAATCCACCGAGCGCTCTGCCATGGCAGAAATTGGAAGGCGAGAGGGTAAGCCTCTGCCCCCTCCTCTGCGGCAATGCATTCGGTGGCGGCGAGGCATGGTGTCAGCAGAATTCTGAGAATGTAGATGAGGTAGGTGAGCAGAGGGAGATGGATGCGCAGTGGAGCGATAGGCAGTGTGAAACGAATGAGCGAAGGGCGACTGAACAACAGAGTGAGGGGTGGAGGCACAACAAGAACCAACAGAGCCGAGAGCAGGAGCTTGCAGAGCCAGCCTGAGGGAAAGACGGAGGGAGGCGCGGGATAATTGCTATCTGGAGTCGGTGCCATTGCCAATAAATGGCCAGGGCACTCTACAAGTCGGACGCGCAGGAGTGAATGCACATCAAACGAAATTGAATGCCGAGGAGAGCTCCAGGCTGAGAACTAGCGAGGCATCTTAAAGGCTCTCACACCTGGGGCAGGTGTTGCCTCGTGGAGAGGATAGCTGTGTGGCGTTGGAGAGCCAGGGTGAAGATAGGTTTTTGACCTAAGGCTTTTGGGGTCATTATTAAAGCGTTAAATTTTTTGGATTGGAGTACTTCAGAAAATCATTTTATTTTTGGAATTGCTTGAAGTGTTTATCATTTGAATTTCATGGTAATAGTTTTCGAAATTTAAAGTGCTTAAGTCTTCCGCATGATCATCGACAATGGGTTTTGAACATCTAGAACTTGTGGTTTTAATTACTTGAATTAATATTTATTGCATATTAAATTTTGAGAATTTTTCAAGTAATTGTTGTGGAATTGTGGTAAATTGCATATGGTTTGTTTCCTAAATTGAGTAATTTTTGAGGATCTATATATTCAACATTTTCACTTAAGTGCTTAGTGATTAAATCAGATAAATCATAATCTAAGTACTTTGGGTCTTTCACGTCGCATTTCACTAAAACACGTTCTAATTCTTATGCATTTGCATATTAAGTTAGCCTTGTATATTTAAAATTTACTTCCAAGCATAAGCTTGGTTGATAGAAAGATAAGTACCCATCCATCTTTGTTTGAGAAGCCTGGTTTTAATAGTACTTTAAACGGTGACCTTGCAGTCGTCAAAGCCACAACTCTTTGCAGCATCGGAGGCACTGGGTACGTTAGATTTTCAGGAGAGGTATCGTTAATCACACCTTAGTGTGTTTCACCTTAACTTCTCTCTACCACTTACTATGAAATCAGACTCAATATAGAAAGGATTGAAGGGTTTAAACTTAAAATAGACATTTAACTAAAAATAATCAATATTCTTGCATTTCACATTAGTCTTAGGATCTGCATTACATATCTGATAGTTATTCATCAAAGCAACAACTGCTCATCGATTGCTTGGTCCTAAATTTCTTAGCAAGATAGTTGACTCCATAAGGCACTGGTATCAATCGTCTAAATCTAATCTAATCCTTTAAATCTTGCTAGATCTAATACAAGTATTTGGTTGCTTAATTGTGTCTCCCGAGCTAGTTGACCCCCAACTAGTTCTCCTTCATTCCATATCTGTAGGGTCAAATCATGCAACAAGAGCATCAACAATAGCTAGTTAGAAAGTTGTCAAGAATAGTACAAAGTTGAAAACAAAATAAACTTATCTTTCTTTTAGTTTCTTGGTATGCATTGAAAAGCAATTCTTTGGTCTATCATTGATTTGAATAGACCCTAGTCCTCCGCCTACTTCTTCTTTGACTTCCCCTCATTGTCTCACCATTAGACAACTTTGGTTTTTGTTTATTGGTTGAAGCATTTTTCTCCATAAAGCATATAGCTTGAAGCATTTGTTAACCCATAAATTTTACCAGAAGAGAACAAAAAGCAAATAAAAGACAGAGAAAGCTTATGCTTATCAACTAGGGTGGAATCTTTCATCACTGAAATTGATAGGAGAAAAGGGGGTCTTAAAACCCGAAGAGCTAATGCTTAGAAACAAAATGAATTCAATCCTCCTTTATTTATAGACTTCCTTGAGGTGTTTCACCTTCTAAATTGGTTTAGTGTGTCTTTTTTTTTTGTCGGTCAAAGGCTGTATTATATATCATATCAGAGACAAAATTTACACTAGGAGCCATGCTGGCTGTATTACATTCAGTCAACCCAGAAGGCATGCATTGCCTGTAAGAACTTGGGTGCTTGCCAAGGCATTCGAAGCTCTTGGTTATTTGCCACACAAAATTACAAAAAAGCATACCAAAACTATCATCATGGTGGGGGGGGGGGGGGGGGGGTAGGGGGCTAGGCGGAGAAGCCGCTAAGAGACGATCCTGATGGTGCATATGGTAGCTGATGTGATCCACTTGGGTCTCCAGGGCTCGGAGGTGGTCTTGGGAGTGCCTTAGTAAACGGCGCAGACTCTCCAAAGCTTCAAGGGTCTTCGTTTGCAGGTTTTGAACAACATTGATGTAGGCCACTAATTCATATCTTTGTTCACGCAGGGTGTCCAGATTGAGCTGGATCTGCTGGAGTTGAGCGAAAATGTCATCAAGGGTGGCCGGAGCCTCAATTTGGCCTGGTGATTGAGCCGGAGAAACGGCCATGGCCGCTGTTGATTGTTGGCTCTCCGTAGACTTCGAGTGGGAGCATGAGTCCTCGGGTACCTCGCGATTGTCCATGCCGCATCCAAGACCACCACGCCCGCGGACATGCAGTCATCCTCCTCTTCTGCTCGCTATGTTAGGCTGCAGTGCCAAGTTGCCCCAGTTCCAGCAGCGTGTGAAACCCACGCTCCACACTTGCACCCTTGGTTGAGCTTATCACTGACCACGTCTCAAGTCCTGTAGACAAGAGATACACGGCCGCCACTAGTCTCTACACTGCTGTCCAAGGAGGTGCAGAAGCTCCACCACCCGCAGATTTGAATTGCAGGAGAGCTTGAATGATCCGTGAGCCCAAGGCAGAACCACCCTGGGGCTGGAGCAAGGAGGAATTGCTGCTGTGCAGTCCGCCAATTTTGATCAGGCACCCAAGCTGAGTACCAGAACCTCGCGTCCAGAGATGCGTCCTCCACACTGAATTCACCTCCACCACCCTCGTCCGCCTCCTAGTGCAGCGTGCTCGTTCCCGTGCCGTTGCCAGGATGCCTCCCGGCTACCAACCTTGTGCCACTGCTAACCGACAGACCTGTCACCTTCTCGTCTCAAGCCGGCGGAGCTCAAGCTAGGGCTCGAGTGGCAGCGGTTGCTCTGCTGCACAGTCCAAAGCATCAACCTTCACCATCGCCCATGGAAACCAAATGCCCTGAACGACGTCCATCCTGCTCTTATCATTCATCTTACCTACCGTAGGAACGCCTGCCTCGAGGCCCTTTACCACTCGCGCGTGGGAGGGTGGTGAGTCGACGGGCATGTGGCTGGGGGCCGGGCGAGCCTTAACTGCCCACCTCCCACTTGTCCTGGTGATTGGACACCCCCAGCGGGGATGGTTTAGCGTGTCTTACTCAAGCCCCAATTTTGGGTTTTTTCGCTCAGCTGACCCAAAACTTGTGCAACAATGGGTATTTTGGGTTTTTATCCCCTTTATGAAGGACTATATCTTACAGGGACAGATAGGCTACTAAGTCCATTCGTCCTCAATTCGTAGAGGACATTACAGTGCCCCCTGCCTGAAATTGCTTGCCCTCAAGCAATTGCAAGTCCTGCTGCCACCCATTTTGTCCTCCTTCCATTCTGCTGGCAAAATTCAGTGAGCACAATGCTCCACTTATGTCATTTTCATTACCATTAAATGCTAGTTCAATGTTGCTGCCTTCTTCCATGCAAACTGAAAAATGCTTGGCTGTCTCTTTAGGGCAGTTTAGTCGGCACAATGATTCTGCCTCATAAATATGACCAAGGTAGGTATATGTTCTTGAATACTCTGGCTGCTTCAAAAGTGACTACAGTATTAAGTGTCTTCAAATGATTTCCCAGCAGAGCTCTACATATACGAGATTTGCCAAAATGGCCTGTCTTGCAGCCATGTTTTCTTTCCTTTGCGTCTCTTCATAATCATCAAC
This sequence comes from Pinus albicaulis, assembly GCA_034641835.2. Classification (NCBI taxonomy): domain Eukaryota; kingdom Viridiplantae; phylum Streptophyta; class Pinopsida; order Pinales; family Pinaceae; genus Pinus; species Pinus albicaulis. The sequence goes on from CM076580.1 coordinate 759,150,108, forward strand.
AGAGACAGGGATTGGGTTGCTTGAATCATCAGATGAACCATTTGCTTGCTGTGCAAGTTTATCCTGCTTTGCAATGTGAGCAGCAGTCTGTGCAGCTGTAATTGCTCTCTTTGCAGAAGCAACAACTGCCTGGGTGCCTGGATCTATATCTTTGAAATATATATTGCACCCTTTATTCCTTTCCAAAGAAACTTTCTCATTGAACCTACCAGATGCTACTGCAGTTTTACCATCCAAACCAGAGGCGTTAGGTCCAGAGAAATTATCTGTGCCAATCCTATAAGGATTATGTTTAACTGAAGAAGGACTTTTCATATGGCTGCTGTCGAAAAGTTCTTGACACAAATCTACAGATTGCACACTTGTTCTGCCTGTACTTGTGTTCATGTTATATTGCTGGTAAATATTTTCAACAGATGATATAGCTTCAGTTGTATATGGTGAAGAGACACGAGGAGCCTGGGAAGGCATAGAATTGGGGATGTCGGGTTCACGCTTGTGCCCAGAAACAGAATGCAAGCTATCCTTGTCAGAGCCTGCTGATATATGGGTGGCATTAGCAAGCTTACTTGGTCCTTCAAGCATGTCTTTGGGAAGTTTTAACAATTCTGCTTCTGATTCTGCTGGATCCCAGTCAATGTTGTATTCCTTCCATATTTCTTTCATAAGCTTTAGCTTCACTTCCCCACCAGGTGTCCTTACATATAACTTCTTGATAACTGTTCTATTGACACCACAATCAACTACAAATTTTTTACTATACTTTGATCCAAACAGCTTACGAATATCTAGAAGTTCTGAAGTGTCGGTGCATCTTGAAGCTGCGAATATTAAACTTGAAAGAGCTTCCCGTAAATCAACTGGACATTGCCTTTGGAATTCAATTATTTGCGGTCATGCCACAATTGATTCCCAAAAGAGTTCAATGATATCATATGCTGCCATGGTATTTTTCTCTCTTAATATATGTTCAACGAGGTTCATAACAATGCGTATGCTAGGTTGAAACCATATCTGTAGTAGGCGAAGAAATGGAGCAAACTTTTGACTAGAGGAGCTCAAAGGAGCAATCAAAACAATAATGTGTATAATGGCATTCTCTTCCTCCAGGATAATAGCATTGTATTTGGCATTTAGAACTTCAATCAGCACCACGGAAATGAAAACAGAAAACAGAAAACAAATAAAAGACAAAGAGAAAGCTTATTCTTATCAACTAGGGTGAAATCTTTCACCACCAAAATTGATAAGAGAAAAGGGGGTCTTAAAACCTGCAGAGCAAATGCTCAAAAACAAAATGAGATGATACACCATCATGACTCCAAATGAATTCAATCCTCCTTTATTAATAGAATTCCTTGAGGGTTTTCACCTTCTAAATTGGTTGATTATTTTAGATTTTTATCCCCTTTATGAAGGACTATAGCCTACTGGGACAGATAGGCTACTAAGTTAATTCGTCCTCAATTTGTAGAGGACATTGCAGATGGACTGCCACATGCTGGTAGATTTACTTTGAGTTGGTGCCTTTTTTCTTCCTCTTGCACAATTAGGGTATGTTACCCCTCATATAGCATGAGAATCACACATGATTTTCATCATATCATAGGCGTTTGCAGGATGATAGCCTCATGAGGCTGATGCTTCCATTTGGTTGGTGGAGTACTTGGAATTGGTGACTCGTTGTGCCTTGGGTTGTTATGGTTGTCTCGTGTTTATTCAATCCGACAATAAATTCCCCCAATCCTCTGTCAATTAACCTGAAGAATCAAATTAATAATAACGAAGAATGTTGCTAATAGTAAAGTTGATAATTTCAACGAACGTGATTATTTGTCCTCTAAGTGGCAATCGGGCCCACATACCAGGTCAAAGGTCACCACACCAAACAAAAACAGGTCTAATTGAGATTTGTGATCAGGTTTCATCCTTTTGTTGACAACATTCCAACAAAAACCTTATTTTGCACATCAACACACATGGAGTGCCCTAGCTTACGGGGTTATTTTTCACACTTAGGCATGTTTATTATGAGGTTTTAGACATAATGAGGGTTTTCACCTTCTAAATTGGTTGAGCATTTTAGATTTTTATCCCCTTTATGAAGGACTATAGCCTACGGGGACAGATAGGTTACTAAGTCCATTCGTCTGTTGGAAATACTGAGAGGGGGGTGAATCGGTATTTCTTTTCAATTGTTACTTTTTCCAGTTAAGATGCTTATATTTAGAACACAAAATGAACAATATAGAATAAAGGATTTTATTAATCAGATATAACGAGGACTTAAATTCTCTTCTTTACAATGAATCGAGCACATTAGTAGTTTAGGGCTCCAACCCTAGATGAAGACACCAATCTTCAATCTCCCAAGCTCCAACCTGTATTTTTCCGAGCACCAACTTCAAATTCACGAGGCTTCAACCCTATTTTTCAAGGCTCCAACCTTGTCACTTTGAGGCTCCAACCTCTAGGAATCCAACACTATCTCTGGTACAGGGACCAACCCGGTCTTCTTGAGGACTTCTATCCTCTAGGGCTCCAATCCTATGCTTCAATTCTTTAGGACGAGATCAATGATTCTTCACGACTCCCAATATCTTCTGCAACAAGCCCTGACAATATCTTCATGTTCTTCTTAATATTCTAATCACTTCATCTCATCAATGACAACTTTATCTTCTCATGAAGGTGTCTCCACAACTATTCATGGTACCCAAAAAAGTTTCTTCAAGGTTACCTCAATGATTGCTTCCACAGTTTTTCTGTGTCTTTTGTGTAGAATATGCAGGGGTATATTAATATATAGTTGTTCCTGCCAGTTAATAAGCCAACCTATGTCACTGTTTGTAGGCCGACTTAACTTTTTCAGGTGACTGTTCATAGGTATATCACTGGTCTGAGGTAGAAATGTTAAGTCTGGCATCTGTCCGAGTTTCAATCTGAGGTGAGGTCCGAGTCCTCTTACAGGTCTGAGCTCCCACAAACATAATTACCACAGGACCGAGGTATGGTTGCAACAGTCTCCGAGTTATAGGTTTGAACCACAAATCCAAAGTTTATTAAAAAGTCCAAGCCTCTTGGATTGAGCCTTTAAACTACAGGTCCTCTACAAATGACTGTCCCTGATCTGATTTATAACCCGAGCTCCACAAGTGACTGCTCTCACTGGTCTGATGCTTCAATGACCCTCCAAGTTCCAACAAGTCTGAAACTAGGCCTTCGGGCACTCAACAGATGACTGTTCACACGTTTTTTAAAGTGGTCTGAACCTAAATAAATGTGACTGTCCCTCTGTCCTAAAGTCTACACCAAATCCGAGCTTGAAAGGCTACTGCTGTTATGAGGAGCCTTCCACAGATTTAATACTACCGAGCTGAGGTTACTGTTGTTATATGAGGAGCCTTCCTGAATTTTTCGGATTGCTGTCGCTTCTTTCTGCACCACAGATCCAAGTTTTGAGGGAGGTCCGAGCTTCTCTAGCAGGTCTGCAATAGTATTTACCCAAAAACGCTGGAATTTTAATCTACTCGGCCTCTTGTCTACTTCTGCGGTATTCTCTGAATTTTCTCACCGAAATTTGATGGTTAGAGATGAGTTTGAGACTTATATTTATAGTGGTTTCGGCCTTTAATGAAGAGACATGTCTCTTGAGGAAGAGCTGACTTGGACAGGTAAGTTCATGTCGGCCAACATCAAGAAGTTATTTTTTTTCAACTAAAAAATTCATTTTCTCTTCAACGGTAGGGAGTTTGGGGGCATGTAATAGCTCGTTAGAAAGAGGAAAAAATCCTCTACAAGCCTATGCCAATTGCACAATTAAATGAGGTCATTTTTCATCTCTCTCTCTCTCTCTCTCTCTCTCTATATATATATATATATATATATATATATATATATTTTCGTGAACTGTCATCATTAATTTATCCATTGTAGCCTTAGGATTTTATGTTTTGGATAGTGCTAGGGTTGATAGATTTTAGGCCTTCAAGCTTTTTAGATTTAGGACATCTTTAGTAAGGTACTAAGGCATTTAGGGCTTCATGAAATTATGTATTTATTGCATTTAACCATGTTAAGGCAAAAGAGTTTGTCATTATGTGCCAAGGAGGGGTTCATGGTAAGGGCTTCAACTTTAGGGCTCCAAGTGACCTTCAACAATTATTCGTGCCAACATTATCTTCATCAAGGACAAGGGCTAGGGTTCTATACATAGGCTTCCATTCATGTATTGGTTTCAGGGCTTCATAAGTATTAGGACTTGCATCAATATGTTAAGGCAAAGGCATCTTCTAGAGCATCATGTGCATCTAGGGCTTCATTCATTATTAGATCAATCTAGGGCTTGTCATCATGTAGATAGGGATATAAATGTAGCTAGGGATATGTCATTATGATTTAATGAGGTTAGGGTTATGTATCACAAGAATATTTTCCATCTGCAACAATGCCATATTGACATCAATGACAAACTTGACCAAAGTTTCCCCCCTTGTCATTGATGGCAATATTCTTGCCCTTCCAACAATTTCTCCCCCTATCAAGCTGCTTCTTGATATGCTGCTCCATCATATTCCCTTCATCAATGATAGTTCTCCATGATAGATATGTTGCTCCCCCTATCATGGTGCTCTTCTTTAATGTACTTGCTCCCCCTAAGGCTCTGCATGCCTTCATGGAAATGGATGAGGTAGATGATCAACCAACTCCCCCTGCCTTCATAAATTCCTCTAGCTCTTTTTTTTTTCTCAAGACAAGAAGGATTTGAAATTTTGCCGCCTTGTGATCAAGTGGAGGACATCTTCACAATTTCATGATTTTCTTCAATGGAGTTACTCCCGAGAGATGATCTATCAAGATTGCCCATGTATGACATATCAAGGGTTTAATAGGGCTCTTCTTAGATAACTTCTGCAAGAATATTTAAGAATCATAAGCCCCCCCTAATAGTAAGCATGGTCTCCTTTTTGGTAGAGTATCATCATCAAAACTTGGAATATCATATCTGCCAAAGATGCCTTCATCAAATCAACGTGTGTTGTTGGCTTGAGTGTTCGAGAGACTTTCAGATCCTATTTGCTTCCTTCTCCATGCTTGTGTAACTTTCTTTTCTGGCTTGGTAGTCATGGTTTTAGCTTGTTTAGGGACCCAAGTCAAGTTACAATCACGAGCCATATGTCCAATTTTATGGCAATTGAAGCACTCCATCTTGTTCATGAATGGGGAATCATGACTTCTTTTTGCAAAGTTGCTTCTAGGTTGTTGATGAGGACCATTATATTTGTCCTTGTGGTATGCCCTACAAACCTTTTCCATGTGCCCAAAATTTGTACATGAATATCAATAACCAAAAAATATACTTTGGTACCTTGGAGATGGAGATTGTCTTGATGTACTTCTGAAGTTTTTTTGTCTTGGGGTCCTTTGATCAAATTTATTGCCTCTTGCATTCTTGACACCATCTGCATATCTTCTTGAAGTAGGGTCTCTTCCAATGTCATCTTGTCTCTTCTCCTTGCTTTTGCTGGAACTGGGGGCATCAATATTTCTCCCAAGCTTCTTCACATCCTTTTTTGTTTGAAGCATTAGGGTTTGCATCATTCTTGCTTGAGGATTCACTTGCATAGCCAAGACCTGTTTTATCAAGACAAGATATTTGATGACTTAGGATGTCATCTAGGGTTTGAGAGCTCTTAAGACTCTTGTTCAGATGATTAACTTCTTTCCTTAGGAGATCAATTTCTTCTTTCATCATCTTGCATTCTTGATCCTTCTTTGCTAGATGGTTCTCCATTTCTTCATTCATCTTGGTTGCTTCACATGATTGGGCCTAAGTGAGGTGATTTCTAATCTTAATTTGATGACGTCTTCATCCTTTTCTTCTAGTTGGCATGTCATGGCATTTCTTTCTTTTTCTGCTTCATTGACTTGTCCTTCTAGGAGGGTTAAAACTTCCATCACCTTTTCAACTCTTTGTGCTTGTTTCTTTGCTTCTTCTAGTTGAGATGTAAGGGAGGGAGCCTCTTCCTTGTATTGACCAATTTTTGCTTCAATTTTGTTCAAGTCCTCATGTCTTTGTTCAAGATGGCTTGAAAAAGTGTCTTCCCTATTCTTTACTTTATCCGATTGATTTGTCATGGATATAACTTCTTCATGATGCCTTTTCTTGTTTTGATGAAATGCCTCCTTTAATTTGGTGAGCTCCTTATCTCTTTCTTGTACCTGAACCTTGAATAGGTCAACTTCCTTCCTTGCCTTATCAAGGTCATGGTCACCATCTTGTGCTTGCTTCTTGAGCTCCTCATTTTCCTTTTTCAAACTACTTATCTCTTCTAGGGAAGCTACAAGTTTTGCCTTGAGATATACTTTGAAGTCTTCTTCATTTTCTTCATCTTCTAGGTCTTCCTTGGTCTTGATGTCCTCACTCTTGTTTTCAACTTCCTTAAAGGGTTCTGGATTTCCTTCTTGATTTCCATTATCTTCTTGATTAGAGATCAGGGTCAATGCTCCTTTTGAGTGAAGATCTTGAAGTTTGTCCCACATGCCTTTTGCCGATGAACATTTTTAAACTTTGGCCTTTATAGCATCTGATAGCCCACTCAAGATTGCCTTTATCGCTCTTGTATTATATTCCTTGGATTCTTCTTCCATCTTGCTTTCAGTAATCATTGATTCCTAGACTTCAAAACCTTGAGCCATTAAGAAATTCTTCATTCTTGCTTTCCATATATCTAAGTTTCCATTGAACAATGGAGCTTTCCCAATTTGATTATCTTATGCTTTCATGGTTGAAGAAGAGACATATTTAGAAGGATTGGAGGCTTTCTTCCTTGGCTTTGCCATTTGTGTTCTAAGGATCTACCTTCAAGCTGTTAGGCTTTGAGTGAAGGTACTGGCTCTGATACCAATTGTTGGAAATACTGAGAGGGGCGTGAATCAATATTTCTTTTCAATTGTTATTTTTACCAGTTAAGATCACTTATATTTAGAACACAAAATGAACAATATAGAATAAAGGATTTTATTAATCAGATATAACGAGGACTTAAATCCTCTTCTTTACAACGAATCGAGTACAATAGTAGTTTAGGGCTCCAACCCTAGATGAAGACACCAATCTTCAATCTCCCATGCTCCAACCTGTATTTTGCCAAACACCAACTTGGACTTCACGAGGCTCCAACTTTTAGGGCTCCAACTCTATCTTCCAAGGCTCCAACCTTGTTACTTTGAGGCTCCAACCCTATCTCTGGTACAGGCACCAACTTGGTCTTCTTGAGGACTCCTATCCTCTAGGGCTCCAACCCTATGCTTCAATTCTTTAGGATGAGATCAACGATTCTTCACGACTCCCAATATCTTTTGCAGCGAGCCCTGACAATATCTTCACGCTCTTCTTAATCTTCAAATCACTTCATCTCATCAATGACAACTTTGTCTTCTCATGAAGGTGTCTCCACAACTCTTCATGGTACCCTAACAAGTTTCTTCAAGGTTACCTCATGACAGCTTCAACAATGTATCATGGTCTTCAATAATGTCTTCGAGGTCAGCTTCAAGATATCTTCACAAGGTCTTCAATAATGTTCTTAGGATGTGTTCAACAGCTGCTTCAAAGTGACTTCAACAAGTTTCTAGGCCTGCTCAAAATATATGGTGGAGTATGCTTCTCAACAGATGCCCAAATTTCCTCAAGTGCTACCTATCCAAAACACTAGAGGTCTGTTCACAAGTCTTAGTGCTGCCTTCAAAGACTGTTCCAAAATTTTGCTCCAAAGTTGTCACCAGTTTGTTTTGAGGTGATGTCAAAAATACTTCTTCAATTCCTTCAAATGATACTTTTTCAGGTGACTGTTCACAGGTATTTCACTGGTCTGAGTTAGAAATGTTAAGTCTGGCATCTGTCTGAGTTTCAATCTGAGGTGAGGTTCGAGTCCTGTTACAGGTCCGAGCTCCCACAAACAGAATTACCACAGGACCGAGGTATGGTTGCAACAGTCTCCGAGTTATAGGTCTGAACTACAAATCCAAAGTTTATTAACAAGTCCGAGCCTCTTGGATTGAACCTTTAAACTACAGGTCCTCTACAAATGACTGTCCCTGATCTGATGTATAACCCGAACTCCACAGATGACTGCTCTCACTAGTCCGATGCTTCAATGACCCTTCAACAAGTCTGAAACTAGGCCTTCGGGCCCTCAACATATGACTGTTCACACGTTTTTTAAAGTGGTCCGAACCTAAATAAATGTGACTGTCCCTCTGTCCTAAAGTCTACACCAAATCCGAGCTTGAAAGGTTACTGCTGTTATGAGGAGCCTTCCACAAATTTAATACTTCCGAGCTGAGGTTACTGCTGTTGTATGAGGAGCCTTCCTGCAATTTTTCGGATTGCTGTAACTTCTTTCTGCACCACAGATTTAAATTCTGAGGGAGGTCTGAGCTTCTCGAGCAGGCCTGCAATAGTATATGCCCAAAAACGCTGTAATTTTAATCTCCTCGGCCTCTTGTCTCCTTTTGTGGTTATTCTCTGAATTTTCTCACCGAAATTTGATGGTTAGAGATCAGTTTGAGACTTATATTTATAGTGGTTTTGGCCTTTAATGAAGAGACATGTCTCTTGAGGAAGAGCCGACTTGGACAAGTATGTTCATGGCGGCCAACATAAAAAATTATTATTTTCAACTTAAAAATTCATTTTCTCTTCAACGGTAGGGAGTTTGGCGGCGTGTAATAGCTCGTTAGAAAGAGGAAAAAATCCTCTACAAGCCTACGCCATTTCCACAATTAAATGAGGTAATTTGTCATCAATACTTTTTTTTTTTTTTTTTGTGAACTGTCGTCATTAATTTATCCATGGTAGCCTTAGGATTTTATGTTTTGGATAGTGCTAGGGCTCATAGATTTTAGGCCTTCAAGCTTTTCAGATTTAGGACATCTTTAGTAAGGCATTTAGGGCTTGAAATTATGTATTTATTGCATTTAACCATGTTAGGGAAAAAGAGTTTGTCATTATGTGCCTAGGAGGGTTTCATGGTAAGGGATTCAACTTTAGGGCTTCGAGTGACCTTCAACAATTATTCATGCCAACATTATCTTCATCAAGGACAAGGGCTAGGGTTCTATACATAGGCTTCCATTCATGTATTGGTTTTAGGGCATGATAAGTATTAGGACTTGCATCAATATGTTAGGGCTAAGGAATCTTCTAGAGCGTCATGTGCATCTAGGGCTTCATTCGTTATTAGATCAATCTAGGGCTTGTCATCATGTAGATAGGGATATAAATGTAGCTAGGGATATGTCATTATGATTTAATGAGGTTAGGGATATGTCACAAGAATATTTTCCATCTACAACAATGCCATATTGATATCAATGACAACCTTGACTAACATCATCCTCAATTTGTATAGAGGACATTGCAGATGGACTACCACATGCTGGTAGGTTTACTTTGAGTTGTTGCCTTTTTTCTCTCTATTGCACAATTAGGGTGTGTTACCCCTCATATAGCGTGAGAATCACACATGATTTTCATCATATCACAGGCGTTTTCAGGATGATAGCCTCATGAGGATGATGCTTCCATTTGGTTGGGGGAGTACTTTGAATTGGAGGAGACTCGTTGCGCCTTGGGTTGTCATGGTTGTCTCACGTTTATTTAGTCTGACAATAAATTTCCCCCAATCCTCTATCAATTACCCCGAAGAATCAAATTAATAATAACGAAGAATGTTGTTAATAGTAAAGTTGATAATTTCGACAAAAGTGATTATTTGTCCTCTAAGTGGAAATCGGGCCCACATACAGGTCGGAGGTCATCACACCAAACAAAAGCGGGTCTAATTGGGACTTGTGATAAGGTTTCCTCCTTTTGTTGACGACATTCTAGCAAAAGTCACATTTTGCACGTCAACACACATGGAGTGCCCTAACTTGGGGGTTATTTTTCACACTTAGACATGTTTATTATGAGGTTTGAGACATAATGAAATGGAGTGCTTAGATTATTGGCACACAATGGAGGTGCCTTTCATATTTTGTTGATATTTGTTCCTTGTATATTTTATTAATATTTGTTTGGATTAATGGGGCCATCCCCTTTCTCCATGGTGTTAGTTAGGCCCTTGCACATGTATCCATGAGGTTGTTGAAATTTAACCTTTGAATATATAAAACAAAAGAAAAGAAAATATCAGAGACAAAAACTTGAGGAAAAGGCTTTAAGCCTTGACTGTATATTCATAGATAATGATACCTCATTCTCACACACTCAATACAATACATGAGGCCTCATATTATATAATTGAGGTTCCCATAACAAATTTCCAATTTGGATAATTGGTTGAATCTTCTCCATAACTTTCTCCATAATATCTCCATGAATATCTCCAAAAATATCTTAGCTGATTTTATGTGATCTCCATCCCAAGCTTCTCTCATTATCCCCATCTTTGGTCATACCTATACTTTCTAGAGTAAGTCTACTTTCATTATTAATAATTTCATATTTTCATTATATCTCAAGTATGAATTATTCCTTCATACTCCCCTTAATGAATACATAATCTGGACTTAATTGTTGTTAATGTGAGTATGAGGCTAGCATTACCCCCCCTCAATCAGAAGTCTAGAGTAATAACCTGGTACAATCTCCAAGATTTCATGTTGATGTTCTTGTGCTGAGCTGCAATGAAGATTTGCCTGAAAAAATGGCTAAAAATGGATGTTGAAAACTCAAATTTTGCTGCCCATCTGGCAAATTTGATGATGCCCACTGGCAGATTTGTTGAGGCAAATTTGTTGATGCCCAGTGGCATATTTGTTCAGTTTGTTGAAACTTTTAGAATGACAACCATCTTCAATGACCCTTCACTATTGGGGATACCGTTGGCACTCTTTTTGAGGGGTAGTTATGCTTTGGAGATCACACATTAACCACTTTTATTCTTATTTTGATGGGATGACCACCTTGGAGAGGCTATATGTGCCACCTTTGAGAGCTCTTACTTGGTCTTCACACATTCCTTTAGCTTGTTGATGGTACATCCACCTTTTCAATGAGGTTTTTAGCAAATATTTTGAGGGATTAATTGGTGAAACAATTTTCCTTGGATGATTCCATGGAGGACATTGGAGGATATGACTTGGTCTTTTGGCTATTTAAGGGATGCGTCCCACCTTGATGAGCACTTACACTTGGATATTTGTACATGTGGCAATGCCGCTATTATTTTATGTCCTTTTGATCCTATCTTTTCAAGTTAGTTGAGAGAGTCATTGTTTATGCTTTCTTAGGTTAGATCTAGGATTTTAGCCTAGAAATTCATTTTTTATTGTGAAGGAGGTTTTGAGCCTCTAACACAATAAATATAGGATCCTCCTAATATATGGTTCATTGTGGATTTGGGGAGAAATCTTCTAGGTGCTTAGTTGAATATCTATTGGATGCCTTTAGAGGATTGATGAAAATGCTTTGTGGATGAGGATGTCTTGTAGATCTTAATGCTCTCTTATATTGCTGGAATTAGCTTGGCAAATGTTTATGGATTGCTGTATTTGGTAAACTCTATTCCTTTTTCCTTTATGTTATCCTTTAGATGTTGTTTATGAATGCATTATTTCTCTATGTTTGGTTAAATGTACATACCTTTTGCTTTGGGTAATCATAATCTTGATAAATGTTGGAGTTCATCTACTTTTGTGATCTCTCTAGTTACATTTCTACAATTTGGGACAACAAGGAAAGGGCCTTTGTAGGTTGTGTGTTTCAGTCTCAATTGCTATGATTTCCTCAACGATATAGCCTCCCATAATTTTTGATTTGACTCCATTTGCCCAATGGAAAGACTTTGGTCTTTGGTCCATTCGTCCATATTATTTCCTAAAACTTTATCAACTTGTTTTTTTAGAACCATATCTTCATTTACCTTGGACTTCATCTTGTAAAATCTAGTAATCATATTCTAGGGAAGCTCCCCTTGAATTGAAGGAGAGCCAACCTGAAGTGTGAAGAGGGTAAATGAGGTAACATTGACATCCCTCTTAGTTCTTCCAATGTCTCACTTAAGATTTATGAGTTTCTCTCAAAAAGTGAGTTTTTCGGGGGCAACAAGGAGCACTATTTCTTTTATCATGCATTTGCTTCTATAAAACAAAGTGGGAAAGGAGTGTTTTCAAGGTTGGATTACATCATACAGGTTATCAGAGCTGATTTGTAATCACACTTCTCCTATTCCAAACTTGACAAAATTTTCCATTATTGCATGCAAGAGATTTACAAGCCGTATGGTGATATATTGATGCCTTATTTCACTACCTCTTCATTAACATCTCATTCGGATTTGAATATGTTTTATTTCTAGCTCTTCAAATTTGTGTGGTTGTTTTACATGTGCAATTGTTCTGCAAGGATCTTGTTTGTTATCATTGTACACTTATTTTGAATATTTCTTTCACTTAGGGTGCACATTTTTCACTTTTTCTCATTCCTATAGGATGATGGTCGTAGGCCACGCATTTTCTAAACTCTATGCTATAGTCCTCCATTTGAAGCTCTTTGGGGAGCTTGAGAGGAGGCTACATCCAAAGGACAGGCTGGATTCTAACTCGAGCACTAGACCATTGACTACATCCTTACACTTTGGGCCGTCATTGAGGAGGCAGGGCATCGCTCTTCCAAAGTTTATTATTGCTTTGTGGGTTTTTGGAAAGCTTTTGATTTCATCCCATGGGAGGTTTTGTTCTAGAGACTTAGAGACATTGGTATCTCAAATACCTTACTGATTACCATCATGTGCTTATATGAGTCGGTCCTTAGTTATCTACGCACAACACATGGGTACTCAAATATTATTAGGAGTACCATTGGGGTCAAACAGGGTTGTCCCCTGAGCCCCACATTGTTTGGGATCTACTTTGGTGATATGGAGTCCTTCTTACATGAGCACATTTGGGATAGAGATGGGTGCCTTCTCTACCAAGTCCTAATTTCTATTCTACTTTTCGTGGATGTGTGATCCTTTTAGCCTCATCCATTGAAGGGTTGTAGATACAACTGGATGTCTTGGTCCATTTTTGTGACCTTTGTTAGTTGACGGTCAACTTGGGTAAAAACAAGGTCATTATTTTCAATGTTTTGTAGAAAATCCTCTTTGATCACCATTTATTTTTCAGAGGAGAGGAGATTGAGATCACTAGCATGTATACTTATTTGGGGGTATTCCTTACAAATTCTCACTTTAGTCTACAACGTGCACTTCAACCCCGAGTTCACAGTTGATACAAATCGCTGGCCCTTCTTGAGAGGTATTGTTTTTGGAACTATTTTTAGGACATATAATCCATAATGTCGCTCGTGGACACTCTTATCCAGCCATAGTTTTATTTAGTTTGATTAGCATTTAGCAAAAAGAGTATAAATCATCCTCATTTGCTACATCATCAGATGCAAGCAAGCAAACAATCACTCAACATATCATCCCTGCAATGTTTGGTACTCGACCCTTTTGGCTCGAGACAATGTTTGGTCTTATGTCACACTTGCATCATATTTAGTACCTGTCATGTTTAAGGGTCCCTGCTCCACTATGCTCTTGACTAAGAAGATCGTACCATCAGTAGGATACCAACTCATGATCTCCCACCAATATAATGTATGGACGCCTGTGCAAGAGATAAGTCTACTAAGTTGATACTGGTCCCTGCTCATCAGATGCAAGCAAGCAAACAATCACTCAACCTATCATCCCTGCAATGTTTGGTACTCGACCCTTTCGGCTTGAGACAATGTTTGGTCTTATGTCACACTTGCATCATATTTAGTACCCGTCATGTCTAAGGGTCCTCACTCCACTATGCTCTTGACTAAGAAGATCGTACCATTAGTAGGATACCAACTCATGATCTTCCGCCAATATAATGTATGGACGCCTGTGCAAGCGAGATAAGTCTACTAAGCTGATATTGGTCCATGCTCAACTCCCAACGCTCTGCCCTGTCAACCTGCAAAATCAGTCGAATAAATCCTGCCTCTTTCCCTATAATGGACCTAGGTGGGCAAGCTGTGCTGCAAGCCCTGTCTATGTACTCCTGGAGAGGGCTGCTGCCTGAAAACGCTGTAGCTTTGTTGGCTGCTACTACATCTGCTCGCACCTCATCAATGGGTAGACCCAAAGATGGATGCACTACTGTCTCCCTCGCCTGATAGGAAACTCCATGCTCCTCAAATCCACCAATCTCCTGCAAAACTGTCCTACCAAACTCCAACACCTCCTGGGGACAAGTGTCTACAAATACTGCCACCTCGCTAGCTGTCTGGACATTTGTCTGCTCCTCATCAATAGATGACCCCAAAGGGTGGTTGCTCATTCATCACGGGCTCAATATGAACCACCAACTTGGTCTCCCCAAAAGGCTCATCATGCATACTGTGCACATCATCCTCCTCAGCTAGCTCATGCTCCACCATACGCTGCTCATGCTGAATAATCACTGGTGACTCATCATCCTGAATGTCTCCCATAGGGTACACTAACTGCTCATTATATAAATCTGGTTTGCTGTCACAACTCTACATGACTCATGCTCCTTGGAGGCATCCTTGTATGAACCCATGGACTCATCCAAAGAAGAATCATCACCCTGAAGGTCAGAAGGAATCTCCACCTGCTCTACCTCTGTCATCTCCTAAGTGTCACTCAAGCATGAGTGGTCAGGGCCCCAAGGTCCCTTGCAGACGAAGCAAAGTCCCTTTCTCAGCTCATTCTTGCTGTATGATTCACCGAACCTGAGTAACTCCTCCCTAGTCAATTGTCTTCTGAACAACCTAATGTTCTGCTCTACCAACCTTTTGGCTAGTTCATAAGCAGCAGGTGAGACTAGTTGTTCTCTCCTCCAAATGGTTAACAATTTTGTCTGCAGCTGTTTGTGAATGACGTCTCCCTCAACTAGTAATGAAGAAAAAATATCTTGCATGTTGGCTTTTACCTCCTCAGGATGCTGCTCTCTGATGTCGGTGAAAAAATAATTGACACATCTGAAGGATCAGATCATCCTGCTCTAGATCAAGCATGACTACATAGGATCTGATTTTGGCTATTGTGTCTAGGATCACACGCTTTCTATCAAAGTTGGAGCTTTGGGTGTCATGCATCCCTGAATAACACTCTACAATCAATTGAAATACCCTCTTCATGATGTCATCATTGTAGGGAGGAAAGGGTGCTACTATCCTCAAAATATCACAGAAACAAGAGGCAATTATAAGCTTGACTCTCTCACCTGGATGCCCCAAGAATCTTCCTTGTATCAATGCAAGCATAGCTGGCTCCAAAGCCCAATTTAAACTCCAATCAGATTGTTCCACCTTGGAAAGATAGGATTCCAGCTTCTCCAATATGAGGTCATCTATTGATCTTCTAGTCTTTAAGTCCATCCCAAGTACATAAAGCTAATTTCCCACTTCTTTTTCTTTCTGTAAGTCCCTCTGTTGCTTTTGCATTAGCATATTATGGACCTTTCTGGAAAAAAGGTCTGTTGTTTTGCTTGGGTTTTTGGTCCAAATTGCATTCCACTGATGTACTGCTGTGTTGATTTAAGAGATGCTTTAAGTACTCCATTATTCAATAGCAACTAAACATCAACATATAAGACATCTATAACAACAATGCTCTCAAGGCACCATACTAAAGACACCCTCTCAACAGCATACACATGAATTCCACAACAATAAATCTCTGATCACAAATTAGATCAATATGGTAGCATGTAACATTTTTACCACTACAAGGCTCGGCATGTTTATTCTTACTCAACTTTCTTGAATTAATTTGTGGGTAGAATACTGATAGGATTTCAGGGAAACAGTCAGCAATATCCTGAGCAACAGTGGGTGAAGACCTTTGTCGAACAGTTTGTTGTGATGTTGTAGTAGGTGTGATTAGCTTGTTCTAGTTTCAGGTGTGCATACAATGAACTCATATTCAGGCCTCAGAACAATGACATGTTTCCCAGGTTAAACTCAGCAACAATGATGACAGTCATGAAATCAATTGTCTCATGGAAGTATATTTATTCAGAAAATACCTATCGTTAACAAAGCTTATAGTAATGAGCAAGATAATGGAAACTGGTATAACCAACATAACAGCATCCTCTGCAGTATCTTCAGCTCAATTCGACCCCCTTCACATGACAGTTTTGCTGGGATATGGTTCAGCCACAGGACAAAACTCGTCCTCTCTTCTTACACGTATGGGTTATTTACCAAGATGACTGCAGACTCGTTTTTTTACTAGCTGAGTAGAGCTTGGTCTTGGCAGAATGAAGCATGCACAATAAACAAGAGGAAAACTCGTCCCTCAATCCTCAATAATTCGTAATCTTTCTTCAGAGCTGCGCAGTTCCCTCAACAATATATTACGACCTCTTCAAAGCAGCTCGACCCTCACATCTGTTACAACAATCCCTGCCAACAAGCATGTCAACGTGTGACTTCCATAACAGCTTGGCTCGTGCACTCTGCCTTTGAGTTTGTAGCACGTCCTACAAGTCACCAAATTTCGTAGGTGAATGTGCACAGTGTGTATTCTCTCAATTCTGCGCTCCTTCGTTCTTCATGGGCTATTTTGTGATGGCAGCTACAATTGATCACCAACGCTGATATATCATTGTCATCAGCACAAGTCCATCATGCAAAACAGGGCACAGCTATGCATACTTGGACTGGGAGCTTCATTCAGCTATGCAACAAGCACAATCATAGCAAATCTATTCATCAATGCACAGCTATACTTGTTCAGTCAATCTTAATCAAGCAACTCGTATTAAACCACAATTCTGAGCAATTATTCTCAGACATAACCTCAACAAGCTACTAGCATATACAATGAGCTCGACATTCTAGCGACTATATACAATTCTTTGGACAGCAGAGCAGTAATACTCTGTTCAGATCATATGTAGACAGTGACTAAGCATAGTTTGCTTATCGCACAACAAAATCAACGCACTGATACAGTTAAAATTAAACTTGCTTCTAGTCCATTCAATTTGACTCAATAATGCTATGCCATTTGCACTGTCGCCAATAGGCTTCACTCAGCAAATAAACTGTAGGTATGCAAACACAACTAATGCATTATTATGTCGATGAAGCTTACTGCAGTCCGATCTGCTTTATTTGCACTATAATGACCATACGTGAAGGATCAGATCATCCTGCTCTAGATCAAGCATGACTACATAGGATCTGATTTTGGCCATAGTGTCTAGGATCACACGCCTTCTATCAAAGTTGGAGCTTTGGGTGTCATGCATCCCTGAATAGCACTCTACAATCAATTGAAATACCCTCTTCATGATATCATCATTCTAGGGAGGAAAGGGTGCTACTATCCTCAAAATATCACTGAAACAAGAGGCAATTATAAGCTTGAGTCTCTCACCTGGATGCTCCAAGAATCTGACTTGTACCAATGCAAGCATAGTTGGCTCCAAAGCCCAATTTAAACTCCAATCAGATTGTTCCACCTTGGAAAGATAGGATTCCAGCTTTTCCAATATGAGGTCATCTATTGATCTTCTAGTCTTTAAGTCCATCCCAAGTGCATAAAGCCAATTTCCAACTTCTTTTTCCTTCTGTAAGTCCCTCTGTTGCTTTTGCATTAGTATATTATGGACCTTTCTGGAGAAAAGGTCTGTTGTTTTGCTTGGGTTTTTGGTCCAAATTGCAGTCCACTGATGTACTGCTGTGTTGATTTAAGAGGTGCTTTAAGTACTCCATTATTCAATAGCAACAAAACATCAACATATAAGACATCTATAACAACAATGCTCTCAAGGCACCATACTAAAGACACCCTCTCCACAACATACACATGATGTGATCCTTTTAGCCTCATCCATTGAAGGGTTGTAGATACAACTGGATGTCTTGCTCCATTTTTGTGACCTTTGTTTGACGGTCAACTTGGGTAAAAACAAGTTCATTATTTTCAATGGTTTGTAGAAAATCCTCTTTGATCACCATTTCTTTTTCAAAGGAGAGGAGATTGAGATAACTAGCATGTATACTTATTTGGGGGTATTCCTTACAAATTCTCACTTTAGTCTACAACGTGCACTTCAACACCAAGTTCACAATTGATACAAATCACTGGCCCTTCTTGAGAGGTATTGTTTTTGGAACCATTTTTAGGACATATAATCCATAATGTCGCTTGTGGACACTCTTGTCCAGCCATAGTTTTATTTAGTTTGATTAGCATTTAGCAAAAAGAGTATAGATCATCCTCATTTGCTACATCATCAGATGCAAGCAAACAATCACTCAACCTATCATCACTGCAATGTTTGGTACTCGACCCTTTCGGCTTGAGACAATGTTTTGTCTTATGTCACACTTGCATCATATTTAGTACCCTTCATGTCTAAGGGTCCCCGCTGCACTATGCTCCTAACTAAGAAGATCGTACCATCAATAGGATACCAACTCATGATCTCCCGCCAATCTAATGTATGGACACCTGTGTAAGCAATAAGTCTACTAAGTTGATACTGGTCCATGCTCAACTCCTAACGCTCTGCCTTGTCAACCATCAAAATCGGTCAAAGAAATCCTGCCTCTCTCCCTATAATGGACCTAGGTGGGCAAGCTGTGCTGTAAGCCTTGTCTATGTACTCCTGGAGAGGGCTGCTGCCTGAAAACGTTGCAGCTTTGTTCACTGCTACTACATCTGCTCGCACCTCATCAATGGGTAGACCCAAAGATGGATGCACTACTGTCTCCCTCGTCTGATAGGAAACTCCAAGCTCCTCTAGTCCACCAATCTCCTGCAAAACTGTCCTGCCAAACTCCAACACCTCCCGGGGACAAGTGTCTGCAAACACTGCCACCCCGCTAGCTGTCTGGACATTTGTCTGCTCCTCATCAATAGATGACCCCAAGGGTGGTTGCTTATCCATCACGGGCTCAATATGAACCTCCAACTGGCTCTCCCCAAAAGGCTTATCATGCATACTGTGCACATCATCCTCCTCAGCTTGCTCATGCTCCACCATATGCTGCTCATGTTGAATCATCACTGGTGACTCATCATCCAGAATGTCTCCCATAGGGTCCACTAACTGTACATCATATAAATCGGGCCTGCTGTCAACAACTCTACATGACTCATGCTCCTCCAAGGCATCCTTGTATGAACCCATGGACTCATCCAAAGAAGAATCCTCACCCTGAAGGTCAAAAGGAATCTCCACCTGCTCTACCTCTGTCATCTCCTCAGTGTCACTCAAGCATGAGTGGTCAGGTCCCCAAGGTCCCTTGTAGACGAAGCAAAGTCCCTTACTCAACTCATTCTTGCTGCATGATTCACTGAACTTGAGTAACTCCTCCCTAGTCAATTGTCTTCTGAACAACCTAATGTTTTGCTCAACCAACCTTTCGGCTAGTTCATAAGCAGCAAGTGAGACTAGTTGTTTTCTCCTCCAAATGGTTAACAATTTTGTCTGCAGCAGTTTGTGAATGACGTCTCCCTCAACTAGTAATGAAGATAAGATATCCTGCATATGTTGGCTTTTACCTCCTCAGGATGCTGCTCTCTGATGTTGGTGAAAAAATAATTGACACATCTGAAGGATCAGATCATCCTGTTCTATATCAAGCATGACTACATAGGATCTGATTTTGGCCATAGTGTCTAGGATCACACGCCTTCTATCAAAGTTGGAGCTTTGGGTGTCATGCATTCCTGAATAGCACTCTACAATCAATTGAAATACCGTCTTCATGATGTCATCATTGTAGGGAGGAAAGGGTGCTACTATCCTCAAAATATCACTGAAACAAGAGGCAATTATAAGCTTGACTCTCTCACCTGGATGCTCCAAGAATCTGACTTGTACCAATGCAAGCATAGCTGGCTCCAAAGCCTAATTTAAACTCCAATCAGATTGTTCCACCTTGGAAAAATAGGATTCCAGCTTTTCCAATATGAGTTCATCTATTGATCTTCTAGTCTTTAAGTCCATCCCAAGTGCATAAAGCTAATTTCCCACTTCTTTTATTTTCTGTAAGTCCCTCTATTGCTTTTGCATTAGCATATTATGGACCTTTCTGGAAAAAAGGTCTGTTGTTTTGCTTGGGTTTTTGGTCCAAATTGCAGTCCACTGATGTACTGCTGTGTTGATTTAAGAGGTGCTTTAAGTACTCCATTATTCAATAGCAACAAAACATCAACATATAAGATATCTATAACAACAATGCTCTTAAGGCACCATACTAAAGACACCCTCCCATTAGCATACACATGAATTCACTATTTCAATAAAGGTGCCTCTCTTGCTCTGTCATGAGAGCCTCACAACCAAAGGAGATCCATGTGACAGTTCCCAAAACCCACTACATACGCATGCTTGTCATCGAATTAGGTGGCCCGTGAGAACAATTATATACAATTCATGCTCCTTTTGCAACATACATGTGGGATAAGTGCTTGAAATATTTCTTTTCGTTTAAAAAAAATATAAGCCTCCAAGCCAAGGCCCACCACTATGAAAGACCTTCTTTCATCATAGGGTTAGAATGGGAAAGGAAGTGGTATATAAATGACTTATTACATTCACCCACGACAAATGTGGGATTAATGTCTGTGAAATGAAAAAGAGATAAGAGAATATGTGATGACAGGTTCATTCTCTTACGCAAACATCCAAATCAAAGCCTCCGAACACAACCAACAGACCTCACCGTTTCGAATAGCAGCTGCACCAATAAGGCAGTGTGTGTGTGGCGTGCATTAGAGAATAAGGTGATACATTGGATCATAGCTGCATGCAAAACAATAAATACTACGCCGAATCAAAAGCGAAAACAAGAATTAAAAAAAGGTTTCTCAAACACCAAATATTGAAATGGCAATAGTTGTGTTCTATACAAATGGACGCCTTATAGTGTGGGCTCGGCAAGACGGAGCCCTTGGACAAAAAGTTTGACTCTTCATGGAATGGCTTTCTGCAATAGATTTTTGTGGAAGTGGTTATGGAAGACTCTGTTAAATTTGGACAACTAGGTCCAAACTCCATGTTATGATGCTCAGATTAAGAGGCTAATATTTTTGTTGGAATCCTCTTTCAGAGAGGTGTAAAATCCATATATAATATGTCTTAATCCGATGAGCAGAACATTTATTTTGAATTTATTATTCTTAATAAATTATATGTATGCTGCCTTAAGGTTGCACGTCTCAGACAGGGTGTCATACGCCCCAATGATGGATATAAATATAGGCAAAGTTGGAGAGCATTTCAACACAACACAACTCACAACAACTTCTCTCATCTGATTTAGTACGAGCTTCTTGGAGGACGAGTTCAGCCACACGTGTGAAGGAGAAGAAGGACAAAAACAGTACGGCTGAGTTGAAGGACGATTTTCTGCAGTTAGGGTTTTGCAGAAAGTTTGACCAGCGTTGACTTTGGTCAACGCATGGTCCAATCGAGCTGAAAACTTGTGGGAAGTTCGATTTTGGAAGGCCGTACTACTTGGCACAAAAATCGAGGTCAAAAGGTTGACCAATCTGCTGCTGCGTTGACTTTTAGCTTGCTACCCTGCGTTGACTTTTTCAGGACAACGTTGACTTTTTTGGAGTTTGCAGGAAGTTGACTCGTTTGCTGTGCGTGCCACTCGTTAGACATTCGGGGTTGGTCGAACACCAAGGAGACTTTGCTGGTTGAAGCATCCTGTTGACCGCCGTAACGCACCATCACATTTTTCTGTTTCTGGTTTGTCTTCTATAAGATCCACTTATATGTTCTATTAGCATTTTACTTAACTATTTGTGTGATTGCTGTAAGAAAAGTAAAGTTGCTTCAAGCATAGAACATCTACAAAAATTTACATGGTATCAGAGGTGAGGTGAAGACAAGCCCTAACTTTAGCAATCACCATCGGAGGAAATGGGTTCCACAAGTTTTGAATTCAAGGAGAATGACAAGCTGACTGGAAGGGATGACTTCCATGCCTGGAAGATGATATTAGATCTCAATTTGGAAGACCATGATCTCTTGGATCATGTACTGGGTAAGATTCAAGAACCTCCATCCAATGCCACCGCTGCTGCTAAAAACAAGTATAAGAAGGGGGAGATCAAAGCAAAGCTGATGATCAGGGAATCCATACATAAAAGTCTGGTTGCCTACATATCTGAGCTAGGCACATCCAAGGAGATGTATGACAAATTGATCCTTATGTTCAAGGTAAACAATGTGAACCAAGTGCTATTCCTCAAGAACAAGTTGAAGAATATGAAGAAGGGTCGGGATGAGTCTATTCAAACTTTCTTTCTGAAATTGACCGAAACAAGGAACAATCTGATAGCTATTGGGGAGACAATAGTTGATCGTGAGATGGTTCTCACCGCACTTGAAGGACTCCCATATGAATGGCAAGTATTCACAACTACCATTCTCAACAATAATACCATTCCTAACTTTGATGAGCTTCTGTCTAGATGTATGCAAGAAGAAACAAGGATGAAGGAATTCGATAATGACAGAAATGCTGCCTATGGTGCTCATTCTCGAAAGAAGAACTCTGGTGGTCCTAACGACAAAGGAAGAACGAAGGCTCAAGAAAAGAAGGGCAAGTGTTTCACTTGCCATAGGCCTGGTCACTATGCTAGAGAATGCCCCTTCAAGAAGGATTCTCCCGATAGTGATGATAACAACAACAACCGAAGGAATGGGAATCGAAGAAATGACAGATCCAAAGGAAAGAGGAAGGCTCACTTTGGTGGAAACAATCAACCTTGTAAAAGGTCTAGAAATACCAGGTATGAGGAGTCTAATGTTGTTGATAAAAGAAATGAGTATATTCTTGTATCTGCTCTCTCTGCTACATCTCCGCCCGACACTATGGATGTCTGGCTAATCGATAGTGGTGCCTCAAGACACATCACCGGATTCAAGGGAGCACTCTCTGACATGGTTGAAAGAGATACTAATCTAGAAATTATCCTTGGGGATAATGCCACATATCCCGTGAAAGGGACAGGGACTGTGACCCTCCACTTGTCTCAAGGACAAGTCCTACGCTTGCAAGATGTACTCTATGTACCTAAATTGAAGAAGAACCTTGTGTCTGTATCTACCATGGAAGACAAAGGATTCAATGTAACTTTCTCTGATGGAAAGGTGCTCATGTGGAAGGAGAGCTTCAATGAAGCTATCTCAATTGGTTTTAGAGTTGGTACACTCTACCAGGTTGGAGGGAGTCCGTTGGAAGCTATGACTTGTGATACTATCCGACAAACCAAACTATGGCACCGAAGATTTGGACACCTTCATTACAAGGCCCTTCCCGAAGCAAGGAAGGTGGTGACAGGGATGCCTGACTTTGGAAATAATCATGAAGGTGTATGTAAGGGCTGTGCTAAAGGAAAACATACAAGGGGACCTTTCCCCTCAAGTGTCACAAAGACATCTGATATATTGCAACTGGTCCATTCTGATCTATCTGGTTTGTTGCCCGTGACATCCCTGGGGGGATGTTCTTATTACATGACATTTACTGATGACTTCTCTCGCAAAACCTTGATATACTTCTTGAAAAAGAAGGATGAGGCTTTCATGTGGTTCCGTACCTTCAAAGCCTTTGTGGAAAATATGACCGGAAAGAAGATCAAGATTTTGAGGACCGACAATGGCACTGAATATGAGTCAAATGAGTTCAAAGACTTTTGCAGAGAAGCTGGCATTAAGAGGGAGACTACCACTGCATATACTCCTGAGCAGAATGGTGTTGCCGAACGCAAGAATAGGACTATTGTGGAAGCTGCCCGTGCCATGCTATGTGACCAGGGTCTACCAAAGTTTCTGTGGGGAGAAGCTGCAAATACTGCCGTGTACATTCAAAACCGATGCCCTCATTCCGCTTTGGACTCCAAAACTCCCGAAGAGGTTTTCTCTGGTAAGAAACCTGATGTCTCACATTTTAGAATTTTTGGATGTCCTGTCTATTTTCATGTGCCGAAAGAAAAGAGAAGTAAGCCGGATGCTACCGGGAAGAAAGGAATGTTTGTGGGCTACAGTGAGACTTCTAAGGCATATAGAGTCTATGTACCTGGTCAAAGGGAAGTAGAGATAAGCCATGATGTCACTTTTGACGAAGATGCTTCCCTGAAGAAAGTAGTAGATCTTCCAAGATCTAGAGAAAATCATGAAGAAAGGCCTGGAAATCTGGAAGAACCGCAGGATGAGACAATGCCTGATATTGAAGGACCAATGGACCCTATCGATCCATCTCCTTCACTGGGAAAGAGACCATCATGGCTCAGGGACACCCTCGAAGATGCTGAGGGTCATGCTGCCCCAAGGGGACATTCCGAGAAAGCAAGAAGCCGTGTAGATACCAAGGGTATCTAGCTGCCATGAGTACTATTGTACAATCTGAACCTGGATCTTTTGAGGAAGCCATCAAGCATCAAGTCTGGAAGGATGCTATGCATGAAGAATATGAGTCTATTATGAAGAATGATGTCCGGGATGTGGTCCCGAGACCGAAGGACAAATCTGTTGTCACCGCTAAATGGCTCTACAAGATTAAACATGGATCTGATGGGAGTGATGAAAAATTTAAGGCAAGATTTGTTGCCCGTGGCTTCTCTCAAAAGGAAGGAATTGACTATGACGATATATTTGCACCTGTGGCACGACATACCACCGCATTCGATCAATCATGGCCCTTTTGCCGCTACGCAAGTATGGAGTCTTCTACCGATGGGGTCTTCAAGAATATCGCATGGTAATAAAAGAAGAGGTGTATGTAGAATAAACCTCTGGATTTAGAAGTTCGTGGATCGAGACACTATGTCTCAAGCAGGTTGAAGAAAGCCTCTTCAGGCTAAAGCAAGCACCCAGAGCTTGGTACGAGAGGATGGATAGTTACTTGATGAGTCAAGCTCACTCGAAGTAATGCTGATCCGAACCTTTACTTCAAGGTTGTAGGGACAGTGGGAAGCCTTCTCATTCTAGTGTTTTCAGAGTGTGGACGACCTCTTCCTGATAGGTGCTGACCCTCTCATTCATCAATGTAAGAGGGAGCTCGCTGCTGAGTTCGAGATGAAGGACCTAGGACTGATGCACTACTTCCTAGGCCTCGAGGTCTGGCAGAGACCTGGAGAGATTTTCCTTTCTCAAGGAAAATACATTGTGAAACTTCTAGAGAGATTTGGTATGGTGGACTGCAAGTCCGTGTCAACACCAATGGAACTCAACTTCAAGAAGTTGAGTGGCAGCGCTGCTGGGCCTATCTTCGCCAATCCTACTGAGTATCGTCAACTCATAGGAGCTTTGATGTTCTTAGTGAACACCCGACCAGATATATGTTTTGCAGTGAACACTTTGAGTCAACAGATGGTTGAGCCTCATCACTTTCACATCGGTTGGTGCCAAGAATCTTTTGAGATATTTTCTTTCTGTGTATACCCATTTACCATGTAATGAGATACACCGCCGTGAGTGTGATACTCCGTGGATATACTAATTGCCGATTGGGCGGGCAAGTGTGGTGGATCGTAAGAGCACACGGATGACGCTCAATCTTGGTTCTCGTCTCGATCTCATGATGAGCAGAAGCAAAGGGTCGGTGGCTTTGAGCACCGCTAGGAGGCCGAATACATTGCCGCTAGTATGGCCTGCAGAAGCGCTTGCTGCGGGAAGCTTTCTTAGTGAGCCGTTTGGACATGTGCTAGATACCACCGTGATACTCGTGATAATCGAGGGATTCAGATAGACCCCGATCTGTTCCACGACCGATCCAACCATATTGATATCAGGTACCACTTTATCCGGGATATGGTACAGCGAGGCGCCGTAAGGCTCGATCATATAGGAACTGATGAGCAGGTCGCGGATATTCTCACTAAGCCCCTGGGGAAGGTCAAGTTCCTAACCTTCCGTGAGAGTCTTGTTGTCGTGGAAAGACCCTATGATGTGGGTCCTGTTGGACGATGAGCTCTGGGAGCTCTGGGGGGCTTTGGGGATAGCTTCTCGGAGCTATAAGCACTCATAATGCTTCTGCCCCACCCTTGTGATTATTGAGTTGGTTCGCCACTCATTTATCTGTGTCCCGTATGCATCCTACCCATTGAGTTCAGGGCTCATGGGAAGTACCTCTCATTTGGCCAATGAGGTGGGAAAAGCTAGAGACTATTAGCAAAGACTGATGGACGCATCAGCGATTGCCGTACTCTCTATCTAGGATGGCACGGTCCAACCACTTGATCCGGGATCAAGTTTAGTGAGGTCTGGGACCTCTGCCTGACTTCGGGTCAGATGAACCAACTTTGGGTTGGTTGGATACTCTTCATGAGTTTGATAGAGGTTTGGAACCTCTGGACTGATTATGTCAGTCGGGGGATGATGTCTTTGTGACTGACCCACTTCTGTTCTGAAATAAAGAGGCCAGCAAAGCAAGTTACGGCGGGATGACGCACAATGTTTGATTGCACTGATGGATGGAGTTCTCCCTAGTTGAGAGGGAGTGTTAAATTTGGACAACTAGGTCCAAACTCCATGTTATGATGCTCAGATTAAGAGGCTAATATTTTTGTTGGATTCCTCTTTCGGAGAGGTGTAAAATCCATATATAATATGTCTTAATCCGATGAGCAGAACTTTTATTTTGAATTTATTATTCTTAATAAATTATATGTGCAGGTCGGCCTTAAGGTTGCACGCCCCCAGCAGATGTGTCACACGCCCCAATGATGGATATAAATACAGGCAAAGTTGGAGAGCATTTCAACACAACACAACTCACAACAACTTCTCTCATCTGATTTAGAACGAGCTTCTTGGAGGATGAGTTCAGCCACACGTGTGAAGGAGAAGAAGGACAAAAATAGTACGGCTGAGTTGAAGGACGATTTTCTGCAGTTAGGGTTTTGCAGAAAGTTTGACCAGCGTTGACTTTGGTCAACGCATGGTCCGATTGGGCTGAAAACTTGTGGGAAGTTCGATTTTGGAAGGCCGTACTACTTGGCACAGAAATCGAGGTCAAAGGGTTGACCAATCTGCTGCTGCGTTGACTTTTAGCTTGCTGCCCTGCGTTGACTTTTTCTGGACAGCGTTGACTTTTTTGGAGTTGACTTGGGTTGACTCGTTTGCTGATTGGAGGACTGTTGTGACACATTCTGGGTTGGCTGACCAAGGAGACTTTGCTGGTTGAAGCATCCCGTTGACCGCCGTAACGCACCACCACATTTTTCCTGTTTCTGATTTGTCTTCTATAAGATCCACTTATATGTTCTATCTGCATTTTACTTAACTATTTGTATGATTGCTGTGAGAAAAGTAAAGTTGCTCCAAGCATAGAACATCTACAAAAATTTACAGACTCTGACATAGTAGGAGAACTTGATGAAGCATTGACGATGTGTTCTTCTGGCCAAACTACGACTCAAACGACACAGACATTACAAAAGTATTGTGTGCTAGTTGCAACATCTAAGCCGTATTGTCTTCTAATTGTAATTTTTCCGCCACCTTGTTTAACACAGCAAAATGAAAACAAAGAATCAATGACACAACCATGGATTGTTGATGCAAGAACAATTGCCAATGCATATGTTCAGTGCAGTGTTTCTCTATCAGTCATTTCCCCCAGAAATCTTCGAGCATTTTTTCCGATATATAATGTGAGTATTGGTGTAGTGAACAATGTGGAATATTTACAAGACTTGGTGCACTTGGTTCTCATTTCAAAGAAGTTTAAGGATGCTTGTTTTGTTCTAAGATCCTCTAGAACAACATCCTCGACTATAAGCCCAATATCTGAATCAGTGGCTACGCATTCAGTTTCTGTTCAACTACTGGCTGCAAATGTGAGGCCCTCATCAGGCCAAACAAGTGAGGAAATCATGGTGAACATCATCCGACGTCAAATGCAGTCACTCTTGCCGAATCTATGAATATGGAGGTTCTTACCAGCAAGCATTACAATAATTTTATTTTTCTTCTTTACACCTCTCACATAAAATCACGATTACATGTCATTATGAAGACCGAACCTAGTTACACTCTTCAACAATAGTTATACAGAAACTTGAGAAGAACTTGGTGAGGAAAACTTATCTCAAAAATAGTAGAGATCTTTTACTTTCTCCTTTTTTCATTTCTTCTTTCAGCTTCTACCTCTTCTTTAGTGATATGGGCTTCTTCCCTTCTTCACTTGTTGCTATCCATCTTGAGTTTAGGACAGTCTCTCTTGTAGTGCCCATATCCTTGACATCCATAGCATTGGATCTGAGACATATTGATCTTCTTCTTTTTATGAGGACCAAACTTGCCAAATATTCCTTTGCTTCTTGACATGGCGGCAAATGTTTGACCCTGCTCATTTGATCCTGTATCACTTTTTGCCTTCAACTTGTTTTCTTCAGTCTTGCATAGTGACCACAAATTATTGAATGGGATAGCTTTCTCCTCTTCATAGGCCTTTGACACAAGGTTTCTTTGTTCATCAATTATAGCATTTAGAACAATGGTAATCATTTCTTTATCAGATATCATCTCTCCTAGATCTTGAAGTTGATCCCTTATCTGAGATGCTTTTGTGAGACATGTAGATACCCCTTGATCCTTTGTTGCTTTCAATTTGCATAGATTAGATCTTACTACTTAGTGATGTGATTTTTCCTGTCGTGCTTTCAAAGAATATTCTGCTAGCCTATCATATATCCCTTTTTCTGTCTTGAACTCTGCTACATATGGGATGAGGGAATCCTTGATGGATTCTATAAAGAAGTAATAAAGAACCAAATAACATCACAAGTAATTATCATGACAAGGAAAATAAGTTCTAATCTACAAGTTTCCATATTTTCCAACAACAAGATCCCCAGACATGACAAAGCCAAAACCTTGGGACTTGACAAGTAAAGAGCAAAAGCTATAGTGCTTTGGGAAAATTTATGCATTGTACAAGATATCTCCCTACATTGAACCTCTCTGCCTATATATATCCCTATATTGAATCTCTTGATGCATGATATTATTAAGATGAAGGACCATGGTTATAAATGGATTTATGCATTGTACAAGAGGGAAGAAAATGCTAAAATTTATTACCAATCATAGCATAGTCCACTACATTTTTCGTAATCACTCAAAGTTGGAGCTACTAAAGATTGCAAAGACCAAACTTGCTAGCTATTACTTCACCTTTGGGCACCTTTTGAAGGTAAGAGAGGCATTGGCTAGAATGGTCTCAAGTGATTTATGGTAGGATTTGAAAGACAGGGCTGCATCCACATCTGATGGACATGGATTTTAGGAGGTGGAGGACACAATACTTAATGGTTAGTTTTGTCAACAGGATAGGTATGTTTTGCAATTAACTAAGCCCATTTATAGTATGATTCGATTTGTGGATATAGATCAATTAGTGATTGGGGAGATGTATGAGAATATGGACAACATGATAGGCCAAATCAAAGACATTGTAGAGCCGAGAAATGTGATCCACTCCATGCCCTAGCATATGTCCTTACACCCAAATATTAGTATCCATCTTGGTTGGCCCAACCAACACCTAATTTGTATATGATTGCATTAGATAAGTTCCCTGATGAAGAAGAATGTGCTCAAATATGAATCCAGTTGAGCAGGTACATCAGTGAACATGAAGTCTTTGCTAATTTCCATGTAATTAAGGATTGAGATAGCTTGAATCCCATTGAATGGTGGAACATGTATGACTCCTCTACCATGCATATGCATAAATTGGCTGAGGGTGCTTTCATATGTTGTTAACACTTCTTCCTACAAAGAGGTGTTGGAGCACCTACAACTTCATCCACAACTTCAAGGGAAAAAACTTGAATGTAGACTTGGAAAAAGGCTTGGTTTATGTGCAAAACAACTTGAGCTTGTTGTCCCATTATTGTGAATCGTGATGCAATGCAAAATGATAAAACATATGTGACTTGGGACAACAATCTAGAGGTGTCTAATTTGGAGGATGGAGCCATAGTTTGAGTTCTTGGAAATTGAACTTTTGGTTGATCGTGATGCTGTTCGTATTAATGGAGTAGATATGCCACTGTTATTCACTAGCAAGTTTCCAAATGTAGGAGTTTTTCCTTTTATCTTGACAACATCCAACATTGCATGGGGTCGATGTAGCTATTGGTTGGTTGTGTTCCATGAACATTTCCACTTGCTTCTGTTCCTCTTCATAGATCATGAGAAAATAACTAGAAGTTTCTCGTGGAAAGAGGAAAGCTTAGTAGATACTAGATATTTTTTTTGCCCCTAGTTAGTAATCGTCACTAGAACTTAGTACTTTGTCTTTATTAAGGCTTATTTTGTAAACATTATATGATAGTTTAAGTTTGAACTTTGAACGTACCTTTGAACTATTGACTGAATCTTACAACTATTTGGTAATGAATATGATGCTCTATTTCATTTCATGGTTGATGTTATCTGTTACAATTTGGATGACAAATTTTAAATGTTGAAACTTGAAGCTTGATGTTGTGGTTGATGATTGACCATTTGATGTCAATGTTATAATTACTAGATGAATCTTGGTTATATTTGTACTAAATGACTGATGCTTTAATAATCATCATTAATTTAGTATTTCATCTATGTTCTCATATTTTCTATAATTGATTCAACATTATGCATGTTTTTTTTGAATATATGTGCATCAAAATATATTAAAATATGCATTATATAAAAAATGCCCCCGAAAGATTTTTAAAAATTGCGCTTTCCGCTCCCTGCTCCCCTCTTCCAACAACCTTGCTTCTGCATGTATGAAGCTAGGCATCTCTGATCAAGGTACTTGAAAAACTAGAGAGGGCCTATGATTCTTTGAATAAGCAGTGTAATTGCCCTTGGTCTTGTAGTAGATGGGGCAGCAGAAAATGAAGTGCTCCTCTATCTTAACCTCCCAAAGATGGCATAATTGACAGATTCTGTATGACTAGTCAAGCTGATGCTCTGCCTCTACCCAAAGTCTATGTGAACCCACTTTGAACTGACCTAGGGAAATACTGATAAGGGAGAAAATGAAGAGAGAGGATATTATTAGAAGATTGAAAGGTTAAAATGGGAAAGATATTGAGGGAATAAGAGGCAAAGGGAACGGGACTAATAGGGTTAATGAGGCTAGAAGGAAGGGGGGAAACGAAAAATGCAAGGGAGGTAAATTTAAAGGTAAAATAGTGACTGATGGTGAGAAAGTTAGTGGGAAGGGGGATGTTTCAAGTACGATTATTGATAGGATCCTAGGGTTGACTAGAGGTGTAAACCATCTTCTTTATTCATGTTATTGGGATTATTGTCAATTTTAATGCTCTCCACTATTAGGCAGGTAGAATATGGTGGTCTTTACCAAGGATTTTGGTTTAAAGTTAACATATGTGGTGTTTAATGTGAAGAGAATGCTTTTCCATGACACAGTTTTATATTTGGCCATGATTAGTGTCAATGATGTGTTCATTGAGCCTAGTTTCAATGGAATGACTGCTTTGGCCAATGTAAGTAGTACTAGTACCACATGGGCGAGGGATTTCATAAACACTTGTTCATAGATGGGGTTAATTTTTTCTCTGTGACAGAGATGAAAGTGTTTTGCAGTGCCTTGAGAGGTTTGAAGACAATTGTGATTGTATTTTTCCTAAAGATTTTAGCAGTTTTGTTAGTGGTTCCTTGGATGTAGGGGAGAAAGGCTTGGAAATTTATATTTTGAGAATTGGAAACGTGACTATAGGAATCAATGTAGGTTATCGTGTGCCTCAGGCACCATTTTGTATGTATAACAGGTTAACCCATCGGATAATGACAAGATTCGAGTTAGTTTATGTTTAATATACTTGCTATTCTGGTTCAAGCATTCGTGCAATGATTTATGTCACGTCTTGTGCATTTCTGCCATGTTCCTGATTATTATCTGAGTAACTTGCTGTTGCGTTTTCCATAATTCTATAAAAATATAATATTAATCCTTTATTTGGAGAGCACACAGTCTGCTTTTTATCAAGCACCGGCAGAACATACATTTTGCCCTGAACAATGACCAAAATTGTATGTCTAGAAAATGGTTCAGCATGAAATACTATTGATTCACTGTTATAAACAAGTAATGGATTCAAAGAGGTATGCTTGCATTAGAGACACACGAGGAAGATAAATTATCGCCACAGAAACACCTAAAACACAGGAGCTACATGGATGCTTATCTAAGTTCTTGAAGACGGAGCTTGAATCTAAACTGATGTTCAAGCTCTTGTAAAGACCGAGCTTGAATCTGAAATTTCTCACGAGTATGACACTATTATATGTAAAGATATGTTGGTGTTTACGTTGCTATCCACTCAATAACTAATTAATGTCCAAACTTTCTCACTGTTTTCCTAATGTTGGAGATTTGAACCGTCAAGACATTAGCTGCTACCTGATTTACATCAAACTCTTAATGATATTAGACAACGTCTACTCTGTTTCCTTTCTTCAGAACATTATTACTGCTATCTAGAGGCATCAGGCTCACTATTATTTGCATTTATGCTACAGGCAATGACATAAATCAAATTATCATATTTGTGTGCAATTAACCAGGGATATTTTCAATAATGAGATATTAGGGTAGAAATGTGTTCATAAAACTACCGACTAATATTTTCCTTTTATAACGCTCTGCAGGCTAACATTACTGCAGACTCAGTGACGCAAGTTTTACAAAATCCATCTCATCATCTGCTTTTACTACAAGCATGGTTCAAGAGGGTAGGACACGATTTTCAAAATTGGTCCACTGAACGGACACTATTCAAAGGGAAGTCTTTCCAATAGCTTTAAAGCATTTAATTTGTCAGAGGATGAAGGTGAACCCTCATGTTCTGCTGCTGTATAAAGGATTTCGAAAGGAAGGAGAAAGTTAATTAGAATTCATGTATGAAGATTAATCAGGAAAATCACAGCAAGTTCATGTTTGATTTGCAGTGGCTTATCCAGTACATGTGCAGCCACGTGTTGATCTATTTCATTAGCTTGCAAGTAAGCCTTAGATGAAGCTGTGATGTTTTCATCATTATGTAAATTGTGAAGTGACCATGTCGTTAATTCATGTTCCAATAAGTAGTCAATGTTATTTAACTATCATTTAAAAGTTTTCTATGACTGGTATAGGATAGTGAATATAAATGCCTTGTAATCAGAACAGTCTTGAAATTTACATCTCTGCTTTAGGTGATACTATTGTTTCTCCTGTATATTGTATTGATTGCTTTCACGCCTAGTTTAAATTTAATTCCAAGAATACTCTTTTCGTTTATGATAGGTGAATAATACGCCATGAAACTTACCAGTAATTCAGAATGCCTTTTCAAGTGAAAGAAATCCGTGACGTTGCTCGATAATATGATCAGCTTGCATTTGAAGTTCTTGTTTAATAGTTCTTTTTTATTAAGATGCACAGAAACTAATATACAAAGAGATAGCTTTAGTAGTGGGCGTGACACATGTATAGCGCCATGTTGCAAAATACAGTGGGAAGGCCTTCCTCTAGTTAGTTTGTATTGTATTTTCTAAATGGAATTTTTTTTCAAGTTGGTGGAGAATTCCTGATATTTGTTGTGATTATATAAAATACCTTACGCCATGCTTGGTAACTATATGGCTTTCTTGCTAATGGATTCTGTATGTGTTTTCACTGTTCATTTATATTCTATGAAGCTGGGCAATTTTTTTTACTGTATCTTGATTAACAGGCCAAGTTTGTACTGTCTTTAGAAAAGTTTAATTTTGAAAAGCCCATTTTACATCTTCTCCACAACGAGTGTATGATTGGTTTTCTTATATTGTTATAATAGATTTTTATTATTTAAAAAGCTGTAGTCTAAAAATAATTTCACAGGATAACCCTGAATTTCAGGTAAGATTTTGAAAATTTCCCCAAAGATTTTTGAAAATCTTGTTTAAAGTTGTTAAATTTCAGTATTTTGGGTGCCCTAAGGGTTTTTGATGGTGCTGATTCCATTTCCACCATAAAAAATGCAATTCAAACACTCTAACTATTTGATTTTTTGAATTTTTTTTACGAGATTCCGGCAAAAAGGCTATTCTGTTGTGTCGGTAGACAATTCCATTTAAAAAGACAACAATGGTGATTATATAGAATAGGACATTCAAATTTGTTGATATATAATAATTATAATGATTATTTACCTCATTCAAATTGTAGAATAAAAATTTAAAATTATTGATTTGTAATATTGAGAATGATTATACACATTATGGAAATTCAATTTTGTTTAATCATATAAACAATGGTTAATTGTCTTTGAGCTCTATTCTATTTTAATTTTAATCTCTAAATTAATTATTTTATTATTATTATTATTATTATTTTTTAGACAATTGTATGAATTTTCATTCTTTCAATCCCTTAATAGTTCACTTCCATGTGTATTTTTACTATCTCTCAAGGTCTCTCATCTTTATAATGCATATTTAGATTTTCTAAAAGATATTGTTTCTCTTATACTTTAAAGAATTCTGCAATTAATTTTGTAAATACTACATATGAATCAACAATGTGTTATAGATGTTGAAAAAATGATTATCAATAATATTTTTTGTAATTTATCACTTTGATGTAAAAAAATATAAAATACTTGTAATAATAAAATCTCTCTCACACACACACACACATATATATATTCTTAACAAAAGTGACTAGTAACCATGACAAGCTAATAAAATTTGGCACAAAAGGCTTTGAAAACTATTAAAACTTGCCAAAGGTTTGAAGTCCAACAAAATTGCCACGTGGGTATACAATAAGGAGGTTATTGTCTCCAAAACCCACTTGGCCACAAAACAAAACCACAATGGAGTCTTGCTATTAAGGCACAAAAATTTGCTTACATATCCATCCATTTCAACTAAACTATTGCTACGATCATATCTGGATATAAAAGTTCAACCATGTCATCAAATGTAGGGCCATAACCATAAATAATTATTTGGGCCAATCCCTAAGTTGTAGGACCCCAACCATCATTGGTGGGCTTTTTATTCTCTAAAATGACAAAGGGTGAGCATTGAGACTTGATCATTCAGGGGTTGTACAAGAGAGTTATGAGCCCAATTATGTTGTTTGTTATGAAACTAGCACACAAAATAGAAGAAAAGATAGATTAATAACTTAGAAATCAACCACTTCTAGGGGGCAACCTCATTTACATTACATAAATGAACAATTCTTAGATGATACAAATGACAAAACCTCTTTTCTAATACAGGAGTGCATGTGGTCACAATATAATCTTAACCGACCTAACAATAATAATGTAAGAGCACAACAATAGCAATAGTGGGCTATTATGCGGCACAATAATAACAATATGGAGACTATAGGGGTACAACAATAACAATAACAAAAAGGGGGTTACACTAACAACAATAATGGACTACACTAGTAATATATGGCCCTAACATGCCCCTCCTTCAAAAAAGTGTTGTCCTTAACGCTTGAGTTGTTTTGGATGCTTCTGTATAAAATTCTCATCCTCCCATGTGGAATCTTCAGTGGGTAAGTTCTTCCATTTGATGAGATATTACGAAATTGATCGATTTCGTAGTTGTCGAGTTTTTGTTTCCGTGACTTCTTCAGGTTCCAATATGATTTTTCCTTCCTTCAACAAGTTTTGGCAATATTGTTTAAACCGGAAGTTTGTCACCTATAACCTTCTTTAAGCATGAAACATGGAAAACTGGGTGCACTCGGGAAGATGCATGAAGTTCCAATTTGTCTGCCATAGTACCAATATTTTGCAACACCTTGTAAGGACCATAGTACTTTGGCGATAATTTATTATCCTTCTTAGCTTACTTGAGGGACATTTGTTTGTATGGTTGTAGCCGTAAAAATACCTAGTCGCCTACATCAAAACTTCTCTCGCTACGATGTTGATTTGCCTATTGTTTCATTCTATTTTGTGTGAAATTTAAGTTATCCTTTAAGAGTTGGAGAACTTGTTGTTGATGCTCGATGTGATCTTCCACTGCTTGAACCTTAGAATTTTCTCTTAAAGATGATGTGATGGACGACGGATGATATCTATAAAGTGCCATAAATGGTGTCATTTTTGTTGCAGTGTGGAAGGAAGTGTTATACCACCATTTAGCTAGAGGTAACCAATTGACCCATTGTGTTTGTTTATTATATGCAAAGCAACAAAGATATCCTTCCAAACATTTGTTCACTATCTTAGCTTGCCCATCGGATTGAGGATGATAAGATGAGCTATGAGCTAGTTGAGTACCCAAACATGAAAATAATTCAGTCCAAAAATTTCCAGTGAAATTGAGATTTCTATCACTTACAATAATCTTTGGGTTTCCATGTAGCTTTTGAACTGTTTCCAGAAATGTAATAACAATTGTACTCGACTTAAATGGATGAGATAATGCATAAAAATGTGCATACTTGGTAAGTCTATCAACTACCACCAGGATGACACTCTTTCTTTCGGACTTACGTAAACCTGTGATAAAATCTATTGAAACCTCCCCCCCAACATTGACTTGGAATGGATAAAGGCTGTAGCAAACCCGAGGTCTTAATTGTCTCAATTTTATTTTGTTGGCAAACCAAACATTCTGCCACAAACGTTTGAATATCAGATTTAAGGCCATCCAAAAAAAATTCTTTCTTCACCCTGTGGTAAGTTTTAAAAAATCCCGAGTGTCCTAAGGGAGAGGTGTGTAATTCCAAAAGAATATTTTGTTTTTGTTGGGAATTATTACAAAAATATAAGTGATCTTTGTACCATAAGGAATCATTTTTCCAACTAAATGTATTAGATGCGTTGGGATCTTGCTGCAACTTTTGAATGAGTGTCCATACTTTTTCGTCATTCTTCCATTCCTCCCTTGCTTCGGTTATCCAATCTGGTTGCATAATAGAAATGCCTTAGTTGCTTTAGGAGTCCATGAAAATGCATCTTTCTTCAATAATGTTGTTAGAGGTGTTTCTATTCTCCCATAGTTCTTAACAAACTTGAGATAATACCCAGTTAACTTGAGAAATCCTCGCAACTGCTTTATGGTTGTGGGGACTTTCCATTCCTTAATGGCTTTAATTTTGTTATATGGTTGTGGGGACTTTCCATTCCTTAATGGCTTTAATTTTGTTAGGGTCTACCTTAACACCCTCCTAAGATACAATATGACTCAAATATTCCACTTCTTGTACTCCAAATAAACATTTGGAGGTTTTTGCATATAATTGTTTCTCCTTTAATAGTTTGAGCACCCTGTCAACAGGTTGAACATGATCCTTCCAAGACCTGTTGTAGATTAGTATATCATAAAAAAAAACTAACACAAATTTTCTAATGAATGGTTTGAAATTGGTATTCATCAACCCTTGAAATGTAGAAGGTACATTGATAAGGCCAAAAGGCATGACAAAAAATTCATAATGACCTTCATGAGTTCAAAATGTTGTTTTCAGAATGTCTTCAGTCTTCATTCTAATTTGATGATATCTTGAACGAAGATCCAACTTGGTGAAATAAATTGCTCCCTGTAATTCATCCAATAATTCATTGATCACAGGAATGGGAAATTTATGTTTAACAGTGAGCTTATTGAGCTCCCTATAATCCGGACACATACGCCATGATCCATCCTTCTTGTGCACCAATACTACTGGAGCAGAGAAATAACTTTGACTAGGTTGAATTATACCAGCCTCTAGCATTTCTGCAATTATACATTCAATTTCGGTCTTTTGGACGTAAGGATATTTGTAAGGCTTGATGTTTAGAGGAACACTTTCTGGAATCAAATGAATAGCATGATCATGATCATGAATAGGTGGGAGTTCTTTGGGAGTTTCAAACACTTTGGAATGATTGTCCAAGACTTTTTGGAGATGTGGAAAAATAGATGATTTTGATGTTGGAACTTCTAGTGAGCATAATTGTGCAATTACACCTCGTTGTTCTTTCTTCAGAAGCTTTGTCATGACATTAGAGCTTATCATCTTTCCCGGGTTCCCTGCGATACCTCGTAATTCAAATTCCTTTCCTTCCGAATTTTTTTTCAAGAAAAGTTCTTGAAAATTAAAAGCTATCGTCCCCAAAGATTGTAACCATTGTACTCCTAGTACGACATCAACACCACCCATTGGAATGGAAAGCATTGGAATATTCGATACATATTCCCCTATGTTTAGCTTGATATTATGGCACTTTCCAAAGCAATTTATAGTTCCTCCATTTACCACCATCACTTGACACTCTAGTGCTGGGTATATGAAGCAATTCAATTCCTTGGCTATCTTACAATGAGTAAAATTATGGGTACTACTCAAATCAATAAGCACTATTACATTTTTCTTCTTGATATGTCCTTCTATCTTGAGAGTTTGAGGAGTGGTAATTCCTGCCAATGCATTACAGGATATGGTCAGATTCATTTCTTCTTCCTCCAGGGTTGGTTCTTGGTGTATATCCTCTTCTTTTGAAAGTTCTTGTTCATTTTCTTCCTCCTCTTCACAATCTATGTAAAATAGGTTCTTCTCAGCACACTTATGACCTTTAGTGTATTTGCTATCACAACTATAGAAAAACCCTTTTGCTCTTTTTTCTTCCAATTATTGTGGTGTCAACCTTGTAGGTTGTGGAAGTTAAGGAGTAGCAGCACTTCCATCTTTATAGTTGTGAGCGGTAGGCTTCCTTGTTGCCATAATTTTGCTTTCAATTTTTCTTGCCAATCTGAATGCCTTCTCCAATGTATCAGGTTACCAAAGGCGAACCTCATGTTGGATGTTATCCTTTAGAGTCTCTATGAAGACATCAATCCTATGTTCCATTGGAATATTATTTACTCTTATATTCAATTTTTGGAAGTTCTCAATGTGATCCATCATTGAACCCTTTTGTTTGAGATTTATCAATTGGCTAAAGAAGGTGTTGCTCTTTGTATCCTCATAATGTGCTATCATTTTCTCCATAAAAATTGACCAAGTGACTAGTGGTTTACGAGAACAAAGACATCGATACCATACAAACTGATTTGGTTCTAAATATAAAGTTGCAATGCGTACCTTTTGTGTGTTTTGCGTATTATGGAGCTCAAAGTATTGCTCCATTTGTAGTATCCAAGTTATCAGATCCTTGCCATCAAACTTCCTCATATTTATCTTTGGAATATGGCGGGTCTTAAATCCAACATTAGAGTCTATGAAAGCATGATTAACATTTATTTTGTTCTCATCATGAGTTTCCTCTACTACATTTTCATGATTAGGAAACTTTTCTTATAACAATTTTGCCAAACCTTCCATATCTTTCTTCAAATCTTCCATGTTGCCTTTCTTAGCTTCCATGCCATCCATCTTAGCTTCTAGACCATCCATCTTAGTTGACATGCCATTATTCAAACCATCCATCTTAGCTTCCACGCCTCTCAAACCATCCATCTTAGCTTCCATCTCATTTTTTGTTACTATTTGTGAGAGCGAAATTTGTTGCATTTGGTCTTGTAATTTTGATATATCATGTTGCACTTCTTCCTCTTCATGAGTCATAGTAGAGTCTTCCGACTGCTTAATGGGTGTTGAATTATTTTTAGGGGGTATTTTAGAACCCAATACTGATATATATGCTTCAATATGCCCTTGGAATCACTTCAAACTGATTTTTCAAACAAGACTTATGCAATTTTTAAAAACAATATACACTTTTTTCTTGCTTTTGAGGAGCTCGATATTGAAACTGATGTATCTCTGTAATTTTAGATCCCCAAGTTTTTATCTTTGGTCTTTTAGTAGCCCTCTGAATCTTCTTTCTAATGTCATAGGTCTAACCTGATTTGGATTCTTCAAGGCAAAGTTGTGCCCAACCTCCCACAATTTCCTAATTATGGATTGGTTCAATAGAAAATATTTGTACGGCGTACTACATGTCACTGTTTCCTCCTTCGGCTTTGAAATCGATATACAAGAAACTAGAGTCTGTGTAATTTCGGCCACTTTTTACATAATTCCAATCTGATGCTCAAAGAGAGAGTTATGAGGATTTTCCCAAGGTCACCTCTTTGAGATGAAATTCGGGAGCGCGCAAAAACCCTAACTTCCACAGATCATATCTCCAAAAATATTGTGAACCAAGATATGAAATTTTTCCATAAAAGTGCCTCCAGATTTTGATGCAAATGGGTTTTTTTTTAGCTTCTGAACTTTTGTAGAAAAAAAGTTATAGCGAAAATGCCACAATGACTTGTTTGAAGCAGCGAAACCCTAGAATCCAAAGCTCTGATACCAAATGTTATGAAACGAGTTCACAAAATAGAAGAAAATAGGGATCAACGACTTAGAAATCAACCACTTCGAGGGGGCAACATCATTTACATTACATAAATGAACAATTCTTAGATGATACAAATGACAAAACCTCTTTTCTATATATAGGAGTCCATGAGGTCACAATATTATCCTAGCCGACCTTACAATAATAATGTAAGGGAACAACAATAACAATAGTGGGCTATTATGGAGCACAATAATAAAAATATAGGGACTACAAGGGTACAATAATAACAATAAGGGGGCTACACTAACAACAATAAGGGACTACACTAGTAATATAGGGCCCTAACATTGTTGGTCTTCGCTTTCTTGAACAACTCTACGAAGCATGTGCCTCAACTTTCCCTCAAAGCTCTTTGATCTCTTAAAGTGAGTGGTGCAAGCTTGTCAAGTGGCTCCATAGTGCAAAGAGAGTACTTCCTTACCCTTGGTGCTCTTGTAAGTGGGACAATATGTAAAAGTGAATCATGAAAAATGAGAAGGTTTTTGGCTTGATAAAATATAAAAAACATTTTTATTTATTTATTTAGATCAGAAATAAAACCCTAATTTTGTTGAGCTCCAAAGTTGCACGAAAGTGGGAAGTTTGTCTCCTAAAAGAGTGATGCTCCATGAGATTGGTGTGGTTAGAAATTCCCACAAAATTGAGTGACCCAACTTCAAGTAGATTTTATCTAGATGTAGAATCAAAGGAAATATAGATGTATAATCCATGGAAGTTTCCTTTGGGGTAGGGGATGTTATAATGGACTAGTTGGTGGAAAAGAGTCATACCCCCTTAGGATGAGGGACCATTCAAATAATGGCTTGTGTTTTACCAAAGGGATACAAACACTATGAATCTAGGAAATACAAGGTGTTTATAGCATACCCAACCTTGTGCTAGGCAATGTTATGACAAATTTCCCACTTTGATAGCAAGTATATGTATCCAAATTGCAAGGTACATCAAAAACTTGCATTCTTGATATAAATTTTGAATTCTAATACCAAACTAAATAAATCAAGAAATATGCAATGGAAAAATACTAATATAAAAATCAAGAAAACTTATGCATTAAATAAGAAATACATATTCATCACACAGTGCATATCATAAGCAGATATACACAATATAAACAACAAGATGAAATAGAGTAAAGTCAACATGAATATGATAACCAAAGAGCTCTTATTTTTATCAAATAAGCACACTAATTGATTGCAAGCATCAAATGTTCCCCTCAATCATATACATCACTGCTCCAAATCTCTCAGAAACGAGTCACCCTTGAGTTGAGGCTATGAATCCACAAGGATAAGTGCCTAGGCCAACTCTACTTTCACATAAACATTAAAAATTCTCAATCTGTCATAGTTTACATAATCATATAGATATTCCATGTTGTCACATATTACTCAACCGATCACATAATAATCTTAACTTACTAACTCTCTTTCCCCTTCAACATGCACAACCCAAGGAAATGAATCCCTTTCTTTGTAATGTAGTCAGTCCCTTAGGCTATTCCATTTTCCTCCAGGGATCAAGTGCTACTAGTAAGGAAACCTCATTGTTGGAAGCTCTAGATACTCATAATTGTGGATAGACTATCAACATGCCAATGCATCCTTGCACTTAGGCATCTTCACAATGTAGGACAATAACCGATTCTCTCATACAACCAACAACAATGGTTATGCTACAAAGATATCAATGAAAAAAATAATGAGTGAGGAATACCCCCAACCATAAAATAGAAGGCTAATACATGAATGCTCATATTGTGCCATGTGCATTACCCAAGAAGCTCATGTAACTCTCTTTTCTCCACAAATGTATAGCCTTTCTAGCTACCCCCACCCCTCATGGAATCATAGCCCCATATAACTCTTGTTCTTGTTCATTTGAAATTAGAGATGTATTTTTACTAATAATATTAGAAAATTATTACATTGCTATGCTCCCCAATCTTTCATCATGTACAAAAATACATGATTAATTTAAGGATCAAAATCAAGGTATTACATTACCCTCCCCCTTATTTTGGCAGTGTCCGCAATGCACATCACTATGTAGGTGTACACATATACACAATTTTATAAAAAATGAAAAATAATTGCGAGGGTGTGCCTTTTGAATTGTACATTCTAGCTTCCGCGTTGCTTCTTTATGTTGTAGCATGTCTACTGGACCTTCACTGCTCTATGGTTTTGTTTAAGAACTCCATGGCCTTCTTGTCTAGTATATACATTGGTTGTACCTAGAAGTCTCATTTTAGCTCCACCTGAATAAGAGTTCAATCAATGACATGGTTAGGATTGATAATGCACATACATTTTTTAGCAAAGGCAAATGAAACACATTATGTACATTCATGGAAGCAAGCAATGCAAACATGTATGCAAAATTTCAAATGA
Organism: Pinus albicaulis; assembly: GCA_034641835.2. Lineage (NCBI taxonomy): Eukaryota > Viridiplantae > Streptophyta > Pinopsida > Pinales > Pinaceae > Pinus > Pinus albicaulis. The sequence goes on from CM076580.1 coordinate 759,192,910, forward strand.
ACCATAGAATCTAGCTGCCAACATTGTATAACTACCTAAATTTAACGAACTCTCCTTCGTCTTCATTTAAAAAAAATAAATCCTCTTTCAATTTAATTTTTCTTTCTGCCTTGTTCCTATCTACATAAATTTTCATCCTATCTTTTTGCAACCTTTAAATTTTATTTGACTTCAACCATCTGATGTTCCATCTCCTTAAGCAGTTTTGGCTCAAGTACTAATAAGTTTGTTGGGTTGTCCCAACTCAATAGAGTATTGCATTTTTTTTCCAAACAAAGCTTCAAATGGACTCATCTTTATTGAACCATGATACCTATCTTTGTATGTAAATAATCTTCCCACCTCGGCCGCTTATCCATCACATGCATTCTTAACACATCCTCAATAACTTGGTTGACTCTTTTTACCAACCCATTTGTTTGTGGATAATATGCCATGCTAAAATTCATATTTATACCAAATCATTTAAATAATCCTCTCCAAAAGTTTGAATTAAACTTCAGATAAATTTTTGAAACAATTGCCTTATGCACTCCATGCAGCTGATCAATTTCCTTCATGTAAATTTATGCAATATTAGCTTCCTTATGACTTAATCACTAGAATAAAATGTGCAACCCATCAATTTAACCACCACCATCATTATCAAATCATGATTCCTTGGTATCCCACGAAACTAGGTAATAAACCAATGGTTACCACTTTAGAATTGGCAATTGTTGTAGCAAAAGATTATTGGGTGTCTATGCTCAATTTTCACTCTTTTACATTTCATGCACCTACATCCTTTTTCATGCAAGACGAAAAATATTGGCTTTTGATTGCTATGATTATTGTTTGGTAACCAGGATGTCTTGCATATGGAACATTATGTATTTCCTTTAACAACAACTTTCTCAATTCTCCAGAACCAGGAACATACACTAGTTTTATGCACAAGTATTCCATCTCATCTCATTTTATACTTTTTAAATTTACATTGTAGATTCTCATACTCTAAGTTTACTTTTACTTGTAGATAATTATAGTCTCTAACAATGGCCTCTAATATTTTTCACTTCAAATCTAATGTATGCATCCTGATGGTTGTACATGCATGACATGTGCCTTTCTACTAAGTGCATCAACAACTTTATTTTATATTCTTTGATATGCTAGATGTCAAAGTAATATTCACTTTAAAATACCAACCATATTATTTTTCTAGCATGTAAAGTTTGTTGTTCAAACAACAATTTAGATCACTATGGTTTGTTCTCAATTCAAATTTCTTCCCAATTAAGTAGTGTCTTTACATCTTCAACCATGTATTATCGTAGCAAGATCCAGTCACGTGTGGCGTAATTATTCTAATGTTATTTAAGCTTTATGAAATCATAACTAATGGCATGCCCATTTCGAGTAAAAACCCCATGAAGCCCCCTTTATAGGCATTTATGCAAACAACAAAATTTTCATTTGGATTTACATTCTTCAAATTGAGTGCATTGGTAAGTAACTCCTTTGATAGGTGAAGACTTTATTCACACTCTGATATCCACAAACTTAGTTCCTTTCTTTTGTAAAGAAGGGATGGGATAAACAATTAATCTTGAAATATTTTAGTAAACCACCTGTAATATCCAACTAATTCTATAAAAGCTCTAACTTCTGAAACATTCTTTCGTGTTGGCCATCCTCTAATGGCTTTAATCTTTCTTGGATCCTTTGTTATGCCTTCCTCTAAAATGATGTGTCCCAAATAGTGAATATACACTTAACAAAAAGAACACTTGTTCATGTTGGCATATAACTGGTGTTCCATTAGCACTTATGATACTAATCGCAAGTGATGCTCATGTTCTTCCTTTGACGTAGAATAGAAAAGTATGTCATCACAGAGCACAATGATAAACTTATCTAGATATTATATATATATGAAATTCATCAAGTACATAAAGACAACTAGTGCTTTGGTCGAAAACTGATGCATTGGTAGAAAACTAGTGCATTGGTCGATCCAAATGGCACCACTACAAAGTCATAATACCAATACTTGGTTCTAAAATTGATCTTACTTATGTCTTATTCCTTGATTCTCACCTGGTGATATCCTAAGCTTAGGTCTATATTTGAAAATATTTTTTATCATCTCAGTTGATCAATGAAATTATCAATTCAAGGTAGAAGGTATTTATTCTTCACTATGGTTTTATTAGTTGTCTAAAGTTAATACACAATCTCAATATTCCATCCCTTTTCACAAAAATAACTAGTGCTCCCTAAGGCGAGACACTTGGGGCATTTGTAACCCTCCTCTAGTAACTCTTATAGACGCATTTGCAATTCTTTTAATTCTTGCATGCTCATTATGTAAGGAGTCTTTGATACTACGGCAGTTTTAGGCACAAGGTCAATAGAGAAATCTATCTCCCTCTTTGGCAGCAACTTAGTATTATTCAAATACATCCTTAAACTCATGCAAAATAAAAAAAAATCCTCAATTCTTGTCTCTTTGGTTTGTTTCGGCTCTTCCACATGTTCTGCATACAATCGAAATCATTTCTTGAAACATCTTTTCAATTGTAAGTCTAAAATCTCTTGGAACATCTTTAGTTTTCATTGCATTAAGGGGCGCTATACAATCCATTATAGAGAAGATGTTGTATTGAAGCATTAGGTTAGGAAATAATAATAATAATAAACATAATGTGGGTCAATTAAAAAAGTAATAATAAAAAATAAAAAGTAATAAAAATATAGGGGAGATGTCTCGTAAATTTACATTTAAAAATAATAAAATGATATTTAAATTAACAAAATAAAATACAGTAATAGGCCATAAATAAGATAATTCAATTTCAACCTTAATTTTACATTACAATGTCCATATTAAGTAACATAATTTTATATCAACATTGAAAGTAAAAAAGTTCTCATATTTCACTTTCCATTGTGATGGAGATGTTTAATTTGTGTAATTTATCCCATTGTTAATATGGAGTCGATATGTGACGTTAAAAAAAATTAATAACAAAAAGATATCAATATGGGTTATATATATGTGAGAGAGAGAGAGAGAGAGAGAGAGAGAGAGAGAGAGTTCTTATTACATTGATAGATGCTTTCTAAATCAAGGTATGAGGGAGATGTGTATTTCAAAAAGTTACTAATAACAAAAAATAATATTTTAATATGGACAATGTGGGTCATAAATAAAATATTTCAATGGCCATGTTGAGTAAAATAGATCAAAATCAACTATATATACAAAGAACAAAAATATAGTTAAATTTTTTTATTAATGTGTTGTTGAAGATGATGGAGATGTGTAATTCCTTTTTGTATGTAGCATAAAGTTAACACATCGTTTGTGTGTGTGTGTGTGTCCATTTTAACACTAGATCTTTCATTGCTTAATATGGGGTGGATGTGCATTTAAAGATATACGAATATAACAAAAAACACATTTTATATTGGACAATTTGGGTCACAAATAAAATATTTCAATGGCCATGTTGAGTAAAATATATTATGTCAGCTATTTATATATTATATAAAGAAAATGAAAATACAAAATTTCATATGGTTAAAACATTTTAGTAGTGTGTTTCTCAAGATGATGGAGATGTGTAATTCCTTCCATGCTCAGCGTGGAGTTGACACATGGTGTATGTGTCAACTATATATCCATTGTAACCTCACATCTATCAAGTGTGAAGATAAATAAAATCTCTTGAGGTGCAAACTTTTCTTGAAATTTTTCACTCTAAAAGAGGTTTGCACCTCAAAATATTTGATCCCTCTTGGAATTTGATCGATTCGGGATTAACATGGATTTATGTTAGTAAAAACTAATGAAATCCTTGTTATGACAATTTAGGACTGCATGATGCTTGTCCAACCAATCCATTCCAAATAGGATATCTTAAGATCCCAATAACATGATATCTAGATATGCTATTGTATTTATTCCATTAGATTTGTTGGAATGCCTTGAACAATTTTGTCGACCCTTCTTTTGGTCCCAATGGATAACTAAACCAACTACGATATTTTAGGCTTACCTTTTTTCAAAAAAAATCTTTCAAATAATCTAGGATCAATGTAACATTGGCTTGCTCTTAAGTTAACTAAAACACGAACAAGCTGATTGTAATATTGTCTTCCACCTCATATGTGATTAATGTTATGCAACTTGATACTCTAGAGTTATATATATCGTTGGAATATTTCTTCCCAAGTCTTCCACTATGGTAGTCTTTTCAATATTGTGCAGGGTCTTCTTTTTGTCAACTCTACGAGGACAATATTTGTACATGTGATCTTTCTTACATCCCTAGTGTTTAATTGGCGGTCTTATCCTTTTTTCCTAAGGAGTTATTATTATTATTTTGGAATCATCCTAAGTAACCTAATTTTTCTTATATGTATTAGGATTGTTTCTATTGAATGGAGTTTTGAATCCCTTCTTTATTTTATCTCATTCCTCATCCTTCTTATCCTTCTAATACTTTTGATAAGTCGCTCTACCTTTGCTTTGCTCATATGGGTCCTTGGTCTTCTTAATAGTCTCTACCAAAGTCTCGGGTTCATCAAAATGAATTTCGTCTTTGAAAAATGATAGTGACCCACATAAGAACCTCTGGATTTTCACCTTCTCCTGTTTGATAAAGTCCACATACCTTAATAACTATAATAATTTTGTTTCATAGTTTTGCATGGTCATGTTCCCAAACTTGAGTTCAAATAATTCTTACATATTATTGTCATAGTAGTGATTTGAAACATATTTTTGTTGAAAATATTTCTCACACTACTAAAAGATCATTTTTTCATTAATGTGCCTGAATTTCTTCAATCGATCCCACCACATGGAAGCTTTCCCTTACAAATGGTATATAACAATCCTAGCTTCTAGATTATATGAGTACATACATGGTTAGAAATATTTTCTAATTCCAAGAAACTAGGTTTAAATATCATTTCTTCTTTTCTTTTCATTGTCAAAGGTTGGTGGCTTATTCTTCTTAAGCTCACCTTGCAAGCTATCCAACTCATGTTTTCTTCTTTTATGTGTCAGAAGAGATAATTTTGGGCTACTTCTTGAATCTTCAAATGCATAAAACTTCCTAGTTGAATGAGTAGGTAAGTAGTGATGTATTTGGTTCTACTAGCACTTCTTGAGTTCCTATATCCTCTATAGTTATCCTTTCTTGCACGAGGTCTTCCTTCTTTATCAGGTCTTGAACCTAATCTATTTCATTTTATTTTGCACTAAAATTTGTAACAATTGAGTATTTATTCGAATTTGTTATGATCTGGGTTGTACAAATAATGAAATGAAAGAAAAAAAGGAAATGGAACACACACACACACTACTACATTTGGCGGAAATTCCGACACTTGTTTCCGACGCTTTTGACCAAATGTCGGAAATTTTCCCAAATTTTTTCCATCCCGCCCGAAACCATCGCTATACCGACGTCTATAGAAAAGTGTCGCAATACCGACACTTTAAAACGTGTCGCAATTGCGACGTTTAGAGGAAGACGTCGCAATTGCGACACCATGGCCCAAAGCGTCGCTATTGGGACGACTCTAAACGTCGCAACTGCGACACAATGTCTAGGTGTCGCCATTGCGACGTTTGGAGGTACCCGTCGTAATAGTGACGCCTATTCCGCCGTCGGTATAACGACAATTATTTTCGCACTACATAAAAGTACCAAACTTATATGCGCGCTACATAAAAATTCGAAACTTATATGCGCGCTACATAAAAATGATTTTATTGTTTCGTATTTGTCGCAATAGCTACATTAACATTTGATATCACGCGCGCATTCGCCCTATGCTCTTGCAGAACAATATTTGCCCTCAGCATTCGCGCTCAGCTCTTGCAGAACAACATTTTCCCTCAGCATTCGCGCTCAGCTCTTGCAGAACAACATTCGCCCTTAGCTCTTGCAGAATAGCATTCGCCCTCAACTCTTGCAAAATGGTAAGTTCTTACTGCAGGCCCTTCCTCCTATAGTAGGGTTGACTCTATTTGGGTTTTTTTGGTCAATTCCATTGGATTGTGTTAGGCTGTGGGGTTCTCTCTAGATGTCAAGAATCAAGATTCAATACCCTCTATTATCTTCATCACCCAATACAAGATTTAAATTTTTCCCAAAGAAACGCTTATTAATTTGGCAGCCATTATTTCTCCCTGCTTTAAAACCCTACATTTAAATGAAAACAAGCATTGCATTTCAACTACAAAAATCTATTAGTGTTCAAATGTACATGTGTGCTACATTAACGTCTGATATCACGCGCGCATTCGCCCTCCGCTCTTGCAGAACAACATTCACCCTCAGCATTCGCCCTCAGCTCTTTCAGAACAGCATTCGCCTTCAGCATTCGCCCTAAGCTCTTGCAGAACAACATTCGCCCCGAGCTCTTGCAGAATAGCATTCGCCCTGGATTCGCCCTCAGCTCTTTCAGAATAGCATTCGCCTTGCATTCACCCTCAGCTCTTGCAGAACAACATTTTCCCTCAGCATTCGCCCTCAGCGTTCGCCCTCAGCTCTTGCAGAACATCATTCGCCCTTAGCTCTTGCAAAATGGTAAGTTCTTACTGCAGGCCCTTCCTCCTATAGTAGGGTTGACTCTATTTGGGTTTTTTTGGTCAATTTTATTGGATTGTGTTAGGCTGTATGGTTCTCTCTAGGTGTCAAGAATCAAGATTCAATACCCTCTATTATCTTTATCACCCAATACAAGATTTAAATTTTTCCCAAAGAAACGCTTAATAATTTGGCAGCCATTATTTCTCCCTGCTTTAAAAACCCTACATTTAAATGAAAACAAGCATTGCATTTCAACTACAAAAATCTATTAGTGTTAAAATGTACATGTGTGCATCACTTGTGTAGGGTATTCCTTTTCCACTTTCACATTATCCAAGAATGTGTGCGGTATAGTTCATATTTTTTGTGATTTAGATTGTCTTGAAAAAGGAAAGGTAAATTATTTCCCATGGAAAAAGAAGGTTTTCCCTTTTTATAGGTTGTTTGGACTTACGTGGAAAAATTTATGGTATACCTTTCATATTATGTAGTTTAAATTTGAATTAACAGATTATTCTACATGAAAATATAATTACCTATGTGATGTCCTTCATCACTAATTAAAATTATAGGGTTCCAATTTCCTAGACTCTAACTCATCTGATGCTAAATTCTAGGTTCTCATTGGTGGATCACTCTTCCATTGATTTCCTTTCCCTCTGGATCTTGTCATACTTTAAAAGTCATCGATGATACATATATTATTTCAGGTATCCCAAAAGGCTTTATAGTAGAACATATTGTGAAGTTTTTTTGACACTTGAGGATTCTTTTTAGAACTGCAATGTGGTCTATGCTATCGAGTTATATATCAAGCAACTTGTCCTTAATAACCACACTATGAGGTAGGTTCAACCAGTTTGAACTTGTTGGGACATAGCATATGAAGTTGTGTGATGAGTCCATATCACAGGTCTATTATGGTGAAAAAAAGTGAAGACACGTAATGATAGTTATTATGTTAACATTACTAGAAACATTTTCGAAATTATCCATGCTATCAAGATGTCAAAATTCCAAGCATTAGGTGTCAATACTCGTAGCTAATAGATAATAATAATAATATAAAAAAATCACAACTTTATTCTTGAAATATGATTGTTACACATTGGTAACCTAGTTCATGAGTTACTATCACGCAAAGATTGCAAAACAAACTTAAAATATAAATTAAACCAACATGAGAATCCAACTAAGGGTTTCTCGACAAAATCATGCCATAACCTGGCATTTTGAAACCCAAATTTGAATCCATCATAAGTAATACAATGCAAACTCAGATGGATTTTCAATGCATGTTTGCATGCTACACTTATTCTCTGTCTAGATATCATTTTTTTAATGGAACCATTAGTCAAGCCCACAGTCCTTTTTATGTGAAAAATTTCAGCTCTATTTGAGCTCTTTTTTGCTCCACCACCTCCATAAACCAGTGTTACACGGGGTCTCGCCCCCCCACCTAGGGGTATAGATTCCTCGCCCCCTCGCGCTCCGGGGTCTTGGGGACTTCTAGGGGATGTTTCCCTCACGCCCCCTCACGTCCCCTCACTGCCCCTTTTAGTTTATGGTTTCGTGTTAAAAGTTGATGTGCCACTTAGCATATTTGAGAATCCAAGTGATTCTGATTCATATGGTGACATGGTTGATCTTGATATATTCGTGTAGAAGTTGGATGCAGAGACTAGTGGGGCATTAACTTGAGCATTTATGCTCATTTATCATTATGATGATATCATTTGATATTCATATGTTATGTTTTATGTTTTATGTTTGAGACATAACTTATTTGCGTTTAAGTTTTATGTTTCAGACTTGAGTTGTAAACTTCAGTTTAAACTCTATTTTGAATCTTGATATAATATGTCATATGATATCTTAAGCTTTATTTTCATTGTACATTGTTAGTAGTTACATTAATGATTATATAGTTACAAACTTACAAACTTACATGCATGATTGTATGATGTATGTTTTAACTTTTAACTTTTAAATTTGTTTCAATTATATGATTCATCATTCATCGATTTGTAATTTTATCATTTATGATTTATCTTTCATGATGCAAGTGTATGATGTCTGTATATACATTCCTTGCAAAAATATAGTTACATTTTAAATATTAAATTTTATAATTTTTATGACCCCGACGTCCCCCCACGTTTCCTGAAAATTGGTAGGGAGCTTTTGCATAGGCCGCTCCCGCGCTCCCTCGCCCCCTCGCTCCCACCTCCAGGGGACTTGGTGGAGCATTGCCATAAACATATGCAAACATATATCATGATCTTGGAATTCCATTACATATGTATGTGCCAATGTTCCATAATCATGCCCCATCATCAATTTAAGAAATTTCCATTGAATATCAAATTATGGAGGGGGGGAACTTTTTACTGCAACATTTGGCTCAAAATCAGGGACCATCTTCGTATGAGGTGAATGAGAACTATAGATATTTGAAGAAGTAGATTAGTGCCTTTTCCTCTGGCCATGGAGTCATATAAAATCATCCATCACAAAAATTTGTCTTTGTTCATTCTCACCTTGAAAGTTGCAAAAATTCATGCCCTAATTGAAACGACACTAAATTTGAAAGATATAATAAAAATGCAAGCTAGAAGTGCCCTATTAATACAAAGGAAAAACCTTCCTACCTACCCTAACTGAGATAAATTTTGATTGAATAGGAAACATGATATTGCCAATGGAGTTGATCCAACAACTTGTTAAATGTATGGGACTAAATCATGCATTTTATTTCTAGGGAAACATGCGCATGAAGAGAAAAAGTGCAGAATTAATGGAAAATCCATACATGCCACTTATAAAAACTACACCGAAAGGTCAAAAAACACTTAAGGCCTTAACTTAATTTGAATCCAAAAATGACAAAACAGGATTAGTGAAAACACGAGAGTGGTGTGGGTGAACAACATAAATAAAAAGTGAAGATACCTTTCCCCAATATGCCTTTGTCACCGTTGTATGAAAACATGTTTTCCTTTCCCTTTATACATGCAAGTGAATGCATTATAGGTATGGTGTTTTCCCAGAATAGGAGAAGCCTACTTAAATATATCATTTGTGGATTGAATGTTTGGGTGCCTTAATGTGCAATGACATGTTTCCGGGACTGAATTCAATGCAAGGCATATTTGAAACTCTAACTCTGTCTTCCGGTGTCTTATTAGAAATTATTTCAGTTTTCATTTTGTGTTTTCAAGTTAGATATTGTTTTCAAGTTTTTACATTTATAATTTTATTGCAATGTGACAGACTGATCAGAGCAGTGCAGGAACAACCCCGAGACAGGATGATCGCGGAAAGAGGCCAGCGGAAGAACATGTAAAGTGCCAGCATTGCTCTATCTTTAGGTATTTTAGTTATTTACATAATTGAAATAATATTAATTTTGTTCAAATATGCGGACACCTAGCCATGGTACGCCTGATGATTCCCTCTTTGAGGAAGAGCTTTTTTCATCCCTATCTCCAGTGTTGTTGTTGCAAAAAAAGGCACGAGATGCAAGGTCAGAATTTAATGCTTTGATAGATGCGCCTCAAACACCTGAAACAGAAGAGAGGATACAACATCTTATGAGGCAACTAAATAGATATCAGGTAATAATAAAAAGTCAAAAGGATATTTTTTTTGTTCTGCATGAGATGAATTGTGATAGTTTGATTTTTAATTTTTACATTAAATAACTAACAAAAATTTCTTTTGTATGTAGCGTTTTCTGGCATTTGCTGAACCCGGTGTTGGTGATAGTGGGATACAAGGGCAAGAGATTGCCCAACGACCCTCTCGTACACCTTCTACTCCTTTAGGTGCTAGCCAAGAAACACACCCTGCCCAAGCTGACACCCAGCCAACTGCTGAACGTGTTGGCAATGATGAGGCTGATATGGCCAACTACATTATTGCGTTTCCTAGAGCTACACGTGTCAGCTCCACAGGGACCATTAATGGCACATTGTTGGTGATCGATGAGGGTGTCCCTATAAAGCATGTACAACTCCCGGGTAAATTTTAATATTTTAACTATTTCATGTACTTTATCTAAAACATATTTATCATGATTTTTATTTTTAAATTAATGATAATATCTTCTTTTTCTTTTGGTTTTATTCTGTGTAGGAAACAATGAGTTCTACAGGATTCTGGAGAGCCATGCGTTGGTAATTTTTGGCCCAACCATACGTACGGGGTGGAATTCCCAGAATTCCAACCTGAAAAAAGAACTTTTAGATTATCTAGAAGCCCTTTTTGGGGTCGGCACATTTGACAGAAAAGCGGTGGCTCAGGTAGCCGGCAAATATTTGAAATATACCAGGGAAACCTATAGGACGCAATTGCAATTTAACCCTAGATATGAGCGTCCTCTCGCAGTTTCAGAGAGTGAGTGGAGAGCACTCATCCATGACGGAAAAGAGAAAAGGGCAAAGAAAGAAGGGAAAATGCCAACTGGACCCGCAAGGTAAATTACAACTTTAATTCAATAGCTTTAATTTTCTTTATGTCTAAAATAAAAGTGTGCTACGTCATATCTGACTTCAATATTTTGATGCTAGGTTGCCTGACACCTCAAAGGAAACCAAAGCTAGGATTGAGAAAAAGGGCCATCACAAGCTCGACCAGGGTGGCTACTTGAAATTAGCTGCAAGAATTGTAATTAAGTAGCTAAACATCTTATAATTAATTGTATCGCCTTCCAACGTTTTTGTAATCCTATTATATATGATTAAAAATACACAATCATATATAATGTAGGGTGATGACTTCGGAACAATAACTACAGAGGAAGATAAAAATATCGCTTTCCGTTTTGGCTATCAAGCTGTAGTTGAACGTCGCAGAAGCTTGGGGCAGGTCCCAAGATCTACAATGCCCGATAAGGTAAAACATTAACCTTTCAATATTTTTGTTTTCGTCCATAAATTTAATGTCTAACAACTTTGTTTAAATCAGGGGAGCAACACTACCGACGAGGTAAATAACCCAGTTTTAGAGCCAGATGTAGATGATCCTCTCGTGCGACCTGATCATTGTAGTGGGGACCAGGCCGACAATGCTGCTATCAGTGAGGGACGTGACGGTAATTAATTTCCACTTATAATTTTTTCTAATTATACCTTGATGGTTGTCCTTATAACGTTTTTTGTTTAAATGACAGAGAATGTTTCCCTTGAGGATCTTACCACCAGAGAGGAAGACAGGGCAACAGTCCCAACGGCGACAACTGGTGCACCGGGTAAATAATCTCATTGCAATTTTTTTTATTAATATTACCGAACTAGTTCAATGATATTTAAAAACTGACAATTAAAATTTAATATTATCTGTTTTTGTAGGCGATGCCCCGTCACTGGATGAGACCAGACATCGTGACTACGCAACTAGGTCAACGACGACAACTGGTGCACCAAGTAAATAATCTCATTGCAATTTTTTTTATTAATATTACCGAACTAGTTCAATGATATTTAAAAGCTGACAATTAAAATTTAATATTATCTGTTTTTGTAGGCGATGCCCCGTCACTGGATGAGCCCAGACATCGTGAATACGCAACTAGGTCAGCAGTGCGGGTTGAAAGGCATGAAACAGGAGCAGAGCACGATGATATTGATGATGTAATTAGGAGCTTTAAAAATAGGAAGAAGAAAAATAAAATTTGACAATGTAAAATATTGTATTATTATAAGACAAACGTTACCATACTTGGAACGTTTTTTGCGTTATATAAAAAACTCATTTATCATACTATTTTTATGTCAAGAATTAATTGCAATGTTTCCTTGCGTACTTTTTGTTGAATTGTTTTTTATTAGTTATTGAATATTTTTTTTTATGCTCATGAAAGTAAAAAATGAAATATAGATTGGGTATTGGGGAATTGAGAGTGATGTGAGGGGGGGGGAGGGGCCATAAGAGCTTCCACCTTCACATGGTTGGCCCTGTTTAGTAGAGAATAATTTATTGGAGCGATTTAATCTTGGAGCAAACCTCCCTTGATCTAGCGTAGCAACAAAAAAGTCACTATTGACTTAGTTGCTACTCTTTCAGATCGTGGGAGGCTTGTTCCAAGTTCATGCGACTCCACTAAATTGTTCTTGAAACGAAGAGGAGCTTATTCAGGTATGTTTTGACATTTTCAACATATGTTCTAACATTATCATAAGAATGCATCTTAGAGTAAAAAAATACTACATCAATTACTTGTATTTATTGTATAGATAATGATGGATTTTGATTGACTTGGCAGTGTAGGTACAAATCCTCTTGCATCATGAGCAATACAACTTGTCAACCAGGGTCATGTCTAGGATATTTTTGCTTGTGCGCTTGACCAGGTTCGTAATGTCACATTTTGTAAGTTCCTTTACGGTTCATAATTCAATATTAAGCTTGTTCATGATTATTATCTAGGTTTTTTGTATGTGTTTTTTCATCTATTTGATTGTAAGCAACTCTGCATGTTTTCTGTTGTTCACTATGATTTCTCCCATTACCACTCCCAGGATGAATCCGACTTTATTGTTACATAGGTTACTTTATTGTTACTATGATTTCTCCATTTACGATTTCATAGGTTACATCATGTAAAGTTGTCAATCTTAGGTTGGTGATGAGCTTTAGTTCTCCAGATTTGGGGCTTTTTTGATATTTTCTCCCTCATGTCATTCCTGCATCACCTCGTTGTTTGAGCATGCCAATTTTCTACCACTTGTACCAATTGGCACATGTCAATCTCTGAGTGGTGCCACATTTCACCTATTTTCGGTGAGAGTTTAGGGTTTCTCTAACATAGCTTCAGAAATCCGATTCAGTGCCTGCTTGAATATTGTCACATAATACTTATGGTTTGGATTGATGAGCATATTATGAATGGTTGGTTGATTCATAAGAACCACCCATAAATCTCCCTTCCTCTAACACACAGAAAATAAAAATTTCTTTGACAGGAGACAGAGTTTCAATACTTTGAAAACAAACTCCTATTCCCTTCAATAACTCAAAAAAAAACTATTACACTACTTCCTCACTGAGAGGGATTACAAAATTATGACTGCTACAAAACGCAGTGCATAAAACCAACTCACTGTCTGTTCAAAACAAACATACTTTGTCTCTAAAACACTCTGCTGTGTTTTTCCCTTTCGCACTGCTGTGCATACACACTTAAAAATTTACACTCAGTCTTTCACTTTTTACACACTGCTGTGTAATAAAAAATTTACGTATTGTCTATAAAAAAAACTACCAAGCTTTTTCGACCTTTTTATTTTTATATGCCGTAACATATAAAACATATTATAATAAACCCTCTTTTAAAAAAAATAAAATTAAAACTAAATTCTGTGGCCCACCTTTCATTTCGCATATGATATATATATAACATATGTATATATTAAACTATCAAAACATTAAAGAACCCTTTCCGTCGGACTTCAAAAGTCTAAATAGATTGAATTTCAAACCAAATTCGCGTTCCAAAATGGGATGCTGACGTTTGCCTAATTTTAACTTGAATTCTCAATCCAATGTGCCCTATAAAAAATTCGGGTCCGGTTTTCAGGTTTTCAGATTCCCTTCAATTTCATGCGATCCAATATTAATGCTCCACGTGTCCTCCTTTTGAATTTACAAAACTGGGGGGTAAATTTCTGTTTGTTTAATTTATGGTTGGTGAATTGCGTTAATGCTGGTTGTTGTGTTTAAATACAATCCTGTACAGAAATATGGCTGCGACCGTCTACAAAAAAAAACTTGCAGGAATTTTAAATGCTGAATTAAATTTCTGGATGGCATGAAAGCAACCTCCAAAATTTTTTTTTGCTGCTGCATCCATCCTTCTGTTGCAGCAGTTGAAGTTAAAATTCAACAACACGGGGTTTAATAAGTGAGGGTGTAAAGGTAAATTTTTGTCGATAGTATTGGATTAAGATAATATATTCATTTTTGTAGGGTCTTATGGTGTTTGGTTTTTTAGTTTTGGGTTGGGCTTATTGAGTCTAAGATAGTTTTTGAGTGAAAAAATTGCTATCAGGTATTAAAAAATTTTGGTTCTTTTGTCAAAATTTATGAGCTTGTTAGGAAATACAAAACCGACAATGGTTGTATCTTAAATTTGTGGAAAATAATTTGAAATGAAACCTTTTTGTTTAGGTTGTTGCAGCAGGTGCAAACCCCGTTCAAATTACTAGGGGCATTGACAAGACAATAAAGGCCCTTGTTTCGGAACTCAAAATTTTGTCAAAGGAGGTAAACGCTTGCCTTTTGAGTAGGCTGGTTTTTCTTTTTGCTGATGGTTTGGTGTATCTAATTGAATTAGTTGCCTAAGGTATTTTTGGTTGCAAACTCCTTTTCATTTTTCATACAGTATTGGCCTTGTGGAATACATTTGATTGTGTGGTCTTGTTAGATCTACAACATTTGTAGTTGTTTAGTCTTATGGCCGAGGTGCAATTTTATTATGGAAATAGTTGATGCAATATTGTCATTTAATCCTTACTGCAGGGTAGCATGTTGAGAATTTTTTTGTGAAACATTTGGTATTCAAAATGACACTTGATCCTATACAGCATCATGCACTTGACTTCAAAATTCATATTCAAAGTGTGCCAGACAATTCTTGCAAAATTTCAAATATTTATGTTGTTTTAAACAATTATCTTTTTCATGTATTGGATGATGAAAATGTGAAAAAGAATTTGGTATGAAACCAACTGGTGAATAATTTCCAGCAAAACAACCACTTCCAAGACATGATTTAGAAGTAGAACATATGTACTTATGTAGCATAGAAAGATATCCTTGATGCATTGTCAATGTTTGGCTAGGGTTATTTTTTGGAGAAAATAACTCCTTATTCCTAGAATAGTGATCTTCAATACAAGTAAATGCCAGAGAAGAGAGATCATCGTGTGACGCAACAAAACTGAAATTGGACCCCAAGGAGAGCTGGTGTGTCTACAATCGCTCTGTCAGCATTTTCCCTTGGTGTACCCCGTTCTTTTCCTCCAGCCTGAGTCTTAATTGACTTCTTCTTTCTTCGGGTTTATTTATCAAATTCGTAGACTTTGATAAATAAATACTATCCACAATGGTTGGACTTTAATTTATATTCCCGAATTTATATTATCTCCAATCCTTATAACCAATGTTTAACTTTCAACACTTTGTATTTATACTCCACGTTTCTTTTTAAATAAATAACTTGTAATGAACTTTCGGCTCTATATTTCACCACCCAGCCTTACAACAATCACGCTCCAGACTTATGCTAATTATCCGCCAATAGTTTAATTAAACAATTTCATTATACTCCGGCCCCACCTATATATATCAATAACCAATCAAACACTCGTATCATACCTGGCTATCCTCCGCACACCTTAGTTAACCTCCAGGCAAGTTCAACGTGCGACCACCGTCCGATGGCCCTTCTCCAAATCAACGACTCTTGGCAATTTCGCTCGGCTTCCAACGTTGGGCTTTAACGTGCGATGGCATGGGTTAAACGGTTGTTTTCCGGGGGTCACTTCGCCACGTGTCGCATTCCCTATGGAATCGCTTGCGAATAGGAAATACCGCCTACTCCGCAAAAGCGGTGCGATATGGGCAACCCGCTTTTGTGATTCCGCTCGTGGTTTTGGTAGAGGGCTTGACCACGGGTGCATGTCTGGTTCCGCTATCATTTTGTTTGTTAACTCATGTCCAATCCTTGGGTCAGGTTCCGAAAGCACAACAATTTTGTCTCTTTATTAAGCGGGATTTTAATATGTGTATTATCAAAGAAAACCAACACAAATTTTATAAGAAAATTGTTCAAAAGTCGAGCCCGCCGGACTTCAAACGGCGATAAACCATAATTCAAACCAAATTCGCGTTCCAAAATAGCCTGTTGACGTCGGCCAATTTTGTGACGCGAATTTCTTATCAAATTCGCCCTAATATTTTACGGGTCTGGATTTCCACTGCGCGAGCGGCCCAAACAAAGATCCGCTCCAATCAATTTTTGCCACGTGTCCTCAATAAAAACTTGCCCTGCTCCCGGTTGCGGGTGCATTCGATGGCGTTTAAGGTGATGGGACATGGATATGGTGATTTCATATCATTCGCATTAACATTTAACGCTGTTCAATTAATTTTTCACATCAAATCTAGATTAATTAATTTTTAACACTGTTCAAGATCGGACCTCCACTCCTCTGAGCGATTCCGCACGCTCCAATTTGATCCGGCCTTCAGCTCTCATTATTAATGATCAGAGATTCATTATGACGGGCGTCCTTTGATTGCATTGCAGACGGGTCGACATACAAAATGGCGTTTAGCCATGGTTTTTCAGACAAGCCGGTTGCTGGATTACACTGTCTGGTAACTGTGACGATAAGGAGAAGTGGCCAGCGGAACTTCTGCCTAGAATTTGCTGCATATTTCCATTTCTCTCGGTTCTGTCTCTGTCTGTATTCCTCTGTTAATTGGAATTTTGCTTCTTCGTCTCTTGTGCCCACTGCGCCTGAGATTGCACCCATGCCTCGCGTGCGTCATAGGATGCGTTGCCGCAGGGGGAGCACTAGAGGTCAATCCCGGCGCGCTCCCTCCAGCACCTCAACAGAGATGACTTCCGGCCAGTCCAGTGATTATTACTTAGGTCGATATCCAAATACTAGGAGTGGGCGGGGTCGGCTTGTAGCATCTGGCCACCGTATGGATTCCCCTGCTCCTGGCTTCCCCACCGCTAGTTCACCTTCTCCCACGACGCGCACTGCACAATTTTCCTTTGATTGCTCTCTCAACCGCCCGCGAATCACAGCTGTAGTCACTGTGGTCTTCCACAAGGAGGCCCAAACGGAGGAAGAATGCACCCGTCCGGCGGGTCTGAGCTCGGAAAAAGCCGGCCAGCATTCGGGCCTTCAGGAGGGGAGCCGTGGCATGCATGTGGAGGTAGCACCTAGCGATCCTGGACCTTCCGAAGGATGGTGCCGAATCGTGGAGGAACCAGCGGAGGATTAGTTTGGTTAATTTTTTTTTCTTGCTTAGCAGGCCCAGTTAATTGGGCTGCTTTTAGTTTATTTTACTGTGCTGGACCTTTAAGTAATATTTTTGAATTCTGTAAGTTAAACGTTCAAGATTGGTTTCCCCGTATGAGGGCAGTCTTCTTAATTTTTTGATTTTTTGATGACAAATTTGCCATGAGTATGGCCAGGCAATGTTTTTGACTTCGGTGTAATTTTATTCGCAATGTTAATAGATTAAATTTACTTTGACTTCTCACATGATTAGCGTTTTTCTTGATCTGTTCAAGGATTTTGGGTACTTTAATTTGTATTTGGAACAATGGACGTCGGTACTCTATCTGTTGCTTTACTGTTCTACATACTGCTATTTCACTTTCTTATAGATACCTCGGGCATATTTGAATGCTTTCTCAGATTGTCGATAATCTCCATGTGGACCGTTACTGGATTTTATATCATGTCCCTGTATGTGACATGGGGTATTTTTCTATCATTGTCTGGGGTGGGACTTCCACTTTTCTGGATGGATATTTGGGTTCCAATCTTCGGATGTGAAAATGTAATGACTTCATGGACTGTTTTACTTCATATAATATATTCAAAACAACATTTTTTCTCTTGTGAAAAAAAAATTATTAATGTTTATCACTCTGCCTTCAAAACTAGCGATGCTGGTCTATGTTGCTGGTTTATTGATATGGTCTGATGGTCTTTTTATATTTTGGACATATCACACTCCTCACATGATTAGCGTTTTTCTCTGTTCAAGGATTTTGGGTACTTTAATTTGTATTTGGAACAATGGATGTCGGTACGTACTCTATCTATTACTTTACTATTCTACATACTGCTATTTCACTTTCTTATAGATGCCTCGGGCATATTTGGATGCTTTCTCAGATTGTCGATAATCTCCATGTGGACCGTTACTGGGTTTTATATCAAGTCGATGTATGTGACATGGGGTATTTTTCTATCACTGTCTGGGGTGGGACTTCCACTTTTCTGGATGTATATTTGGGTTCCAATCTTCAGATGTGAAAATGTAATGATTTCATGGACTGTTTTACTTCATATAATATATTCAAAACATCGTTTTTCTCTTGTGAAAAAAAAATGATTAATGTTTATCACTCTGCCTTCAAAACTAGCGATGCTGGTCGATGTCGCTGGTTTATTGATATGGTCTGATGGTCTTTTTATATTTTGGACATATCACACTCCTCACATGATTAGCGTTTTTTCTGTTCAAGGATTTTGGGTACTTTAATTTGTATTTGGAACAATGGACGTCGGTACGTACTCTATCTGTTGCTTTACTATTCTACATACTGCTATTTCACTTTCTTATAGATGCCTTGGGCATATTTGGATGCTTTCTCAGATTGTCGATAATCTCCATGTGGACCGTTATTGGGTTTTATATCAAGTCGCTGTATGTGACATGGGGTATTTTTCTATCATTGTCTGGGGTGGGACTTCCACTTTTCTGGATGGATATTTGGGTTCCAATCTTCAGATGTGAAAATGTAATGACTTCATGGACCATTTTACTTCATATAATATATTCAAAACAACATTTTTTCTCTTGTGAAAAAAAATGATTAATGTTTATCACTCTGCCTTCAAAACTAGCGATGCTGGTCTATGTTGCTGGTTTATTGATATGGTCTGATGGTATTTTTATATTTTGGACATATCACACTCACATGATTAGCATTTTTCTCTGTTCAAGGATTTTGGGTACTTTAATTTGTATTTGGAACAATGGATGTTAGTACTCTATCTGTTGTTTTACTATTCTACATACTGCTATTTCACTTTCTTATAGATGCCTCAGGCATATTTGGATGCTTTCTCAGATTTGTCGATAATCTCCATGTGGACCGTTACTAGGTTTTATATCAAGTCCCTGTATGTGACATGGGGTATTTTTCTATCACTGTCTGGGGTGGGACTTCCACTTTTATGGATGGATATTTGGGTTCCAATCTTCGGATGTGAAAATGTAATGACTTCATGGACTGTTTTACTTCATATAATATATTCAAAACAACGTTTTTTCTCTTGTGAAAAAAAAATGATTAATGTTTATCACTCTTCCTTCAAAACTAGCGATGTTGGTCTATGTTGCTGGTTTATTGATATGGTCTGATGGTATTTTTATATTTTGGACATATCACACTCCTCACATGATTATGATTAGCGTTTTTCTCTATTGCAGGGTTTTGGGTACTTTAATTTGTATTTGGAACAATGGACGTCGGTACTCTATCTGTTGCTTTACTATTCTACATACTTCTATTTCACTTTCATGGACTGTTTTACTTCATATAATATATTCAAAACAGCGTTTCTCGTCTTTTAAAATTTCAATTTTTTATTTTATTTTAATTGAACCCTCCATCGGTCTACCGACGCCTTGTAGACGTCGGAACTATGACAACCCAGAAACTTCGGAAGAGAGACAGTATGAAAACGTCGGAAGAGCTACGTTCCAAACGTCGGACCACATTTCGTCGGCATTGCGACATCTTACAGACGTCGGAAGAGCGACGTCCAAAACGTCGGACCACGTTTAGTCGGAATTGCGACGGTTTACAAGCGTCGGAAGAGCGACGTCCAAAACGTCGGACCACGTTTAGTCGGAATTGCGATGGTTTACAAGCGTCGGAAGAGTGACGTCCAAAACGTCGGACCACATTGAGTCTGAATTGCGACGGTTTACAAGCGTCGGAAGAGCGACGTTCCAAACGTCGAACCACATTTCATCGGAAGTGCGACGGTTTACAAACGTCGGAGGCGCGACGGTTTGTGAGACGTCGGAAGAGTGACGCTTGTTCGGAACGACAGAAGAAGTGTCGATAGTGCGACACTTTCGTCTGTCGAACTGACGATGGCATGACAAACCACGGTTTGTGCGCGGCTGTCGCTCTTGCGACGACTATGTGTCGGAATAGCGACGAATTGTACGTCGCAATTTCCGTAAATTCTCTGGTGACACACATAAATATAAAAAAGAGCATAGTAATTAATGATTTTTTTTTTTTTTTTTTTTTTTTTTTTTTTTTTAAATTGAACCCTCCATCGGTCTACCGACGCCTTGTAGACGTTGGAACTATGACAACCTAGAAACGTCGGAAGAGAGACAGTATGAAAACGTCGGAAGAGCTACGTTCCAAACGTCGGACCACATATCGTCGGCATTGCGACATATTACAGACGTCGGAAGAGCGACGTCCAAAACGTCGGACCACGTTTAGTCGGAATTGCGACGGTTTACAAGCGTCGGAAGAGCGACGTCCAAAACGTCGGACCACGTTTAGTCGGAATTGCGATGGTTTACAAGTGTCGAGCGACGTCAAAACGTCGGACCACATTGAGTCGAATTGCGACAGTTTACAAGCGTCGGAAGAGCGACGTTCCAAACGTCAAACCACATTTCATCGGAAGTGCGACAGTTTACAAACGTCAGAGGCGCGACGGTTTGTGAGACGTCGGAAGAGTGACGCTTGTTCGGAACGACGGAAGAAGTGTCGATAGTGCGACACTTTTTACGTGCGTCGGAACGGTGACGGCATGACAAACCAGGTTTATGCCTTTGTATGCGCTCTTGCGGCGACTATGTGTCGGAATAGCGACGAATTGGCCGTCGCAATTTCCATAAATTCTCTAGTAAACACACACATAAATATAAAAAAGAGCATAGTAATTAATGATATATATATATATATATATATATATATATATATATATATATATATATATATATATATATATTTTTTTTTTTTTTTAAATTGAACCCTCACATCGGTCCTAAGAGCGCCTTGTAGACGTCGGAACTATGACGCTAACCCGAAACGTCGGAAGAGGCAGGTATGAAAACGTCGGAAGAGCTACGTTCCAAACGTCGGACCACATATCGTCGGCATTGCGACATCTTACAGACGTCGGAAGAGCGACGTCCAAAACGTCGGACCACGTTTAGTCGGAATTGCGACGGTTTACAAGCGTCGGAAGAGCGACGTCCAAAACGTCGGAACACTTTTAGTCGGAATTGCGATGGTTTACAAGCATCGGAAGAGCGACGTCCAAAACGTCGGACCACATTGATTCGGAATTGCGACGGTTTACAAGCGTCGGAAGAGCGACGTTCCAAACGTCGAACCACATTTCATCGGAAGTGCGACGGTTTACAAACGTCGGAGGCGCGACGGTTTGTGAGACGTCGGAAGAGTGACGCTTGTTCGGAACGACGGAAGAAGTGTCGATAGTGCGACACTTTTTACGTGCATCGGAACGGCGATGGCATGACAAACCACGGTTTGTCCGCCCCCGAACTGTCGCTCTTGCGACGACTATGTGTTGGAATAGCGACGAATTGGCCGTCGCAATTTCCGCCAAATTCTCTAGTGACACACACATAAATATAAAAAAGAGCATAGTAATTAATGATTTTTTTTTTTTTTTTTTTTTTTTTTTATATTAATATATAAAATAACAAAATAATTATAGAACACAAACTAACTAGAACGATGGTAGATTATCTTTGAATAGAAAGAGATGGAAACTACACTCATTCACAAAAGATATTACAAGAGGATAAAATTTCTAGAAACCCTAACCATAAAGTTCCAAAAACTTAACCATAGGAGGTGAAACGTCAAAAGGTTTATGGGTCATGTTGTCGCTACGACAACCATCCTCCAAAATTTCGACTATACTTGAATTCTGGAGCCTACTGTGGATCTTGTGATTGGTCATTTTATAGTCACTTCTTGGTTGGGTGGTACCTTGTTAAGTCTTTGAGCTCCCTACTTGGATTGTAAGTGTCGAAGTCACCTGCTCACACATGCTCAGATCGTAATGAATTCATGAGCGTTTTCATTCACACAAGCTTGAACAGGCCTAACAAAATCCACCAAGATAGTCTCTGTGCAATTTTAAATTCATGTCAACAATCAGTGCGCATTGTCATTGATAATTTCTCACTTTTGGATGCGTTTGTACTTATATTTTGGTGAGTTTTTCAAACTGTTGCTTTTATGCACCTTCGCTTTCAAGAGTGTCATTTTCATGTTTTCGATTGTTTCTTTTGATTGCTTTCACTTTAATTAAATTTGTTTTCATGTAACCTTCGCTCTAGCATGTGTCACTTTCATCATCGTTTGCAATTCACTTTCCATATAGAAAATTTTGCCTTTTGGCATGGGAAGTTTTCGCTTATCATGTAAAGTGGAGTTTTGTATTGTTTCATGGGGTAATATTTGCGTTAATGAGTTTTTATTATCATGTAAACATGCATCACACTCATTTCCAAAGTTTCGAGCATTGCCACACAATCATCGTCAATGTTGTCGCAAAGTGTATCTTTAGTGTAACACTTGGAGTGAGCTATCGCAATGTTGTGTCGCATTAAGGAAAACATGTTGTTAATGTGTTTAGAGTGTTCCATGTTGTGTTTTCAAGTGAAATAAGTGTGTGATCATGTTCAAGTATTTCTTTTGTTCAACTTCATCTCACAGATCCAACACTTAGTCAAAACTAGGAAAACTTCCTGACCAGACTCAGCCTCATCCAACCATCCTAAACTGCGTACTACATAGTCTCAGTCCTCAAGCATCAAATTTATATCTTGGAACTCTACAATGTGCAGTATCTAGCTTCCATAACTGCACATTGCGCAATCTCAGTGCTCAAACCCAACCCTTGAGCTCCAGAACTATGCAGTCCTCCTCTCCATCCAACCCTTCACTCCGCATTGTGCAATCTAATTACTCAAGCCTCAACCTTGAGATATTGAATTTCACAATTGTGTAGTCACTTGGCCTCCTCTCCTCTCAGAACCGCGCATTAGGAAACTTCAAGCCTCAAGCCTCAACCTTGAGCTCTTGAGCACCTCAATTGTGTAGTCACCCAGTCTGGCCTCTCGGAACCAAAAATTGGGAAAGTTCAAGGCTCAAGCCTCAATATTTACCTCTTGAGCCCCTCAACTGTGCAATCAACTATCTTATCCTTCAAAAACTATGCATTGGGCAACCTCAAGCCTCAAGCCCCATCCTTGAGCTGTTGAGCCCCTCAACTGCGCAATACCTTGACCCTGGCCTAAAAACATACACATTGCGTAGTCTCAAGCCTCAATCTGAGACTGTGACCTCTAGAAATACATAATCCCTGATTTAGTCACACAACCAGTCACCAGTTCTAGCCCCAACGAGTGATTTCATGAAACATGTTAGATTAGGGGTTTATCGGACTAATGTTGTCTTGTATGCGTGGATTGTATTTGCATGTGTTATTTCATGCTATGGCAAGATGATGATGAAGGAGATGGAGAAGGATACCATGCTAGAAGACACCTATGGACTTGAAGAAACCAAATGACCATAAGGAAAGAAGATGAAGGAACACATGGTAACAACAAAAGACAAAATATAAATATCACATTGACGACTCCTTATCTTCAAGTCACGAGGAGGAAGAAGAAGAACATGCACCATATTTTGATAAGACAAAGAAACTAGCAACACAAGGTGGCTTGACATTTCCATGTCATCATAAAGTCCATGTCGGTAGTGTCATGTCATGTCGTGTCATGAGTCATCATGTGCCACATCATTTGGTAGATTATGTAAATTATGTATGGCATAAATGTAATGTAAATTGGAAGTCCAAGATTCATCCATGTAATGTGAAAAGTCATGTAGGAAGTGAAAAGGTCATAGATAAGTCGAAGAGTCATGAGGGTAGTCCAAGAGTCACAATGGAGGTGAATGATCACCCCATTTGTTATATATACACCCTCATTTTTCATGCAAAAGTAATTTTCACCTTGGCTTCTCCTACCAGGCATTGAAGAGGAAGATATTCAGTTTGGAGGAGTGAGTGACTGTTCTAATGCTCCACTATTGAGGCTAGTGGTGTTCATTGTCTTGATGTATCTTAGAACTTTTACTTAATTTAGAATCTCGTTGAGCCAACATGATTTCAGGCATATGTCATGAATATTGTAGGAATATTCTTTGAATGTTTTCGATGTATGTTGTTTTCATCTATACTAAGGAAATTGAACTATTTCAGTGGCTTTGGTACTTATCTTGTTGAAGACGTGTTGTATTTGCTTTTAAAAATCGTTGCTTCCTTGTGAACTATTTCACTGGTTGATCAATAATTCATTCATATGTATATGCTCATGTGCATTTTCTATATTATTACTATTAATTGTATTTAAAGGGCCCACTTTTCTCTCCCCTTTTGGTAGAAGCGCCTTGATGCTTTCTGCAGTTGAACACTTCACAAGGCATACTCACTTGCTGATCCAAAAATACCTGTGTATTAATCTCTTGTACTGAACTTTGTATCCAAAGAAAATCTACAAGTATACATGTCATTTGGGCTGATACTCCGGATGGGGCTCCTACTCCAAACAATGTGATGTCTAATTGGGACTTCACATCGGGGAGATCCCCTTGGTTGAAAGATTTACAACACCATCAACAAATGGCGCTAGAAGGAGGGCTATATGAAAAGCTGTGCCTGTTGAGTCTGTTTTGAACCTATTATTTGAAATGGCTCATCCTCAAATCATACTCTCGGGGTGTTTTTCTAACTTGTCCCCTGGTGAACTTTCAATCCCTCGTGATTCTCTCCATGACTTGTCTCAATTTAAGTTTGATGGTGAGGGTGATATATCCATTGCCAACCATGCATCTCTTTTCCTTAATTTCTGTGAATACTATGAAATTTATTGTGAAGGTGTGGCTTGTATTCTCTTATGCCTCACCCTTGAAGGTCGAGTTAGCCGATGGTGTCACACTCTACCACCTACTTCCATTCATTCTCTTGAAAACCTCGTCAAGGAGATTCATTTAGCATTTGATTGGTATGATTACCGAGATGTTTATAAGAATATTAATCAACTAAGAAAGAAACCTAATAAATAAATTAAGGATTTATATGATAGATTCCTTCATCTTTGTTATGAATTTCCTGAGGAAGACACAGATTGAGATTCCTTTAAACAAAAGTTTAAGCGTTTGGTTCATATCTCTTTGCACGGTGAATATGCACCCCCTGATGTTTCTACTTCCCAAACTATTGTAAGCAATGAGACACCCCTAATTTTAGAGGAGGAACCTGTTATTCCTTTTGTTCCTTGCCCTCCTCCTTTTTCAATTCTGATGCGGGTGCCTCCTTGCGATGATAATAAATTTGTGAAATATTCAAATCAAATTCCTAATCCATCTTCTCATCCTCCTTCCTCGAGATTCATATCCCATGGAGGAAATCCCAAAATGGTTAATGAATGCGATGGTGAAGACTAATTTGTCCATCCCTCAAGATGATATTATTACTCATAACTCTAGTCTTTAATCTAATTTGGATTCCCATCGTCCTCTCTCATATCTTTCTCATGACCCCTTTCCCCATGATTTTCTTGATCAACCTATTCCAAATCCAAAAAATGATAAGGTGAGGGGTATTCACATTTCACAGGTAGATGAGCATGAAGGAAAAGATTATTTCAATCTCTCTTTTATTTTTCAAAATTTTCTATGTGAAGATGGTGTTAAATCATTATTGGTTGATATTGAATCTGGTGATCTTGGTAGTCATTCAAATGCGATCAATTCTCCTAATCAATCTGAAGTCTTGGGAAACAATCATTCTGATGAGGATAACTCCTTTTATATATATGATGATGAATTCCCAAGTGAACCCTCTGATCTTTCAGTTTCCAAAGAATATTTTGTTTCAAAATATTTAGATCCCAAATCTGTTTTGGTCAAAGAAGATTCACTTATGAACGCTTATTCCTCTTCACCTCTCTATCCATTTTGCTATACAGTTTGTAATTCATCAACTTTCGATGGAAATTATTCATTTTATTCAAGTTTGTTATATGATGAGTTGAATCTTGGACTGACACATGATAGTGAGATTATCCATGATGAAGAAGAAAGTAATGAAATTATAAATCATCCATTCCATCCCTGATCATTTTTTTCTTTGTATGAGGGAAACTCTTCAAATCGGTGTGATCATGAGATTTTTTCGATGCATACATTCTTAGACTTGCAATCAAAAGAATATTATGACTTGAGTAATATGTTTGTTAAAATTAAGGAATCTGATCAAATCAACGAAGTAAATAGTTTCCATCCATATAGTAGTGATCATGTTGACTTAACCAACAACAGTTGTCCACATGCAATTTGCGGTTTGAATTAGTTTACAAAATGTTGTTATATGTCTTTTCAAAGTTATAGAACTTGTTAGGAAGTCGAGGCACTTCAACTCTTGTTGATGGTTATGTCAGGTTCTTGTGATCCCGATGAAATTCCTGAACCATGTCAGATCTGTATTTTCTTCCAGAATGTATTCATTCGTATTTTTTTGTTGGATGCAAACTTGTTCTTGATAGATTTAAGGATTTCTCGTTACATTTTTTCTATTTCTCAAGATCAAGTTTCCTATCATGCTACTATGGTAAATTCATCCCCATATAAATCTCTTGTATCAAATTTCGGTTTGGAGTGTATACCTTTCATGAATGAGCAGCATCACGAAGATGATCAATTTGAAGATTACCTTTGGCCGAAGAGTTCATATCTGTTGAATTCTATGGCGAATAATCAAATCCTAGTTTTTCTTGTGAATGTATTCATGACACCATAAATCCTCTTGAGTGTTAGAAAGTGCTTGAGTTATTTGTTGAATCAAGTTCCTCTTCTTCACCCATTACACCCTGACTAGTTTGGTATATTTTCTATACTAACATTCCTCTTTAATTCTTTCGATGATTGTGATTCTTGTACAGTTTGCCACGAGTTACGGGAAGATGATTTGTCACATTCGACATGCGAGGAAGTTGGTTCTATTGGTCATAGCATTCACATAAATATTCAAGTTGATTTTTCCTTGTTAATTACAAATCGAGAATATGATGCTTTAATTAGCCCATTTGGTCATGATTCTGGCTCTGATGAATCTCATTCAACTTACCATTGTTCCATTAATGCATCCATTGATAGTTGTTTTACATCCTTTGATATTTATGGTTTAACATCTCACTATCTGATTACATGTTAAGCAGTTGAGATACTTTTGTACTCACTAACAATTATGTCAGGTCCACACTGTCTTGACGAACCAGTTGAATATGATCAGAGCCATTTTTCCTCAAGATTCTCATTTTGACCTTGTGCTTCTAATTTAAAATTCATATTTTCAAGGGTTTTGGGGTTTTCAAGAGGATTTTTTTAAATTTCACAATCCAATCTATGATTTCCTAGAAGCATCTTACTTAGAAAGTTCTTTTGCTAATAACAAGTTTAAGTTGATTTTCATGCTTGCTAAGAAGGATGACACATATGAAGGAGCATTCACAAGGATCTTTCGAGGTTTTTCTATTTTTAATTTTCATTGAAGAGGTAAGATCACAAGTTGGGTAGAAATAGTGACTATGACATGTATTCTTGATGACAGGAAATACCTTCTATTTATTGTGCAAGTTATTCAAGATCTTATCTTTTCTATTGCACGCTACTTTATATCAATTTTAATTGGTCATATATTTGTGATTCTAGGTCGGGAACAAATAAAGTGGCTTCACTAGAACTTTCATTACACTTGACCCCGACCTTCTAGCTAGTTAGGTTAGTAGTAGGTCTAGTTGCATTTTAGTTTCCCACCTCTTGCACTCACCCTGCGCTTGTTTTCTGTAGTCTCTCTTGTGTTTTCTAGCTTTTGTCTCACATGTTGTTTTCGGTTTAGCCTCCATTTGTTTTGTACTTTTTATTTTTTTGTTTTATTTTGTGTCTTAATCTTCTTTCATGTTTTATTTAATAATATTTCACTTGAAGGATGTTCCCTTGGTTCGAACACAATGTGGAAAAATAGAAAAGCACTTTCTGACACTGCAACATTTGGCTAACCATCAAACCTTCTTCCTCGTCTTGGTTATCCTTTGGTCAATGATGTTCTGATAGAAAATATGATCCTTGTGTGAGGAAAAATATATGTCAAACCATGATATCAGTATCTATTCAAGAAACCTCATTCCCACACTCGGTTCTTTACATTTCAATGTCTTCCATGCTAATCCAATCAAGTAGAGAAGGACAAGGGGAAAATATAAACAAGAAAACTAATATAAGAGATATTATACATACTTCTCTGAAGGGACAACCTCTTCCGCTCTCAATAAGTTGGGATCCCTAATCCACCCATGAAATGAATAAGTTCTGATGAAGAGTCCTATATAAAAAATATAAAAAAAGGTGAAAGGAGAGAAAGGATTCCTGTGCATGGAGGTGAAGCAATAAACTCCACCGGGGTACTGTCTAGGCTCATTGGCAGCGAAGCAATGTTTGTTTCTCTGAAGTGACTCCTCGGAGGTACTTTCCAGGCCTACTATAAGTGGACCAACACCAAATATGAAAAAATATACTTTGAAAATCTAAATCTTGCACACTACATTATCCTTATCCCATCTTGAAACACGACGATATCGGTGGTCTTATGTTTGTGTTAACCAAAAAGGAATGAAGTGGACTGTGTGTACATACAGACTAAGTGGGTAATCTTGAGTGATTCGAATTATGAATCAATACTCCCTAAAGAACTAGACCCAGCACAAATAATTACCAAGGAAAATAATCTTGAGTTCTACCAGTTTGTCTCCAACTGTTTTCATTGCGACAAACACCCTCCAAAATTTCGCCTATACTTGAATTCTGTAGCCTACTGTGTATATTGCGATCAGTCATTTTGGAGTCACTTCTTGGTCAGGTGGTACCCTGTTAAGTATTTAGCTCTCTGTTTGGATTGTAAGTGCATAAGTCACCTGCTCATACATGATCAGACCATAATGAATTCATGAGAACATTCCTTCACGCAAGCTTGAACAGGACTAACACAGTCCAACAAGACAATGCATGTGCAATGTTCAATTCATGTCTATAGTTAGTGCACAATCTCATTGAAAGTTTCTCACTTCTGGCTACGTTTCTACTTCTATTTTGGTTAGTTTTTCAAACTGTCGCTTTTGCGCACCTTTGCTTTCATGAGTGTCATTTTCATGTTTTTGACTATTTCTTTTTCTTTATTTCACTTTAATTAGTGTCGTTTTCATGTTATCTACGCTCTAGAATGTGTCACTTTCATCGTCGTTCACATATCGCAAGTGTCGTTCACACTTCTCTTTCCATATAGAAAATGTCGTCTTTTGGCATGAGAAGTTGTCGCTTATCGTGTAAAGTGAAGTTTTGGTTTATTTCATGGGGTAATATTTGTATTAATGAGTTGTTATTATCACGTAAACATGCATCACACTCATTTCCAAAGTTTCAAGAATTTTCGCACAAGCATCGTCACTTTCGTCGCAAAGTGTATTTTTAGTGTCGCACTTGGAGTGCGATGTTGCAATGTTGTCGCATTGAGGAAAGTATGTTGTTCATGTGTTTTGGGTGTTCCATGTTGTGTTTTCAAGTGAACTAATTGTGTGATCTTGTTCAAGGCTTGCTTTTTTTCAACTTCATCTCACTGATCCAACACTTAATCAAAACTAGGAAAACTCCCCCACTGGGCCACTCAGCCTCATCTTATCAATTGTGCACTGCACAGTCTTAGTCCTAAAGCAGTAACCTTGTTCTTGGCACTACGAAGTCTCAGTCCTCAAGCAGTAACCATGTCTCATGGCACTAAAAAATGTGCAGTCTCTTCCTCCTAGAACTGCACATTGCGCAATCTCAGTGCTCAAACCCAACCCCTGAGCTCCAGAACTCTATATTCCTCCTCTCCAGCCAACCATTCACTATGCATTGCATAGTCTCAGTCCTCAAGCCTCATCCTTGAGCTCCTAAACCGTGCAACTACGTAGTCACTTGGCCTCCTCTCCTCCTAGAACCGCACATTAGGAAACTTCAAGCCTCAAGCCCCAACCTTGAGCTCTTGAGCCCCTCAACTGTGCATCACCCAACCTGGCCTCTTAGAAATGCACATTGGGAAAATTCAAGGCTCAAGACTCAAACTTGACCTCCTGAGCTCCTCAACTGCAAAATAAACTACCTTGTCCTTCCAAAACTACGCATTGTACAACCTTAAGCCTCAACCCCCAAACTTGAGATCTTGATCCCCTCCACTGTGAAATCCCTTGACCCTGGCCTCCAGAACTGCGCATTGTGCAATATAAATCCTCAGTCTGATACCTTTACCTTTGGAACTGTGAAATATCTAAGTCAATCACTGAACCAGTCACTAGTTCTATCCCTAACAAATGATTTCATTAAAAATGTTAGATTAGGGATTTATCATACCAATGTTGTGTTCTCGTGAGTGGATTGCAATTGAAGGTATTATTTCATGCTATGATAGGGTTATGGTGAAGGAAATGGATAAGGATACAATGCTAGAAGAAACTTATGGAGCTAGCGAGACTAGATGATCATCAGGAGAGAAGATGAAGGAACACAAGATTACAATAGAAGTCAAAATATCAAGATCACATTGACGACTCCTTATATTCAATCCATGAGGAGGAGGAAGAAGAAAAGCATGCACCATATTTCAAGAAGACAAAAAATAGCAGCAAAGGGTGAGTTGACATTTCCATGTCATCACAAAGTCCATGTCGACAATGTCATGTCACGCTGTGTCATGAGTCATCATCTGGCACATCATTTTGTGGATTATGTAAATTATATATGGGATAAATGTAATGCAAAGGGGAAGTCCAAGAGTCATCCATGTAATGTGAAAATTTATGTAGGAAGTCAAAAGGTCATAGTGAAATCGAAGAGTCATGAGGGTAGTCCAAGAGTCACAGGGGAAGTAAATGATCACCCCATTTTTTATATATACACCCTCATTGTTTATGCAAAAGGAATTTTCACCTTGGATCCTCCTACTAGGCATTAGAGAGGAATATATTCATTTTGGAGGAGCGAGTGACTGTTCTAATGCTCCACTATTGGTCCTAGTGGTGTTCATTGTCTTAATGTATCTTGGAACTTTTACTTAATTCAGAAGTTCATTGAGCCAACATGCTTTCATGCATATGTCATGAATATTGTAAGACTATTCTTTGAATGTTTGTGATGTATGTTGTTTTCATCTATATTAAGGAAATTAAACTATTTCGGTGGATTTGGCACTTATCTTGTTGAAGGCATGTCGTATTTTCTTTAACAATCATTGCTTCCTTGTGAAATATTTTATTGGTTGATCAATGGTTCATTCATATGTATATGATCGTGTGCCTTTTATACATTAGTACTATGAATTTTCTTTAAAGGGCCCACTTTTATCTCCCCTTTCGGTAGAAGTACCTTGATGCTTTTCGTAGTTGAACATTTCGCAAGGCATACTCAATTGTTGATCCAAATACCCGTGCATTACTATCTTGTGTTGAAATTTGTAGCCAAGGAAAATATACAAGGATACATGGCATCCAAGCCGATACATCAGATGGGGCTCCTACCCCAAAGGGTGTTAGGTCTGATTTTGAATTCACATCGGGGAGACTCCCTTGGTTGACGGATTTCCAACATTGTCAACAAGTCACAAGATAGTTAGTTGATACATCAACTTCCTAGGGGCACAAATTTTGCATACAACATCCATTTGGGGTGCACAGTAGCTTGCTGGAAATATATAAATAAGTAAAATTCTTGGATGAGCTTGGGAAGACCTATAACAATCCTAGGCCATTGAATCATAGAAAAACATTGTTTGGGGGCTAATAATGACCACGAAAGTTTGAGATCCAAAAAATCATAACAAAATTGTGAATATGGAGAGACATGTTGATTTAGTGGAAGAGGTGGATAGCCACCGATATCCACCTATATTATTCTTCTCGCTTTAGGAAGTAATGATCCCCATTGCTTCAAATTTATAAAAGAGACGAGGAAAATTTTGCTAAATTTGAATCTTGGTTAGTCGCTTTACTTGCTAAAGAAGTTTTCCTACCTTGATAAACTAATAGTGATTTGGATTGGATCAATATATTATTTTTCATCCATCTCAATGCTTTCAAAATGGAAAAATTGGAGGAATCAACTTACAAGGTCATTTTTACCAGTGGTCCTATTTTGGAAAAATTGGGGTGAACAAATTTAGGATCCATTTTTAGGAATTAAATGAACATTTTTTTTTTGTCTTAAAATTACTATATACCTACATTCCACACACTAATACCTTTCCAATGACACAATAATCACCTCAATTGGAGCTTGTATGAGAAAGTTATGCCTCTCTAAAGTTGATTTATCTTGATTAACCACCATAATTCGAGAGGATTTCAAGTCAACCCCAATTACCCATGGAAAAGTGGCTAGCCACGTGGGAACTATAAATAATACTACAGAAGGGTCAAGTTGTAAATCATGTTGAGGGTTGAATGGTAAAATTTAACCCCTAGGTTGTCAGAATGTGTTATAATCTGGCCACTGGGAGGAAACATGGTTTCATCTATTTAGTTCATTTTGTTCCATAGTTGAGTAAAGAATTTGAGAGAGAAAGAGAGAGAGAGAGTAGAAAAAATGGGTTTGGTATTTTGTAGTAGGCCAGATGCCACATGACTCATGTAATTCCATAGATAGTTCCAACTCCTTTGTTATGAAACCAACTCCAAAAATAGAAGAACGAAGAGATCAACGCCTTAGAAATAAGCGACTTCGAGGGGGAAACCTCCTTTACATTACATAAATGAGCAACTATTGGATGAGACAAATGAAAAACCTCCTTCTATATATAGGAGTCCATGGGGTCACAATATAATCCTAGCCGACCTAAAAATAATAATGTAAGGGCACAATAACAACAATATGGGGGTTACATGGGTACAAAAATAACAATAAGGGGCTGTACTAACAACAATAAGGGACTACACTAGTAATATAGGGACCTAACATGCCCCTATCCTTCAAAAAAGTGTTGTCCTCAACACTTGAGTAGCTCTGGATGCTTCTATATAAAATTCTCATCCTCCCATGTGGAATCTTCAATGGGTAAGTTCTTCCACTTGATGAGGTACTTTGAAATTGATCGATTTGGTAGCTGTCACGTTCTTGTTTTCATGACTGTTTTAGGTTCCAATATGATTTTTCCTTGCCCACTAAGTTCTAGCAATATTGTTTGAACTGGAATTTTGTCACCTATAACCTTCTTTAAGCATGAAACATGGAAAACTGGATGCACTCACGAAGAAGCAGGAAGCTTCAATTTGTATGCCATAGTACCAATATTTTGCAACACCTTGTAAGGACCATATTAATTTGGCGATAATTTATTATCATTTTTAGCTTTCTTGAGGGACATTTGTTTGTGTGGTTGTAGCCGTAAAAATACCCATTCTTCTACATCAAAGC
Source organism: Pinus albicaulis (assembly GCA_034641835.2). NCBI lineage: Eukaryota > Viridiplantae > Streptophyta > Pinopsida > Pinales > Pinaceae > Pinus > Pinus albicaulis. The sequence continues at coordinate 759,226,906 of CM076580.1, forward strand.
TTCTCTTGTTGCGATGTTGATCTGCGTGTTGTTTCATTCGATTTTGTGCCAAATTTAGGTTATTCTTTAAGAGTTGGAGAACTTGTTTTTGATGCTCAATGTGATCTTCCACTACTTGAACCTTTTAATTTTATCTTAAAGATGATATGATGGACGGTGGATGATATCCAGAAAGTGCCATAAATGGGGTCATTTTTGCTGTAGTATGGAAGGAAGTGTTATACCACCATTCAACCAGAGGTAACCACTTGACCCATTGTGTCTATTTATCAGATAAAAAAAACGAAGAAATCCTTAAAAAAATTTGTTCACTATCTCAGTTTGACCATCGGATTGAGGATGATAAGATGAGCTATGAGCTAGTTGAGCACCCAAACAAGAAAATAATTCCGTCAAAAAATTTCCAGTAAAAATTGGATCTCTGTCGCTTACAATAATCTTTGGGTTTCCATGTATCTTTTGAATTGTTTCCATAAATGCAATAGTAATTGTACTTGCTTTAAATGGATGAGATAATGCACAAAAGTGTGCATACTTGGTGAGTCTATCACCTACCTCCATTATGACACTCTTTCCTTCGGACTTAGGTAAACCTGTGATAAAATCCATTGAAATCTCCTCCCAACGTTGACTTGGAATGGATAAAGGCTGTAGAAGACCCGCCGTCTTAATTGTATCAACTTTATTTTGTTGGAAAACCAAAAATTCTGCCACAAAATTTTGAATATCAAATTTAAGGCCATCCAAAAAAAAAATTTCTTCACCCTATGGTAAGTTTTTAAAAATCCCGAGTGTCCTCCCAAAGGAGAAGTGTGCAATTCCAAAATAATATTTTGTTTTAGTTGGGAATTCTTACAAAGATATAAGAAATATTTGTACCATAAGGAATCATTTTTCCAACTAAATGTATCAGATGTACTGGGATCTTGTTGCAACTTTTGAATGAGTTTCCTCACTTCTTCATCATTCTTCCATTCATCCCTTGCTTCGGTTATCCAATCTGGTTGGATAATAGAAATGGCACAAAGCAATCCTTCCACCTCTTCATTCTTTCTTGAGAGTGCATATGCAACAAAATTTAGCTTCCATTTTTTGTAGATGATTTCAAAGTAATAACCCAACAACTTTGTGACCCATTTTTGCTGCTCTTCTGATGATAATATTAGTTACAAAACGTGTTTAAGACTATCATAATCAATTTTTACCTTGAAGTTTCTTCCCATTAGGTAAGGTCGCCATTTCTTTAGTGCATGTAGCATTGCCAACTTTTCCTTCTCATCAATAGCTTTCTGTAAATACTTTCCTTTGATTGGATGAATTTCAAAAGCAACAGGTCTTCCTTCTTGCATTAAAACAAAACCAATTCCATTTCATGAGGCATCACATTCCACAATAAAGGTTTTCGTGAAGTCTGGTGTAGCTAGGACTAGTGCTAGGCACATTTCCTCTTTAAGATGTTCAAAGGCCTTAGTTGCGCGAGGAGTCCATGAAATTGCATATTTATTCAATAATGTTGTTATAGGTGATGCTATTCTCCCATAATTATTAACAAACTTGTGATAATACCCTGTTAACTCGAGAAATCCTCGCAACTACTTTATGGTTGTGGGGACTTTCCATTCCTTAATGGCTTTAATTTTCTTAGGGTCTACCTTAAAACCCTCGTGAGATACAATATGACCTAAATATTCCACCTCTTGTACTCCAAATAAAAATTTGGAGGTTTTTGCATATAATTGTTTCTCCTCCCATAGTTTGAGCAACATGTTGAACATGATCCTGCCAAGACCTGCTGTAGATTAGTATATCATCAAAAAATACTAACACAATTTTTTTAAGGAAGGATTTGAAAATGGAATTCATCAACCCTTGAAATGTAGAAGGTGCATTGGCAAGGCCAAAAGGCATGGCCAAAAATTCATAATGACCCTCATGAGTTCGAAAAGCTGTTTTCGGAATATCTTCAATCTTCATTATAATTTGATGATATCCTAAACGAAGATCCAACTTGGTAAAAAAAATCGCTCCATGTAATTCATCCAATAATTCATCAATCATAGGAATGGGGAATTTAAATTTAATAGTGAGCTTATTGAGCTCATGCGCCACGAACCATCCTTCTTGTGCACCGATAATATTGGAGAAAGAACTCTGACTAGGTTGAATTATATCAACCTCTAACATTTTTGCAATCATACATTCAATGTCGCTCTTTTGGACAGAAGGATATCTGTAAGGCTTGATGTTTGGAGGAACACTTCCTAGAATCAAATGAATAGCATGATCATGATCACGAATAGGTGGGAGTCCTTTGGGAGTTTCAAACACCTTGGAATGATTGTCCAAGAATTTTTGGAGATCTGGAGAATAGATGATTTTCATGTTGGAACTTATAGTGAGCATAATTGTGAAATTACACCTCGCTGTTATTTATTTAGAATATTTTTCATGACATTATATCTTATTATCTTTCTTGGATTCCCTGTGATACCCCGTTATTCAACTTCCTTTCCTTCTAAAAAAATTTCAAGAAAAGTTATTGAAAATTAAAAGCTACCGTCTCCAAAGATTGTAACCATTGTACTCCTACTACAACATCAACACCTCCCATTGGAATGGAAAGCATTGGACTATTAAATACATATTCCCCCATGGCTAGCTTGATATTATGGCATTTTCCAAAGAAATTTATAGTTCCTACATTTTCAACCATCACTTGACATTCTTGTGCTAGGTATAGGAAGCAATTCAATTCCTCGGCTACCTTACAATGAATAAAATTATGGGTACTACCCGAATCAATCAACATTATTACCTTTTTCTTCTTGATATGTCCTTCTATCTTGAGAGTTTGAGGAGTGGTAATTCCTGCCAATGCATTACATGATATGGTTAGACTCATTTCTTCTTTCTCTATGGTTGGTTCCTGGTGTATATCCTCTTCTTTTGAAGTTTCTTGTTCATTTTCTTCCTCCTATTCACAATCTATGTAAAATAATTTATTCTTAGCACACTTATGACCTTTAGTGTATTTTCTATCACAACTGTAGCAAAGCCCTTCTTCTCTTTTTTCTTCCAATTGTTGTGGTGTCAACCTTGTCGGTTGTGGAAGTCTAGGAGTAGCAGAATTTCCATCTTTATAGATGTGAGTGGTAGGCTTCCTTGTTGCCATAATTTTACATTCAATTTTTCTTGCCAACCTGAATGCCTTCTCCAATGTATCAGGTTCCCAAAGGCGAATCTCATGTTGGATGTTATCCTTTAAAGTCCCTATGAAGACATCAATCATGTGTTCCTCTGGAATGTCAATTACCCTTATATTCAATTTCTGGAAGCCCTCGATGTGCTCCACCACTAAACCCTTTTGTTTGAGATTTATTAATTCGATAAAGAAGGTGTTGGTATTTGTATCCTCATAATGTGCTATCATTTCCTCCGTAAAAATTGACCAAGTGACACTTTTTTACGAGAGAAAAGCCATCGATACCATACAAATGTATTTTGTTCTAAATATAAAGTTGCAATGCATAAATTTTGTGTGTTTTGCACATTATTGAGATCAAAATATTGCTCCACTTGTAGTATCCATGCTACGGGATCCTTGCTATCAAACTTCCTCATATCGATCTTTGGAATATGGTGGGTCTTCCATCCAACATTCGAGTTTATGAAATCACTATTAAAATTTATTTTGTTCTCAACATGAGTTTTCTCTACTATCTGTTCGCCATTAGGAATCATTTATTGTATCAAATTTGTCAAACCTTCCATGTCTTCCTTCAAACCTTCCATTTTTTCTTCCATGTCTTCCATGCCATTCTTCAAACCATCCATCTTAGCTTCCACGCCTTTCTTCAAACCATCCATATTAGCTTCCATGCCTTTCTTCAAAAAATCCATATTAGCTTACATGCCCTTCTTCAAACCATCCATATTAGCTTCCACGCCTTTCTTCAAAACTTCCGTTTCATTTTTTGTTGCTATTTGAGAGAGCGAAATTTGGTGCACTTGCTCTTTAATTTTGATATATCATGTTTCACTTCTCCATCTTCATGAGTCATAGTAGAGTATTATGAGGGCTTAATGGGCGTTGAATTATTTTCAGGGGGCATTTTAGAACCCAATACTAATATCTATGCTTAAATATGCCCTTGGAATCACTTCAAACTAATTTTTCAAACAAGACTTATGCAATTTGAAAAAAAAATACACACCTTTTTCTTGCTTTTGAGGATCTCGATATTGAAACTGAATTACTGTGATTTTGGATCTTCAATATCTAAAATTTGGTCCTGTAGTAGCCCTCTGAATCTTCTTTCGAATTCCACAGGTCTGACTTGATTTAGATGCTTCAAGACAAAATTATTCCCAATCTCCCACAATGACCTAATTATGGACTGGTTCAGTAGTGCGAACTTGTATGTCATGCCGTGTGTCACTGTTTCCTCCTTCGGCTCTAAAATTGATACACAGGAAACAAAAGTACGTGTCATTTTCGCCAATTTTTATATAATTCCAATCCGATGCTCAGAGCGAGAGTTTTGAATATTTTCCCAAGGTCACCTCTTTTAGATGAAATTTTGAAGCCTGAAAAAACCCTAAATTCCACAGATCATATCTCTGAAAATATTGCGAACCAAGATTTGAAATTTGTACAGGAAGTGCCTCAGGATTTCGGCTTCTCGTGGTAAAAATTTCATCTTCTGAACCCTCGTAGAAAAAAAGGTATAGTTAAAATTCCACGATGACCTGTTTGGAGCAGCAAAACCCTAGAATCCAAAGCTCCGATACCAAATGTTATGAAACCAGCTCCAAAAATAAAAGAACAAAGAGATCAAAGCCTTAGAAATAATCCACTTCGAAGGAGAAAAATCCTTTAAATTACATAAATGAACAATTCTTGGATGATACAAATGACAAAACCTCCTTCTATATATAGGAGTCCATGTGGTCACAATATAATCCTAGCCGACCTAACAATAATAATGTAAGGGCACAATAACAACAATATGGGGGTTACGGGGGTAAAAAAATAACAATAAGGGGGCTACACTAACAACAATAATGGACTACAATAGTAATATAGGGACCTAACATGACACTAATAACTTTACAATGACACAATAATCACCTCAATTGGAGCTTGCATGAGAAATTTATGCCTCTCTAAAGTTGATCTATCTTGATTAATCACCATAATTCGAGAGGATTTCAAGTCAACCCCATTTACTCATGGAAAATGGGCTAGCCACGTGGGAACTATAAATAATACTATAGAAGGGTCGAGGTGTAACTCATGTTGAGGATTGAATGGTCAAATTTAACCCCTAGGTTGTCAGTATGTGTTATAATTTTGCCACCGGGAGGAAACATGGTTTCATCTATTTTAGTGCATTTTGTTCCATAGTTGAGTAAGGCATTTGAGAGAGAGAGAGAGAGAGAGAGAGAGAGAGAGAGAGAGAGTAGAAAAATGGGTTTGGTATTTTGTAGTAGGCCATATGCCACATGACTCATGTAATTCCATATAGAGTTCCAACTCCTTTGTATTTGTGCCATTTCCATTCCAAACAAAAGAGAGTAGAGAAAATTTACCTTCTTGGTGGATTTTCTCCTGAAAGGCTTTCCTAGATCATATCTTGGTGTTCATTATGATAGGTGTGTGTTTGTATTATCATTGTCTCTATTTTTTGGATTTTATATATCGCATGCATAACAACAAAATCAGTGATAACATATTTGGAATCTAAAGGAATTTACCCTTCATAGTATAGATTTTATATTATTTTATAAGATCTATTGCAACAAACGATTTAGTGGAATATTCACAACATTTTATGGATCAGATAGAGTTGTATGTTCTACTGGTCGGTGGACTTCATTTTTGTGTCCATGATATCATTCACTATAGTTTTCTTAATGCAATAATAATTATGTTTTGTAGGGTCCAAGTGCTTAGCCACCACCGAGGTGTCTAGCAGAGATTAGAACTATGGTTAGATTAACTCCACATTAAATACTAGGTACAATCCAAGGAAAGGAGGAATACTCAATTAAAAAGTATATTCACCCATATCCTTTATGACGGTGTAAGGCCCATATCAGAGTAATTTGAGATTCCTATGGGGACTTGTGAGGTTTTCTTTTTGCAAATTCAATAAGACATATCACCAACATGAAACATGTGTGGAACCTAATGTTGGTCATTTTGTTGCTTGTACTTTGCATTGAACTTCTACAAGATATCATGCACTTGTTGTTGGAGGTGTTGGGTTCATTTAAAAATTTATTTTTCTTTATATACCTTGGTCTAAGCATGGGAGGACTTCGTTGGTGAATATGTGATGGGTTGAGCTATATCAATGGGGACTAATGGGTTTAAGCCAAAGCACACCTAAAAAGGGATGTAGCCAATAGAGCCACGGAGAGATCTATTACAGTTATGCTAAACATATGGAAGTATCTCATCCCATGTACATATATACTTGGAGTTTTACATATGCAAGATAGCATTATATTGACCACTTCTATTTTTCCATCTATTTGGGGGTGAACGACAATCAATTTTATCAACTTGGCATACATTGGAGACCATATGATGAACCATAAGGTATTAAGTAACATGTTGTCCTTATTTGAGATAATGATCTATGGTATCCCAAAATGAACCCAAACATGCTGCTAAAAGAGCTTACCAATGGCGTATTGTAGCTGAACAAATCCATTGTTTTTAGAAATTTTCAAAACAATAATGAGCCCCCTACTAAAAATTTCCTTATTTTTCTTTATTTTAGGTGAGATTTTCTTCTTTATTTTAGTTGTGTGTTGATTTGGATTTATTATAAACCCAAAAGAACAATTTGTTTTTGTCATTAAAATGTATCATTAATGTCCAATTAGTTCATAAACATGTAAGCAAATGCCTCCCTTGTTCAAATTCTTAATCAGAGGGAATCAATTCTAAAATATTTTTTATATGCTGAAGTCTCATTAATCCAATTTATTTTTAAACATTTTTGGATTGTATATAGTATATAGAACATTATTAATAATTTTCATTTTGGATGAGACTAGATACTATATACCCAATTTTTTTTCATAAAAAGTAAAAACAAAAATAAATAAAATTCTTATGTTTTGAGATTCTATTCAAGTTGTATCAATATTTGGGAGAAAGAGATGTGTACCTCTATGAATATATGAATCTTGTATATCCTTTTTTTACTATCTTATACACTATGTCTAGATCTAGAACTCTTAATAAACACTTTACATCATTAACTTCCAAATGTTGAATACCTAGATGAATTTCCATCAAAAGACTTCAATTATAATCCAAAAATATGTTTAAAATTATGCCAAGCTTGGATATTGAAGATATATCCAGATTTGGGAGAAATCACGAAGTGTACATTACATGACTACCCATATGGCAGATGCCTAGTTACATTTCAAACTCAAGGGCACATCTAGATGTCTTGTACCCTAGATATCTTTTGAATAAAAATTAAATATTACAAAAAATATGATATTTTATATTATTTTCAACTTTATTAGGTTCCATTAAATCATATCCAAATTCAAGAGAAACATAGGTGTGCATAATATTAGCATATTAGATATTTTGATTTTGTTAATGGTGTTGGAAACTGCCAATATACAGGGGGTCTCCCCTATATGAAGTCCCAACTAGACCTCACACCATATGGAGTAGGAGACCCATCTGGGAAATGGGCCCGACTGCCATATTATTAATGATTTTCCTTGGCTATAATAAACAACATAAGGGAGTACACATATACTCTAGAGATGAGAAAGTGAGTTAGCCTTGTGAAGTATTCAATTTCAATGTGTATAAAAGTCATTTCACGGAAAGGAAAAGGAAAGTGAGTATTTAGAAGAAAAGTAATAGTACTATCTTAATAAAGGAACACACATATGTATACAATAATTTTTAATTATCTCGCAAAATATTTCATAAAGAAACAACAATCATGAAAGCAAGAGACACAAAATTCAAGGATGCATATTAAATCCAACAAAATAGTTCATTTTCATTAGTATGTAGAAACACAAACATACACCCCAAATAATGAAAGAGTAGTGTTACAACAGTCATGACATATGCATGAAAGTGCACCGGGTTTGAGAGGTTCAAATCATTAAGTGAAATTTCCAAGATGCACCATTACAATGATACACTACTAGCTCCAATAGTGGAATGTTAAGCCACCACTTGCTCCTCAAAAGGATGATATTCTCTCCTATGTTAGCTTGAGAAGCCAAGGTGAAAAGTCCTTTTCTTGAACTATGAGGGTGTATTTATAACAAATGAGGTGACTCTTCACCCCACTCATGACGCTTGAGCTCCCATGTGACTTTTGAGTTTCTATGTGACATTTGAGATTCTTCATGACTCTAGGAATTTCTAGTGACTTCTCACTTTCCATGTGTGACCCTTGGGCTCCCATACGTTTTACATTTCTTCATTTTTTTGGAAATACAAAATTACATTGCACAAATTGTGGAAAAATACATGGACAACATAGGACCTTTTTGGTGACACTTCGAGAAGCCATAGTTTGGAAACTATGATATAAGACTTCTGAATTGAAGTACAATGCCAATTTCTTTTATTTGTTGTTATATCTTCAAATATGCATGATGGATCTTGCTTGTACTTCATATTCACCCTCCAAAGGGTCTGGTTATAGTATCAGAGTCTTCTAAGTCTTCTTGAGTTATCATCTATCTGTAGTAGTTCAGAGTTTCTTTATCTCTTTGTGCTTTGTCTCCACAAGTGTCTTCTTTCAACCTCTCCTTGATGATCCCTTTGAAAATTGTCTTCCATGTTAGGAAAATAGTACCTGTAAATGAAGCTCATTCATGAAAATATAATATCGGTCCCAAAATCACCTAATCAACCTTATTTCTCATGCAACATGTTGACCTTGATGGAATAATGCGCAAGATATGAGAGAGAGACCTTGGGCACAATGTGCATGATCAGGAGGCAACGAGTGAGGGACTAGGCATTGTGACTTCATAGTGCACAATGGTTGAGGGAGAGACAAGTCAAGGATTAGACTTTAGGTAAGTTCAGGAGGAAAGGATGCATGCTTGGGCACTGTGACTATGAAATGCACAGTGTATGAGGGAGAGGCTCAAAGGATTTCATACTTGAGCACTGAAAGGATCTAGAAGAGGCTCCACTGTCCACTAGAAGTGCGTAGTGCGTAAGGAAAGGAAGGGCTGATCATAATTGCGAATTGGGAAAGTGTAACCAACAAGGCTAAGTGTCCGAGTTCTAAGGTTTCTCACAACACAATTGAAGGAAAATTTCCTCTAAGATTGTGTAATGCGCATTTCTAGGAGATACAAAGTTCATCACTATGGACTAGGAATGCACATTTCATAGTTTTTGGAGGTTGAGAGGTTGATCATTGATTAGGCAGGTTGTGAGGACAAAGAAAACTCCAAAATTAGCTAAGTGTGAGATCAATGAGACAAGAGGGTAAGAGTAAAATGATATAACACGTCATGAACATGATCACACCCACATAAATGATCGACCACATGACAAGAAGATACACAATACCCAAAATCAACATGTATTCATTGAAACGACAACAAAACAAAACTTGTCTTCTAGTGCAATACCTTAGACATACCTTTACAACACAAGTGTCGACTGTAAAGAGAAAGTAAAAAATTCCCCTAATAATGTCTCCAACACATGTACCTATGATACATAGGACCCACTAATGCAAAAGAATGCACTGGAGTTTCCTCTTGAAGGTGCACCATAACTGTCTTTCACAAAGGGTGACACTTCCCTAACAAAAGATGACACTTTGAATTCCTTTAGAAAGGGACCTGAAAACTTAGAGAAAAAGTATAATATCACTTTAACAACTCAAAACAATAGACTTTCACATGATCAAGGAAGGCTCCAAAATTTGAATGTAGGCGAAATTTGGAGGGTGTTGTGTAGTGACATTAGATTCATATTTGATTCCATGCTAACCTTTTGAGTATATCAAAATACAAATATTTAGACAAGGTACATTAGTAATAATACTCAAATTACAGATACATTTCACTTACTATACCCATTATATCTTATCCGGGTAAATTCTTAAATTTTTTTATTGGAAATCTTGGTGAATTCCTAGATACCATATGCAATTCCCCATATATCATATCTGGATCTAGGTTAAAACAAAAACTAATATTTGGTGTACCCCTGATACATCTAGATACTAGATGTTTTTCCACCCAACACATGCACTAAAAGAGTTTAATTGTGGATTTAACTAACGCTGTCAAATTTAATGGCTAGCATCGACATAGTTTGAAATATTGCATGAATGTGCCAAAGTAGACATAAGTTGAAATATTTTGCTATCAATTCAAAACTCTTCAACCATAAGGAGCTACTCATTTATGCATAAAAGTATTTTTTTGCTATCACTGAGTTATTTGCTTTCACCTCTGCATATTCGCTGCACATTTTTTTTTAAAATAATCTAAAGCCAAAACCCTTTCTAGTTTTAGTACTTGGTCATATTATACTTTGGTAATATTTTTGTTCTAATTTCTTGTTTTCTATTATTTGTAATTGCTATTTATTTTCGAAAATTGGTTCTTGTAATTTTTTTTAGAATTTAATTATTGTAGAAACAATGCTTTGAAGAGGAAAATCTAAGAAATTCAAAGCTCCTGAACCCAAATAGAAAGGAATATAGATCAAAATTGATGAATAAGAATACAGATAATTTAGCGAGGAGAAAAATCCCAATGGATCCTTCTATTCTGATACAACTCATAAAGCATGAGTAAGTGGTTGTCATCACTAGGATGAGGTGTATGAATACCTATAAGGAGGGAATTTTGAAGAGGAATATGAATCTTATGTAAAAGACTTCAAGGATATTACAAAATTTGGGTTACACAATGTGTTTGCAAGACCAATAATCCTACCTTATTAAGATATGGTATGATGGATTCTAACTTGCATTGACATTACAACTTGCACTATGGTTAATCACAACAATAAGGCTATATAATATTTTAGGATTCTAACTTGCATTGACATTACAACTTGCACTATGGTTAATCACAACAATAGGGATATATAATATTTTAGACCTAAATAGCTTTCATAAAATGATAAGTTGGATATCCTTGAGGTCCACCTAGAAAAATAATTTCTTTAGAAATTTGAAGAAAATTAATAAATGGAAAAAGGAGGAAAATTAAAGAGTTAATTAAATATTTTTTCTATCACTCAAATTCTTTAAAAAATAAACTAAATAGGCTATACCCAATCCATATGTTCAAGAGGCCACAATTCATGATCATAACCCTACTATGCCGACTATATGGAGAGAATAACCCCCCACACTTTATACTAGAATGGGTGACCTTATTACACCAAGTGGTTAAGAAGGGGATAATTTTCAATTGGGAACAAATACTTTCTTCAAATATTCTATATGTAGTTAAGAAATTAGTGGAAGTTTCCTATAGTATTGAAGTGGGATTTTTTATGTTATCATACTTGATTAACGATGTGTGTGCTACAACTCATTTTCCTCTATTGAGATGGAGTTAGATGCCCAAGGAACAACTTGTTCATGTCGATTATTCTATACTATGGAACAAGAGGTACATAAACCATTTCTATAATATCCATGAGTTTTTCATGGCCCCATTGTATATGATATGTTCTTCGACCTATCTACTCCAAGGGTTACTAAAGAAATTTGGGATACTTTTAAGAATGAAATGAATTGGTTTATGGATGGAATATTTTCCTATTTTAGAATATTTCGTTGTGGGGATGATCCTCACCTACTTCCATGTGTATACTACAAATATTTACCATAAGATAAATCACTTATTCATTGATAATGATAGGGATAATCAAAACTCAAAAAGGTTATGGCCTACTTTCTCCTTCAATGTAAGAATTTATTCATTAATAGATAATAAGCATGCAAAAATTGAAGCAAAAGTGATGGAGGAGGTTTGGTTTTATAATATAAATTTATATAGGCATTACCCTTATGACGTAGTCAATGTGCATTTAGAATCAATTATGTATAGTTAATCTTATATATGTGAATAATGTCAATTCAAATTTGTATTTAAGAGAAAGAAATATGAACATGTATTTTCTAAAATTTATAGTATTTTTTGACTAAGAAGAGAGAGCTCTAATTACTAATTTTCAAAAGGAAAGAACCATTTTTTTTTATAGAATAGATGTATATTTATTGGTAGACAACTTGATAGTATGCTAGAATTAAGAAAAGATATTCCAATTGAAAAATATAAAATAGAGGGAGTGAAACAAGGGACTGAATAAATAATTTTTGATAAATAAAAAACTCCTCAATATGTGATGACTGAATCTAAAACCACAACTAAAAATGACAATGTTCATTCATAAAGAATTATTATTAAGAACACCATTACCAATTTGACTAAAATTGTGTCTCCTACAAGTGTCATAAACCCTTTGGCTTCTAGAATTGGAAGTTTAACTCCTCCTATGTTAGTCTTGAACTAATTAGGTCCTATTAAAGAAACTATTATTCCTTTGGGTGAATACATTTTCAATGAAGAAAATAAACTATTTGAAAAGGGAAGTATAGAAAAATAAATATGGGTGCACTAGAGGAAGAATACTCTCATCAATAACTAGTTTGGAATGCAACTGGCGGATTGACAAATGAAGTGTCCCAAGATACAACATCAACCCTAGGGGATTTTGCTAGTGCTAACAATTGATCTATCAATGAGATTATTGCTGAATTAGACAAATGAAAATATCATCTTGAAGAATTTGGCAAGAGATTAATTAATCAAAAAGAGGAATTAGAGAAAGAATATAAGAAGCAAGTTGACCAACTTAATAATCAAATTTCTCTTATTTCGATAGAAATAGAGTCAAAACATCTATAGCAAATGGAAATAATCAAACAAGAACATTCTAGAGAAATAAAGGCTAGAAGAAAATAAGATGAAATGAATTTGGAACCAATATATATAATTTTTCAATAACAAATCAACTCTTTACAAGAACAATTACAACACTTTCAACTTGAGTAGATGGATCCATAATTAAAAAAAAATAAAAAATCCATGGAAATTAATTTCCAATTAAAGAACATTCAAGAGAAATTCCTCAGTAAGGTGAGTAAAATTAACCATTTTTATCATGAACTTATAAAGTCTGAAAATAACCTTGAACTAGAAGTAGACGATTAAAGAGTTACAAGGGATTCTTTTGATCAAATCAAAGAAATCCTAGACAATATAAATAAAATGATCAAGAAAAAGAAAATGCAACTTCACATATCCTTATATAGTTTGGCAGTTGAATGTTCCAATGTAAATGTCCAGGTCGAGGAGGTTAATTAGTGGTTCTTAGGATTATAGAATTTGGCTTTGAATATTATGGAAGACTAAAATCTTCCATATTCTAGTGATATCAAACAAACCTTTCCACACCAATTCTGTTTAAAAAGTTTTGAGGAGAAGCGAGATAAAAGTAAGGCAGATATTTTGAAGGTAAATCAATGGAACAATGAATCAAGTAATTTTTTTTTATCTCAACCCATAGAGTATTCAAAATCCATTGCGAATTTCTTTTCTTGATATAGAAATAATAATTCAAACATCAAAACAAGGAGCCATCAATATGACAACACTTAAAAAATATTAATCCTCCACTTGTTCCCTCATAATCAATCTCTAAAACCAATGGGATAGTTATCTTAAGGGAAAGAACAATGGGAAATAAATAACTTTCTTTTCTCGAGGAATTATTCTTGGATAGGTATTCTTTTCTAAGAAATGAAGTTAAAAGTAAATCACAAGAGAAAATGAAGAGGAATAGTCTAGATAATGGGATTTGAAAATGAAAATGGGGGTTGGAAACTTTGGTTGGATTATTGGATTCTTTTGTCTATTACTTTAGTTTTTTGTCTCAATATTGTAATATTTGGAAAAAAACAAGATTCCCCTTTCTCGGAACTAGAGTTTTTTTCTCATATGCTTTGGGACTTTAGTTTGAACTTATGTTCTCTTGCTTGGAACTATATTTTTCTTTGTTATATGATTTGTGACTTTAGTTGAAGTTATGTATGTTTATGAATTTTAATTGAAGCATGAAGTATCACATATTTTGAGACAAAAACTTGTGAATGGATTATCAATGATAATTTACATTTTTGTGAAGTATTTATTTGTTAATCCTTTACTATTTTCATGCGTAGTTTATTATCATGAGATGTTATGTTTCAATTGATGTAATTGTCAAATATGAGTAAACACGTTGCAATTTTTTTGATAGCTATGAATTTGAAAAAAAAAAACTATAGAGTTTATGTGTGTTAAATGTATTGAAGAAATGAATGCTTTCCTTATTCAATAATAAAATATTTACTTCATATTTGAAATGATTTAATGTTCACACACACACAATTTAGTTTGCATTTGATTATTCTAGATTAGTTTATAGTATAAATTATTTTTACTTTCATTCCTTTGAATTGAATTTTATTCAATAAAAAAATCTATAGTTGCATTCGGGCCCAGATACAGGTGAATATCACCATACTAAATAACTGTATACCTAATTTGGTCCTTGATTGGGTGACATTCCTAAATTTTTTTTCCATCGTCAACCATTTTGGCGCTATAAAGAGGTCCTGAGCAAGAAAACCCTCTATAGCCTTTTTTTGAATCTATTCATTTCATAATGGTTCTTATTCTTGTTTTGGAACACACTTTTATTTTGTGTTGGTTTTATGGGAGTATTTCTAGAGATACAATAAATTTATTGCAAAAGTTGAGCTCGAAAGATATATGTGATGACATTGAAAGAATTTTTACTCTTACCTTAAGAGGAAGAATCAAAATCTAGTTCTAAGAGTTACAAGCTAGATCTATTCATTCATGGAAATAGTTCATGCAATTGTTTCATGTTACGCATTACGAATATGATTACGATAATTTTTTTTTATAATTATAAAGTCTTCATAGGTTTGAAGATGTAACAACCCTGGTTAAAAATCCATGTAATGAAGTTAATAAAGGAAAAATAAGACCAAGGTCATGGGACACGTATTCTAAGCTGAATGTTGGGAAAAACATAGTGATGGGGATCATTGGTGATTAATTAATGGCTATGGAAATTGGCAAAGGAAATGGAAAATGAAAAGTGGCATTAATTAACATTTTATTTATGAAAATAATGAAAATTAGGAGAAAAGGAAGGTGAAAGGTCACATATTGCACGTGAGGAGGAAAATGAAGGAAAAATAATGGAAATTGAAGAAAATAGAGGCCTCGATGATAAACATTCTTATGAGGATCAGTTCACAACCTTTTGTCAGTTTAAGCTTGGAGCTCTCTCTCTATTCTCTTTCTCTCATAATCTTGCACACTTCAAGAAATCTTGGAACACATTGGGTTTGGAGAAAGAATGCAAAGGAAAGCAAGAAAGCGCAAGAGGGAAACAGGATCAACAACTACAACTAGATTACTTTGTAGGCACCAAGTTACATGTATGGTTTACTTGATATTTTTGGCATGCATGGTGTTTGCATGTTTTTATTTGGTTATGATGTTTCATTAGCATGGAAGATTGCCTGGATTGACAATGGTTTTGCCTAGCCTTTCCATTTCCTAGATAGCCATGGTGTTGTGGGTTTTCCCTTTCGTTTTTTGACTGGTGCTTATATTCCTTATGGATGTGTGTTGAATTATTATTTCCTAGAGCCTTGGTTGGACAAATGCTTTTGAAGCTCCGAAATAAATCGGGCTGAGTTACTAGTCATGGAAGCTTTGGCTGGAAAAACGATTTAGAGCCCTTGGTGCGTTGAGTTACTAGTCCTGGAGCCTTGGTTGGACAAAATATTTGGAGCCCTGTGACAACTGTGGGCTGAGTTACTAGTCTCAGAGCTGGGTTGGAAAAAAATTTCTAGAGCCCTGGATAGCTTGGGTAGAGACCGATCTATTGATGTTAGTGAAATCTGACCGTGAGGTAGAGTCACTGATTAAGGGTTGAGGTGGTTTGGCCTTTGGAAGTTCTGGTTTCATTTTGGTTCCCACATTCATGATTGGAATATGGCACGAGGGTGATTGGGTGAAAGAGATATTTGGTTCAACCCAATCTATGGTCAGGTGGTATGTTGAAATCCCTAACTTGGTTGGATTTTCATATGATAATAAGATCTCTTTTCCTCTTGTGTTTTATGAGTACATGTACTTGTTATTATGTGGCTTTAATGGTTGTTCTATCAATGATATTTCTCTGGTTATGTGTTGGTTATAAGTATTGTTTTATGATAGACTTGAGTTATGGCTCTCATCATGTTTTGATTATTAAATGAAATGTTAATGAATGCATGACCTAATAGATGATATTGCAGCTATTATGAGAGGGAATTATAACTTCTTGATGATTCTCAAATAAGTATGAGACCCCTATGTTCAGATGTGTATTTATGACTTATACATTACATGTTCATGATGCGTTTGACGGAATGATTTCCATTGTTAGGCCTGGTTTGGTCAAGTTCTTGTCTAAATTTTATATTTATGGCTTCTTCTTGGTGTCATTCATTGTTATGGAAAGTTTCATTAATTTTTATGCAATGGTTTGAAGACTAGCCCTAGAAAAGTGCCTTAGATCTCATGGTTGCAAGCATAGAACTGGGTGAAAAAGACTACAATCGCTCCCTTGCACACTTGTGCATGTAATTGGAGGGTTACAATCAAATTCGTATAGTGTCGTGTTAGCGTCTGGGAGTCCAGGACACAAAAAAAGGGGTCTAACTCAGGGTTTGGGCACCCAGAAGGGTGGTTTAGCCCTTGGGGGTCCTGTAGCACCCGAGGGAAGTCAATAAAGTTTTTGGTTTTTCGATTCCACTTCCTTAAGGTGATATACAAGGTTGAGTCATATCATAGTAACTCTTCATCACATATTTACCCCGGTGGACTGGTAATATTGGGTAAGTGTGGGAGGGGGACGTTACAAAAGATGAGTCTTTTGAATATTTTCTTTATAGGTTTAAAATGATTTTTTTAAAAATTTCCTATTAAAGAAAAACTATTTGCAAAAGTCTTAATGGAAGGATTTCATTATCTTTTTCCCTATCCCTTGTATAGAAAAGAAAAATAAAAGAAAATAATATATATATAGTGTATGTAATGATGGTTTTGTTAGAACATAAGTTATTAATCTATCATTGTTCCAGTATTCATCTATTATAATTAATGAAAATTTGAAAAAAATGAATATTTCTTTTCTTCCAAAGAAAAATTAAATGTCACTGGGTTATGTTAAGGACATAGATTGGAAAACATTGATAGTCAATTAGCTAATAGAGAAGCATTTTAATTAGCATCTTCTGAAAGTTACTTATCATTATATACAAATCTATTTGCATATTGTACTTTAAGTAATAATTAATTTGATTGTTATATGTAAACTCATCTAGATTTAAATACATACTTAGATTATGAGAGAGATTTTATATAACATAGTGGCTATGAAATGATAAAAGGTTTAGCTTAAGATACTAGGCTAGAAATGGACTAATATAAGTATGATTTTGAACAATGACATTCATTTTCTTTTAATGCACTTGTTGATGTTAATCAACCTAACTTGTTATGTATCTTGGAATAAAAAGAAGTTATTTATGATGATTCACTAGAATTTCGATAACATTGTGATACTTCACATTATGGTAATGGTTATCTTAGGTTTTCCTGTGATCAATTTGCATGAAAAATCTACGCAATAAAAACACTTTATAGTGAAAATATCATTACTAGTGATTATTATTTTATAACATTTATATTTTTAGATCATGAGTGCTCTCTCCAAGAAAGAGAATCCTTTCATAATCATTTTTATCTAATAATGCAAGATCATGATGAAGTATGTTCTATTCATAATAATTCTTCACAAATATTTAATGATGCTCAATTCGATTTCAATACCTCAATTGATACTGATTGGCAAGAATTTTCCATAAACAAGTTTTCATTAATCCGTAATAACAATGTATTTTTTATAAATAAAAACTTTGCATTATAATTATATATAAATAATTAATTGGAATGATAATTAGTGTATATATTAAAATGAATTTCAATCTAATTCATCCCTGGTTAGTTTTTCAACTCTATTAATATTATAAAAACACTTATTATCCATGTAATCGATCATTCTGTTGTTAATAATAAAAATCATTTTAATAATTCATAGTATGAAACTTGGGAATCATGTATACCTTCATTATTTTTACTTTGTAATTCCATTCTATCTAAAAGACCGATAAACAAATTTAACTATGAATTTTCTTCATTTGAATCATTACTTGAAATTGAATTTAAGGATTCGTTCGTGTCGGATTGCTTATCTAGGTTTTCATCAGAATCAATATTTGATAAACACTATGAAATAAGCTTCGTTAGAAAAGTCTTATAAAGATAAATGTCTTCTGAAAATAACTTTTTCTTTTTATATATGATAACTGATACGAATTATTTTATTATTATTAAAGGTTATAACTGATACGAATTATTTTTATTATTATAACTTTTTATATATGATAACTGATACGAATTATTTTTATTATTATTTTCATGAACAAATAATTCAATCTCAGAATTATTTCCCTCGTTATATTGGTTTTTTACTTTTACGTAATATCTTGATTATTTGGATAGTTTATTTGAAATTTTTAGTGTTTCACTTTTATTAATTAGAGATCATTACTTTTCCGAATTAGATTTTAGTTTGAGAAATCTTTTAATTAGAATTTAATTTTTTTTGTTTTTGGTTTTGTTTTTGTTTTTTTGTTTTTGTTTTTTATTATAAATTAGATATAAAAAGTTATTTCAATTCTATAATTAAGAATTTTTTTAAAGCTTATTTATCTCAAATATTGATATTAAATTTTCAAATATCTAGCATTGAAATGTTAATTTTGGTGGAATACGAGGACTTATTAAATTACATATAATATGAGGACTTATATATCTTTGAATCTTACCCATTTCATCACTTACAAATAAATTTGATAGTTTTTGGAAAAACCTTTGGAGTTAAATCATAAGAGCATGATATTTATTTAGAAAAATAAAATAATAATTGTATCTCTAGGCTTCATTCACCAAATTGGGTATGCAATTATCTCAAATAAAAAGGGTGAGATTAAATAAATATAAGAAAGTACAAAACATTATAATAGTGTGGAAATACAAGTACAAGTAAATCCATTGGGGCTATGGACACTCACTGGCAATGACTGCATGCTTGTTTTATCAAGGCTATGGACACTCACAAGAAACAAAACAAAGTCAGGATAAGCGGTATGATGAATATAATAACAAAAGTGTTCTGAGACACAAATTTTATTAATCAACAAAAAAATAAAATTACGTAATAGATGTAATAGATGCAAGAGGCTAAAACAATCTCTTAATACTCTTGCATGATGAAAAAAATAAGCCTTAAATCAACTTATATACTTAAACTAAATTGGTTATGGACAACTTATCACAAATGACAAGTGTCCATTCACATTAAATGCAATACTAACAAATTTCTTAGTTTTCAAAGAAAACACACCAGAAAGACATACTTTAATTATTCTATTTGAAGTTTTTTATTTTTATTTTTTTGGAATCAGGTTAATAATGTTTTATTGGATTGTGTCAGAGAAGAGTTAGTGATAGGAGGACTTGAGGACTGGGTTTGAGAGGCGATCTGGAGATGAAATTACAGGTCATGTTGGAAGAAATTTCCTTTGCATTAGACGAGTAGAGGACGTTGCATTGCTACTAGTCCTCCATGCTTCTTGAGATGTCATTCAGGTTCAAGATGATATCACTCCAAAAGCTCAAAAAGGAAGGGGGGGGGGGGGGGTGGTGGGCGCGTCGTGTAAAAAAATCCCTTTCAGGTTTTCATTCTCTAATATTTCAGCAGTAATGACTTTCACTAAATAGTGATATTCTATATGGTTCAGGTCGCAACAACACCATCATGGAACTAGAAACATGATATGCCTGATGCAAGGGTTTTGGGACCAATTGTCGGCTAGTCTACAATGGCTGAAGTTGCATCATTTGTTTGGGGAAACATTTATCCCAATGAAGTCATCGTTCTCATGCTCTAGGCAGGTATACTACAAGACCCAGAAAACGCCTTCTTTGAGCCCATATTTTCTATTGAATCAAATCATGCAGGTACATGCCCATTTCTCCAGCCAATTTGGGGTGAAATATTAGATCCATGCACATACAACCTTTGCAACTCTCTATATGGTGCATATCTACCAAAAAAATCCTCTTCTTCACATTGATCTGGATTGGGTGGAGGAAAGGATGAGCTGAAACAAGAGGAATTTCATATCTCTATCAAGTCCTTAAATGGAAATCCTTTCCTTTTCTGGGTCGCAGATTCAGACACAGTGACAAAGCTGAAGCAAAGTATAGAGCATCGACTAGGTTCTCCTGTAAATACATATTGTCTTCTTTATGAGGGAAATTTGCTTTAGAATCTGTATTAGTTGAAAGATTATTGTATTTCAAGAAACTCCACCATAATATTGAACCAGAGGCTGTATGAAGGTGCTTCGGGATCCATGAACCTTGGAGGTTATGTCTCCTAAAAGGATGTGATGCAAGGGAAGGGCTAAAATTCATTATATTTTCCAAGTACAACCTTGGACCTTACTTTGTTGAATAAATGCAACAAGCCCCTGTGATCCAAAAATGAAAGTGAAGGTTTCATTGATTAAATTACAAGTTTTTTTTTTTTTTGGTCCTTTTAGGCAAAATATCGAAATTGAAAAAGTACACAAACATAAGTTAATTTGTAGAAATTTTACAGTAATAAGGGGACAAAATGAAACATAAAACAAGATCAAATTGATACCGGAGTTCACCCATCTCGGGCTACGTCTCTGGGTCTAGCTTCCAATGGTGACCACTTCATTAAAATTCTCAAATGTTCATTACATCAGTTTACAAGCTTAAAACTAAAAATTTGACTTGTCCATGATGCTCAAAACACTCAAAATCCCCCCATCTAGGCTCTTATTGAGTTCAAAAAGGTTAAAAAATTGAGTAAAATATGCCCCTTCAAATTTTTGTCTGAAAAAATACTTTACAAAAGGTTTCGGTTCTGACAAAAATGTTCAACAAATAGGCCCATGGCCTATTGGTCAGGTGATTTGATTAACAACTTGCAGGTCACGGGTTTGACCCGTCAGAGGTGCACTTGGTTGCAACTTTTTTGAGCGGTAACTAGTTTTCATTAAAAAAAATTAATGGGCCATTGGCCCTTTGGATCCTCCTCTCCCGTCGGTCGTATGGCCACATAATGCCATGGGTCAAGAGCCATAATCCATGTGCACTCCACTCTTCCCGCCTTCGGTTGTATGCCACATAATAAAACTGTGGGTTGGGCTAGTCGAGCTAGCCCGCCGTCTAGCCCACTACCCCCAACCATCGGAGTTTTTCACATTAAATATAATCCATCGTCTATATATTAATAAGTCCCATGTTTACAATAGGGTGGTGGACTTATGAAATTGAGGTCAGTGGTTCGAATCCTGTGGAGGCTTGTTGTTTGATCAAATAAAATTTGGCACCATCCAGAGGACCATGCAGTGCACTGGGATTGGGCCACGTGTCACTTTGTGATTGGCACATATCCCAAAAATTCAACCCAATAACAATGTGCCACGTGTCCTTACGGGATTGGCCCAATTGTCGGCTTCTGATTGGCTCCCTCTTGAGAGGTCGCACTTCCTAGTCATCAGATGACATCGACACCACGTCAGCATACATAATTCTAGGTCAACATCTGTACCTTCACAATCAATATGCAACTTTGAGTTTTTGTTTGTTTTCCTAAAAATTCAAAACATAATAAATTTCTCATACAGTGTCAGATTTAGGTGATTCAAGCGTTGTTGGAATTAGAACAACGAGATCTATGATTTGACGCTAGTTTTGGGATAATTTGAGCACTTTGATTATTGAGAAATTTCTGGATCACTCCTCCCCAATGGAAGATTTTGTACCACCGAAAGTATATATTTATTCAAAAAGTACGCGAGGGTACAACTCCCTCACATTTATGATCTCTATCCATCTTGTTTTTCTTGGATTGGTAACTTTGAGCCCCACATGAAGATACTCTACATTGCCTCTGCATTAAGTTCTTATTCTCTTGTCAAGTATAGTATATTCCTCCAACCCATTCAAACATTCGGGAGGAAAATATTCTATAGATGGAATATGAACATTCTCTTCTTAATCAACAACCATATGAGGTTCATAAAATCTCATATTTTCCACATTTACAACAAAATAAATTTGCATGTAAGGTGGAAAATCTAATCAGAAAGAGTTATTATCAATCTTCTCCAATATTTTGAAAGGACCATATTTGATTGGTTTGAGATTTTTACCTTCACCTTGAAATATTTCCTTGTTGATGTACAACCAAACTTGATCTCCCACTTGGAAATCATGATCAAACTGATGCTTATCATACCTTCCTTTGTACTTGGCTTGGATTTTCTCTGTCTGTTCTTGTACCCTTTGATGCACTAATTGGATTTTTTTAATGAAATTTTTGAATTTTTCGACATCACTATGTCCATCTACTGCAATATATTTACCAAATATGAAATCCAAAGGAGACTTTGGAAAATAACCCAAACAAGCTTCAAATGGAGATACTTGTGTAGATGAATGCTTGGCACGATTGTAGGCATGTTGGATGTAATGTAAATGCTAATCCCAATGCTTAGGATGCTTACCACAATATCCTCAAAGGAGATTAAATATTGTTCTATTCACTACCTTTGTCTGACCATTGATTTGTGGATGAAATGTTGTGTTTTTCTTCAAATTTATGTCCACGAATTCCCATAAAATTGACCAAATTTTCTCGATAAATCAAGAATATTGATTAGAAACAATAGAAGTAGTCAACCCAAAATGAACACATACATTTAGGAAGAAAATCTGAATATTTTTTTCAGTTGTGACCTATTTCTTACAAGGCATTAACACACACATTTTGTTGAATCTATCCATTACAACATATAAATAATCATGACCTTTCCTAGACATAGGTAGTCCCCCTACAAAATCCATAGAAACACTTTCCCAAGGACGAGAAGGGATGGGAAGTGGAGTGTAAAAACCCAATTTCATATTGCTTGGTTGAATAATAGCACACATAGAACATCCTTTTACATATCTTGATACAATTTCATTCATATGAGGCCAATAAAAATACCTTTGTAGTTGAGTAATTGTTTTTCCTACACCAAAGTGACCAACAATAAGAGAAGTATGGGCTTCCATTGTGACATTAACTCTTTCACCCTGTGGAATACATAACTTGCCAAGATGATACAATAAATTTCTATGAACATGATAATCCAACTCTTCAACATGATTTCCTTGACTCAAATTTGCATAAACATCTTTAAAATATTAATCTTGAGCATACTGTTCAACATAACATTCTTACATGATTGAATTATGCTTAAGAATGACAGATGCAATAACAATAGTCCTTGATAACATATCTGCAACTTTGTTGTAAATATATCTCTTATACTTGATAACCAAATGAAATTGCTGCAGAAATCTCATCCATTTGAAATGTCTAGCATGTTGTAGATTGGTTTTTGATTGTAGATATTGCAAAGGTTGATGGTCAATATGAATAATCGTTTCTTTACCCATAAAATAATGCTTCCATTTATTCATGCTTTGTACCAAATCATACAACTCTTTATCATAAGTTGGATAGTTAATTACTGCATTGGAAAAGGTTTCAAAATGATAACATATTATCTTACCATGTTGCATCAACGCTGCCCCCATAACATATTCGCTTGCATCAATTTGAATTTCAAATGGCTGCTTGAGATCTGGAAGTGCTAGAACTAGTGTTGTGCTGATTTTCTCTTTTAAAGTGTCAAAGGATTTATGTTACTTGCCTCCCCACTGAAAGATTTGCTTCACACTCGTCAAAGCGATAGTGCTCCAACAGATGAGAAGTTAGCGATAAATTTTCTCCAATATTCGGCTGCTCCCAAAAAGATCCTAAATTTTGTTACATTATTGGGTTTAGGCTAATTCACAATGAATTCAACTTTGGAGGGATCAATATTTAATTCACCACCTCCTATAATATGACCTAAGTAAACCAAATAAGTTTTCCCAAATTTACATTTATACATATTCAAATACAACTTTTCCTTTTTAAGAAATCTAAAACTTTTGCATTCTTAACATGCTCTTCACGAGTATTACTAAAAATCGGAATATCATCTACGTATACTATGGAAAAATCATCAATGAATGGCCACAATACATCATTCATAACTCTCATGAATGTAGCAGGTGCATTACAAAGCTCAAACGACATAACTAATGATTCAAACAATCCTTGTTTTGTCTTAAAAGCAATTTTCCAAATATCATCTTTAACAATCCTTATCTAATGATAATTTCTTCTTAAGTCTATTGAGAATTCGATTGGGCAATGATTATGATTAATTATCTTTTACTTGATAACTGCTTGTGTTTCCTTTTTACTTATTATTATTTTTCCTTATTATTATATGTGTGAAGCATCAAACAACTACCAAAACAATAAGAACAATGACACAATATATAGGTTGCAAGCCAGGGCCAAAACCTCTCCTCTTGAGAGGAAACCCCTAAAATATATTCTCTTCCTTATGGATCATTCAATTGACGAATTCCACGACCTTACGACTGATACCAAGACCAAACTCTTGAGATGATGTGCCAGCTTCGATCTAACCAAACCTAGTCAAATATATTCTAGTAGCACTTCCTCGGCCTCCTACTGCAAGATTTTGGGCCTCGTACTGCATATCTTAAATTCCTGCTTTACTGCAGCTGTTGTTACCACATGTGGGAACTTATATCTTCTTCTAAAGCCATCCTATGAAATTTACTTGCCTTTCCTTGAATCTTGGAGCTTGAGAGAGACCATTGGTGACCTTTTCTTGACCTCTTTGCCTCCTTTCATCCAAAATAAAACTTGTAGTTGGATGCCCTAGGTATTTCACAGAAACCCTGGTCTTCTTCAGCACATGAGAGAGAGAGAGAACTAGCCCAAAACAAATATCCTTTTTCCTTCCTCTTCTTCGTTGCCTTCTCTTTTCTCTTCTTCACTAGAATGAGTGTGAGTGTGTGTTAAATGGAGGATGATTTCCTCTCTATATATAGGCTTCTTCAAGGGTGGACATGGCTCTTCATTTAGGTCGACTTGGCAGCTGCCAGACCAACTTGGTCTTGGAGGGTATTGTGACACTTTTAAAGACCAAAATAATTTTATTTACAAGTTACATTGTGCCCAGTGGGGTCTTCAACTTATGACAATGAATCTTTTGACTTATTGACCCAGGAAAAACCCTAGAAGCACTCATTAGGTGCTTGAAATATAAAATAAAATAACTTGAGCACGAAACCCATGCTCTAAAATAATAATAATAAATTTTATTTTCATTTTATAATTTTCAAGAATAAAAAATAACATTCATAATTATGAATACCAAACCTATTTACACATTTTTCAACACTCCCTCTTAACTAGGGAGGTATTCATAAGAGGTACATTGACATTCTCAATCTGAAGAGATCTCATAAGAAGAGTTAGATTTGAAACCCATCTGTCTAGCATCATGTCAACCATCATTTTCATATAGCAAGGCCTTGATTAACAACCCTATCTCTCCACAATATTAGAGCACAATGCTGGCGAGACCAATGATTTATAAACACCATCATCATTGTCTCTCAAGGTACATACTCCACTCGAGTGTTCACCGAGTATGCTCTTCTTTGGACTATTCTTATCTTAGATATCTATTCCTCAAAGAATATCGGTCCATGACTACTATCGTCTTGGATTCCCTACCATATCCTCAAAGAGTATCAGATGTCATATAGTTACCCAATGCTCCATTATTTCTTTCCAAGTAAAGATAAGAATGGTGTGCCTATATATCCCTCTCAACTAGGCCTCTCAACTAGGGAGGATATATCAACCAAGCCAAGCTTGTCTCTCAAGTACACAAGCTTCTTGTTAGGAAGATATTTTTTCAATATGCCAGCTACCTGCTCATCAATGGATATATATTGTAGATGCAACACACTATTTTGTACTATCTCACGAATATAGTGATACTTTTTGTTTATATTCTTTATCTTTCCAAGAAATAACGGGTCTTCAAACAATCACATACAATTGGTGTTGTCACAATGTATCATTGTATGGTCCATCGGTCCTTCGAACAGGTCAGATAACAACTTCCTTAACCCGACTGCTTCTCTTCTTACTACACATGTTGCAATATACTCAGCCTCAACACTAATCAAAGAAAATGTGTCTTACTTTCTACTCATCCATGAGATCATGGAGGGTCCCAAATTGAAACACCCCCCCCGTAGTGCTTCTTCCATCTGACTCGTTGCCTCCCCATTCAGAATATGTATATCCAATCAGGTGGACATCATTGCTCCTATCATATTTAAGGTAGTAGTGGATAGTTCCTTGTAGATATCTCAATATATTTTTTGCTGCTATATAATGATCATGCTTTAGCTCCAATTGGAATTGAATAAGAATGTGTACTGCAAAGCATATGTCTGGTCGAGTATTCACTGAGTACATCAGTGAGCCAATCAGTTTTCTATACTTGGAAGGATCCACACAACTAGATTCAAAACTCCTTAGTCTCTTCAAGTTCATGATAATCGAAGTGGCCACGAGTTTACAATACATCATGTAAAACCTCTTCAACATCTTGATCACTTACTTTCCTTGACCCAGATAGATTACATCAGGTCCTTGCTAGAATTCTATTCCTAGTTAGTAATGCATCAGCCCCAAATCCTTCAAGTCAAATTATGCTGCTAATTTCTTATTACGCTCTTAAATTCGACCTTCTATACGTGTAAAGAGAAGATCATCTACATATAGAAGAATGGTTACATGTTCTCCCTTCACAACCTTGATATAAAGGTTCAGATCAGTAGAAATTTTTATGAAGGCTATTCTTTGTAGGTATGCATCCATTCTAGCGTATCATTCCATTGGTGCTTGCTTGAGGCCATATAATGCTTTTTGAAATCTACAAACATATGCCTTCATGTCATTAAATTCAAATCCCAAGGGTTTCTCTATGTATACTTCCTCATCAATTGTGCAATTTAGAAATGTAGTCTTGACATCCATTTGGTGGATGTTCCATCCCATCGATGTTGCAATGCACCATTTTGAACTAGCTCTCAAATGTAGTGATACTTTTTGTTTATATGCTTTTTATTTCCATGAAATATTGGGTTCTCAAACAATCATATACAATTGGTATTGTCACAATGTATCATTGTAGGGTCCATCCTTCCTTCGAATAGATCAAATAACAACTTACTTAACCATACCACTTCTCTGCTTACTTTACAGGACGCAACATAATCAACCTTAGCACTACTCAAAGAAAACGTGCCTTTCTTTCTACTCATCCATGAGATCATGGAGGATCCCAAACTGAAACATCCTCTTGTAGTGCTCCTTCCATCCTGCTCACTGCCTCCCTAGTCGAAATCTGTATATCCAAGCAAGTGGACATCACTCCTCCTATTATATTTCAGGAAGTAGTAAATAGTTCCTCGCAGATATCTCAGTATATGTTTTGCTGTTATCCAATTATCATGCTTAGGATCCACTAGGAATTGAATGAGAATGTTTACTACAAAAAATATGTATGGTCGAGTATTCACCAAGTACATCAGTGAGCCAATCAGTTGTCTATTGAGAAGGATTCACCGAGCTCGATTCAAACTACTTATTCTTTTCAAGTTAGTGATAATCAAAGTCATCATAGGTTTGAAATCCATCATATCAAACCTATTCAACATATTTATCACGTACTTTCCTTGCCCCAAATAAATATCATCAGGTCCTTGCCATACTTCTAGTCCCAAATATTAATGCATCAACCCCAGATCCTTCATGTCAAATTCTGCTAGTAGTCGCTTCTTGCATTCTTCAATTCGACCTTCTAGACATGTCAAGAGAAGATCATCTACATACAAAATAATTATTATAGGTTCTCCATCTACAACCTTGATATACAGGTTCAGATCAGAATAATTTTTTGCGAAGCCTATTCTTTGTAGGTATGCATCCATTATAGCATACCATGCCCTTAGTTCTTGCTTAAGGCCATATAATGCTTTCTTCAATATGAAAACATATGCCTTCATGTCTTTAACTTCAAATCCCAAGGGTTTCTCTATATAGACTTCCTCATTTATGGTTCCATTTAGAAACAAAAACTTGAAATCCATTTGATGGATGTTCCATCCCATCGATGCTGCCAGAGAGACCAATGAACGAATCATTGTATACCTTGATTTCGTAGCAAATGTCTCTTCATAATTGATGCCTTATTATTAAGAGAAACCCCTAGCCACAAATATTTCCTTATATTTATCGATACTTCCATCTACCGCATGTTTGATCTTGTAGATCCATTTTGAAGTTACCACAAATTTATCTTCGGGCCTTGGTACAATATCCCAAACTCCATTCTTAATTATATATTGATACTCTTCATTCATGGCATCCTTCCATTCCTTATGATTGACATCCTCCTCAAAAGTGGATGGTTCAACTTCTATTATTTTTGTCATGTATGCAGCACACCCAAAATATATCTTGGGTTTCTTACTTTCTCTAAATGAGCCTTGCGCTGCCCCATGACCTTCTGCATCAAGTAGTTTAGACCTCAACCAGTTTGGTCTCTTTCTTGTTTCGAGGAGTACCATAGGTTGAACGGGTTCACTGGGACCCTCATCTTCATGATGAGTTTCTTCTTCTTCCCTATTAACTTCCAATTCAAATACTAGAAGTTATTCATCATCAAAGTGCATGGGAAGTTCCTTAGATTTATCAAAAGCAATACTTTCATCAAATATTACATATCAAATTACTTCTATATGGTGTCCTTCCTTTATGTAGAATTTATAGGCCTTAAAGGAATTGTTGTAAAAAAAAAGTGTTCCTCTCATGCCTGATGGATCCAACATCTTTCTTTTGTCTTTTGGTATATGAATATATATGAGAAACCAAAATATACAGATATGATTCACAATTGGTTTCTTCCCAGTGAATACTTCCTTGGGAGTCTTGTTTTCTAGTGACTTGTGGGGACTTCGGTTTTGAATGTATACAGTTGTCTTCATAGCTTCTCCCCATAGGAATTTTGGTAGATCTTGAGTGTGTAACATTACCATTACACTTTCCTCAATGGCTCGATTATTTCATTCTGCAACTCCATTTTTCTCAAGATTATATTGGAATATCAACCCCCTCTTAATCCCAGATTCCTTACAAAATTCTATAATATCCTTGGATGTATATTCTACTCCATTATCAGATCTCAATATCTTGATCCTCCTTTCTGTAAGGTTGTCTACTTTAGCTTTGAGTTCTTGAAATTTTGTAAATACTTCATCCTTAGTTTTCATTAAGTAAACCTAGGTATTTCTTGAATGGTCACATATAAATCTGACATAATATAGATGACCTCCAAGTGATTTAGGAGCCAAAGGGACACATACATAAGAGTGAATGAGACCCAATATTTCTTTTGACCATGAATCACTGCTTCCAAATGATCTCTTGGTATTATTCCCCAATGCACATCCCTTACATATCCCTTCATAATCTTCATTCAACTTAGGTATTCCATATACTATGGTGTTTAGAGATTTTAGGATCTTGAAATGAAGATGACCAAATATTCTATGTCATAATTTAGATGGGATAATTTCAATGTGAACCAAGGCTTGAACTAGAGGAGATGTAAACCTGTAAAGGCTTCCTTCTCGAATACTAATAAATTTAGAATTGTCTATACTTGAGTGCTTCATACAACAACCTTTCCATCAGTGAAGGATACTGTATCACCCTTATCTTCTAGATTTGAAATGGAAAGTAAGTTCTTATGCAAACCTGGAACAAATAGAATGTTGTTGAGGTGGATGTTGCTTCCATTCTCCAGCTCTATGGAAGTTTATCCACAGGATAGCTCTTGTTATCTCCAAGCTCCTTTGAATAAGAATATTTTACCTTTGATAAAGTATTCAATTGTTTGTGATGATCTATCGTGTGCCTAGATGCACCACTATCAATGACCGGACTATTCTCGTCTTGGAATGTGCCAGTGAGTGCCAAAAAGAGACCTTCATCCTTTGTAGAGAATAAGAGACTCCATGCTTCCTTGATGCCTTTATTGAGATAATTTGCTACCTTTGAACATTTCTCGATGAAATTATTTAATGAAGAGGAGATATTCATGATTCCATTTGCCAACCTTAGCTCTCATACCATGTTGAGAATTCAATAGGGCAATAATTATGATTAATTATATTTTACTTGATAACTTCTTGTGTTTACTTTTTACTTATAAGATTTTTTTCTTATTATTATATGTGTGGAACATCAAACATCTACCAAAACAATACGAAAAATGACACGGTATATGGGATGTAAGCTAAGGCCACAACCTCTCCTCTTGAGAGGAAAACCTTTAAATATATTCTCTTCCTTATAGATTCTTCAATTAAAAAATTCCATGACCTTACGACTCAGACCAATACCCTCCAAGGCCAAGAAAAACCTCTTGAGATCATGTTCCAACTTCAATCTAGCAAAACCCAGTAAAATATCTTCCAGTAGCACTTCTTCGGCCTCCTACTGCAAATCTGAAATTTATGCATTACTACACTGCTGCTACCACACGTGATAACTTCAATCTTCTTCTAGATCCCTCCTCTGAACTTCACTTGCCTTTCCCTAACTCTTGGAGCTTGATAGAGACCCTCTGTGACCTTCACTTGACCTCTTTTCTTCCTTTTCTCCAAGATCTAACTTGTAGATGGATTCCCTAGGTTTTGCGCAAAAACCCTAGTCTTATTTAGCACTTGAGAGAAAGATAACTAGCCAAAAATAAATCTCCTTCATCCTTCCTCTTCTTCATTTCCTTCTTCTTGCTCTTCTTCACTAGAATTAGTGTGAGTGTGTGTGTCAATTGGAGGACGAGTTCCTCTCTCTATATAGGATTCTTCAAGGGTGGACATGGCTCCTCATTTAGGCTGAATTGCTAGCTGCTATGCTGAATTGGTCTTGGAGGGTATTCCAACACTTTTAAAGTCAAAATATTTTTCTTTACAAGTTACAATGTTCCTAGTGGGGTCTTCAACTTAGGACAATGACTCTTTTGACTTCTTGACCTAGGAAAAACCCTAGAAGCACTCAATGGGTGCTTTAACTATAAAATAAAATAACTTGAGCATGAAACCCATGCTCCAAAATAATAATACTAATTTATATTTATATTTTATAATTTACAAGAATAAAAAACACATTTCATAATTACGAAGATCGAACCTAGTTACACATTTTCAACGAAGTATAACTTAGTAAAATAAACAAGATCCTTTAACTGATCTAGCAAATCATCAACGCGAGGAAGAGGATAAAAAATCTTTACCATGATCTTGTTTAAACCTTTGAAATCCACACACATGCACCATGCACCATTTTTTTTTGGAACCAAAACAATAGGAGATCTAAAAGGAGATGTACTAGGTCTGATGACCCATTTTTTAAGAAACTCTTGGATTTTCTTCTTGATATATGGATTCTCTAAAACTGACATTCTATTCATGCCAATATTTGGAATTGGTGCATCCTGCTGCAATTGTGTCTCATGTTGGATTCCTCTTTTTGGAGGTAACTCTTCAGGTTCTTGAAACATCTTGTCATAAGTATTAACAACTTCAACCAATTCATGCTCGAGTTTAGAATCATGTCCTAAGAAAGCTTCATATTTAACAATATCTTTATATTTTACCATCAACAACACAAAATTCTTATTATCATTCACACGCATTTTAATTTTCCTTGCACTAACAAGAGATAAGTTCATCTTCTTGCGATTTTCTCTAAGAATATACTAAACTCCATAATTTAAAAGATGATACTTGTTTTCATGATGATAGAATATGGATTTTTGGTCATATAAATATGAAATCTATAAGACAATCCCATAAATGTAAAGAGGTACAACATTAAGACCAACCTCATCTATAAAATTAACAACAATGACAAATTTGAGTTTACATTTTCTTGTCACTTGCAATCTGGCATCATCACATACCCAACCCAAAGGGTAAGGTTTTGTATGAGGTGTAGTCTCTAATTTAAGTTTCTTGAAAATTTATTTAGAAATAAGATTGACTTGAGATCCACTATCAAATAGTGTATCAACCTTTGTATCTTTTGGAATGACCCTGCTATGAAAAATTTCACTTCTTTGTTTACCATTTTGAGATTCAACAAACTTACTAGAAGAACTAGTACTTCCGTTAGAAGCTATGCCTTTCATTCCCATGTTTGTGGATTCACCACCTGAATCAGATCCTAGATCTTGTTGAGTTGTAGAAAAAATGTTTTGTTTCCCCTTGTTATTAAACTTCTTTGGTCTCAATTATGGATGTAATTTCCAACAATGGTATTCATCATGACTGTTGTGGATCATCTGCATATCCTTTTTCTTTAATTTTATTTTCAAAGTCAAAAATACAAAAAAATATGAAATTCTGAAAAGGCATATGTTATGGTATAATGTTTTTATACTATAACACAGAAAAAGAAAGAAGAAATGTTTTTCCAAAAAGTGTATCATTACGTTTTATTTGGATGTATGTTATAAGTCTCGTGTTTAAGCCTCGAGCAAGTTTCCAAGCGGAAAAAGCACGCCTTGAAGATTAAACTCTGAAGTTGAATTGTGGAGGTGCGAAAAGCTCGAGAGTTAATGAATCATGAACCCCCGCAGTTGACCCGTTTGACCGCGGGTAAGTGATGATCGATAGTGTGGATGCATTGCGGGGTGTCCGTCCGAAGTCTGTCGCTGTACTCCAAGAACCCCCGCGATGACGTCATGAGGTGACATGGAAGACAACTGTAATTCATAACAATGGCTTTAACACGTCATCCAGGGCATTTAATTCGAGGTTTGTGTAGCTGTTAAATGGTTCTTTATCCCGTTTTGAAAACTATTTTCGTTCTATTTCCTTTTGAGCAGTGTCATCGCCACTTTCCCGTGTTCTACTACTCCTGTTGTCTGATCAGTCATGGCCAAATGAATTATCCACATTCCACT
Organism: Pinus albicaulis; assembly: GCA_034641835.2. Lineage (NCBI taxonomy): Eukaryota > Viridiplantae > Streptophyta > Pinopsida > Pinales > Pinaceae > Pinus > Pinus albicaulis. The sequence goes on from CM076580.1 coordinate 759,260,241, forward strand.
CATGGATAGTGAAAAATACGTCCAGGATACCTTGTCTTCTGTCAACCATCCCTTATTGTATCATCAAGTGACCCTAAACACTGAGAAATCCCCAGTATTTTCCGCCATGAAAAATTCCAGTGTCTTGTCCGCCTGTATTCCAAAAGCCCACTTCTTTCCCGATTTGATCTCATGGCTGGTCTCTTCAATGTACCTTGGTAAGTGTTTCATAATGAACTCACAGGGAGAAAACGTTCTGCAAGTATCGACGCAATTAATTCGCCAAGCATTGTGCTTTCTCGAAAATGAGTCACCAATGCAATTCTCCGAGGATTCATTGGCTCATAATTTCGAGGACCTTTCAAATGAAGAATTTAGTCAATGTATGTCGTACTTGAGATCAAATTCAGAGAAAGCTCAACTAGAAGGAGAAGAATTTCGTTTGGAAGTGTTCGATGCTAAGTATAGACCAATTCTAAGTTGCATTGCAGATATTTTGGGTAAAGACAATGCCCATACAGTTGATAAATCAGTCTTGGGAATGTTCGCGTTGATGATGAAACCAGGGGTTGTTCTCGACATTCCATCCTTTTGGCAGGAGATTGTAAATTCTCAGTTGATGGCCTTTCCACTTACAGGTTTCTTTAAATTCCCGTCATTGATTGTTTACTTATTTTTATATCAGAATGTTCAAGAATTCATGAGCTTGGGATTGAATATAGTTGATGTCAATAAGCAAAAACAATCAGTTTTATTCTGGACTGACATGACTAGAAAAGAAGGAAATGAAGCAGGGATATTTGAGTTTGCTTGTCTATTGCTTATAAAATTTTGAATGGAGTTCCGCCTCCATGTTTTTTACCAAAAGCCCGGGAGTTCCTACAGCTAGGACCCAGTTACAGATTCGGAGATTGGTTTGTGTTTGAAGATGATTCAGAGATAAGGTTGTATGGAGCTAGCATCGAGCCCTATAGGCTCCCAACTTTTGTACCCATGCGGATTTTCGCCTTGGAATTCATAAGACAGAGCCTTAATGTGGATCAGGTGTACTTTCTTCCCATGAAGAAAGGTCTAATGTATAAATTGCCCATGAGTATAGGACCTTTTGTGGTGAATACAAGGCAAGCTTTTGATGAAGTTTCCAAAATGTTGGAAGAGACACATTTGCTACTAGGAGAAAAATGGTCATATGATCCGCATGGGGTGATTTCCCAGAGAAGAATTGAGAATGGATATTCTGCGTTTTCTCATGTAAGCAGACCTGATCAGGAGAAGCTGGCAAACCTAGGCGAATTAGATACATAAAAAATGAACATTCAAACACCTGTTATAACTGAAAGGGAAAATAAAAGAGGTAGGGATGAAGTTGTTGAAGTAGATGATGAATAGCCCAGGGAAGAAAAGAGAACCAAATTGGCTGAAGATCATTCTTCCAACTCGCCTGGTTTTACCTTTCATATCAATGAAGAAAAAAATGTCCCCTCTTCTCCTAGAGGACATGAACTTTACTCAGAGAAGATACCTTCAGTCAAACAAATATTTACACAGATTGAAGAAAGAAATCAGAGGATAAAAGCTAATGTAGAAGCTCAGGCAGAGCATCACATAGCTGCTGATCAGACCAGGTTATTGACTGTAATGGACCTTGAAAAGGATCAATTTAGGATGGCTCTGACACATCCAACTGGGATGTCCCTTGGATCTTCAAGCAGTTTTAATGAGGTAAACATAACTATGGATGTTAAAAAGATCCCACTGTGGGATAAAATGAATCTTCATATGCAGACTGGGCAGTTAATTGTAAATGATTTAACCAAGACTAATGCCACAGCAGTTAAGGCTGAGAACATGCTTGCAAAAGTTATTAAACAGTTCAAGATGGAGAAGGCTAATTCAAGGGCCTTGTCAATTCAAAATGAAGAATTGAAGAAGATCATTATGAAAATTGGTGTAGATCCTAATGATAAAGATGCGATTCAAAAGCTCATGAAAAGTGCAGAAATAGAGATATCCTCATTGAGAAAAAAGCTAAAGTTACCAGCTGCAGAGCATTCAATGGCTGCAGAAGTAGCAGAGGTGGAGAAAGAAAAAGAAGAACTGTGTCAGCAATTGTTGCAGAAAGATGAAGAATTGACTAAAGTAAAGCAGACTGCTATTTCATTACAAAACCATATTGAAAATCATACTTGTACATTTGTTTTTCCTACAGGTGATGCAGACCCTCAAGCACAGATTTTTCAGCTCAACATAGAGATAAAGATGGCATAAGGAGATCTTAAGCGAGCTCAATCAGAGTTAGAAACGGCCACCAAGGTCATATAGACACTAGAAAATGAAGTGAAGGTGAATAAGCAGAGATTTCAAAATGCTGAGGTTGAGATTAAGGATCTTAAAGAGAAGTTAAAAGGTAATATTTCCCTTATAAAAGCCAAAGACATCATTTGGGGTGAGATTATTTCAGAGATGAAGTCAAATTGGAATTCCCTGAATATAGTTGCTAAAGAAAAAAGCCTCATCTCTGAACATGAAGAGGAGATATTATCTAGAAAAGCAGACGGCCATTAAAAGAGCAAATTGGGCTAGGAAGTTTATAAATTTTATCAATTCCAAATCAGACGAAGAATTAGAAGATATTGGAATACAAGACAGATATTTTTATGCAGAAGAAGTTAATAAGATGATAACTAAGAATGAGCTTCGGAAGGTTGCAGAGAAAAGGTTACTGGGAATCAAGGAGACAGTAAAGAAGTTTGATATATCATTTGAAAAATTGACTAGAACAAGTTTACCTTCATGCTGGACTGAGAAAGGAAATAACATGTTATGGAAGTTTTATGAAGATCAGTTAACATTAGCAAAAAGTAAGGCAGATAATAGGCACGAAAAGACACAAATCTTAAAAGGAGAAACTGTGTTTAACTTCTTGCATAGGCATTTCAATTTGCTATGGATGGTGAAGACTCTCTTTACAGGAAAACCTACACACAGTCAAATTGTGGCGTTCCGGATAGAATATCAAAGTTTTAAAAATTCCCCAACAACTCAAAATGAGCTATGGAAGAAGTGCAAGAAATTTTCAGTGGACTCAACAAAAGAGCAACCAAAAGTAGCCGTTGATTCAACAACCGCTTCAGGAGCAGTGGTTCTCATAGATTAGAAGTTTTCAAGTTCTCATTATGTTATTTCTCAAAATCATGTAAATGTAATAGAACCTTTTTGAGGCATGTGCCTCCATAACAGTCAGTAGTTTAAGCAGTTAGAATTAGTTAGGGAAATTAGAATCAGTTTTCATTATTGGAAGCTGCCTTGTGATATTGTATTTAAAGACAATTTCAAAAAAGAGGAAGGTTCCGAGTTTTTGAACCTTGAAGCCAAATTTTGTACTTGAGAATACGGAATCAATGAAAGAGTTTTGCAAGTTTCTATCATTTTGTCTATGCTGAATAGTTTCCCAGTTTTCATTATGTTTTCATGTTTGTGAATAAAATAGAGTAATTTGAGCTGCGGGTCTCTTTATACATGTGTATTTAAGAGTTAAACAAACCTTAATGGGCGCTCCTCTATTTTAACTTTATCATTACTCATTTCTTCAGGATTTTATAATGATAGATTCTGTTTCAAACAGCATATCAAATTGAAATCCTTTCTTTCTTGTTTCTTCCATTCATTCACTTCAGCATAAGAAGAATATGGCATTGCAGAACATTGCATGGGTTTGATATTTGAAGATTATATAATTAACTTTTGAAGGTTTATAAAACAGAGACAGCTATACATCTGTTTGTGACATAATCTAATAATGTCTTGAGCACACATTCCTTTACACAGCAAGGAATTGTTTCTTGAGGTACAACAATGACCATATTTTGAAATTTTTTTGCAAGTAAGTTTCTCTCCCTCTTTCTTGATGGTAACACTCTTCTTGCCTTTGCCTTTAAATTTCCCCTTTCCTTTGTCTCCAAATTTAAAGGGTTTCTTGCTAGACTCTTGCGGAACATTATTGCCTCTTGATTCTAAATGAGTATCCTGAACACATACTTCATCTAGATAGGTGGAATTAAACATAATTATAATATGTCTCAATTAACTATTCAATCCACCTATATATTTAAGGAGAGTATATTGTGAGCTCAAATAAACACCCAAGATTAATGCTCTTTTTCTAAATTCTTGAGTGTAACTTTGGACACTCTAACCTTTAGCTTGTCTAAAACTTTTCCAATTCATTTTTTATTTTGGCATGTAAGTTAATGGATAAAATTGCTTCATTAATGCAACTATAAAATTAATCCAAGAAAAGATAATTCAACCACTTTTCTTCAAATATTCTTGAGTTCTAGCTTCCCACCATATAAGAGCTGCACCTCCCAAACTAAGAGTAGTAAGTTGTATCTTTGTGATATCATCATCAATATTTTGGATCCTGCAATAAAATTCAATTTGAAAAACAAAATTATCCAAATTTTAAACATTTAATTCTCCATCACACATTGGCAATTCAAACTTGACATCAAGCTTAAGCAAAGGAGACTTAGTATGTCCTCTTGGAGATGTTGGAGGAGTTGGTCTATGTGAAGAAGGAGGTGAGGAAGGAGGTGATGATGGAGGTGAAGGAGGAGGGGGTGGAGGTTTTCTCCCATCACCACCATCACCTTTTTTATAATTATAACTTTATGCTTTCAACTGAGTTATTCTTTCATTATACAACACTTTCACCATTTCAGTCATATCAAAGAAAGATTTTCTGAAAGCTTTCTCATCCTTAGACATCAATTCTTGTCCTTGTCTTTACTCATGTTCCATGACTTGTGGAGCATGTGGTCTTCTTGAGCCAATTTTAGGGTTAGGTTATTCAAGTGCTCCTTCTCCCCTTCTCAATATAGAACTTGTAAGCATTCAAAAACATTGCAAATTATGTCAAACCTTCACAAAAACCATGCTTTGATACCAAACTGATCCAAAAATGAAAGTGAAGGTTTCATTGATTAAACTGCAGGTTTGTTTATGTCCTTTTAGGAAATGGATTGAAATTTCAAAAGCACACAAACATAAATTAATTTGCAGAAATTTGACAGTATAATAGGACACAAATGCAGCATAAAACTAGAGAAAATTGATAACGAAATTCACCCGTCTTGGGTTACATCTTTGGGTTTAGCTTCTAATGGTCACCGCTTCATTAAAATGCTCAAATGTTCATTACATCAGTTTAAAAGATTCAAACTCAAAATTTAACCCTTCCACGCTACTCATAATACTCAAAAAACCCCATCTAGGCTCTTCTTGGGCTAAGAAGGTTAAAAAAATGAGTAAAATATGCCCCTTCAAAGTTTTGTCTACAAAAAAACTTTACAAAAGGTTTCGACTATGACAAAAATGTTCAACAAATAGGACCATGACCTATTGGTTGAGTGGATTAACAAACTACAGGTCATGGGTTCGACCCATTGGAGGTGCGTTTGGTTGCAAAATGCTTGGGTGATAATTGTTTTGCATTAAAAAGAATTAATGGGTCGTTGGCCCTTGATATCATTTGTTCCTGCCGGTCATATGGCCACATAGAGCCATGGGTCACGAGCCATAGGCCACATGCCATCTGTGCTTCTTGCCTTCGGTCGTATGGCACATAATAAAATTGTGGGTTGGCTTAGTTGAGCTAGCCCACCAGCCTGCCTAATACCCCTAACTTTCAGAGTTGTTCACATTAAATAGAAGTCACAACCCTTATATTAATAAGTCCTATGCTTGGTGTAATGGTAGAATGGTGGAGTTGTGAACTTGAGGTTAGAAGTTCGAATCCAGTGGAGGCTTGTTGGTCGATCAAAAAATATTTGGCGTCATCCAAAGTGGCATGTGGCACCTTGGGATTGGGAAACATGTCACTTTGTGATTGGCCCATCTCTCAAACCTTCAACCTAATAACAATGTGCCACGTGTCCTCACATGACTGGACCAATTTTCGGCTTCTTATTGGATCCCTTCTGACAAGTATTACTGCCCAGTCATCAGATGACATCAACACCACGTCAATGTACAAATCACCACATGAATATCCGTATCTACATAGTAGACCTGCAACCTTGACTTTTAACATGTTTTCCCAAAACTTCAAAACGCGATAACTTTCTCATATGATGTCAGATTGAGGTGATTCAAGAGTCGTTGGAATAAAAAATATGAGCTCTATGATTTGGCATTAGCTTGGAGATAATTTGAGCACTTTTATTTTTTGTGCATTTTCAAATCCCCTAGATCACCCTGTCATGGAGATAAACCTAGCAGAGGTAAATCAAATTTTTTCTGTTCTTTAATATAGGGCGGTGAATTACAGATTCAACAATTTTAAACCCAAATATGATGCTTTACATCACTGGGTTTTACAACCTAGACCAAAAAATTTTACATATATATTTTCTCAAAATGTTTCTTCATTTTTCAGTTCAATACCTAGCAATATGCATAGAGAGCATTGAAAGAAGGGGCCCAGTTTTGGGGAAATACAGGGCTCATCATTATCCTTGGTTCCCAGATTTTGTTTCCACAACAATGGTGCTATCAAAAATTCTAGTATGGTTGAGGATACCAAAGCTTTGCCTTCCCCTCTGGCATCACAAGGTTCTTGAGGAAATTGAGAACACCCTAATGTAATTCAAAAAGATGGACCTCGAAGGAACAAAGAAAGGGTTATTTACCTTCGTCAGAATGTGTGTAGAATTTGACCTAAGTAAAGGTCTACTTGAACGCATTCAACTAAAACATAAAAACTTCTAGTGGACCCAACTTTTGGATTATGAAAATATGGCATTCAAATGTTGATCATGTTACTAAACATAAAATTTGTAGAATATACGTCCTTTGGTAAAAAAGAACCCAAAAAAGAAAAAGGGGAAGGGCCACAAAAAAAATTATGGTAGCCTTCTGATCCCTACCTCGTAGAGGAAAAAGAATAAGAAATGATAGAGAACTCTCAAAAAGAAGAAGGGGATAATCAAGTTCAGAATGAAAATGTAACCTATAAGTAGAATGATACAAAATTAGATGTCATCCATGAACCAAAAACATAGAAAAAAAGTGGCACACAATGAGGATGGGACAACGGGCACAAAGAGATTCTGTGTTTCAAAAATTTCATATGTAGACAAATAAATTCCATTGAAGATAAAAAAAAGTGACATGGAAATGGTTCTAGTAGACTCCAACTGATCCAAAATATTTTTCTTGAGATGTGTGAAAGAATTACATGTGAAAATTGCATCTTTAAACAAGAAACTTTAAAGGCGTAAACGTAAAAAGAGAGAATCAATTAACATCATGTAAGAAGACACAGAGTTGATATCAGAGTTTGTCCAGGAGGGACTACATCTCCAGGCCCTGCTCAAATAGTGGGGAGGCCCTTTTCTTCATTAAGTGGAAAAAATGAAAGTACAAGTAAAAAAATGAGAAATAACACCCTTATACCCGCATAGCGGAAAATGCCTGAAAATTGCAGACCTCTGATGAAGAAGTGGACATCACCATTGGATTCGTGGTGTCGAGTAGTGCAGAATCCATATAAAATTTTCCTTAATCTGATAAAGTGAGAATCTGGCCCTTCTGGAAAATGGCTCAGATCATGGTTCCGCCCCCCTCCTGCACACTGCTCATGGTTCCACTGCCATGGTTTCCGTGCCCGCTCCTATCTGCCCTGGGTGGACTGTAGAAATGAAATTTTATATACAAAAGGTTGGCGGACTTTCCAAAGAGGTTCGTTTGGCGGATTGGTTGAGATCCACATTTGGAGGATGGGGGTCGGGTGGTCAAACCCCGCCCCTCCTTTTAAAATTCGGAATTGGTTGTAAAAAACTGCACCTATCATAAATTTAAACCCCACAAAATTATTTTAAACATAGACCGGTTGGTTTTTTGGGGCCGGGTTCGCATGGAGCGGCCCGCCCGTATTTCCCGTCGGCTCCGTAGAATATGTGGCACATTAATATGGTGGGTGGCGTTGGGGTTCACAACCCCCGCCACCGTTTACATGTATTGTTACCGTATGGTGTGGGGGAGGCGGGGTCATGGTCGCTGACCAACACCCCCCCCCCCCCTTAATTAAACTTTGATTTATGTCAAATGCGGATCCGTAGGGGGTAGGGTGGGGGTCATGGCCCGCCTTACCCATTTTTTTTATTTATTAAAACAACCCAATCTTTTTAAATCTTCTCGATTTTGACCGAAGGAGTCAAACTAACTGTCCCACAAATTCGCCAAGAATCCGGCCGGGGTTGGCCGAAATCTAGTGGCCGGGTTCCACTGAAATTGTTGCCTTCTTAAGCTGCCACATCACCAAGTCAACCTTCAAAGTTTGGCTGCTCCTAACTCCTTCATACAGACTCGGAATTGAGTGTCGCCTATGCTGTTGTTGTCAGAAATATGCAATCTACAACTTGAAATTAAGTTTACCACATTCCAGACACTTTGATTTTTGAGCCTTTGTACTCAAGCCACTTGTACCTGGACCTTTTCGATCCACTTGGATCATTCCTCCCCACTAAAGAGATTTTGGACCCCAAAAGCATTAACACTCTCAGCACACTATTTGTGCCCTTTCCAAACCACACTTTCAATCCTTTGTACGAAATTGGTACATCATTTGTAATCATGCACACCACACATGACTCAACCACCCCTCCTTACCAAGATTTTATAGCACATACTCATTGGCCAAGAATTACATAAAAGAAAAACAGAACAGTCAATATCTCAACTACTCATAAAGAAATGCCAAAACATCATCGTTGCGTTTTGAAGTGATGGGAAACACACCATCACGTTTACATTTACTTGTAACGTATGATTTAAAAATGTGGCCGTCACACTAAGACTGTAGAAATTTGCTGAATAATGATATTTATCCACCGAGATTATCCTGATCACATATCAATTCGAATTCATATGCAACACATAATCTCTTCCACTCAGATCATCACACATGCAAAAATAAAACAAGCGGTATGCGATCAAAAGATCATCAAAACATCACACACATTACACAGTATGTATGGGGAAATCTTATAGCTGAAAACCCCGTAGCCATTGTGTATATTATAATGGAGAAAACATGTAACAAACTCAGTACAATACTCCTCACAAGTACTCAGTACTATCTCATGAAGTTACACACAAACTAGCTTGGTTTTGAACAAGTCACATGTTCAAAACACATCCACTAATTGCCTGCCTCTATTGCACAATCAAGGCTGGTCTAATGAGAGATCCAAGGTTCGAATCTCCTTGGCTTGACAGCGCAATCATCATGGGCAATTCCTCCAAGTGTGGGGCAAATCTCATGCACAACTGATGTCACAACTGATAGCTATCTCAACCCTTTCATCTACCTCTTTCACTGGTCTCCACTGAACTGTCCATGCACTGTAGTGAACTGATGTGTTCTGAGTTGAATAATGAGTTAATAATTAGTGAATTAAATAATATTTAATTCACTCCACTCATTACTAGTTGATTAGCTAGTTAAACTAATCTCAACTAGTTCAACTAAGTTAAACCGGACACAACTCCACCAACTGTCTCATCAACTCCACCAAACTTCTGCCACTGAAGTCCTAACTGAAGTCAACCATGCATGAGCTCACCAAACCCCTAGGAATAACATAATTCCTCTGTCAGATGCATGAGCCACTTCTGTAGCTCGAACTGAAGTGCTCCAAGAGAGTAAACTGAAGTTTAGAGTCCAAATATTATTAAGGGTAAATAATATTTGACTTTTCTATTTTTAGGATAGGCAGTCTAAAAATAGACTTCGACCTAAATGTCTAAAAACATAGGTCCATCTATTTTTACCAACATGACCAATACTCCAAGAAGAACATACTGCAACCCCTGGACCATGCTCCATATGTCTAAAAATAGACATAGTCTAAAAATAGACTTTGCGCCAAAATTTTCCTGCGGGCCCACTTAGTGAAGGCGACTTCATTTCACTAAGCTCCATCATCTTGCTACATTTTCAACAAAGACCTCTAAAAGAACCATCTTTTACTTAATAAGGTAAATGGATCATCCCGCTGTGGAGGATCTGCCTGTGGAACAACTTCGGGGACCAGCCTCTATATGGGTGTTCTTTGATCCTGGCGTGTTTGACATGCAGGTTTCTGGGGTTCATTCTGGTTGTGATGATTCTTCCTCCTCCATAACCTTCGTGTTGTCTTGGAATGCCTCCTCCTGATGTGCCTTCGAGAAGTGCCCATGAATCCATCACTGTCGCTGAGGTGTGAGGAGGTGCTCTCATCATCCCTTGTTGGTGGGTCGCTGGCCATTTTGGAGCTTTCTCCCACTTCCTTCCTGGTGTATCCGAGCCCTGCATGACGCAGAAATTCCTCGACTTTGACGGGGTTTATGATGCCTTAGCCATTGATGCCGAGGCCCTTTCCTTGATACCTCATCTTCTTCAGCAATTTGGACCCAATCCCTGTATTATGTTTTTCAAAAGAAGCGAATTCATCATCATGAAAAATACATGAAATTGAAGGGTTGCTTTTTACCTCGGGTTGGTTATCTCACAATTTTTCGAAGGCCTCATCCTTAGCTTGTAACTAGCATAGTAACCTTTGTTTTTATTCCCTTGCTTCCTGTAGGAGCCTTCTTAGCTCAACATTTTCTGCTTGGATGCCTTGGTTAATATCTTCAAGTTCTTGGAACTCCACTGCAGTAAGTGTCCTTTTCTTCTTTGGTACACTATCTGTTGATATTTTTGTTTCATCACCTGAATCAGAACCCAAGTCTATGGGTCATTCTGTCATGATCCCAAAGGTTGCTAGATTCATTTCATCTCCTGAATCATACCCCAGGTCGATTGGTCGACCTCGTGCAAATCCTGTAGCTGCGACCTCTTCATCTTCCTCAGATCCAGAATTTTCAGAATCTTGGTTTTGTTGTATGGTGGTGGCGGTCTTCTAATTCCCTTTTTTGTCATTTCTCTCAGGTCTCAACTTAGGGTGAAACTTCTAACAATTTTCTTCTTCATGTCCCTCTTTTTCACAATGTGTGCAAGAGGGATTTTCTCCCCTTCTTTTGGCTACGGAAATCCTTTTTGGGTAGTCACTTTGTTCATGTGCCCCCCTGCTTTCTATGTGCATGGCCTTCACATTGGCCTCATCGATGGTAGGAGGCTCAAACAACAATAATGAATGTATTATGTAACTATGTAATGACCCAATGTACCTAGTTACAATTTAAGGAGATTCTAATGAAATGCCCAAACTTAGTGCTTGTTTTCTAAATTCCTCGGTAAAGCTTTGCACGTTTTTTTCTTTACCTTGCCTTAGGTACTGCCACTCCATTAAGTCTTTTTGCTTATAACCCAAGGGATAGAATTGATCTTTATGTGCAAAAATGAAATTTGACCATGAGGAAAGAAGGTTACCCAAATTACTGTTGCCTTGAAGTTTGCTCTCCCACCAGATGAGAGTTGTGCCACTCAATCGAAGAGAAGCCATCTGGATATTTTCCTCGTCCTCCACAATCCGCTGAATCCTGCAGTAGATTTCAAGCTACCCAATCTAGTTGTTAAGTTTCTATGCATTACTTCCATCGTTATATATCGGCAGATCAAATTTGACATCTAACTTAAAGAAAGGTTTATTAGATGCATTTCCACAATTTTTATGATGATGGTTAGAAGAGGAGGAAGGAATTTCATTTCCTGAAGGAGGTGGGTCTCCTCCACCATCTCCATGCACTGAACCTTGCCCTTCTGAAGCATGCTCCCCTGTATTATCTAACTTCTCAAGTCTAGAGAATATTTTCTCAACTCGATCTTCCATGGTGTAAAAGGTCTTGCGGAAGTTGAGCTCCGCTTCATTTCGATCCTTGTCACTCATGTTCCTTCGCTGATGTGCACGTCCCACTTTGGGATCAATAGAATGTAGCGTCCCTTCAACTCTTCGTAGCCTATTTCTAGTTAGCATACAAGCATTTAATTTACATCTACAAACACCTGCTCTGATACCACTTGATCCAAAATCTTGTTCTTGAGATGTGTGAAATAATTACATGTGAAAATTGCAGCTTTAAACAAGAAACTTTAAAGGCATAAATGTAAAAAGAGAGAAGCAATTAACATCATGCAAGAAGACACAGAGTTGATATGGGAGTTCATCCAGGAGGGACTATGTCTCCGGGCCCTTCTCAAATACTGGGGAGTCCCTTTTCTTCATTAAGTGGCAAAAATGAAAGTACAAGTACAAAAATGAGAAATAACACCCTTATACCTCCATAGCTGAAAATGCCCGAAAATTGCAGACCTCTGATGAAGAAGTGGACAACACCGTTTGTTTTGTGACGTCGAGTAGTGCAAAAACCATATAAAATTTTCCTTAATCTGACAAAGTGAAAATCTGGCCCCTCTGGAAAATGGCTCAAATCATGGTTCTATCCCCCTCCTGCACACTGCTCATGGTTTCGCTGCCTTGGTTTTCATGCCCACTCTTATTTTCCCTATGCGCACTGCAGAAATGAAGGTTTATATACAAGGTTGGCGGACTTTCCAAAGAGGTTCATTGGGAGGATTGGTTGAGATCCAAATTTGGAGGATGGGGGTCGGGTGGTCAAATCCCGCCCCCTCCTTTTAAAAGTCGGAATTGGTTGTAAAAAACTGCGCCTGCCATAAATTTAAGCCCCGCAACATTATTTTAAACATAGACCGGTTGGTTTTTTGGGGCCAGGTCCGCATGGATCGGCCAACCCATATTTCCCGTCGGCTCCATAATATAGGTGGCACGTTAATATGGTGGGTGGCGGTGGGGTTCACAACCCTCGCCACCGTTTATGTGTATTGTTACCGTATGGTGTGTGGGTGGCGGGGTCATGGCCGCCGATCTCCCCCCCCCCCCCCTTAATTAAACTTTGATTTATGTCAAATGCAGATCCGTAGGGGGTAGGGTGGGGGTCATGACCCGCCTTACCCATTTTTTTAAATATATATATATATATTTTTTTATTAAAACAACCCAATAGTTTCAAATCTTCTCGATTTTGACCAAAGGAGTTGAACTAACTGTCCCACAAATTTTTTCGGAATCTGGCCAGGGTTGGCTGGAATCCAGTGGCCAGGTTCCAGTGAAATTGTTGCCTCCTTAAGCTACCACATCACCAAGTCAAGCTTCAAACTTTGAATGCTCCTAACTCCTTCATACAGACTCGGAATTGAGTGCCGTCTACGCCGTTGGAATAAGAAAGACGAGATTTACAACTTCAAATTAATTTTTCCACATTCCAGACACTTTGATTTTTGAGCCTTTGTACTCAAGCCACTTGTACCTGGACCTATTCGATCCACTTGGATCACCAAATCAAGGGGATGGTAGAAGGTCTAGAAAATAGAAAGGCATAAAAGACAAATTAAGTGGTTACTATCACGTTTAACTTTGCAGATTTGTTTATTCATTTATTTTTTTCTTATGCACATAAACCCGGAGAGGATGCTCTCACTACAAGGAAAAGACCCTCTAACAAATGTTTTTGAGGAACCCCTTATAAAAATACCCCAGACATCCATTTGTAGCGGAGGTTACTAGAGGAAGTTGGCGGGTGGAGGTTTTTGAATATGTTTTTCTTCCGGTGCGTTTATCATCCTAAACCGCACCTGTATGTTCAACTAGAGACAACACCGGTGTGCACAAAAAATTGGCACACCGAGACATCGTGCGCTCATTACAAACATGCCCGGTGCGTCTTATAATTGTAGTAGACCGATGCTTTACAAATATTACACACCAGTGCGTCCTAAAACCCCGCGTCAAAACTGAAACAACTCGGTGTGGTTGTAAGAAACCATACAGGTGCGCCTATAAAACCCGCGCACCGGAACAAGGTTAAAGACAAAAAAAATTTACGGCCAAAAATCTGCATTTTTCACTTTTCAGTGCTCTAGAGCTCTCAAGCACCGGTGCAAATTTACCTTGTGTGAGGCGCCCTGCCATCGATGCTCCTAGTACATGCACTGATGTTGTCCATTGCCCACCATCTCCATTTTGAATTTTGCAAAACGGTGGAAAATTTTAATTTTGCAAATTATACAGCCAATATGCCTCCTCAATGACCGAATGTACATGTATTTTCCTTGTTTTTCCATAATTAAACCTTTTAGCAGATTAGTTTTGTAAAATAGTTTAAAAAAACTATTTTAAACTATTTTACAAAAAAAATAAATTCCCGCGCTGTGTGCTCGAGCCGTTTGGCTTGCATTGGTTTCGTGGTGCTGCCTGTAAATTGACAGGTCGCACCGTGACCAGTGCTAATGGTATCTGCACCGGTTCTGGGGTGGTATCGAAACGAAGCACCGTGATTTTTTAAAATTAAAAAAAAGTCCGATGCGATCAGTTACCCGGCCACACCGTTGACCTTGTCGAATAGCGGGAATGCAGTTAGTTGACGAAAATATCCGCCCCGAGGCAGGTAATTTTGTCAACGCACCAAATTCTAGAAATTCGACATGGTCAATGGTGCGGCCTAGTAAACGACCACACCGTTGACTATGTAGTGATGTCAGGAGGGCGGTGCGTTGGCCAAACTATACGCCCTGGGACGTATAGTTTGGTTAGTGCATTGCCCTCCCAACACTGATCCATAGTCAACGATGTGGTCTGTTATACCACCGCACCATTGAATTTGGAACAATTCCAGGAGGGTGGTGTGCTGAAAATTTGCAGGTGCACCGCCTCCAGTGCATTGCAGATTTTCTGGTGCCCCGCCTCTAGTGCGCAACAAAAAAAGACGCATCGTTACCGGTGCATGCCTATATTTTGTGGCGCACTGATTTTTTTTTTTTTCCAAAAAAAATATATATGTATATTCCTAAATACATGTCTCATTTAATTTATTATTATTATTTAATATGTCAATCAATTAGGGATGTGAAAGGAGAGAAGAGAGGGAACAACAACAACAACAAGCAGACCAGTATAACATGGTTCACGTGTGGGAGGCACGAGAGAGGGAGAGATATGCGTACCCCCGCCCTATTACAATAGCTACCTAGGGGCTCCTAAGGCAGGTAGGTGTCCTCAAGTTTTATGAGGAGGCTACATCCCTAAAGGGCCATGGTGTGTTTTTGCCACATCTAATCCGCAGGTGGAATGCCCACCTACAGGATTTCCGGGTTGGTCCTAACTAGTGATACATGCCTACTAAGGAGGACATCTATTTCATTACTGGCCTATCGAGGAGAGGGGTGGATTTTCCCTCGTTCCTAGAGGTTCCAGTTGGCTATGCAGCAGGGATTTAGTTGGTGTACTCTCAGATATACATTAGCGCGGATATACTGTCTCCTTCAGATTTTCAGGTCTCTGGAGGTCAGTTACGTATTGCTTCATTTGGTAGGGAGGAGGTGAGGTGCCTCTCACTACTGATTTCAACCATTTCACACAACACCAATGACGGGCAACGCATTAGTTTCCCGTTCTATTTTATGTTGATTCTTTAGTACAGGAGCCATGACTTGTGAGGTGGTCTGCCATTTTTTTGCTGCAGTTCTGTACAACTTTAGATAGATGTCCTGCTCATGCACAGGGGAGGGTCAAATTCCTTTTTGCTTCAGAGCTATTTTGTTTATTTTTTGAGAGGTTTCCAGAGATGAGGCCTACTTTTGTTCGGCATCCTAGTAGGCCGATGCTGCATGTCTGGATGCACATGTGGGGACAGATGATGCCCAAGAGGGGAAAATCTGAGTTTTCCGCGAGGATATCGCATGATGCACTGGAGTTGCTATCCAACATTGATGAGCATCCCTTCGTTATGGTCCCATGTCCTTATGCTGATTTGGATTAGCGAGGATGTGCCAACATCCTCTTCATAGCTGATGAGCCGCTTGATGATAGAGGTAATATTACCGTTTTATTTAAATTTATTCTTACATTTTATTTAACTTGTTATTAAAATGTTTAATAAAATTGTCTAATTGTTGTTGTGTACTTATATATATTTTGCAAACATTGGGTCTTTTGATAGCGATGAGATGCTAGCGCCACCAAATGATCCAGGTGTGGATCCTGATGACGATCATGATATGGCAGATGCTGAGGATCATGAGGCCGGTGTAGAAAGACCTGCTCCTCATGGTGCGCCAGGACTACCTTTTGCTAGGCGTAGGCTTGACAGTAGATTGAGGATGGATTTGGGTGACCAACTCTGTGCATTTTTTGTGGAAGCGGGAGTCAAGCTCACCACTATGAGAGATATACATGCCGATGCTAGGCTGGTACAGATGTGGAGAGGCATGTTGCGTGACATGTTCAGCCTAATGCGGCATGTTGTAGGAGCTACAAGCTTAGTTACGCGGTTGAGGAGGGTACTTCGACGTTATAGGTGTGGTCGAGACACAACACGTCGACAGTTCGCAAGCAGCGATGCATCATCTGATGATCACAATCAGGGGAGTGATCATTGTTCACCTCGCACCACGCCAGATGAGCAACTTGCAACATCGACCAGTAGTCATGATGGAGAGCAGGCTGGAACATCGACCACGTCGAGTCAACAGCCTGCAGCATCCAACAGTATTCATGATCATGAGCAGGCTGGACCATCGACCATGTTGAGTCATCACGATGAGCAGCCGACAATTGATCTTGATCATCATGAGGCACCAATACAAGATCAGCAGGTACGTGATGATCGACATGTATCTGAGCTTGTCGAGGTTGCACCATTGACTGAGCATGCCTCGACAAGTACTTCTATTGATGATGTACCACCAGCTGATATTTGACATTTATATTACAGTTGTATATTTTTGACACACACACACACACACACATATATATATATATATATATATATATATGGTCCATGTATTTTATGTTCATGTTGCAGTTGTACTTAATTTACGTGTTGGTGATCATCATGATGTGTATATTGTTAGGTCATGTTAGATATGTTCATTTAATGTGCATCTTGCAGATAGATGTGTATGTGATAGCAGTTATTTGACATGAGATGTATATTTGATGTTTGTGTTGTGATGATATACAATGCTAATTGTGTTTTGTTAGATGATCATGATCACGATGATGTTAGCGAATTTGAATGTGTTTTTTAGTCGAATATGATGTTTGTACGATGGCTATCATGATTATGATGTTTATTTAATTTAATATTAAATGATCATGATATTTATCAAATATTATGTCGTGATTGTAATTGAAATTTTAATTTTAATTGTATGTAAAATTGTAAAATTGTATTTGTATTTGTAATTGTAATTGTATGTAAAATATTTGTAAAATTTTATTTGTAATTGTAATATTTAATTTATTGTGAAATGATTGTAATTGTAATTGTATATATGACAAATTGTAAAATTGTAATTGTAATTCTAATTGTATGTAAAATTCTAAAATTGTAATTGTATTTGTAATTGTAATTGTATGTAAAATATTTGTTTGTTCCAATTGTAATTGTAATATTTAATTTATTGTGAAATGATTGTAATTGTATATATGTAAAATTGTAAAATTGTAATTGTAATTCTAATTGTATGTAAAATTCTAAAATTGTAATTGTAATGGTATATATGTAAATTTGTAAAGTTGTAATTGTAATTGTAAATTTTATGTAAAATTCTAAAATTGTAATTGTAATTGTATGTAAAATTCTAAATTTGTAATTGTAATTGCAATTTTATTTTTAATTGTAATTGTACGGGAAATTGTAAAATTCTAATTCTAATTCTAATTGTATGTAAAATATTTGTAAAATTTTAATTGTATTACTGTGAAATGATTGTAATTGTATGTAAAATTCTAAAACTGTAATTGTAATGTATATGAAATTGTAAAATTGTAATTGTAATTGTATGTAAAATATTTGTAAAAATTTAATTGTCATTGTAATATTTAATTTATTGTGAAATGATTGTAATTGTAATTGTATATATGTAAAATTGTAAATTGTAATTGTAATTGTATGTAAAATTCTAAAATTGTAATTGTAATTGTAATTGAAATTGTAAAATTGTAATTGTAATTCTAGTTGTATGTAAAATATTTATAAAATTTTAATTGTATTACTGAAATGATTGTAATTGTAATTGTAATTGTATGTAAATTTTAATTGTATTAATGTGAAAATTTTAATTGTATTAATGTGAAATGATTTTATTAAAATTTTTAAATTTGTAAATTTGTAAAATTTTAAATAATTGTAAAATAATAAATCTAGAATAATATGAATTTTTGTAACATAATAAAGTTTAGAAAATTAGAATTATCATTATTTTATTATGATCTTACATACATAAAAAAATAACTTTATACAGTACGCCATTGTTTTTGAGATCAACGTAATTGCAAATTATCAAGTGAAATATTGATTTTAACATTAACACAATGCAAATTACCAATTAATTCAAAATACATATTATAATGTTTCGAAAAAAAGAGTCAGATTATAATTTATAAGGTAGTTAAGTCCTCTGCTTTATAAAAACCCATCTTAAAAAGTATAAATATTGATGAAATAACACATGTACCATATCACTCTTGGTTCTCATGATCACCCTCGTTATCTTCCAGCTCGCATGGCATGATAACACTATTGTTCTCAAAGATATGTTTTGATCTAGGGTCATGTCTCAATACGAACCACCAATCCCTATCCAACACATTTGGGTAAAAAAACACCCGGTTGCAGTGTTTTGGGAAAACATAGGGCTCCTTAGCTTCATCCTACATATTTCTAGAGTTGATATATATCAGCCCACTATTGCGATCTTCCTTTACCTTATTCCGATCAAAGGTGTCCCACCACTTGCACCTAAAAATAACATATTGGAAAGAAGAGAAATCCACTTCAATGATCTCTTGTATCTTTCCGACATAACCTAACGTCCCTCGTACTAGGTTTTGATCACGGTGTCTAGATGGACTAGATTGATCGAACTCGACTTCCACTCCACAATCTTGTGTGATGTGTCCATCATCGACATTTTCTATGCGAAAATGGTGTCCATGTGCCCACATAAATGGGAAAAAATGCACCTATAAAAAAGTTAAAAAATCATAGTGTCATGTGTTTTATAATAACCCAACAGTTAAAATATGAAATATATATGTATTACATTTGAAAGGTGCATTATTAAGTTTCAAATTTACATATAAGTTAAATAGATTTTTACTGAGTTGCTGCACCCAATCCCTACGTTTAGCACATCCTCTTCAACACGCGGGTAACGACCAGTTGCACTGTATTTCACTCTAACTTGGTCAACAACCCAACTGTTGGGGCATATTTTATTTTAAATGATCGAGATAAGGCATACTTCTACCATTCAACCGTCTGAATTCTTTCTTGTCACTATCCCATTTCATCCTCTTTTGTTCGTACAATGCGACCCACGGTTGTGTCGCTTTTGAATTGTAAAGAACGAATTTATTGATTGCTTCAATTTATGCATTCTATGATGAAATCAAACCGACATTATATAGTACATAAATATCAAAATACACATTATATCAAAGTTCAACATGAATATTTACTTTGTGTAAATTTGAAAAATTATAAGTCGCTTACTCTTTAGCAAGCGCTTTTTTCCATTCGTTTGGAGCAACTCCCCTTCTCTTTTGTCTTCATCCCTTTCATCGTCCCAAATCACCGCACCTGGTATGTTGTCGATCTGCTTGATGTACTCACTGGAATAATAGAAAGACTCATACGATATGTACCCCTTTTCCATAGATCCCTCGGGTTTTTCCCTTTGTCAAACAAAACCTTTCAATTTCTTCATGTACCTCTCTAAGAAGAACATCCAACGATAATAAACCACCACAACTAATTCAACCTCATCTACTAGGTGGATTAAAAGATGAACCTACAAGTCCATGAAACTCATCGACAGTTCCTTCTCAAACATACAAACAATCTCAACTATCTCTTGACGCCACCGTGGAATGCTAGCCACATGAATCTCCTTTGACGTGATCCAACATACAAATGAAAATAATTTAGATATGGCACATCCTAGGTCTTGAGGGAATTCATGTTTTACACACCCACGCACGAACAAAGGATAATGACACTGCAAAGTTATAAACACGTGCAATAATATACAAAATTAGTTATGTTTTATGATCCCTGCATGGGATAAAATTTATTAATATAAAAAATAATAAAATCATGCTTTTGACATTATACATAATCTTATAAGATTCAAATGGTCATGCGATTTCAACCCCGACAAATGGTAATCCACGGTGAAGCAGCGTCGTAGTGAAGACCCGTATGAATATGGCACCCTCACACCCATTATAACTTCCTTTGCCAAAGAAAGATCATATTTTTTAAAAATCCATGAGACATCACCTTCTTTGAAATACCATGAATTAGAGGGACCAATTCCTGCCTCTAATCCTGTACTTTCTAATCGTCTTGGCCAATGTTTCTTTTTAGTTTTTGAAGTAATAAGATCTTTCCTAATAGCCAATGGGTCACTTTGTTTCGATGATATGTGCCTCCATAAAGAAGATGAAACATTTTTAAATATATGCATGGGATCTAATAAGTGGGCAATCTTAAGATGCTCCCAATATGGGAGGTTATAGAAGATAGATTTCCTTTTCATCCCAATGGGAAATTACTCAACATAGGTGTCGAAGAATTCTGGATCATCGAACATAGGCTCCCCATTTGAATCGAACATTTCTATGAAATCCTTCTCCTTCTCTCTCTCATATGCTCTAAGCCATTCAATGGGTTTCATTATTTGAGGCCTTTGGGTTCTCTCTCATTTACCATTGAAAGCAGATGCTGGTCTTCTGTAAGGGTGTTCTTCTGGGAGGAATACCCTGGAGCAATCATACACTGTCTTTCGTAGGTCCTTGGACCATCTAGCTTTCAAACAAGGTCCACAACATTTACATCCAAAATACCTTTTCTTACAAGGCCTGCGAGATTATTGTATACAATTTATATGCATGGCACGTTAAAGAATATAATGAAGATAAAAAAAATTACAACGGATTAAATAACTAATATGTGAAAGAATATTGTTACGTATATAAAAAATCAATAAACATGTAATTTATGAGAGAAAACTCCTAAGCCTGGATAATAATGTGTCATGTAAGCACATATGCCATACAACATAAAATTCCTCTTTGCTGCGATGGGTCTTGATAAAACATATACATTTATCCCATCCCATAATTCCTTCAAGTCATCTACTAGTGGTTGTAAATAGACATCCATATTCTTCACTTGTCTTCTACCAGGGAATATGAGAGCCAACATAAGATGTTCATTCTTCATGGACAACCATGGGGGGAAATTATTATTGATCACTACGACATGCCAAACATAATAGTTGGTGTTCTGGAGGGAATATGGGTTGACGCCATCCATGGCTATACTGAGTCGTAGAAATCATACTTCATCCTTGAATTTTTTGGGCCATGTATCCTCTATATGCTTCATGGCTATTGACGCAGTTGGGATTCGCATAACTCCCAACTCACTTTTGTGTGAGGCATGCCATCCCTGCAACATAGCTAATTATTTGCAACGAAAGAGCCTTTGAATCCTTGGGATTATAGGCATATGCCTCAATATCTTAAAAGGAGGACCACGTGATTTACCCTTATTTTTTGATTTATCATACCTTTTATGCCCACATTTCAAACATATCTCTTTGTCTGCATATTCTCCTCTATATAGAATACAATCATCTGGACATGCATGATATGATATGTACTCAACACCCAACATTTTCAACAATTTATTTGCCTCTTTGCAGCTAATGGTCAAGACATTATCACTCGGAAGAACCTTATCTTTGAATAACCTGTAGTTGGTGATCATGGAAAATATTAAATGTACATTAATGCCGATATAATTATTAACGTTCATAAAATTGACCATTTGTAATGTTCATTGTGTGATTATATTTATAAAATTTATATAAGGGAGGAATTTATGGTAACTTACCTCCAAATTTCTGAGAAACATGCATTCGACAAGCCAAACTTTGCTTTCAAGTTGTACAGTAACATAGTTGTACCCAACTGGGTAGAATTTGACTAATCACCAGTTCTAAAGAGAGGGGTGGTGGAAGAAAATTTAAGGCTTTCGAAAAAGATGTCAGCGATATGAGCATCATCCCCTAGCTAATCATCGTTTTGGAATACATCTAACAACATTGTCTCCATTGTAGTCATACCCCTTAAGTAATAATGCATACCAACCTTTATTTGATTGCCTCCATTTCCAGCTTGTGAAGAACTACTGTTGCTTTAGTCAATCCTAATTGGTGAATCTGGACGTGGTGGGAATTTAATCGGTGGTTGATTCAACCATTCTTGGTATCGTTCTTCTCCGATTTTTTTTCTTAATTCTGCCTTCTCTCGATTTGACATTGTTGTGGGGTGCAACGGAAGACGGTGGGTAGGTCACTCATCATCACTAGAATCCTAATAATTTCAAAAAATATATTTGAACATGATTAGTACAAAATCTATGATATCAATTAGTAAGAACCTTGACAATGCATGATTAATTTGTTTGATGTTGAAATAATTACATTAATATACCAAACAATTATTATTACCATCATTGTCCCGGGATTGTGGCTAGAAGATGCAATATTGTTACAATTGGCAGGGTGAAGTGGCTGTCCATTTTCATCTACCAAATACGTCTTGTGGTATGCTGCTCCTGATAAGAGCTTACGGCGTTTTGGAGTTGTTTGATTATTTTGTGCATCTGAACTCGATTCTGAATTTGCATGAACCTGCAAATTTGTATACATTATAAATTTTATTAAGCTGATTGACATTGATAAAAAAATAAAATTCAATTAGATAATGAAAATATAAATAAAATATGAAGTAAATATTACGTCTCGATATGGATAGGGAGAACTCTGCAATGGAATTTGAGAAATATTATGGAATGAGATGGATTTTGAAGAATTGCCCATTCGATATAATTATGATATTTCTCCCTGCATTTGAGCAAAATCAACAATAAATTTTAGTGCACACACCTAGAAGTAATTTCGGTGCCTTAAAAATGGACTTGTTGTTATTAGTGCTTATGTACAAATAACCGCATGGGTGTTGTTTTAGTTACTACGCATCGGTGTCATGTTATTAACTGACGCACCAGTGCGGTGTTATTAATTGATGCATCAGTGACGAAAAGTCACAAATAAAAAAAGAACGCAACTTTATTTTTTTAAAGTGAAAAAAATGGTAAATTAAAAAATGGGCGGAAAAATATTTTCGAAAAAATAATTTCATAAAAAAATTCTTTAAATACTAAACACTTTTCATTACTTCACTATTTTTGCAAAAACATTTAGCCAAATATTTGCAAGAGACATGCCTGGAGCAAGAGAGCACGAGAGCACTGTAGAGCAGCGAAATAATTTCGAACAGAACTATTCAGACAATCAAAATTCCAAACCTCTGGTGATTCAAACCATGTAGCATAGAATTTCACACGATCTCGTGATTAAATTTTACTGTTTTTTTTACATTTTCTACAATATTTTTTACGCAGTAAGTAAAAAATTTCAATTTGTTTTTCATTTTCATCAAAAAAAAAAATAAAAAAAAAATCCATTTTTACCCTAAGCCCTTCATTCCTTTTGTTTCTGCCCTTGCTTCTTCCTATTTATGTGATTTCAGAATTAGGGTTTTTGATTTTAGATTTATAGGGTTTGTATTGCTATATATATAGGCCTATGACATCCAACCCATGAGACAACTTGCATAGTCGGATCCCAATCCATGTCGGCCCTTGCGTGAATTAAAAAAAACATAATTTTTTTAATCGATGTGCCCTACGTAACCTAGCGCACCGGTGTGCTGACGTATCCCAGCGCACTGTGCATGTACTGTTTGATACAAAATTTAAAAACATTTTTTTTTAAATTCGTGCACCATATGTAAAATAAGGCACCGGTGCGCTATTTCATTATAGCACACCACTCACGTACTATTTGGCAAAAACAATTTTTTATTTTGTGTTAATCAGTGCACCATGTAACATATAACGCAACGGGTCTCCTAGTTGACAAAGAGCACCATACAGTGGTCCCTTGTTTGTGTGGGGCGTTTATAAGAATAGGCCGCACCGCCCCCTCCACAACACCATATGCTACAAAAAATAACACTAGAAGATTTTTATTATTTTGTCTGTGTTAATCGGTGCGGTGGTTAATATGTAACGCACCGGTGCCCCTTGTTGAAATAGATCACCGTATGGTGTTTGATACTGTTTGGGCGGTGTGTTTATAAGACCGCGGCGCATCGACGTTGGTGCGTACACCATGAAAAAAACACTGGTTTCTTGATTTTTGTTTTACTTGAAAAGTTGATAATTTATTTATAAAAATATATTAATGAATGATATGGTACAGGTTTCATATTGATAAATAAATGGCTGACAAGAGATCAAGTAACAAAAATACTGATAACACATCAAGAAAAACAAAAGAAGCAAGTTCTTTGTAAATTCTTTACAAAAAATATTATTTTTGAACTATATGTAAGTTTAACTAATATGTATTGTTTACTGTGTATCATGCAGAGCCACAAAATGACGAAGCTCAATAAGATTATTTCTGATCTAGGACCAGAAGAGTGTAAAAGCTTGCTGGAAAAATTGCAAAAGGAGGAATCAGGTGAACGAAAAAAAATATCGATCCAATATGAGTTTCTTTTTTTAATTTTCTTTAATAATATACTTAAAATTATTAGATAACATGTTTCAAACAATCTATTAATTCAGATCTGTTTAATGTTCTACAGGGACCAACAACTTAGAAAAAGAATGTTGTTCTAAGAAAATAAAAAAATAGAACATGCAAAGGAAAATGAATTAATAATTAGCTCATCTGGAGTGGTGTTGGAGGTTAACGAAAGGGGGAAAAACTTTTACAAAAGTTTGAGGGATCTAGTGGAACGAATGTATAGACGTTTTTTCCACTTACAATGCAAAAATCAATCCAATGATTTCAAGGACCAAATTTTATCTAAACTACAGGAAGAGTTTCCAAAGAATTGGTCAATGAGACATGTCAAACGTTTAATAGCAAAAACAGACAACAACAAAAAAGAAGGAATGAAAAATTAATATTCCTATAAATGTTTTTCTAGAATTATTTATAAATATCACTTTTGTTATATTTACTTTTCATATATCAATATAAAAATTAGATAATTTATTGTCATGTTACATTTTCAGGAAGATTATGAAAATCTCAAAAGATGAACGAGCTGAAATTAGAAATATGCCAGTAGGAATATCCAAAAAGGGGTACAAGGAGATGGTGAAAGAAATGGAGAAAATCTCATCCCAGGAGGAGCCATCTCAACAACAACCTGCTTCAAATGTAATTGTAATAATTGAATTTTTCGATCATTAGGTACAATAAATAAATAATTTAGCATTAAATATTAATTTTCAAGTATTTTCTTGCAAAAAAAGAAGAAAATGGAACCCATTCAGCACATAAAACAGGACGACAAGGAAGAAAATGGTTGATATCTAAGATTGTGAGTAATTACTACTTCCTTATGACAACTTAACTAAATTTCATTTTTGTATATTTTAAGTTGTTTTACAAAAATCATCATTGAATGTCTTCAAACAAGTGCTAACATACAAAGAAGAACCATCAGACGAATTGATTGACATTGGGTTAAGTATGAGTTGTGAGTATATGTTGGCATATCAGAAATTAATTGTGGAATTTGCAAGCATCTATCAATCTTGTTTTACTTAGCTTCGTCTATAATTAATAGAACAAAAAAATCTTTTATATTAAATATATGATATGTTATGGGGTATAAAACTTGCAGGAAACAAAGTATGGAACTGTGCCAACATATGAAATCTTGAAAGATGGCATATTACATGGTTTTGAAAGAATGTGTAATATAGTTCATGAGCCAATTCTTGCTATGGTACGTCATTTATTTTGGATTTACATTGATGTGTATTATTTAATATTGCATTTTTCATTATTCTCACCAATGTATATACACTCATTACAATTTATTTTTATGTTTGTAGATGGAAGGTGAAGAAGAAGAAAAAAATCAACACCGTGAACAAAACATTCCTGAAAATAACCCAAGTCATGGAAGTAGCTCGAGCAGTGACAACAGTTCAAGCGAAGAATGATGATCATTATGTTTGGATATTAAAGCAAGGCGTTGTATTTTTTGAAATATTTGCCTTTGAAATAAGACATTTTGTTTAATGTAATGGACATAGTGTCCCAATTGAAAGACAAAGGGATACTAATAACTGTCCCATTTTGTATGAAAAATACTATCTTATTCATATATATATATATATATATATATATATATATATATATATATATATATATATATAATAAAATATGTTTTAATTTATTCTATTATGTTCTCCATTGTTGCTGTAAAATGTAACACCACATATTAAATTTATGGATGATTATATATTATAATTAAGAGATGTGAAATATTATGATATGATATAACAAATTAATCCAAACATCACATTCAAATGCACTAATAAAAATTTAATTGATATGAATATTGTTATAAGATATGTGTCGTTTTTTGATGAATAATGAATTTAAAAAAATCACAATAATTATGATATGATATAACAAATTAATCCAAACATCACATTCAAATGCATTAATAAAAAAATAATTAATATGAATTATACTGTTATAAGATGTGTCGAATTTTGATGAATAATGAATTTTAAAAATCACAATAATTGCACTGTCACAGGTTGAGGTTTCTAAAAAATACAAAATGAAAACCATTGCGTGTCAGTTATTGTACACCAGTGCGTTTGTATGATACAGGGCATCTATGTGTTTCTACGACCTATGGGCACCGTACAAATAACAAAACCAATTATAAATCTTGGTGCGTTTGTGTGATACTGCGCACTGGTGCGTTTATGTGAGACTACGCACCGGTGCATTTGTACGACCTATGGGCACCGCACAAATACCAATACGAATTAGAACAATCAATGCGTTTGTCTGACACTATGCACTGGTGTGTTTCTATAAGACTACGTACCGGTGCGTTGATACGGCATATGGGTACCACACAAATCCCAATACCAATTAGAACGACCTTGTGTGTTGTATCACCTATAGTGTTCTCGGTGCGGTTTTAGACCTTTACAACCCAGTGCATGCACCTTCGACCGCCTCAGGGTGACCGTCTATATAACACGCACTGATGCGTTGACACCTTAGTAGTGCACCGATGAAAAAAACATCTGTAATGACCTTCGGCTGCCCAGTTTTTTTATTTGTGTTGAAATTCTGTTAAAAGCTCCGCCAAAACATTCGTTACCAAAAACAGATGTTGTAGCAAATGTTTTTTTGACAATTTTGGCCAATTTTATAACACTAAAAACCTCCTTTATAACCTCCGCTAGAGGGCCTTTTCCTTGTAGTGTCTTACTGAATGCGATTGGTATCTACAAAATGTAATTTTGTTCCTTTTCTTTAAAAAATGAATAAAATTATGGGTTTTTTCCCTTTAGAAAAAGAAGAAGAAGCAAATTTCCTAATTTTAATACTAAGTAACAAATGATTTTCTAGATCTACCAATAATATAGAAAATCCTATTATATGAAAATATAATTTTAAATCAAAGTATTTATGAATCATAATATCCAACGTTCGCCCCTTTGATCCAAAAGTACATTAGAACAAATACCGAATTCTTCTCTAAACTTAGTAAATTTTCTCTTGCCGAGCAGTGTTGTAAAAATATCTACGATCTGATCTTCTATAGGAAAATACTTTGGATTGATGATTCCTTTTTGCAATGCGAGTCTTAATGTAATGATATTTGGTGTTTTCATGCTTTTTTTTGGAATGGAAAAATAGATTGTTAACAAGTTTAATTCCTAGTACTCTGTCGATAAAAAATGAAGTGGCTTCTACTTGATAAAATCCCAAATCCTATAAAACTCTATGTAAATAAACAATCTCACATGTTGTTTTGCATGCTGAAATATATTCTACCGCCACTGAATAATTTTCCATTGTATTATGTTTCTTACAACTCCAATAAATTGTTGTTAATCCCATATTCATCAAATATCTTGATGTTGATGCCCTCTCATCAACACTTCTAGAAAAATACACATATGAATATCCAACAAGTACAAATTTATTATTCTTTTGTATATCACGTTGTAATCTTTAGTACCTTGGATATATCTAAGAACCCTTTTTGCTGCATTTTAGTGGCTTTCCCTTGGTTCTTGCATAAATCTTGAGAGCATATTGATTTCATATGGTAAATTTGGATGAGTAGATCAAGATTCCAATCAATTTCCCGTAAAGTGCTTTTTCTCCAATTCTCCCCCTTCAAATTTTGCTCCATTGGGGTGAGAACAAACTTGCAATCTGTCATGAAAAATCTTTTCAATTGTGAGATGCTTATTTGCATTGACTGATGAAAATGGTATTTGATTATTGGAATACTTTAACTCTAAGACAGTAGTGAAGTAATCCCATATCTTCCATCTTGAATCCAACCTATAAAGTATGATCATTCATGTTTCACCTATAAAATATGATCATCATTATTCGTAATAAGGATCATGTCATCCACATACATAAAAAATATCACTAGACCCTGTTGATGGACATACATAGTATCATTTGATTCACTTCATTGAAGGCATACTTTATGAAGGTAATCATCCATTTTAGTATACCAAGCTCTGAGAGCTTGTTTCGATTCATATAATTCCTTTTACAAAATTTATGTTCATGTCCTTCAAGCTCAAAGCGAGGAGGTTGAGTCATATGGACTTCTTCCTATAAATATCCATTTAGGAAGGCATTTTTAACATCCATTTGATTGTGAATTTGAACCATTACCATTATTGTTGAAAAGAGGATTGGTATGAATTGAAACTTTGCTTTCTTATGTAATATTTGAATTGTTACCATTATAATCTTTTTAACTTTCATTTCCTGAATCAGAAGAACCTTTTGATGAATATATAGAGGAAATTTTTGAGGAAGAATCATCATATGTTTATGGTAAATTCAAATCTATTTCAAAACAACGTTCCTTTTGCATCATGTTTTTCTCATTATCTACTTGTATTTCCAATTTTTGAAGAAGGCTTTCAATTTTTGCAACACTTTTTCCTTTTGTTTCATCAAAAATAACATTTTGGCTTAAAATAAATTTTCCATTGGATAAAATACAATATCCCTTCTTCTCATCGAAATATCCAATCATGATACACTGCATACTTCTCTATTATAGATTATTTCTCTTTTCCTTAGGAACTAAATTATAATAAACTAAACCAAAAGCTCGCACATGTTTGACTTTTGGTTTAAAACCATACCATTCTTCATATGTTGTGATGCCATCCAAAGAAGCATTGGGATGTCGATTTCTGTTAGAAAATTATATATTACAGAGCAATGCAACACATAAAATATGCGGAAAACACAAGCACACAGAACACATAAAACCAAAGAGACACAGATATACGTGGTTCACCCAGTTTGGGATACATCCACCCGAACAACCAGTCCTTCCTTTCTATTATCCAGCAAAATGAAGAGACACAACCTACAACAAATCCGCTGTAATATCCTATGTTCTCTCCCACAGTCTCCCTATCTGTTTCTCGCTCTAAGAATACACATGCAATACACATCCGCAATACAATACCCTCATACAAAGCGAGGGGTTGCCTTCTAGGGAAAAAAACCCTAAACTAAACATAACTTCTACCGTCAGATCATTCGCCTAATGAATGACCCAGATTGACTAGAAATTACTATACTTTTACAAGACAATTTTACATTTGTTTTTAGCTTTGGGGGGGCTCTATAAAGTCGCAGCCGCCCCCCCTGGACCCCCCAGGCAGCGTTTAATTACGGGCGGTGTTGCTGGCCTATTAAGGTACAGGGGACCAATGCTATGATACAAAATAAACAAGATAATCAGGCTCCACACCCAACAATATCCCACTTGGAGACTAATTTGTAGCAACTCCAATGCTACTTCATTTGTTGGACAATGACTCCTCTTTGGACCTCGTTGTTTCTCATATTTATCGTCATCCTTGAAGACCAATTGAAACTGAGCATATTCTCAGTTTCTCCCTGGTTACAACTTTTGTTAGCATATTTGCAGGATTCTGGCTAGTGTGTATCTTTTCCAGCTTCAACTGTCCATCTTCCAATACTGACCGTATGAAATGGTACTTGAGATGTATGTGTTTAGTCCTGGAATGAAATGTTGAGTTTTTTGCAAGATGAATGGCACTTTGGCTATCACTGTATAACGTGCCCATATCATGATTCTTACCCAATTCATCCATAAACCTTTGTAACCAAATCATTTCTTTACTAGCCTCTATAGCAGCAACATACTCTGCTTCTGTTGTTGAAAGTGCAACAACACTTTGGATATTTGAAACCCAACTGATAGTTGTTCCACCTACATTAAATACATATCCTGTAGTGCTCCTCCTGTTATCTCTGTCACCTGCCATATCTGCATCAACATATCCCTGTAGAGAAATGTTTGAACCACCAAAGCATAATTCTTGATTTGTGGTACCTCTCAAATATCTAAGAATCCATTTCACTACCATCCAATGTTCTTTTCCTGGATTGTTCATGTACCTGCTTACAACTCCCACTACATGTGCAATATCAGGTCTTGTGTAGAACATTGCATACATTAAGCTTCCAACTGCTAATGCATATGGAACTTTAGACATATAGTCCATTTCTTCTTGGGTCTTGGGGCACATCTCCTTACTAAGTTTGAAATGGCTAGCAAAAGGTGTACTAACTGGTTTTTCATTCTGCATATTAAATCTTTTCAACACCTTTTGTATGTACTAATTCTGAGACAATGTTAATTTGCGATTTTTCCTGTCTCTAGTTATTCTCATACCAAGGATTTGTTTTGTAGCTCCCAAATCCTTCATTGCAAATGAATTTGCCAATTTTCTTTTGAGTACATTTATTTCCTGCATGTTAGACCCTGAAACAAGCATGTCATCTACATACAATAACAATATAATATAGCTGCCATCATTTTGCTTTTGCATATAAACACAATAATCAGAGTGACATCTAGTATAACCTTGTTCAGACATAAACCTGTCAAATTTTAGATACCACTGCCTTGGAGCCTGCTTTAAGCCATACAAGCTCTTCTTTAACCTGCACACTAATTTTTCTTTCCCTTTGACCTCACATCCTTCTGGTTGCTCCATATATATCTCTTCTTCCAAATCTCCATGGAGAAATGTTGTCTTTACATCTAACTGTTCAAGATGTAAATCTTCCGCTGCTACAAGACTTAAAATAGTTCTGATTGAAGTCATCTTAACAACAGGAGAAAATATTTCATCAAAATCAATACCTTTCTTTTGTGCAAACCCCTTCACCACAAGTCTAGCTTTGTACCTCTGTTTTCCTCCATATTCTTCCTTCAACCTGTAAACCCATTTATTCTGCAATGCAGTTTTACCTGCAGGCAACTTGACTAAGTCCCAAGTCTGGTTATGCATTAAGGAGTCCATCTCTTCTTCCATGGATAGCTCCCACTTCTTCCTGCTTTCAACCTGCATTGCTTCTTCATAACATTCAGGTTCACCAGAATCAGTTAACAATAAATAATATAATGAAGGAGAGTATCGTTCAGGGGGTCTACTTATCCTGGTAGATCTTCTAACACCACTTTCAGGTGTTTGAGGTGCATGTTGCTGTTGTGGTGGTTGTTGCTACTGTGGTTGTTGATTATTATTATTTTCAGACACCTTTACTTTTTCAGTTATCTCATCAAGAACTGTGTATTCCTTGCTTTCTTTTTCCTGTTTCTTTTCCTGCAACTGATTCTTATACAAGACTTTTTCATTGAATATTACATCTCTGCTCCTAATGATTTTGTGATTTTCATAATCATATAAGCGATAACCAAAATCATTAGCACCATATCCAATAAAGGTACATTTCTTTGATTTTGCCTCAAGCTTTGTTCTGTTTTCTTTATTAATATGGACAAAGGCCTCACAACCAAAAGGCTTTAAAAAATAGTAGTTTACCTTTTTGCCTGTCCATGCTTCCTCTGGAATACCACCATCCAAGGAACTTGAAGGCCCTCTGTTTATTAGATAAACAGCAGTATCTACAGCATCTGCCCAAAATTGTAAAGGCAATCCTGCATGCAATCTCATGCACCTTGCACGCTCCATGATTGTTCTGTTCATCTTTTCTGACACACCATTTTCTTGTGGTGTTCTTGGAACTGTCTTCTCTCTACGAATTCCATGCTCTGAACAGTACCTATCAAACTCTTTGCTGCAATACTCACCTCCATTGTCTGATCTGAGACACTTCAACTTCTTTCCTGTCTTAATCTCAACCAAAGCTTTTCATTTCTTGAAAGTATCAAATACATCAGATTTATTCTGAATACAATAAATCCATGTTTTTCTAGTTGCATCATCAATAAAAGTAACATAATAACGAGAGCCACCGAGAGATGATACCTGAGCAGGTCCCCATACATCTGTATGCACAAGCTCCAATTTTTCGCTCTTCTTTTCTTTCCCAACTCTGAGAAATCTGACTCTCTTATGTTTTCCATAAATGCAATTCTCACAGAAATCCAAATCAACATTCTTCAAACCTGGCAGCAAATTTCTTGAGTGAAGAATCTTCATTCCCTTCTCACTCATGTGTCTGAGCCTATGATGCCATAATGCTGCATCTGCTCCTTTGGAAGTTAAAGCATTAATAGAGTTAGAAATACCATTGCATAAATACAATGTACCAACCTTTTCGCCTTTTGCTATTACCAAGGCTCCTTTGGTGACCTTCCAAGTTTTATTTGTGAAAGTTGTCACACAACCTTCACCGCCTAACTGCCCTATTGAAATCAAATTTTTCTTCAGATCTGGAACATGCCTTACCTCCTTTAATAGCCATTGGCTTCCATTCTGTTGTTTTACAAGAACTTTACCCATTCCAACAATTTTACAGGGTTTATCATCACCCAAACAAACTTGTCCAAAATCTCCTTGAACATAATCATAAAAATATTTCTTATCAGGTGTGGCATGGAATGAGGCCCCTGAATCTACCACCCAGGAATCAGTAACATTTTCGAAAGAAAGAATCAAAGCATATTGTAACACATCACCTGTCACATTTTCTTCATGATTGTTTTCTTGCTGTGCATCTCCTTCTTTTCCCTTCCGAGATCTACAATCTTTCTTCAGGTGTCCTTTCTTTCCACATTTCCAGCACACTATCCTCGATCTGGATTTGGATCCGCCTTTCCTTCATTTACTACGATATCCCGAGTTCTTTCCTCTTTCCATTTTTCTTCCCTTAGACTCTGCACTCAAAGCATTACCCGATGTCTCACTGGAGATTTTCCGTCACATTTCCTCGCTAAGGATAGCATCGACAACATCATCAAACTTTAAAGTACTAGATCTAGAGATAGAGTTACTAATGGCCATAACTAAACCATTCCGGATTTCTGGCAATGAGCACAGAAATAAAAGAGCCCTAACTTCATCACCAAAGTTTACCCTACAGAACTTAACCGACTGGTAATTGTATTAAAACCATTTAAATGATCTACAATAGATCCACCTTCTGACATCTTCATATTAAATAAACGTTTCATAAGAAATACCTTGTTTGAGGCCGAGGGTTTTTCATATAATTTCACCAATGCCGTAATCAAACCCTTTGTTGTTGTTTCCCTCGAAAAATTGAAGGCTACCAACGCCGCGAGGCACAACCGTACTATTTTGAGTGCCTTTCTATCGAGAACTCTCCATCTGTCATAGCTGTCGGCTTCTTTATTTTTCCGCTCAATGGTAGGTACAGATATTTCTGATACAGATAATCTTCCATTTGCATCTTCCATAGTGAGAAGTTTTGGTTGTTAAATTTCTCGACCCTAAACTTACCATCTTCCGCCATTGCTCCCACTCGAACCAGGAACCCTTCTTTCCTGCGAGTTTATCAGCCAAATATACCTTCGGCTCCGATACCAGTTGTTAGAAAATTGTATATTACAGAGCGATGCAACACATAAAATATGCGGAAAACACAAGCATACAAAACACATAAAACCAGAGAGACACAGATATACGTGGTTCACCTAGTTTGGGCTACATCTACCCCGAACAGCCAGTCCTTCCTTTCTATTATCCAGAAAAATGAAGAGACACAACCTACAGCAAATCCGCTGTAATATCCTTTTCTCTCTCTCACAGTCTCCCTATCTGTTTCTCGCTCTGAGAATACACATACAATACACCGTCGCAATACAATACCCTCATACAAAGCGAGGGGTTTCCTTCTAGGGTAAAAAACCCTAAACTAAACAAAACTTGTACCATCAAATAATCTGCCTAATGAATGGCCCAAATTGACCAGAAATTACTATACTTTTACAAGGCAATTTTACATCTGTTTTTAGCTTCGGGGGCGTTGCCCCCGAAACCCCCCACCACAGGGGGGGCTCCATAAAGTCGCGACTGCCCCCCCTGGACTCCCCAAGCAGCGTTTAATTACGGGCGGCGTTGCCACCCCATTAAGGTACAGGGATCCAATTCTGTGATACAAAATAAACAAGATAATCAAGCTCCACACCCAATAATTTCTTAAATAAATTGTTTTATGTATTGCTTCATCATAGTAGGAGGCACTCAATCCTTTGAAATTTAGCATTCATCCATTCCTAACAAAGTTGTGTTCATCCTTTCAGTTACTCCATTATGTTGTGGAGTATAAGAATTTGTGAATTCCCTTCTGATACCATTACCTCAGCAATAATTTTGGAATTCATTTGAGGTGAATTCCCTGCCATTATTTTTCCTCAATGTTCCTATATTTTCTTTGGTTTATTTTTCAACTAGATGACGAAAATACTACTTTTCAAATGTTTTTTAATTTTCCTCTAAGAAATATACCTGTCATTTGACTAAGATAATCAATGAAAAGTGAAAAATATCACATCCTCTAATTTTTCTAAAGGTCCACAATTATCACCGTGAAAAAGTTGTAAATGTGTGTTTCCTTGCCATTATCTTGTATAAAATGTCTCTCTATTCTATTTTTTTATAAATGTAAGCTTCACACTTTATATTATCCTTTTAAAAATTAGGTAATCCATTAACCATACCTTGTTTTTGTAGTTGAGAGAGACCATCAAAATTTAAATTCCCATAATGTACATGCCATAATATTATGGGTGAATTATCTGAACTTATTGCTCCTGCAAAATCATGCTTTTTAGGAACGACCTTGCCTTTCAATCTTAGAATCCTGCCATATTCATAGCTTGTCATGATTGTTTTGAAATTTTGTTTT
Organism: Pinus albicaulis; assembly: GCA_034641835.2. Lineage (NCBI taxonomy): Eukaryota > Viridiplantae > Streptophyta > Pinopsida > Pinales > Pinaceae > Pinus > Pinus albicaulis. Next base: position 759,295,633 of record CM076580.1, read on the forward strand.
GTGGAGTTTATTTTCACTAGTCCATATTCCATGATAATTTGATGTTCGGCTCAGCAAATCAATACTAAAGACAATAAATTATTTTTAAATGTTGGTACACACCAAATATTCAAAAACATTCTCTCTCTGATGCTAGGGAGAAATATCTTCACAATACCTTTTCCATGAGGTATATGTGTCTTATCATCAACCAAGAATATTGAGTTGAGCTTACATTCCTAAAATGTCTAAAAGAAGTCTTTTCTGAATCTCATGTGTTGAGTGGCCCATGTATCCAATATCCATGAATCTTCATAATCACTCCTAAAAGAGAAATTAGAGACTAATACAACAATTAATATTGTATTTTGAAGAGCAATACATACATATTCAAAATTATCATCTTCTTGATTATTTACATATTGTGTTGAAGTTGAATGTTGCTTGAATTTTGAGATCATATCAATTGGAGTTAGGCATTTTTCTGCATAATGACCAACTATATTGAAACATATGCAAACAAATTGACTTAAATCTTGTCCTCATCCATATCACTAATTACAATTAGGAGGCCTCTCTAATTGAATTCTTCAGAAATTGTTTGACCCCTGTTGAAAATTGCTTCTTCTTCTTTCTTGATTACGTCCTCTTTCTTTATTGTTTCATTTGCCTTTATTATTTTACTTTTCGTCATTTCTTTCTCTTCCATGATTACCGTAACGTCCCTAGCCCCCGACTGGGAAACACTACCACAACCACACCACTTATATCACCAATTATTAACCAAAAAAGTGAAACATGCAACAAAAGATACGAGAATGCAATATGCCCAAAATGTAAAAATGCAACATTAATGCATAATTTCACAACAGATAATAATAATAGTATGCAATATTAATGGTAACAAAGCACAAAACCCATAAATTAGACTTTCCAACATAAATTCATTAATTTCACAAGAAAGCACACAATAAACATGAACACTTATCTGAAATGAAATAAGAAACTAGTTACAGGCTCTCCACATTCTACCCAACCATAGACCTCATGGTTTATCAATCTCAACCATGGGTCACCCACAAGATGGGATTGCAACTCCACAGACAATGGTCAACCCAAAATATCAACATATCCATGAGAAAGGCACCAACCCAACGATCATAGTGCTAACCTCAGTGCTCTTTTTCCTCGAACCTACACCCAAGTGGGATACCCTTCTTTGGGCCATACTAGTCCATTTGTGGTGCCTACCTTCCAAGGCGCCTTACAACTAGGCAAGAAATTCTCAGCACACAGCTTCTAGGAGCTCGTGCTACTTCCAAGGCTTCCAGGCACCCTTCCAAACCATAATCAACTCACTTCCCAGTTAGTTATAGAACTCAAGCAGAAGGCTCACAAACCAGTCACCAGAACATAAACAACTCTTATCCATTTATAGAACCTAAGAACAAGGCTCACTAGCTAGTCGTTGAAACTGAGTTCTCCAAAACTCTAGTCAGTTCCATAGTCCAAACAAAAGACTCACCGACTTAAAATTCCCAGTCAGTTCCGTAACCCCACACCTAGTTCACAGACTGGTTTATAACCAAAATCCTTTGTCCACCTCCTGCCATGGCATAAATGATGAATATTGATGATGATGATGGAATGAAATGATGAGTGGTTATCTGCATGAATGGATGACAATGAATGGTGAACAACAATGATAATGGTGATTAATGGCCCTCTTAATACCTTTTTATAGTGCATGGCCCCTCTTCGCCATGAGGCATGCAACTTTTTCTACCATGTGCCACCTCTTTAAGGCCACATGGGCCCTTAGGTGTCATTTCTTCCCCAACACTGAACACAACAACTCGTTTTCTGTCACTGTGGAGTTTCTTTGCCCCTTCATACTCTTTTTCATAAAGTGGGCTCCACAACTAGCTATTATTTTATTAATAAAAATATGTACAACATTTACAATATATGTACAATCTAGATCTTTCGGTCACTTAACCAAAATCAACATATATGTATGGGTACGCCGACCACCAAAATATATAAAATAAATACATATGCACATAGGCCTACAAAATAACTTCGGCTCACTAGCCTAATATCAATGTACATATATTTACATCATAAATTGGTAGGAGTATTACACTTACTTTCTCTTCCTTGACTATGACCTTAGCTTCGTCCTCTATAAGATAGCTGATTTTGATTTCCTCGTCCTCTATTATTCATCTAAGTTCCTCTTCCTTTTGAACTTTCAATTGATGAATCACTTAAGCTTGTACTTGTAAGGAAAACATCTTCACCTACTTGTTTCTTCTATCCAATTTTTTTATCATGATGAGCTAAAATGTCACTTAACTGATCAAATGATGCCTTCTCAAAGTTTCATGTCAACTGTAAAGTCTCAAGAAATGTTTATAAGAGGATGATAATCCTTCAATTGAGTTTGTTTCCATCAAACTATCTTATATAAAAAGAAATCCCACCTTATTGGTATCTTGTTTTATGTTTTAGGTCTTTAAATATATTCAAGTACATCTCCTCCTTGTAACAATTTATCTTGAAGCAACTTTAATTGAAGATCCACCCCTTTTGTTTCAGATTGTGTATCAAAGAGATCCCTGAAAGTCTTCTAAGATATCCAAGCATATGATGCATTCACTATATGAACATACATTTCTTCATTTTTAGAGGATTTTATTAATACTAAAGCTTTTTCCTCTTCGCGTTCCCACTTAGCTAGAGAATCATCATTGATTGGTTTATTAGGTTTTACATCACCATTATACATGTCTTCCAACAACTCACTATAAATTAGAATGCTTGCCATATGACATTTCCATGTCCTGTAGTTCTTTCAGCCTTCAAGCTTCCCAATCTAAAAAAAAATTAACAAGTTTTGGCATTGTAAATGCTTTGCTAGATGATAAGTTTTATGTTCGAGAAATCAAGAAAAGAGTCAATCACAACACAAAAGGAAGATGATAAACACACCACACATTGCAATGCAAAAAAATACTATTGGGGCTTGGCCTTGACCCTTGTATAGCTACTTGAAAAAAAGATAGATAAAGTTTTGTATTTGGCTCTAATCATTTCTTGTGAACCTCTTGACAATGTCCAAGATGTTGTTTTTCCCTATTATGTTATGTAAAAATTTTGACTCTGTCAAAATAAAATAAAATAAAATAAAAATAACCCTATGTTAAAATAAAAATTCTAAGTTATTATTTTTTTATCAATTTTTGTTGGGTAGTTAAGGTCAATTTGAAATAAAAATAAAAATAACCCTATGTGAAAAAATAAAAATTCTAAGTTATTATTATTTTTAATTAATTTTTATTGGGTAGTTAAGGTAAACTTGACTTGGTCAAGTTATTAGTGGCTTTTGAGCTCCAAGTTTATGAAAACCCATGGTATTCATGTGGAATATAACCTATTTAAAGGGGAGAATTAAACCAGTTTAGATACACCTTAACTACTGATCTACCAAGCACCTAAAAAGAACAAACCTCTTTGAGATGTAAATGCCTTAAGAATGTGATAAGTCCATATATTAATAGTGTAGTCCCTTATTATGTTAGTGTAGCCCCCCTTATTGTTATTGTTGTACCCCTGTAACCCCCATATTGTTATTCTTGTGCCCTTACATTATTATTGTTAGGTCGGCTAGGATTACATTGTGGCCTCACTAGGATTATATTGTGGCCCCATGGACTCCTATATATAGAAGGAGGTTTTGGTTATTTGTATCATCCAAAAATTGTTCATTCATGTAATGTATTGGAGGTTGCCCCCTCGAAGTGATTTATTTTTAAGGTGTTGATATCTCTTTTCTTCTCTTTTTGGAGCTGGTTTCACAACATTTGGTATCAGAGCTTTGAGATTTTAGGGTTTCGCTGCTCCAAACAAATCATCGTGGCATTTTCGCTATAACTTTTTTTCTACGAAGGCTCAGAAGCTGAAATTTTTAGAGTGCGAAGCCGAAATCTGAAGGAACATCGTTGAAAAATTTAAGAGCTTCGTTCACAACATTTTTGGAGATATGATCTTTGGAATTTAGGTCTTTTTGCAGGCTCCTGAATTTAACCTAAACAGGTCATCGTGACATTTTCGCTATAATTTTGTTCTACGAAGGTTCATAAGCTGAAATTTTTAGAGTGCGAAGCCGAAATCCTAAGGAACATCGTCGCAAAATTTCAGAGCTTGGTTCACAATATTTTCAGAGATATGGTCTGTGGAATTTAGGGAATTTTCAGGCTCTTGAATTTCATCTCAAAGAGGTGATCGTGGGAAAATATTCATAGCTCTCTCTTTGAGCATCGGATTGGAATGCCGTAAAAAGTGGCTGCAAGTACACAGACTATAGTTTCCTGTCAATAAATTTTAGAGCCGAAGGAGGAAACAGTGACACGTGGTAAGTCGTACAAGTTCACTCTACTGAACGAGTCCATAATTAGGTCATCGTAGGAGTTTGGGCACAACTTTGTCTTAAAGAATCCAAATTAGGTCAGACCTGTGGCATTCTAAAGAGAATTCATAGGGCTACCTCAGTGCCAAATTTCAGATATTGAATATCTGAAATCACAAAGGTAATTCAATTTCAATATCGAGCTCCTCAAAATCAAGAAAAAGGTGTGTATTTGGTTTTTAAAATTGCATAACGTTTGTTTGAAAAATCCGTTTGAAGTGATTCCAAGGGCATATTTTAGAATTTTTATCATATTGGGTTCTATAGTGCCTCCAAAAAAAATTCCATACCCATTAAGCCCTCAAAAAGCTATACTATGACGCATGAAGAGAAAGAATTGCAGTATGAGATATCAAAATTACGGTACCAAGTGCAACAAATTTCAATCTTACGAAGAGCAACCGAAGATGAAGTAGATGGTTTAAAAGAAGAAATGGAGGCTAAGTTGGATGGTTCGAAGGATCAAATAATAGCTAATATGGAAGATAAATTAGTGGAAGATCACATCGAGCATCAACGACAAGTTCTCCAACTCTCAAAGGATAACCTAACTTTGGTGCAGAATCTAAGGAAACGACAAGAAGATCAACATCACATTGAAAGAAGTTCCGAAGAAATCACAGAAACAAGAACTCAACAAGTACGATCAATTTCAGAGTATCTCAGCAAGTGGAAGAACTTTCCTGTAGAAGATTCCACATGGGAGGATGAGAATTTTATACAGAAGCATCAAGAAATAATCAAGCATTGAGGACAACACTTGTTTGAAGGAGAGGGGCATGATAAATCCCTATATTAATAGTGTAGTCCCTTATTATGTTAGAGTAGCCCCCCTTATTGTTATTGTTGTACCCCTGTAACCCCCATATTGTTATTCTTGTGCCCTTACATTATTATTGTTAGGTCGGCTAGGATTACATTGTGGCCCCACTAGGATTATATTGTGGCCTCATGGACTCCTATATATAGAAGTAGGTTTTGGTTATTTGTATCATCCAAGAATTGTTCATTCATGTAATGTATTGGAGGTTGCCCCCTCGAAATGGCTTATTTCTAAGGCGTTGACATCTCTTTTCTTCTCTTTTTGGAGCTGGTTTCACAACAGAATGAAAAACAATCTGATCTCTATAAATACTTCGTAGATCTAAAATTAAAATGAATCTAAACCCTTTTACTTGAATCTCACTTTATTTTTTCCTATTTCAAAAAACAAATTTTATTACTACTTTTTCAAATAATATACTCTCTTTTTTTCTTAAAAAAAAGAGATAAAAATCTCCTCTTTACAATATTCTTCCAAACTACAGTTACATAAATATCTCCTCTATATCCCTGTATGTGCCATTGATCACTTTGAAATTATTATTTAAAAAAAGAAAAATGATAGAGATCTCCTCTTTACAACATTCTTCCAGCCTACAATTGCAATACAATCCCTTTATGTGCCATTACAATACAATCCCTGTATGTGCCATTGATCGCTTTGAAATTATTATTTAAAAAAGAAAAATGATAGAGATCTCCTCTTTATAATATTCTTCCAAACTACAATTACAATACAATCCTTCATGTGCCATTGATCACTTCGAAATTATTATTATTTTAAAAAATGCCACCTTAAAAGGGCATCTTTTGACTTTTTTTTGACTTTGTACAATATCATATGTAACGGCTATTCATAAAACTCCTTGGGAAATGAAATCTATTGAAATAATTAGCAGAATCCTTTGTACAATATCATATGTAACGGCTATCCATAAAACTCCTTGGGAAATGAAATCTATTGAAATAATTAGCAGAATCCTTTATCGAGTTTGCTGGCAGATTGATTAATGATAGGGGGCCTGGAAACGATAACACTGACCCTAAACCAAATTCTACGTGGGTCCAACCCATTCGGTGGAGACTAATACCTGCTTGCTCGAAGCCGGCCTGATGCTGATACATTAAAAGAGTGTTTGGCTTTGGCAATTCCAATATTTTGAAAATTTTGGAAATTTTGATAATCATTATAGAGCTTTAAGATTTTGGCTTTGGAAGTTTCAATATGATTTTGATAAAATTCGGAGACTTTTTTGGAAATTTTGATAACAATTATAGAGTTTTAAGATTTTGGATTTGGAGTGTTCAATATATTTTTAAATAATGCTGAATTTATTTGTACCGTTAAAAAAAAAAAATTCAAACAATCTTATTTTTCATTATAAAAAAATATATTCACACTACCAATTTCAACCATAAAAGAATATTCAAACATTTCCACAATTGAATTTTTCATACTTAGAAAATCCCATTAAAACTAATCAATCAAGTCTGGGGAAGAGATTTTTAGAAAAAATGGCAATGGATCAAGAACTTTCTTGAGCACAAGATGCGTTGGGAAAATGTGATGTTGGAAGTAGAAATAAGAGAGTGGTCTGGATCCATCAGTCCAGTCTGATCAATCCGATGGTCTTCAATCCCTAACAGGGACTTCAAAATGAAACCCTTCTTAATCGACCATCGAAGGAAACCCTGCAGTCACTGTTTTTTTTCAGCATGAAAAATACTTTGGTTTATATTTAGTATCAGGGCAAAAAAAAATTTCAATATAAAAACATTATATTCAAATTGCCTAAATTATATGGACTTTCCTTCACTTTACTTTCTTTTCACAAACAGTTTACATTAATTCAGTCCATCTTTTTATGGCATTTATCAGGTGATAACCTTTTTCAGATTTAACAGTCGATTTAATATCCAAAAAAACAAAAACAAAAAGTTCAAAAAGCATCATTTCTGCTGTTTCCTTCATCCTAGTGGATCTTTTGTATCATCCGGTCCATTGCATAAACTGAAACAGTCATCCAAGATCTCATATGAAATTGACCTTCCCAGCTGCTTCAGTACCATTTGAGTTGATTAACTCATAATGCATCTCTCTAAAAGTTCCTTCCAGTCCTTTCTTTGAAAGTCCCTTCCAGTCCTTTCTTTGAAAGACCGTCAGTTTGGTTCTTCTTCTCCCTGTAAACATGAGAAAAAGAAATGACAGAAAAAGTTCTCTTTAAAGCATGTATTCTCTCAATCCAATGTGATAGCATTCTAGGGTTTAGTGTGGCCTTCTGATTCATATGATCAATAACGATTTTAAAATCCCCATAAACCCAAATCTTATCCATATATAACTCGCAGGCAAACCATAAGAGGCCCCAAAGAGCTAGACATTCTGCTTTCATATTTGTTCCATTATCTCCATTCCAATATATCTTATAATGGCAGGTGGATGATATCATTAGCCAAGCACCGCATCCACATATTGATTGTTGGGAGGCCCCATCAAAATAACCAGCAGGATAATGAATCTCATGTGGGCGTAATCTCTTTGATAAATCCCCGGGTGGCTTCTGCCAGATTTTTAAACTTTCCCATGTGCTATATATCTGGTAAGCAGTCTTTGTAGGGGAGCAAGGCTGTCCCTCAAATAATTTCCGATTTCTGTTACACCAAATGTACCAGTGATACCAAATAGGGATAGCCTTGTAGTTCTTATCTTTGCGCAGCCACCACCTGGTGAAGTCTTCAGTTGTTCTACATGCTGGTTGCTGGATATGCAGGCTTCCACATAAGATTGTCAAGGTTTCCAAAGCGAAAGAGCATAGATAAAATATATGTTGGTTGTCCTCTACTGCTGCACCACATAGAAAGCACAACCCCGACCCATGCCATTCTTTCTTTTGTAGATTTTTCCATGTCAAGTTCTTATCTCTCCATACTAACCATAAGAAAATAATCATCTTCTTCTGTGCCTTGCTTTTCCACATGACTCTAACCCAGTTATCAGATTCCTGTATTAATTTTTTATTGATCAAGGCTACATAAATCTCCCCTATGCTTTTCCACATGACCGTAAACCAGCTATCAGATCCCTGTATTAATTTTTTATTGATCAAGGCTACATAAATCTCCCTTACTTTTATCCCTAGGCTTGATCTATTCCCTCCCCAATAAAGTCTGTCACCCTCATCAGTTCTGCAGAGTCCTAAAGACCTCATGGATTTTGTGAAATCATGCCATTCAGCATCTCATCTCTCATCCAATCCTATATCTGTATAAGATTTCCATCTCGGTGCCTCATATTCCCAATCATATAAGGCACTTATTATTTTATTTTTCGAACAGGAAGATATCACACCCGCTCAGTTTCGAATCCAGGCCCTGTAGCCTCGTATTGTGTTATAATTCATGAATTGAAACAATTTAATTTCCAAGAAACAAGCCATTCAGAGTTGAAGAGAATGAGCACGCAGAAATCCTTTGACCTGTTAGCAGATGAACAAATTTTGGAGCGAATCGTGGATGAAATCATGAGAAAATTGTTGAGAATAGCGTTGAGAGCTCATGTTGGATGACCAAGAAAGTTGATCCAAAGCAGCGCGAGTAAACAATAAACAATGGGAATAGGGTATGCATTCAGGATTCGAGCGGCATCATCTCTTTGCGGGAGCCGAAACTGCTTCTGCGTTATGTTTATAAGTTTTTCAGGGAGACTGTCAAACCAGCCAGCCATCGGATTCTTTCATAGCAGGCTAAGGAATTGTTTAATACCCTCAATGGCCGAATCTCAAATGTTGAGATTAAAGATAAGGGGTTCCGAAAATACACAGAGAAATAAAAAATGTTGATTAAGAAGGGATTTCAAAAAATTGATCGGAGTACCGAATTTGACAACACTAAAAACTGGAATTTATCTTTACTGTCTCACTGATAAAACGAATCTAGATCTAAAACTTTTATATATATATATATATATATAACTGAACCTTCATTCATTAAAATGACATGGTACTACAATCCTCTAATACTGATCTATGGATATAATATCAGGTATACACTGATATCCAGAAAGACCTGAAAAGTATATAAGACACAAATTTTGTGAAACTTCAACCTGCACATGACTAGACTTGTGTAGAAAGCACAAAGCAGCATTGAAAGAAAATATATCATTAAAAAGAAGTAGAAAGCACAGAGGCAGCACTGAAAGGAAATACATTATTAAAAAGAACAACAATTGGGAGTAAAAAAATTAATTTTCATTTCTTTAATAAAACTTCAATTTGCCTGCATTCAAGCACTAGTTTTCCAAAATTATAAAGGCAGCACTGAAAGGAAATACATTATTAAAAAGAACAATTGGGAGTAAAAAAATTAATTTTCATTTCTTTAATAAAACTTCAATTTGCCTGCATTCAAGCACTAGTTTTCCAAAATCTCATAATTTTGGAATCTCGTCTTTACACCAATAGCATCATTGTAGTACCAATAGCCTCACTGTAGCATACCACAATGATGATAAAAGAGTCTTCACACACTATTTTTATTAATGAAAGGAAAATAAATTTACATAATAGATGCATGAACATACAACAATTTTTTAATAAATAAGTTTATGTTCTTAAACTAAATTGGTTATAATAATTTATTACACATAACAAGCCTTTATTTAATAACAATTTCTTTAATTTTATTACTAAATAATAAATGTTTTTCTAGATCTACTAATAATATTAAAAAATCTAATTACATAGAAATATATTTTTAAATCAAGGTTCTTTTGGATTATAATATCTAAGTAAATATATATTTTTTATATCTGTACCAAATATTAAAATTCTTAGGTCAAACCAAAACTATTTAATAATATAAATATAAAAAATAAAGTACTTCAATAAAAAGTTGGTGAAGATATTACACATCAAATTTTTGAAAATTTGTCTTATATTGAAAGCATAAAATCAAACAATATTTGATAATCAGAAGAATTTACAATAGTATAGATATAAGAAATAAAGTACTTCAATAAAAAGTTTGGTAAAGATATAAATTTTTAATACTTATAAAATTTGTCTTATATGGAAAGTATAAAATCAAACAATATTTGATAATCAAAGGAATTTATAATAATATAGATACAAGAAATAAAATACTTTAATAAAAGGTTTGGTAAAGATGTTGCATATATCAAATTCTTGAAAATTTCAATACCTATAAAATTTGTCTTATATGGAAAGCATAAAATCAAACAATATTTGATAATAAGAGGAATTTACTAGATATAAGAAATAAAGTACTTCAATAAAAGGTTCCTTAAAGATATTGCACATATCAAATTCTTGAAAATTTCAAATCAGAGTAATTTATCATTAACTTTTGAATTAAAAGTTAAGGCTTTAATTTTTAATTGATGTTAAAGCTTTAATTTATAAAAGTTAATGCTTTAATTTTATAATTGATAAAGATAACCAATTCAACTTAAGGTGGATGAGGATCTCTTGACTTTTTCTTTTAATTGACTTCCTAGATTGGTTCTCAATGGAATATGCTCAACATATGCTTTCTCTGAATGATTATCAACAACTGTAGTGTGTTAGAGAGTTTATTAGGGTTGCATTGAATTTTAATAAATTTTAAAAATTGATGTCCTAACACCCACCAATTTCCTAGAGATTTTCAAAGCAAACCTGATTTTAGAAAAATTGCCTCATATCATGGTTGTAAAAGATATAAACTCTTCAACACTTACGTTTTTTTATCAAGACCTAGGATTCTTAAGGGTTAAGTAAAATCAAAGTTAATAATAATACTTTTGTTGCAACAGTTAATAAAAATATTTTTGTTGCAATAGTTGATAATAATATTTTTGTTGCAATAAATTTTTTTGTTAAATATTTATCAATGGTAGATACAAATGAAGCCTTCAGCTATATCAACCACTTTAATATTTTTAATGTGGTTGTACTAGTCATAAAAATAATGAATTCCTTACTAAATTTTTCTTATTTTAGGTCATATTTTATTTTCCATTTTAATTATGTGTTTATTCGGATTTATTATAAGCTCAAAAGAATAAATTTTTGCTTCATTAAAATTTAATATTAATGGCTAATTAGTTCATAAACATGTAAGCAAATGTCTCTAATGTTTAAATTTCTAATGAGAGGATATCAATTCTAAAAGTCATTATTATAAGTCTTGTCAAGTTATATATATATATATATATATATAAATTTTTGGTAACACTTTTCATTTATTTTATGAATAATTTAGAAGCTTTGATTAGTTGCACAACATTATAGTTGGGTACTCTCATCTTTTCAATTTGGGTGAAAAGGATACTTGAGTGTGCCCCACTTATGCCCCGATACTGAAAGACTTATCTAAGGATGGTTTAGCCAGCTTAGAAGTATAAGGAAAATAAGCAACTACAAAGAATAACAAGCTTTCCGTATCAAGCATTATAAATAAGAACAAGGCTTTCTCTACTTTGACATTGACAAACACCTAGCGGTATTCAATACCTTCATGACTTGTTCATATAGTAGCAATACACTCTTTTGTAACACAAATGATTATTTAAGAATGTCATTACTACTGGATATTAAAATTCAATATGTACAAGAGTCCATAAGTCATTCTTATTACCATCTAATGGTTATAGGAACTGTCCCGTAATGCATGAGATTTTGATAGGATGGATAATTAAGAGGATTTAAAATTATCGTGATGGAAATGCAATCATTATTCTGCACCTTCACTATTGCCACATGGATAGACTTGTGATTAGGGATCATATGAATTCATTTGAAAATTCCCTGCCCCAACTAGTTCAACCTGGATGGATTTGCCTCCTAAAGTGTGCCTATAATCTATATCAAAAGGGCTCAAAAGAAAGAGAACATATTTAATTCGGTGAACCAGAAAGATTGATATGTGAACCTTAACAATTCCCTCAATCAGTTAACAACTACAAGGACAAGTCCACCATGCACATGTTTTGTGGAGGAAAGATTTTAAGAAGAATGGGGCAACATAAGATGGTCCCATTTATTGTTGGTGTCAAGCCAACATTTTCTTGAAGGGAAAATTTTGAACATTTTGAACCAAGTTCCCATGCTTTTACATATTAGATCATGCCACAAAATGATTTTTTGTCAGTGGTAACATAAGAGGATTGTGTATTACATCATGCCTTGTGTTTAAATAATGGCTAGACACACACATTACTCAACCGTGATACTCAATATGTGTTTGTGACAATGCCTCATGTATGTGATTAAGTATTCATAACATCTTGCAGTTAACTCACCACATTCTACCCAATAATGAGACAAAAGTTACATCATATTCCATGCCCATTATCGAATAAATGACTACACATAACATCATGCCAGTCATGAATATTTAGTGACTGCACATTGTGCCTATGTTTAAATGCATGTAGCAACTTACTCTTATAAAGATGTATTATGCCCAATGATGAAACAAGGGTTGCATAATTTAGGTGGCATCACATCAACCTCAACGTCGAGTTAATTGGTTTCACATAACATATTTACAATGATCATACTCAACGATGTGCCCAATCCAAGAATAATGATAATGTGTTATGTAAAAATACAACTAAAATAAACTTATCGTGCTCAACTAAATCATATCTTTGAGTTTGCTTAACATTGACATGTGACCTATTACAGTTGATGAAATTGTTGTGGTGGAAACATAAACATTGCAACACTTTATGAATGTACAGTATCAGTAGATGATAGTGTAATGTGCAGTATGAGTTGGTTCAAGGAGGTGCCAGGGCAGAGCCTACACAAGCCATAAAGTCATGCATACATGAATAGACGCAACCTTTCTTCTTGTGTAGCACTCATGATAGTATCCTTGGCGCTATGTTATACGTGTTACAAGATTGTTACAAATTACTAATCCAATCCTACGACACAAATGGTACAAACATTGAAACTCATTGGCTATGGTTAATCTTAATCATCTCAATTTCATGTCCCATGGAGCCATTGTTTCGTTTGTAAGTTTGGTATTTATGGTAGGACCATGCCATGTTGATGATGCCATTCTAATTAGTCAACCAACAATTAGAATCATTTTTCACAGGTCTTATGTGGCAGCAGTTTTGAAAAGAAAAACCATGACTTCCTTAAGGTTTATGACATAAGGCGAAGTTAAAGGAACATATGATAATATCCACTTGTTTTCTAGAACAATAATATTAGCTTATGAGACCACATATGCCACCAAAATGGCATGCACCATCCATAGGTCCAATATCTATGCATGAGATACCATAACATACCAAAAATCTCATTTTCCGGCAACTAGACATCCCCATTTGTTTCCCAAGTCAAGTGGACTATCTAGTAAAATTCCTGTTAAAGTAAAAGAAACATGAGCTATATTATAAAACAAACAATGACGGTAGAGGATGCCAATAACAACACTAGTTATTGTGTTTAGGAACATGTCATTTCATCCTGGAAAGCACTTAACGTAACAACGACATTTCCACAAGTAACAAACCACGAGGCATGTAGGTACAACACAGGTACTCTACACAACATCTTTGGAGTGCCACATCCTCATTGAATTACCTAGAAGCTCAACTTTAAGGAAACCTGAGATCAACTATAAGGGTAAGCTATAACATGAGCATATTAGCATTTTCTTCATATTGCACAGAAGATTTTCATGTTGTCTGGTCACGTTACGTAGGATTTGTTCACCTTGTGAGCGTAAATAAGTGTATAAAGATAAATAAAATGTTTAAACACACACTATTTTATCTTGAAATCCCCACATAGTGTTGCAATGGTAACCATCAATCCACATCAATGTGCCATGCACATTGGGAGTTACACACAAAACTTGAATTTAGTATCACACAAATAGTCCTAACACATTTGGGTATCACCATTAGTAAGCCACTCAACTCTATGGAAATTAATATGGGAAATGAGACTTAGTCAATGATTCTCCTCCCAACCATTGACAGACTGCTAATGTTGTTGTCGCCCCCTAGCGTATTAATACCATCCTAATGACCAGAACGCTAGGGATTCCAAAGGTCTAAACCGACCTCAACCCTTTTGTAAAAAGGGTATTCAACTATATATTGGTACAAGGATTCCAGTGGTAGGCTTCGTCCACCCTTTTAGTAAATGAGGGACTCCAAAGGTGCAGTCCTCCACCCTTTAGCAGTTGATGGACTCCATAGGTGCATTCCTCCACCCTTGAGCAAATGACGTACTCCAGAGGTTTATTACTCCACCCTTTAGTAGTTGAGGGACTCTAAAGGTATAGTATTCAGATATCAAATTTGCTTGAGACCCACTATCAAATAGTGTGTCAATTTTTTTAATGTTTTGAAATAACCCTCACATGAAATAATTCAATCTATGTCTCTTCATTTGGAGTAATAGTGTGACAATTTGATGAAATAGTGCTAGAAATGGATTCTTTTCCTTTCATATCCATGGATGTAATTTTAGTTTCATCACCCGAGTTGGATCCCAAATCTTGTTGAGTGGTCGTAGCTATTTTTTGTTTTCCTTTGTTGTTGAATTTTTTGGGCATCATATTTGGATGAAGCTTCCAACAATGGTCTTCATCATGACCCTCTTTGGAAAAATGTTTCATTTCATTTTATCTCCTTCCTTTTTTATTGATGCATTTTTCTTTCCCTTTCCTTTGAAACCCTTTCCTTTCTATCCACCCTTAAATGGCTTCTTTTTACCCTCTTCTGGAACATGTTTCCCTCTTTCCTAAAGGTGGGTGGCTTGCACACAAACCTCATCTAGGCTAGTGGGATTGAACATAAGGATAGTATGCCTAAGGTAGCTATGTAAACCCCCTATATACTTTTGCAATTGTAATCTTGCACATTTTGACCCTTAAGTTATCTGAAGTTCTGCCAATTCATGATGTATTTTTGCATATATGCTAGAGGGTAAAATTGTATTTTAATTCCAGAAATGAAATTAGACCAAGAGAGTGATATCTTACCACATTTTTAATCTCATCTTGTATCTTGGCTTCCCACCATACTAGTGTTGCACCCTCGAGTCTCAAGGAAGTTAGTTGAATCTTTGTATCATCATCTTGAAGGTTTTTAATTATGTAATATACCTCCAACTGAAGAACCCAATTATCAAGCTTCTCTGCATTCACTTCACCATTATACATAGGAAACTCAAATTTAATATCAAGTTTTAACAAGAGTTTTTACCAATTCCTTTTGAGGTAGGTAGATGAGTATCAGTAAGGGTTGTAGTAATGGAAGAGGATAAAGATGAAGGTGAGGATGATGGTGGAGTAGATGGTGGATTATCACCATTTCAATTACCTCCACCTCCTGGAGAACCCTCTCCTCTTGGAGGCGTGGAGATTTCACCCTGCAACCTTATGTTTATCTGTTCATAAAGGACCTTCACCATCTTTGTCATGTCAAAGAAATCCTTCCTAAAAGCCTTCTCATCCTCTGACATGTTATCATTTCCTCCTTCATGAGACATGCTTACTGAAGCTTCTACTACAATTGGAGGTGAATCTTGTGGCGGAGATTGTGTCAACTGTGCCCTCCTTCTCCTTGCTCCAACTAGAGAACCTGCACCCACAAGCTTTCCTTCTCCTCACTTGAACTTCAAACTTGTAAGCATTTAAACACTTACAAAAAAAATTAAATCCTCCTTGAACAAGAAAAACTAGTGCTCTTATACCAACTTGATCTAAATGGTTTGGAGTATATTGTGAGAGCTCATCGCAAGAAACTAAATATTTGAATAGTAATTGCAAGGAAAATGAAAATACTAGTGAATTCAAGCAAGAATTTTGTGTTTTTTATGATTAAACGAAAGAATAATGTTGATTATGAAGCATTTCAAGGTTGTGATCCAAAGTTGAAATATGATTTGATTGGAGTGGTTAATCAAAATAATGAGGTGTTTTAGGAGCCAAAGGGGTTACCTCTCAAGAGGGGAATCCAACATGAAGTATAGATGCAGCAAGATTGTCCTCTTCCTAACATGTATAGGATTTCGGTGATGGAGAGTGCTGAAATCAAAAAACAAATTCAAGATTTGTTGGACAAAGGGAGCATACGACCAATTACTTTGCCATGCGGGTCACTTATTGTGTTGGTGCCAAAGAAATATGGAACATGGCACATGTCAATAGATTTTTTTGCATTGAAAAAGATTATGCTAAAGAACCATTATCCACTTCCTAGAATAGATGACTTATTTGATCAATTGAAAGATGAAAAATATTTTACTATGTTGGACTCAAGGAGTGGCTACCATCAAATTACAATTGTTGAAGGTGACATTTGGAAGACAGCATTCAAGACAGAGAAAAGTTTGTTTGAATGGCTTGTTATGCCTTTTTGTTTATGTAATGCTCTTGCTACCTTAATGCATGTGATGAATGATATTTTAAGGCCATTTCTTGATTTTTTCATCGTCTACTTAGATGATATATTAATTTTTATTAAATAACTTGATGAACATGTCATGCATCTAAGAAAAGTACTTTATGTCTTAAGGAAAGAACAATTGTTTTTGAAGATGTCAAAATGTAAGTTTGGTAAAAATTCTTTGGTGTACTTGGGGAAAATTTTTGGAGGAAAGTTGAGGATAGACCCATATAAGGTTGAAGTCATTGTGAATTGGCCAATGCCTAAGACAATCACAAAGATAAAACACCCAATATTGGAGGAATTTTATTTCTAACTTCTCTTCTATCATGGCTCCTTTGCATGCATTGACTAGTGTGAAAAATGTCTTCTAGTGGGGAGGCAAGCAACAAAAAGATTTTGATTCTTTGAAATAGAATATTAGTTCAACCCTAGTACTTTCATTACCGGACTGGAGACAATCCTTTGAGGTTCAAATTGATGCAAGCGACTATGCCATGGGCACAGTCCTTATGCAACATGGTAAGCCCATTTAATTTCATTTAGAAACTTTCAATGGTGTAGTGATAAAATATTCTACTTATGGCAAGGAGCTTTATGTGTTGGTTCAAAGTGTGAAAAAGTGGAAACACTACTTGATGGGGAAGGAAACCATCATACACACCAACCACCAACCATTGCAATACTTGCAATCACAAAGCGAGTTGCAGCAGTCAAGGAACTTTCGATGGATGGGTTTCATACATCAATTCCACTTGGTCATCATATATAAGAAAGGTATATACAACAAGGTTGATGATATGATTTATATGCCTATTATTAGTTTAACTACTTTACTCAAGCATAATTCTGTTTTGCATGAAATTTACGTTGAGCAATATGCATTTGATAATGACTTTCAAGATGTTTGTGCAAGCTTGAATGAAGGCAACCAGGTAGAGGAATTGGTTTAACATGTACATAATAACTTGTTGTATCATTTGGGAAAGCTTTGTATTCCACAAGGGGGGAGAGTGAATATGATAAGGGAATCACACACTTCTCTTATTGTTGGACATTTCAGTGTAAGAAAAATAGTGGCACATGTTCAGAGGTATTGTTATTGGCCTCGTATGCTTGAAAGTATGTCATGTTTCATTAAAGGTTGTTCATTATGTGTAGTTAGTAAGCCTAGGAATAGGAAGTCAAGATTGTACACACTACTTCCTATACCTTCACGTCCATGGGAGAGTGTTCCTATGGATTTTGTAGGTGGTCTTCCATTGTCAAAAAGAGGTCATGAATATTTGTATGTATTTTTGGATAGGTTCAACAAGATGTGTATATTAATGCCATGTAAAAAGAAAATCACAGCTGAAAAAACAACTCACTTATTCTTTCAACATGTTTGGGTCCATTTTGGTTTGCCCATATCCATTGTTAGTGATCGATATTCTCGATTTGTTGGGAATTTTTGGTCAAGTTTGTGGGACTTGATGGACACTAAGTTTAAGAAGAGTACAACCTTTCGTCTATAAATAGATGGTCAAACTAAGGTGGTTAATCAAACAATCATACATCTTCTTCGAGGATACCGCAGAAATCATCCTAAGTTGTGGGATGAAAACTTGCACTACATTCAACATGCTTACAAACGTGCAAAACACTAATCTACACAAACATCACCATTTGAGGCATGTCATATATACTTGCCTAGGTCGCCATTGGATTTTATTTTTGGGAAGGATATTTCTATTGATGGCCATAGAGACATAGAAAAAGCCAATAAATTCATAGAACAAATCCAATTGATACATCAAACAGTTCAAGATCACCTTGAAAAGAGCCAAGGCAAGTACAAAGTAAGGCACAACAAGCATCATGTATATCACAAGTTCCAATTTGGTGACGAAGTTTGGCTTTACATTAGCAAACAAAGGCTTCAAGGTGAAGGTAAAAAATTGAAACCAACTTGTTATGGTCCTTTCAAAATTTTGGAAAATATTGGTGAAAATGCCTTCAAGTTAAATTTTCCTTCATACATGCAACTTTACTCTGTTGTTAATGTTGAGAACTTGAGGTTGTATGAGCCCCCATTGATTGAGGATCAAGGAGAATAGGTTCAGATTCCTTCTATTGAACACTTTTCTTCTGAATACCTTGATAAGCTTCAGCAATACATAATTCTTGACAAAAGAACAAGGACATCAAAATGAGGGAGTGTGGACTACCTTCGTGCGGGGCTCAAAGGCACAAATCCTTCTAAGGCAAAATGGATTGATATTGGAAAGGTGAGGGAATTTTACACTCATATGCTGAACAACTGAAAGTGATATTTTGGGGTCCAAAAGTCTTCCAGTGGGGAGGAGTGATCAGGTGCTCAAAAATCAAAGTTGTCGGAATGGTTTGGAACCTGAATGACCACGTAGATCTCGTTGTTATAAATCCTGTGCAAATCGTTTCACGGAAAATTGACACTGTATGCTCCTAGAAACATGTTCTGTCCACTTTGTCAAACATGAAAATTTAAAAAAAAAAATGCAGGACAACCTAGTCAACAGTCCGTACCGCTGACTATGCATGGCTATATGGCAGGGTGACTGTACAGGTTGACTTGTTCAATGATCTCCATGGGCGAATGGTATCATGCCAAGTGTAAATTGGTTACTGGTTTGAAATGGTACAACTTTATTGGTGAATTTGGTGGCCAACCACAGGCTTCCACGTGGCCCAACCAGGGGCCACCACGTGGCAGCCTGAGGGCCACCAAAATGTTGGGTCAAGTTTGAGCAACAAAAAGGAGGGTCGAACCAGCAACCACCAAGCACCAAGGGTTACCAATACACCATCGCATGTGTTCCTTACTATATAGTGTAACTCATATGGTTTTAATGTAATATATTGGCGAAATGGGGGAAGGGGGTTGGGGTCTGGCCCCAACCCTAGTCAACGCATCGGGGGCAGGGAACATGGGCGGGAGGATATTCCCCCCGATAACCGTAAACCGTTACGTATTATTCAAGGCCCTACGTGACCATGCCGAAGACCATCGCAGAGTTGGAACCACCAGTGTTAACGTTTTCCGCCAACCACACATGTGCCCACGGTTAGCAGTAAATGTCGACGGTTAGGCTAACCGTTTGGTGATATATATATAATTTTTTTATAAAACATAATGTATATGGTTTAAAATCCAGTTAATAAGCGTTATTGAGCATTAAGCGCTTCGACAATTTCACTCGGTTTTTGGCAAAATTGGTGCTCAGTTATCTGGATTCCAGGCGAATTTGTAGGATGGTGCTATAGTTTGGGGAAAATGTGGGGCAAATAGTACAGGAACTTGGGGAGGTCATAACTTAATGTTTTGGCCAAATTCGATGTAGAAAGAGGCTACACGGGAATTTTTGGGTATTTTGGAGTTGATGGAATAGGTTTTAGAGTTGTTTGAACATTGTAAACACACGTAATCACACTTTTGAGCGTAATAGAAGAGGGCCAAGCCATTGGAAGCTGGACCAAGGAGACATAGCCCAGGCAGGGTGAAATCCTTCATCATGTGTTTTGTGTTATTATTTATGGTGATGTTCATGTATGTTAGATGTTGTTGTTCGGTGCTTTGTTTATGTTAATTTGCTCATGAAATTCACATAAAAACACATAAAAACTCATATTAAACTTGAAATTAAGCTCTCAATCCTCAAGCACTTTTTTTATATTCTAAATTGGATCTTAGCACATAAAAAATAATATTCCCATTCATATCAAGTGATCAGGTGCTCAAAATTATGCTAAAAAATAAAATTTTTCGGAATGGTGTGGAACCTGAACGACTGCGTAGATCTCATCATTCTGAATTCGGCACAACTCGTTTCACGGAAAACCGACACCTTATGCACCCAGAAACGCATTATGTCCACTTTGTCAAACATGAACTTTTAAAAAAAAATTCAAGACAACCGAGTTGGCAGTCCGTACAGTTGACTGGGCATGCCTACGTGCAAGTTTTACCAGTAAAAATGGTTTTTCCTCTGACGTATGTGATGGTTCCAAGTGGTAAGTTTGTATTGGTTGAGTGTGGAAAGTTTTTCATTGGTTGGGAAAATGGCTAACCACATGCTGCCACGTGGCCCAACCAGAGGCTACCAAGTGGCAGCACAGGAGGCCACAAAATTTTGGGTCAAGTCCGAATGGAGAAGGTAGGGGTCGAACCCACGATCTCCAAGACCGAGTAGAGATACTTTTCCATTGTGCCCTGTGTTTTGTTCCTTACCATACTATGGTTTAACTTTGGTTTAAATGCAATGTTAAATGTGCATTAGGGAGTGGGGGGAGGGGTCTAGCCCCAACCCTAGTCACGACGCGGGGGGCAAGGACCATGGGCAGGAGGCTACCCTCCCCCTCGCCCCCCCCATAACTGTAAAACATTACATATTATGCAAAGGCTTATGTGACCATGTCGAAGACCACCACAGAGCTAGAACTGTCAGCGTTAACATTTTTCCAACCACGCATGTTCCCACGATTCGCAGTAAATGTCGATGGTTAGGCTAACCGTCGAAATTTACTATATATAATTTTTTTTTATAAAACCAAATTGTATATGGTTTAAAATTTGGTTTATAAGTGTTATTGGAAATTTAATCACTCTGACAATTTTGCCTAGTTTTTGTGAAATTGGCACTCACTTAGCTAGATTCCGGGCGAATTTGTAGGATGGTGCTGAATTTTGGAGAAAACGTGGAACAAATAGTGGAGAAACTAGGGGAGATCATAACTTGATAAAAAAATTTCCAAATTCGATGCATAAAGAGGCTACACATGAATTTTTGGGCATTATGAAGCTTATGGAACAGGGTTCGGAGCTGTTTGAGCATTGTAAACACATGTAATCACATTTTTTAGAATAATAGAAGAGGTCCAAGCCATTGGAAGCTGGACCAAGGAGACATAGCCTAGGCAGGGTGAGCCCCTTCATCATGTGTTATTGTGTTACTTTTTATGCTGATGTTCGTGCCTATTAGATTTTGTTGTCCAATGTTTTGTTTATGTTAATTTGCTCATGAAATTCACATAAAAATTCATATTAAACTTGAAATTAACCTCTCAATCCTCAAGCACTTTGTTTATATTCTGAATTGGATCTTATAAAAACAAAACTAATATTCCCATTCAGATCAAGTTGGTATCAGAGCACTAGGTTTTCTTGTGCAAGGAGGATTTAATTTGTTTTGCGAGTGTTTAAATGCTTACAAGGTTGAAGCTCAAGAGAGGAGAAGGAAAGTGTGTGGGTGCAGGTTCTCTAGTTGGAGCAAGGAGGGGGGGGGCAACGTTGCCACAATCTCCACCACAGGATTCACTTCCAATTGTAGTAGAAGCTTCAGTAAACATGTATCATGAAGGAGGAATTGATGACATGTCAGAGGATGAGAACGATTTTAGTAAGGATTTCTTTGACATGATAGAGATGGTGAAGGTCCTCTATGAAGATAGGAACACAAGGTTGCAGGGTGAAATCTATAAGCATCCAAGAGGAGAGGGTTCTCCAGGCAGATGAGGTAATGGAAATGGTTATAATACACCATCTACTCCACCATCATCCTCACCACCATCTTCACCTTCATCTTCATCCTCTTCCACTATGACAACCCTTACTCATACTCATCAACCTACCTCAAAAGGAATTGGTAAACAACACTTGTTAAAAATTGATATTAAATTTGAGCTGCCTATGTATAATGGTGAAGTAAATGCAGAGAAACTTGACAATTGGGTTCATCAGTTGGAGGTCTATTGTAGAATTCAAAACCTTCAATATGATGATACAAAGATTCAACTAGCTTCCTTGAGACTGGAGGGTGTACCACTAGTATGGTTGGAAGCCAAGACACAAGATGAGATTAAAAAATATGGTAATATATCACTCTCTTGGTCTAATTTCATTGCTACAATTAAAATACAATTTCACCCTCTAGAATATACAAAAAAATCCATCATGAATTGGCAGAACTTCAGACAACTTAAGGGTCAAAGTGTGCAAAATTACACCCAAGAATTTATAAAAAGAGCTCTTATGTAAGGTGTTGATTTTCATTCACAAGACACGATGTTGAAGTATATAGGGGGTTTACATAGCTACTTAAGGCATACTATCCTTATGTTCAACCCCACTAGTCTAGATGAGGTTTTTGTGCAAGCCACTCACCTTGAGGAAAGAGGGGAAAATGTTCCAAAAGAGGGTAAAAAGAATCCATTTAAGGGTGGAGAGAAAGGAAAGGGAAAGAAAAATGCATCTATTAAAAATGAAGTTGATATAATGGCATGCAAACATTTTTCCAAAGACGGTTATGATGAATATCATTGTTGGAAGCTTCATCTAGAGATGAGGCCCAACAAATTCAACAACAAGGGAAAACAAAAAACAGTTGCAACCACTCAACAGGATTTGGGATCCAACTCGGGTGATGAAACTAAAACTACAGCCATGGGTATGAAGGGAAAAGAATCCATTGATAGCACTAGTTCATCAATTTTTCACACTATCACTCCAAATGAAGAAACAAGGATTGAATTATTCCATGTGAGGACTATTTCAAAACATACAAAAATAGACACACTATTGATAGTGGGCCTAAGGCCAATTTGATATCTTAAGAGTTAGTCAAGAAACTTAACCTTGAAACCATACCTCATCCCAAGCCATATCCATTGGGTTGGATATGCAAGAAAGCCAATTTAAAGGTTACAAGAAAGCGTATTTTCCAGTTTGCAATCACAATAAACTTCATGACGAAGTGGAATTAGATGGTGTATCGCTTGACATTTCAGGGATTGTTTTGGGAATTCCTTACCTTTATGATAGAAATCTACCTTCTATTGCCATGAACACAAGTACCACTTGTTAAAAAATGGTGTGCAATATATTGTGAGAGATCATCGCAAGAAATTAAATCTTTCTTTAGTTACTGCACGGAAAATGAAAATACTAGTGAATTCAAGCAATAATTTTGTGCTTCTTATGATTAAACCAAAGAATGATGTTGATTATGAAGCATTTCAAGGTTGCGATCAA
Source organism: Pinus albicaulis (assembly GCA_034641835.2). Lineage (NCBI taxonomy): Eukaryota > Viridiplantae > Streptophyta > Pinopsida > Pinales > Pinaceae > Pinus > Pinus albicaulis. The sequence continues at coordinate 759,319,381 of CM076580.1, forward strand.
AATTTGAAATCTGATTTTATTGAAGTGGTTAATCAAAATAATGAGATGTTTTAGGAGCCAAAGGGGTTACCTCCCAAGAGGGGAATCCAACATGAAATACAGTTGCAACAAGATTGTCCTCTTCCTAATATTGGTGTGTATAGGATGTCGAATATGGAGAGTGACGACATCCAAAAGAAAATTCAAGAATTTTTGGGCAAAGGGATCATCCGACCAAGAACTTCGCCATGCGGGTCACTTATTGTGTTGGTGCCAAAGAAAGATGGAACATGGCACATGTGCGTAGATTTCTGTGCATTGAACAAGATTACGGTAAAGAATCTTTATCCACTTCCTAGAATATATGATTGTTAATTTTGGACAACTAGGTCCAAACTCCATGTTGTGATGCTCATATGAAGATGCCAATGTTTTTATTGGATTCCTCTTTCAGAGACGTGCAAGATCGATCTAAAGATCATCTTGATCCGATGAGCAAAACATTTATTTTGAATTTATTCAAAATATGTGCAGGTTTCCCTTAAGGTCTTGTGCCCCAGAAGTTGTGTCACACACCCTCATTGATGGATATATATTGGTCAACGTTGGAGGACATTTTCACTCATCTCATCCTCACACATTTCTCTCTCCTCATCTGATTGGTTCAATCACCTTGGAGGCTCTTCTCTTCACACGTGGGAAATTTCAAAAATCAGCAATTTTCTGTTTTCAGCCTAGGGTTCTGTAGCAACGTTGACCAGTGTTGAATTTGGTCAACACAAGGTCAAACAGACCTGAAACTCTCCCAAAATTTTTATTTTCCAAATCTGCATTTTTTGGCACTATTCCAGAGGCTGGATGTTAACTTTGACTTGGCTGCGTTGACCTAGCTGTTGTTGTTGTTTGCGTTCACCATTGACTAACAACGTTGACTTTTGGTTGACTTTTGGGTTGACTGTTTTGGTTGTCTTAAAGGGTTGTGTGACACTTTTGGTTGGCTGACCATATTGAGACTTTGCTGGTTGAAGCATATTGTTGACCGTTGTAACGCACCAACACACTTATATATTTCTGGCTTGTCTTTTGTCGATTTACTGGTATGCTCTATCAACATTTTACTTTATTTTTTATGTAATTGCTGACTGATATTGGGATAACAAGTAAATTTGCATCAAGCATAGAACATCTACAAAAATTTACATGGAATTAGAGCTGAGGTGAATACAAAGCCCTAGTTTGTGGCAATCACCAAACAAGAGGATGGGTTCCTCAAACTACAATGGCTTTAAGGCTAATGAAAAATTGACTGGGAAGGATGACTTCCATACCTGGAAGATGACATTAGATCTTAATTTGGAAGACCAAGATGTCATGGACTATGTGCAGGGTAAAATCCAAGAGCCTCCATCCACTGCAACTGTTGCTTCCAAAATAAAGTACAGGAAGGGGGAATTCAAAGCAAAGTAGATGATCAGGGACACAATTCATAAGAGTGTGGTTTCCTACATCTCTGAGTTGAGCACATCCAAGGAGATGTATGATAATTTGGTCCACATGTTCAAGGCCAAGAATGCGAATCAAGTCCTATTCTTCAAGAATCAATTGAAGAATGTAAAAGAAGATCAGGGGCCCAATGAAAGAAAGGCAAGTGTTACACTTGTCACAAGACAGGTCACTATGCTAGAGAATGCCATTTCAAGAAGGATTCTCCCTTGATGATGACAACAACAACAAATGGAGGAATGGAAATCAAAGGAAAAATAGGTTCAAGGGGAAGAGGAAGGCTCCCTCCCATGGAAATGGTCAACCTTTCAAAAGGACAAGAAATTATAGGTATGAGGAATCAAATGTTGTTGATAAAAGAAATGAATTCATTCTTGTATCTGCCCTCTCTGCTGCATCTCCACCTGACACTATGGATGTCTGGTTGATAGATAGTGGTGCCTCAGGGCACATCACTGGGTTCAAGGAAGCACTTTCTGATATGGTTGAGAAGGATACTAATGTGGAAACTATCCCTAGAGATAATGCCACATATCCCATGAAAGGGATAGGGACTGTGACCCTCCACTTGTCTCAAGGTCAAGTCCTCTGCTTGCAGGATGTACTTTATGTGCCTGATGTGAAGAAGAACCTTGTGTCTATATCGGCCATGGAAGAAAAAGGTTTCAATGTTCCATTCATTGATAGGAAGGTGCGTATCTGGAACAATGATTTCAAGGAAGATATCACGATTGGTTTTAGAGTTGATACACTCTACCAGGTTGGAGGAAGTCCACTGGGAGAGATGACGTGTGATACTATCCGAAAAACTGAACTATGGCACCGAAGGTTTGGACACCTTCACTACAAGGCCCTTCCTGAAGCAAGGAAGGTGGTGATGGGGATGCCTAAGTTCTCAAATAATCATGAAGGTGTATATCAAGGTTGTGCTGAAGGAAAGCATACAAGGGGACCTTTCCCCTCAAGTGTCACAAAGACATCTGATGTCTTGTAATTGATACATTCTGATCTGTCTGGTATGTTTCCCGTGACATCCTTGGGAGGATGTTCTTATTATATGACATTCATAGATGACTTCTCTCACAAAACATGGATATCCTTCTTGAAGAAGAAGGATGAGGCTTTCATGTGGTTCCGTACCTTCAAAGCCTTGGTGGAAAATATGATAGGGAATAAGATCAAGATATTGAGGACCGATAATGGCACTGAATATGAGATGAACGAGTTCAGGAATTTTTGCAGAGAAGCTGGCATCAAGAAGGGGACCACAACTATATATACTCCTGAGCATAATCGCGTTGTTGAACGAAAGAACAAGACCATTGTGGAAGTTGCTCGTGTCATGCTATGTGACTAGGGTCTACCAAATTTTCTATGGGGAGAAGCTGCAAACACTATTGCGTACATACAAAACCGATGCCCGCATTCCGCTCTAGACTCCAAAACTCTCGAAGAGGTTCTTTGGTAGGAAACCTGAAGTCTCACATTTCATAGTTTTTGGATGTCCTATTTATTTTCATGTGTCGAAGGAGAAGAGGAGCAAGATGGATGCTTCTGGAAAGAAGGGAATGTTTATGGGCTACAACGAAACTTCTAAGGCCTATAGAGTCTATGTGCATGGTCAAAGGGAAGTGGAGATATGCCATGATGTTACCTTTGACGAAGATGCTTCCCTGAGGAAAGTACTCAATCTTCCGAGATCTGAGGAAGATCATGAAGCAAGGCCTAGAAATCAAGAAATACCATAGGATGAGACGATGCCGGATGTTGAAGGACCAATGGACCCGATTGATCCACCTCCTTCAATGGGGAAGAGACCATCATGGCTTAGGGACACTCTCGAGGATGTCGAGGGACATATGGCCCTAAGGGGGACATTTTGTGAAAGCAAGAAGTCGAATAGATACCAAGGGTATCTAGCAACCATGAGTATTATCGTACAATCTGAGCCTGGATCTTTTGAGGAAGTCGTAAAGCATCAAGTCTGGAATAATGCTATGCATGAAGAGTATGATTCCATAATTAAGAATGATGTCTAGGATGTGGTTCCAAGACTGGAGGACAAAGCACTTGTCACCTTGAAATGGCTCTACAAGATCAAGCATGGATCTTATGGAAGTGTTGAAAAGTTCAAGGCAAGATTCGTTTCCCGTGGCTTCTCTCAAAAATAAGGCGTAGACTATGATGATATATTTGCACCTGTGGCCCAATATACCACCATTCGATCTATCATAGCCCTTGTTTCTACGCAAGGCTGGAGTCTTCATCAGATGGATGTGAAGACCGCATTTCTTCATGGTGTGATAAAGGAATAGGTGTATGTGGAGCAACCTGTGGGGTTCGAATTCTAGGATTGGGACACCCATGTTTGTAGGTTCAAGAAAGCCCTCTATGGGTTGAAGAAAGCACCCAAAGCTTGGTACGAGAGGATAGATATCTACCCAATGAATCTGGGATTCACTAGTAGTAATGCTAATCCAAACCTTTACTTCAAGGTTGATAGAGAAAAGCCTCTCATTCTAGTGTTGTATGTGGACGACCTCTTCTTAATAGGTGTTGACCCTCTCATTCATCAATGCAAGAGGGAGATTTCTCCTAAGTTCAAGATGAAGGACCTAGGACAGATGCACTACTTCTTAGGCCTGGACGTCTGGCAGAGACCTGGCGAGATTTTCCTTTCTCAAGGAAAATACATTGTGAATCTTCTGGAAAGATTTGGTATTGTGGACTGTAAGTTCGTGTCAACATCGATGGAGCTCAACTTTAAGAAGTTGAGTGGCAGTGCTGCTAGGCCCATGCTATCAAATCCTACTGAGTATATTCAACTCGTAGGGGCCCTAATTTTCTTAGTGGACACCCGTCCGGACGTATGTTTTGTAGTGAACGCTTTGAGTCAACATATGGTTGAGCCTCATCACACTCACTAGGTTGGTGCCAAGAATATATTGAGATATCCTTGGGGCACGATAAACCATGGGCTATGATACACTGTCGGGAGCATGACACTCCATGGATATATTGATGTCGATTGGGCTGGAAGTGTGGTGGATCGTAAGAGCACATCAAGATTTTGCTTCACACTTAGTTCTGCTTCGATATCATGGATGAGTAGGAAGCAGAAGTAGATGGCTTTGAGCATCGCGGAGGCTGAATACATTGCAAAAATTATGGCCTATTGTGAAGCAGTTTGGTTGCGAAAGCTCTTCAGTGAGATGTTCGAGCATGTGTTAGATACCACCGTGATACTCTTTGATAACCAAAGTGGGATTCGGTTTTCCAAGAATCTCGTGTTCCATGATCAATCCAAGCATATTGATATCAGGTACCACTTTATTCGGGATATGGTACAGCGAGGCGCCGTAAGGGTCGATCATATAGGAACTGATGAGAAAGTCTCGGATATTCTCACAAAGCCCCTGGGGAAGGTTAAGTTCCTAACCTTCCGTGAGAATCTTGGTATCGTGGAACGACCCAATGCTGAGGGTCCTGTTGGACGATGAGCTCTGGGAGGTCTAGGGGGGATTTGCTTCTCGAAGCTATAAGAAACCACAAGGCTAGGCTTGTCGAACCTTGTTGGTTAACCTCTCATTATCTGTGCCCTATATGCATCCTACCCATTGAGTTCAGGGCTCATGGGAAGTACCTCTCATTTGGCCAGTGAGGTGGGAAAAGCTAGAGACTAGTAGCAAAGACTAATGGATGCATCAAAGATTGTCATACTCTCTATCTTGGATGGCACGGTCCAACTACTTAATCTGGGATCAAGTATAGTGAGGTTTCGGACCTCCAACTGACTTCGGGTTAGGTAAACCAAATTTAGGTTGGTATGGGACACTTTGTGAGTCCTATAGAGATTTCAAACCTCTAGCCTAAATTTGTTAGCCGGGAATGATGTCTTTGTTACTGACCCACTTCTGTTCTGAAATAAAGAAGCCAGCAAAGAAAGTTACAATGGGATGATGCATGATGTTTGGATTGCACAGGTGGATGGAGTTCTCCCTAGTTGAGAGGGAGTGTTAATTTTGGACAATTAGGTCCAAAATCCATGTTGTGATGCTCAGATGAAGATGCCAATATTTTTATTGGATTCCTCTTTCAGAGAGTTGCAAGATCGATCTAAAGATCATCTTGATTCGATGAGCAGAACATTTATTTTGAATTTATTAAAAATATGTGCAGGTCGGCCTTAAGGTTTTGTGCCCCAGCAGTTTTGTCATACACCCTCATTGATGGATATATATTGGTCAACATTGGAGGACATTTTCACTCATCGCATCCTCACACATTTCTCTCTCCTCATTTGATTGGTTCGATCACCTTGGAGGCTCTTCTCTTCACACGTGGGAAATTTTAGTAAGTAAGAATTTTATGTTTTCGGCCTAGGGTTTTTGCAGTAGCGTGGACCAACATTGACTTTGGTCAACACAAGGTCAAACGGGCCTGAAGCTCTCCCAAAATTTTTGTTTTCCAAATCCGCATTTTTTGGCACTATTCTCGAGGTTGAATGTTGACTTTGACTTGGCTACATTGACCTAGCTACTGTTGTTGTTTGCATTTACCATTGACTGACAAAGTTGACTTTTGGGTTGAATGTTTTTGCTGTCCTAGAGGTTTGTGTGACACTTCTGGTTGGCTGACCATATTGAGAATTTGTTGGTTAAAGCATCTTGTTGACCGTCATAACGCACCAACACACTTATATATTTATGGCTTGTCTTCTATTGATTTACTGGTCTGTTCTATCAGCATTTTACTTTATTTTTTATGTGATTGCTGACTGATATTGGGATAACAAGTAAAGTTGCATCAAGCATAGAACATCTACAAAAATTTACAATGATTTACTTGATCAATTGAAAGATGTAAAGTGTTTTAATAAGATGGACTTAAGGAGTGGCTACCATCAAATTAGAATTGTTGAAGGTGACATTTGGAAGACATCATTTAAAACGAAGCAAGGTTTGTTTAAATGGCTTGTTATGCCTTTTGGTTTATGTAATGCTCATGCTATTAGCGTAATAAGTCACCCCTTGACTGCTTGAGGAGTAAGCCTTACACATCATAGTTCATTTCAAATTTTAAAGGGGTTTTTTTAGTGGTGGGATGGATATCTCAAAGATTTTGAAATGATTTTATCTTCTTTAAGACATTCGTGCATTTGGAAAGTTGTGGAAAGTATAAATTGTGTGGGTAAAATGTAGTATAGGGAACAGAGTACACAAATGGAATAAAGATGAATAGCTGATACCTATTTCAGGAAATATTACTATCCTAAATCAATCACACAACTATGATTATGGCCTTTAACACAAACTTTGTTTATGTTAAACAAAAAACACTAGAAAATATATTTCATATATAAATTATTCCACAAATCTTTTATGAAACATTCACTAACATGTTATATTACAAACATATAATCTGGAGAAAAATGAAAGTAGAAATTTTACTGTTAAATCCTTTAACAGTTTCTCACTCACACTTCACTAGTTGCTGCAATTTATATTTTAGAAGAAATTAAAAAAGAAAAGATACACACCACACATTAGATGTTCCTTGAATCACAAAATCCTCCAACATGAAGCAAATAGGCTTTTCTATTATTTTCAGTCTTCAGGTAGACTAACATCCAACCTGGAAATAGTATTTACAAGTGCTATATATAGCAAGAGAGAAACCAACTCCATATCTTCTAAAATAAAGGAAACATTAATTCTAACATAACATATGTGTTAAAAGACATTACATCCTTATCCCCTCGAAATATAATAGAAAGGGCAGATGAAGAGAGAAGAAGAGAAGAATTTTGGGCTGGAATGTTGAGTGTATTGTCATGCTGACCCTTTTTCTGCTGAATTTTCTCCTTGTGTCTTGGGTCTTTAATAACCATGTAGCTTATTTTAATAATACCTCCAACAAACTCATAACTACCTCTTACCATCACTTGTATTATCCATTTAGCTATGGTTTCTTATCCATCCTTAACTAGCTCGGAAAAAACTTGTTGACAGGTGTCAAAATTCAGTTAAAACAGGTGTTGCTGGGAATTCCGGTAAAAACCTATAACTACGCAAAATCTGGAATGCTACTGGAAATTCCGGTAGCGCCATGTTTATTTTCCAAAATAAATAGAAATATATTGAAAATTTTGTTTTGACTTGTATTCCATGACACCTAGGCTATTGTTCAAAATTTATAATTGATAAGCAAAAAGGGATTAGTACCAAAAAACCTTTTTACCTTTCCTCTAAGTGTGTTGCAGCTTCAGCCAATTTATCTAAATCAGTTTTGATGTCAGCAACTGATGTTTTGGATCTGGTTGCTCTTGTAGTGGCCTCCTTGACAGGGTCTTTCTCCTCCTTAGCACCCTTCTATGTTTTTCTTCTTTTTGAGGGCTCTGAGGGTTCTTCTGAAGGGTTATTGTTCTTGCTTTTCTTTATTGATTTCTTTGGTTTCTCTAGGTCTCTCTTCAATGTCAATAACTTTTGTCAATAGGCTTGACTTGAGAAGATCTTTTGATTTCAGTCTAAACTTTCTCTCTCTTGTGTGCCTCTTTCTGGTGCTAGCAATAGGTTTAGCCTCCTCCTTCTTCTTCTTGCTGGTGATTTCATAACCAACATCCTTAAGTAGTTCTTCATATAATTGGGTAGGTTGATACTCCTTCTACATATTTTTTTGAATAGGTTCTTCCGGAATTTCCGGTAGCACCTGCGCTTTTGACTTATCTGCTGTTGCAGACCTCCCTCTTCTAGCTCTATTGTATAAATTTGGAAATGGAGGAACAAGGGGTACTATTTTCATGGACTTGGGCTTGCTTGCTGAGGAGCTCTCTCCTTTTTCCACTTTTCTTTCAGTTTTACCTGCAGAAACTTTCTCTTTCTTACGTTTTTCCTTCTTATGAATATTTTCTTTCTGGGCCTTTATTTTTTTCTTCTCTTTGCAGGTTGAGGGTTTGATTGTGGAACTAGAGGAGCAGGTGCAAGTTGGACTGCTCTATAGAATAGAAAATGGTCCCAAGTCTGGTTTTTCTTCTTCAACTAGAACTTTTATCAAAGCTTGATGGTACAGGTTGTACTCAGAAACATCATTGTGGGTTTGAAACCTTGCTGACATCTTGGTCAGAATTTTCAACAAGAAAATGGCATATTCAATAATTTCACCCCTGCAATAAGAAATAAAAACCTCATGTGATAGAGGAATACCACTGTATACCTCCTTTCACATGTGAGGTATATCTTGATAAGATTGATTGCCTTTGCCCAGTCATTCTTAAGGTATATGCTTGGGATGCCTTTTTCCCAGTTTGGATCTTTGTAAGCATCCTTGAAGAAGTTGTTCAGAACACATCATGTGATAACTTGTCCCTTGAACCACATTTCACCTTCTTGAGGAAGGTTCAAATATTTTTCAATGGATTCTTTAGAAACCTGTAAAGTGAGGCCATAAACTATAGCCTCATGTCCATTAAATGAATTAGAAAATTCTAAGGCAACTCTTGAATTTCAGCTTCCCAACCTGGTGCAAAGAGGATACAATCTTGACTGCATAAACAAAGTCCCCCCCCCCCCCTCGAATTAACATCAACCAAATCTCCACCCTGTGGCTTTATTCGATTTATCTCACCACCTGTTTTAGTCATCTTCAGAAAAATAATGACTAGGTATCTTACAAATGATAGGTGGCAGAATATGAGGAGTTTACCTTACAGGTGTGGCTTGTATTATTCTTTAGGATCTTGTCTGAAATCCAAACTCCTCCAACTGTGACTCTCAACAAATTTGAAATCAACAACTTAGACTTTAAATGACAAATTCATGTTTTTTAGGTGGTTTTTAAAACTAACTATAGTTCCACCACCCTATGCAAATCACTCTTCATCATTAAAATATTCATGATCAAGACGTGTACCATGTGACACACCATCACCACCTTCAGTTGGTTGTGTTCTCCATATGGGATCTTCAGATAACTTATGGAAAGTGTCTTTTGTGACACAATCACTTCCGCATATTGTGTTATTGATTGGCCGGAATTTCCGGCAGTAGTGTTGCGCGGCTAGTAGAGTGGTTATGGAGTGCGGTGTGACCACCACGATCTCTATAACTCAGCAAAACACGTACCTAAACTTATGGATGAATAACTTGGTGTAGACAGGCATAACTAGCAACATTTCAATCATTAAATGTGGGTTGACACATATGGTATAACGTACATAACGACTTGAATCAAACTAACTGACTGGAATATGACACCTATCATCACATCCTAAAAGGATTTAAAATATTTGATGTCTATTAACCCTATGACACGTGGTATGACTAAAGCGGATGCGCTTTTTCTCTTTATTTAAAAAAAAAACAGAGTATGCTTCTGGAAATTCTAGCAGCAATCATAGAGTTGAGCGGAGTGAATACATTATCGGAGCAGAATTGCAATGTGATATATCGCAATCGCAAGACGGAGGGGTTATCACAAACCGGTGATCACAACTTATCGCATATCGAAATCAGATGATTATCTCATTTTCGCAATCGGAGTGGAAAACATGGATGGTTAGCAATAGGATTTGCGATATGCGATAAGCGAAGTGACATGGCAGGGAAATGGTTCCTAGTGTTATCACAATCGAGGTTTTTTTGGAAGCGGAAGCAGATGGTAAAAAATTAATTGCGGAATGGAGATTTCGAAATAAGGTAAGGTGGGTCCACAAATAAATACGATAGTGCGATATGACGTGGCAGTAGGCGGTTCCTACCAATCGCATCGGGGTTTTTTAGGAGCAGGCAACATAAAGCGGTAACAAAGTGGCAGAATTTCAATGTGATATATCGCATCGGGGTATCGCAATCGTAGGATGGAGTAGACAACATAGCATTATTTATAGCGGGGTTGCACTACAATCTATGATCTGCGATAAGTGACTACGGTGCGATCTGCGATAAGTGACTGAAAGAATAGAGGTCAGACTTTGATTTTTTTTTTTAATGCTAAAATAAAACTATGGAATGGAATCATGACTTAGCAAGAAATAGTGCTAACATTGGCTCCACTGGGGATAGAGCTCTCCCTGCAAGGCTCTAAAACATTTCTGTAGTTTCAATGCTTTGTCCAACCCTTATTTCTCCAACCAACAATTATGCTCATTAACTCAAAAATACCAGCATGCCTAGCCATTGGGTAATGGAGTCATAAGCTATATTTAAATCTTCTACAACTTATTTCAACATGACTGAAATATGGAAATCAAACTGCAATATAAAACTGAAAAAAAAATGCTTCAGTGGTGAGCTTATTCATCCTCCTACTTCTAATCAGCTGAAAACTTGCCTAATCAAGTATAACTTGATCTCCAATGCAACCATAAAATCATTTTACCAATAAAGAGAAACTCTTGCATGCAACTATTTGAAAAGACCCACAAGGGATATAATATATGCAGCAAGAAACGAACTAGAAACTTGTACTTACTACTATAAACCATGTATTTCATTTCAACTGCTACTATATTGGAGACCCCTGCTAAAAATCAATCCATCCAATCAGAAATCGGATCATGTAACATTTGAGGAATGTCTAGATTATCCAAAAGACCAAGCTGATGTTGTTTAAAATCTGCTATGTCAATAAAACTGGGCTTCTCTTGTCATCCTTGCAGCAACTCATTAACTGAATATGTTTCATTACATTTAAGGGAAACAAAACCTTCATTAAGTTGTTGATTACTTTCTTAGACAAAAAACTCGTTAGAGGCACTTAAACCAGCGAAACTAAATGGCAGCAATATATCAGGTTCCAAAGGAAGAACATCATGCTCATCAGATTCTTCATCCTAAGTACTAGGAATAATTGGATCTGTATGAATCTGATATGTATCCATACCTTTTTCAAACTCTTCATAAACTTTTTCCATAACACTGCTAGAAGAATCTACTTTATCATTCTGAACATAACACTCAAATTCTTCACAACAGTTATCAAGCAACAACTACAATGAATATATTCCTTTACAATAATGATGAAACATTTCATGAAATTCCCTTAAAGAAGAAATAGTACCACTAGGTCAGGACCAGAACCATTTGCGCGCATCTCCATTAAGGGAAAAGACAAATATTTTCATGAGGACATCTTCATGAAACACATCCAGCAAGTGCATAAGCGCATGAAATGAAATCAGGTACTTAGCGGGATGTTCATCTTCAACTCCTTGAAATCTTAAAAAATGATGTTTCCATTCATCTGTAGAAGGCACCAGATTAGGAAAACCATGAATTGCTGAAAAATTTAAAGGAGAAAACCTTTGAGCTAAGCTGATAGCAAAGTCTTTCGACATTATAAAACTATGGAGCTGGCATTAGATTCTTTGTCATGGATTCACCAGGTGTAAAGCAGTCTAAAAAGACAGCTGGAATGTACACCTAAAAACCAGACTTATAACTTTGTCATTCACCTAGGGATAAACTTCAATTCGCCTCCCCAGAAACATCACCAAATATGTTAGCGTAAGAAGTCAGTCCTTGATTGCTTAAGGAGTAAGCCTTACACATCATAGTTAATTCCAAATTTTAAAGGGATTTTTTGAGTGGTGGGATGGTTTCTTAAATATTTTGAAATGATTTGATCTTATTTAATACATTCATGCATTTGGCAAGTTGTGGAAAGTATAAATTGTGTGGGTAAAAGTTAGTATAGGGAGCAGATTACACAAATGGAAGAAAGATGAATAACTGGTACCTATTTCAGGAAATATTCCTATCCTAAATCAGTCACACAACTATGAATATGGCCTTTAACACAAATTTTGTTTATGTTAAATAGACAACACTAGAAAATAGATTGCATGTATAAATTATTCCACAAATCCTTTATTAAACCTTCACTGACATTTTCTAGTACAAACTTATAAATTGTAGAAAACTGAAAGTAGATAATTTACTATTAAATCCTTTAACATCTTCTCATTCACACTTCACTAGTTGCTGCAATTTATATTTTAGAAGAAATTAACAAAGAAAAGATACACACCACACATTATATGTTCCCTGAATCAAAAAATCCTCCAACATGAAGCAAAAAGGTTTTTTCTATTATTTTCAGTCTTCGAGTAGACTAACATCCAGCCTGGAAATAATATTTACGAGTGTTATATATAGCAAGAGAGAAAACAACTCCATCTCTTCTAAAATAAAGGAAATATTAATTCTAACATAACATATGTGTCAAAAGACATTATATCCTTATCCCCTCGAAATCTAATAGAAATGACAGATGGAGAAAGAAGAAGAGAATAATTATGTGCTGGAAGGCTCAGTGTACTGTCATGCTACCCCTTTTCTTGCTAAATTTTCTTCTTGTGTCTTGGGTCTTTAATAACCATGTATTTTATTTTAATAAGACCTCTAAAAACCTCATACCTACCTCTCACCATCACTTTTATTATCCATTTAGCTATGGGTTCTTATCCATCCTTAAGTGGCTCAGAAAAACTTGCTAATAAGTGTCAAAATTAAGTTAAAATAGATGTTTCCAGAAATTCCAGTAAAAACCTGTAACTGCACAAAATCTGGAATGCTACTGGAAATTTTGGTAGCACCTTGTTTTTTTTTCAAAATAAACCTAGGCTGTTGTTCAAAATTTATAACTGGTAATAAAAAAGGGATTAGTACCAAAAACCTTTTTACTATTCCTCTAAGTGTGCTGCAACTTCAACCAGTTTGTCTAAATCAGTTTTGTTGTCAACAGCTGATGTTCTAGATCTAGTTGCTCTTGTAGTGGCCTCCTTGACATGGTCTTTCTCCTCCTTAGCACCCTTCTGTGGTTTTCTTATTTTTTAGGGCTCTAAGGGTTGTTCTGAAGGGTTCTTATTCTTGCTTTTCTTATTTATTTCTCTGGTTTCTCTACTTTTGAACTTTCAGGTTTCTCTTCAATGTCAATAACTTTTGTGAATAGGCTTGGCTTGAGAAGAGCCTTGGATTTCAGTATAAACTTATTGCTCTCTCTTGTGTGCCTCTTTCTGGTGCTATAAATAGTTTTATCTTCCTCCTTCTTCTTCTTCTTGTTGATATCATAACCAGCATCCTTAAGCATTTCTTCGTCTAATTGCGTAGGTTGATACTCCTTCTGTAAATTTTTCTGAATAGGTGCTTCTGGAATTTCCGGTAGCACCTGCGCTTTTGACTTATATGTTGTTGCATACCTCCCTCTTCTAGATCTAGTGTATACATTTGGAAATGGAGTAACAAGGGGTACTATTTTGGACTTGGGCTTTCTTGCTGAGGAGCTCTCTCCTTTTTCCACTTTTCTTTCAGTTTTACCTGCAGAAACTTTCTTTTTCTTACCTTTGACCTTCTTATGAATATTTTATTTCTGGGCCTTTATTTTTGTTCTTCTCTTTGCAGGTTGAGGGTTTGACCATGGAACTGGAGAAGTAGGTGCAAGTTTTCCTACTCTATAGAATATAAAATGGTCCCGAGTCTGGTTTTTCTTCTTCAACCAAAACTTTTATCAAATCTTGATGGTACAAGTTGTACTTAGAAACATCATTTTGGGTCTGAACCCTTGTTGACATCTTGATCAGGATTTTCAATAGGAAAAATGGCAGATTCAATAATTTCATCCCTACAATATGAAATAGAAACCTCATGTGATATAGGAATACCATTGTATACCTCCTTTCACATGTGAGGTATATCTTGATAAGCTTGATTGCCTCTGCCCAGTCATTATTAAGGTAGCTGCTTGGGATGACTTTTTCCCAGTTTGGATCTATGTGAACATCCTTGAGGAAGTTGTTGAGATCACCTCCTATGATAACTTGTCCCCTGAACCACCTTTCACCTTCTTGAGGAAGGTTAAAATATTTTTCAATGGAGTCTTCAAAAACCTGCAAAGTGAGGCCATAAACTGTAGAATCTTATCCATTAAATTAATTAGAAAACTATAAGGCAACTCTTGAATGTGAGCTTCCCAACCTGGTGTAAAGAGGATACCATCCCAACTATATAAACAGATTTCTCACCCTCGAATTAACATCAACCAAATCTGCACCTTGTGGCTCTATTTGATTTATCTTACCTCTTGTTTTAGTCATCTTCAAAAAAATAATGACTATGTATCTTGCAAATGATAGGTGTCAGAATATGAGGAGTTTACCTTACAAGTGTGACTTGTATTCTTCTTTAGGATCTTGTTTGAAATCCAGACTCCTTCTCCAACTGTGACTCTCAGAAAATTCAAAATTGGCAGCTTAAACTTCAAATGACAAATTCATGTTTTTAGGTGGTTTTTAAAACTAAATCTAGGTCCACCACCCCATGCAAATCACTCTTCGTCATTAAAATCTTCATGATCAATACGCACTATGTGACACACCATCAACACCTTCAGTTGGTTGCGTTCTCCGTATGGGATCTTCAGATAGCTTATGGAAATTGTCTTTGATGACACATAGTCAATTCCACAAACTGTGATGTTGATTGGATGGAATTTCTGGCAGTAATGTTGCACGGCCAAAACGGTTATGGAGTGCGGTGTGACAACCACAATCTCTCCAACTCAGAAAAACAAGTACCTGAAATTATGGATGACTAACTTGGCATAGGCAGGCATAACTGGAAATGGTTCAATCATTAACTGTGGGTTGACATATGTTGTATAACATACACAACGACTTGACTCAAACTAATTGACTGGAAGATGACACCTATCATTAGATCCTAAAAGGATTTAAAAATATTTGATGCATATTAACCCTATGACACGTGGTATGACTAAAGCAGATGCACATTTTCGCTTTATTTAAAAAAACAGAGTATGCTTCCGGAAATTCCAGCAGCAACCACAGAGTAGAGCGGAGTGAATACATTATCGGGGCAGAATTGCAATGCGATATATCGCAATCTCAAGACGGAGGAGTTATCACAAATCGGGGATCAAATCTTATCGCATATCACAATCAGATGATTATTGCATTTCGCTATTGAATGGGGAGACATGGATGGTTAGCAATAGGAATTTCTATATGCGATAATCGAAGTGACTTGGCAAGGAAATGGGTCCTTGTGTTACCGCAATCGGGGGTTTTTTGGAAGAAACAGCATATGGTAACAAAGGAATCGCAGAATGGAAATTGGGAAATAAGGTAAGGTGGGTCCAAAAAGCAATACAATAGTGTGATATGACGTCGCGGTAGGCGGGTCCTACCAACTGCATCAGGGGTTTTTAGGAGCGGGCAACGTAAAGTGGTAACAAAGTGGCGGAATTGAAATGCGATATATCGCAATCGTAGGAAAAAGTAGGCAACATAGAATTATTTATAGCGGGGTTGCGCTGCGATCTGCGATAAGTGACTACGATGAAATCTGCGATCTGCGATAAGTGACTGAAAGAATAGAGGTCGGTATTTGAATTTTTTTTATATTTTAATTCTAAAATAAAACTATGGAATGGACTCATGACTTAGCAAGAAATTATGCTAACACGTACTATCTTCATGTGTGTGATGAATGATGTTTTAAGGCCATTTCTTGATGATTTTTTCATCGTCTATGTAGATGATATCTTAACTTTTATCAAAAAAAAACATTTGATACTTTGAAAGAGAAGATCAGTTCAGCCCCGGTACTTGCATTACAAAACTTGAGACGACCCTTTGAGATTCAAACTGATGCAAGAGACTATGCCATGGGCACAGTCCTTATGCAACATGGTAAGCCCATTTCATTTCATTCGGAAACTTTCAATGGTGCAATGCTTAACTATCCTACTTATGACAAGGAGATTTATGTGTTGGTTCAAAGTATGAAAAAGTGGAAACACTACTTGATGGGAAAGGAAACCATCATACAAACCAACCACCAACCATTGCAATACTTGCAGTCACAAACTAAGTTGCAACTGTCAATGCACTTTCGATGGATGGGTTTATTACAAAAATTCCACTTGGTCATCAGGTATAAGAAAGATATAGACAACAGGGTTATTGATATGCTTTCTAGGCCTATTATTAGTGCAACTACTTTACTCAAGGATAATTCTATTTTGCATGAAAGTTATGTTGAGCAATATGTATTTGATAATGAATTTCAAGATGTTTATGCAATCTTGAGTCAAGGAAACCAAGTCGAGGAATGTGATTACCATGTACATAATAATGTGTTGTATCATTTGGTCAAGCTTTGTATTCCACATGGGGAGAGAGTGGATGTAATAACGGAAGCACACACTTCTCTTATTGTTGGACATTTCGATGTAAGCAAAACAGTGGCACATCTTCAGAGGTATTTTTATTGGCCTCGTATGCTTGAAAGTATGTCATGTTTCATTAAAGGTTGTTCATTATGTGCAGTCAATAAGCCTAGGAATAGGAAGCCAAGATTGTACACACCACTTCTTGTACCTTCATGTCCATGGGAGAGTGTTTCTGTGGATTTTGTAGGAGGTCTTCCATAGTCAAAAGGAGTTCATGATTATTTGTATGTAGTTGTGGATAGGTTCAACAAGATGTGTATAACAATGTCATATAAAAAGCAAATTATAGCTAAACAAACAACTCACTTATTATTTTAGCGTGTTTGGGTTCATTTTGGTTTTCCCGCATCCATTTTTAGTGATCGATATTCTCAATTTGTTGGGAATTTTTGGTCAATTTTGTGGGACTTGATGGATCATACCAAGTTGAAGAAGATTACAACCTTTCATCCAAAAATAGATGGTCAAACTGAGGTGGTCAATCAAACATTCATACATATTCTTCGATGATACTACATCGAGCATCCTAAGTTGTGGGATGAAAACTTGCACTACATTCAACATGCTTACAACCATGCAAACCACTCCTCTACACAAACATCACCATTTGAGGCATGTCTTGGATAATTTCCTAGATCGCCATTGGATTTTATTTTTGGGAAGGATGTTGTTATTGATGGCCATAGAGACATAGACAAAGCTAATAATTTCATAGAACAAATCCAAGTGATACATAGAAGAGTTCAAGATCAACTTGAAAAGAGCCAAGGCAAGTACAAATTAAGGCACAAGGAGCATCGTGTAGATCACAAATTCCAAGTTGGTGACAAAGTTTGGCTTCACATTAGCAAAGAGAGGCTTCAAGGGGAATGTAAAAAATTGAAACCAACCGTTATGGTCCTTTCAGAATTTTGGAAAATATTTGTGAAAATACCTTCAAGCTAGATTTGCCTTCATACATGCAAATTTGCTCTATTGTTAATGTTGAGAACTTGAGGTTGTATGAGCCTCCATTGATGGAAGATCAAGGAGAACAGGTTCATATTCCTTCTATTGAATAATTTTGTCCTGAATATCTTGATGAGCATCAGGAAGAAAAAATTATTGACATAAGAACAAGGACATCAAAACGAGGGAGTGTAGACTACCTTCGTGTGGGACTCAAAGCAAAAAATACCTCTAAGGAAAAATGGATAGAGATTGGGAAGGTGAGGGAACAATATCTTCATCTGTTGTACAAATGAAAGTGATATTTTGGGGTCTCAAACCTTCCAGTGGGGAGGAGTGATCAGGTGCTCAAAATTATGCTAAAAAATCGAAGTTGTCGAAATGGTGTGGAACTTGAACAACCGCGTAGATATTGTCGTTCTGAATCTGGCACAACCTGTTTCGTGGAAAATCAACACTGTATGCTCCCATAAACGTGTTTTGTCCACTTTGTCAAATAGGAATTTTTTTTTAAAAGAATGCAGGATAGCCAATCAACATTCCATACAGCTGACTGGGCAAGCTTACATGGTAGTTTGATCGGTCAAAAGGGTTTTTCCTCCGGCATATGTGATGGTGAAAAGTGGCACGTTGGTATTGGTTGATTGTGGAAATTTTTTGATTGGTTGGACATGTGGCCAACCACATGCTGCCTCGTGGCCTAACTAGAGGTCGTCATGTGGCAGCACAAGAGGCAACAAAATTTTGGGTCAAGTCTGAATGGAGCAGGTAGGGGTCGAACCCGCGACCTCCAACACTGAGTAGAGAGCCTTTGTCATTGTGCCCTGCGTTGTATTCCTTACCATACTACGGTTTGATTTTGGTTTTAATGTAATGTTAAATGCGCATTGGGGGGGAGGCAGTCTAGGTCTAGCCCCAGCCCTGGTCACCACGTCGGGGACGGGGACCATGGGCAGGAGGCTCCCACGCCCCACCCCCATAATAACCATAAATTGTTACATATTATGCCATGGCCTATGTGACCACACCGAAGACCACCACGGAGCTGGAACCACCAGCGTTAACACTTTCTGCCAACAATGCATGTGCCCATGGTTAGCAGTAAATGTTGACAGTTAGGATAACCGTGCGGCAGTTTTTATATATAATTTTTTTTATATAAAACCACATTTTGTATGGTGTAAAATATGATTTATAAGTGTTATTGGGCAGTTGAGCACTCCGATAATTTCTCCCAGTTTTTTGGCGAAATTGGCGCTCAGTTAGCTGGATTTCGGGAAGATTTGTAGGATGGTGCAGAATTTTGGGGAAATATGGAACGAATAGTGGAGAAAATAGGGGAGATAATAACTTGATGAGTTTTTGGCCAAATTTGATTCAAAAATAGGCTACACCGGAATTTTTGGGCATTCTAGAGCTAATGGAACAGGTTTCAAAGCTGTTTGAGCATTGTAAACACATGTAATCACACTTTTGAGCATAATTGAAGAGGGCTAAGCCATTGGAAGTTGGACCAAGGAGACATAGCCCAGGTCGGGTGAACTCCTTCATCATGTGCTATTGTGTTACTGTTTATGGTGATGTTCATGTCTCTTATATGTTGTTGTTCAATGTTGTTTTTATTTTAATTTGCTTATGAAATTGACATAAAAACTCATATTAAAATTCCAATTAACCTCTCAAACCTCAAGCACTTTGTTTATGTTCTGAATTGGATCTTAGCACAGTAAAAAAAATATTCCCGATGCAATGAGTGCTAAGTGGACTATTCAAAAATCATGAGAAATTATTTAGTTACGACTACCTCTCATGGAAATGGTCATAGATGAATGACTAAATTAACGCAGTTGAATCCCAAAAATGATATCTAATATAATGCACTGTGGAAACCCCTTATACTTAAAATACTAAGATTAAAGGGATCTCTTCTTTAGTTGCTAAGGTTTTGCAAATGGGGTAGCAAGATAAGTGAGCTTGATTGTGGGGAAAAGCTCCACAGTTTAGCGTGCTTGAGCCAAAGGAGTTCTGGGATGGGTGACCTCCCGGGAAGTCCTGGTTACCAGGTGCAAGCCCCGGAAGTGATGATTAACGCTATGTGACTCATTTCACTAGTTTCAATCCCACTTCTTCACCCTTGTGAGCATCACCCGATGCAATGAGTGCTAAGTGGACTATTCAAAAATCATGAGAAATTAGTCAGTTACGACTACCTCTCATGGAAATGGTCAGATATGAATGACTAAATTAACGCAGTTGAATCCCAAAAATGATATCTAATATAATTCACTGCGGAAACCCCTCATACTTAAAATACTAAGAGTAAAGGTATCTCTTCTTGAATGGTTCATGAGGCACAATAGTTGCTAAGGTTTTGCAAATGGGGTAGCAAGCTAAGTGGGCTTGATTGTGGGGAAAAAATCCATAGTTAAGTGCGCTTGAGCCAGAGGAGTTCTGGGATGGGTGACCTCCCGAGAAGTCCTGGTTACCGGGTGCAAGCCCCAGAAGTGATGATTGACGTTATGTGATTCATTTCACTAGTTTCAATCCCACTTCTTCACCCCTATGAGCATCACTCAATGCAATGAGTGCTAAGTGGACTATTCAAAAATCATGAGAAATTAGTCAGTTATGACTACCTCTCATGGAAATGGTCATAGATGAATGACTAAATTAACGCAATTGAATCCCAAAAATGATATCTAATATAATGCATTGCGGAAACCCCTCATACTTAAAATACTAAGAGTAAAGGGATCTCTTCTTGAATGGTTCATGAGGCACAATAGTTGCTAAGGTTTTGCAAATGGGGTGGCAAGCTAAGTGGGCTTGATTGTGGGGAAAAACTCCACAGTTAAGCGTGTTTGAGCCAGAGGAGTTCTGGGATGGGTGACCTCCCGAGAAGTCCTGGTTATCGGGTGCAAGCCCCGGAAGTGATGATTGATGCTATGTGATTCATTTCACTAGTTTCAATCCCACTTCTTCACCCTTGTGAGCATCACCCGATGCAATGAGTGCTAAGTGGACTATTCAAAAATCATGAGAAATTAGTCAGTTACGAATACCTCTCATGGAAATGGTCATAGCTGAATGACTAAATTAATGCAGTTGAATCCCAAAAATGATATCTAATATAATGCACTGCGAAACCCCTCATACTTAAAATAATAAGACTAAAGGGATCTCTTCTTGAATGGTTCATGAGGCACAATAGTTGCTAAGGTTTTGCAGATGGGGTAACAAGCTAAGTGGGCTTGATTGTGGGGAAAAAATCCACAGTTAAGCGCACTTGAGCCATAGGAGTTCTGGGATGGGTGACCTCCTGGGAAGTCCTGGTTACTGGGTGCAAGCCCCAGAAGTGATGATTGAAGCTATGTGATTCATTTCACTAGTTTCAATCCCACTTCTTCACCCCTGTGAGCATCACCCGATGCAATGAGTGCTAAGTGGACTATTCAAAAATCATGAGAAATTAGTCAATTATGACTACCTCTCATGGAAATGGTCATAAATGAATGACTAAATTAACGCAGTTGAATCCCAAAAATGATATCTAATATAATGCACTGCAGAAACCCCTCATACTTAAAATACTAAGAGTAAAGGGATCTCTTCTTGAATGGTTCATGAGGCACAATAGTTGCTAAGGTTTTTCAAATGGGGTAGCAAGCTAAGTGGGCTTGATTGTGGGGAAAAACTCCACAGTTAAGCGCACTTGAGCCAGATGAGTTATGGGATGGGTGACCTCCTGGGAAGTCATGTTTATCAGGTGCAAGCCCCAGAATTAATGATTGACGCTATGTGATTCATTTCACTAGTTTCAATCCCACTTCTTCACCCATATGAGAATCACCCGATGCAATGAGTGCTAAGTGGACTATTCAAAAATCATGAGAAATTAGTCATTTATGACTACCTCTCATGGAAATGGTCATAGATGAATGACTAAATTAACGCAGTTGAATCCCAAAAATGATATCTAAAATAATATTCCCATTCAGATCAGTGCAGTCCTCAACCCTTTAGCAGTTGAAGAACTCCAAAGACGTAGTCCTCCGCCATTTAGCAAGTTAGGAGCTCGAAAGATGCAACCCTCAACCCTTTAGCAAATGAGGGACTCCAGAGGTGTAGTCCTCCACCCTTTAGTAGTTGAGGGACTCCAGAGGTGTAATCCTCCACCCTTTAGCAATTGAGGGAATCCAGAGGTCTACATGATAGCTTCATGTAATAAAACTCAAAAATTCCATGTTCATCGTACCTTGATAAGGCACAAGAAAGGTATTTTAGGTGTTTTTACACTAGTTAGCATTGAAATATGTAACTAGGTTTGGTCGCGAGGCATGGGTTTCATGCTCAAGAGAAAATATTTTTATATGTCAAAGCACCCATTGAGTGCTTCTAGGTTTGTTATAAAGTCATTGAGTCATTTTCAATTATGAATTACCTATTTGGGAATGTTACATATTATAAGAAAAATCATTTAAGTCAAATACGCCCCAAGACCATGTCAAATGTGCAAGCATCAAGTCGGCTTCATAAAGCAACAATTCAGCCTAAGGACACTTCAAGTGGTCATAAAAGGATGTGTAAAGAAGCATATATATAGATTCATCGACCTCATTTGGAGAACACACTCTCACTCACACAAGTTCGATCATATATACGAAAAGGAGTGTGAAGAAGAGGATGTCGAAGAAAGGAGAAGAAGTCAAAGTTTTGGGTTTTGTTTTGGGCTACTTATCTCCACACGTGCAAAGGAATTATGGCACATTTTGCTACAGCGAAATCGAGTTACATAAGTGAATTTAGGTCACCAAGAAGAGTCATTCTAGAGCTAATTTCCCTAGAAGATAGAATCTACCCGAGAGAAGAAGAGAAGTTGCAATTTATGGGCAAGTCGAAGTTGCATTTTTCTAGGCCGGTTGAAATTGCGGTTTCTGGTCCAGTCGAAGTTGCAGTTTTTTGGGCAAGTCCAATTTGCAGTTTTTGGGCAAGTCCAAGTTGTAGCTGTAATTGAATTTGCTAAGTAGGTCGAAGTTTCTGGAAGGATAAATTATTTAAAGAAGAATCATTGACATGGTCTTGGAGGGATTCATGCTCAAGGGTCTAGGTCTTGGAATTTGTCAATTGAAGATTCTATAAGAAGAATCATTCTTGTGGGTTTTCCTCTCAGTTTAGACAGGTTTTAGCATTGGTTGATCACCTAAATATTGTGTCCTTTGTCTCATTGTTCTTTATGGTTTGGTAATTGTTTGATAAAGAAAAACACATAATAAAAATCAAGTACAAGAAGAACCTAATTAAGAAAAGTAAAAAGTCGTCACAAGCAATTATCATTATAAGAAAAATCATCTAATATATTTTCCCTATATTTCTCAATATGGTATCAGAGATAAGGTGACAAGTCAAGGAAGGGTAGCTAAACAAGGGACACTCAAGCTCTCAAATATCAAGGTTCTAAAAGGATATCAAGGGCATTAAATAATCAATAAGGTTCTCTCATCCCCAAGGGGATTTGAAAATAAAGGATACTTCGTTATCTTGAAGGAAGTGTCAAAAAACCTATATCGATCAAAGAATAATTTCACTGTTAAAATATTCTTGGGATCCTCGCTCAAAATCATCATCTCATGGAAGGAGACCTCAAAAGGCCTTATCTCTACTCAAGAAAGGAATCACTTCAATCTAAATAATACTGAAGACTACTAATCAAAGGAAAGCTAGATCAAAGGAATTTTCATCATCAAATACATTAGGGCATCATCAAGAATTCATCATCAACAAATGCATCACTTTGAAGAAGTTCATATTCACTTGAAAAGTAAGTATTTTTATCTATATAAATATATTAAAATGACTTCATTTTGCAAGGAGATCAACAAGTTGGTTGGGTCATCAAAATTCCTTACATGGAAAAGGAGGATAGACCTAGTCCTTAGGGAAAATGAAGTTATTAATCATGTCAAAGGAACTCCAAACCATCTAAATATCAAGCACAATATAAATATATGAAAAAGGATCTAAGGGCTCAAAGGATTCTCATAGAATCCATCAAGGATTATCTCATCCCATATGTATAATAGTTGGAGACATCAAAAGAGATATATGATAAGCTAGCAGAATTATTTTATGAAATCTCAATAGGACAAGTTATATCACTAGGATCTTAAAGGGGAAAAGAATGAAGGGATATCTACATGTCTTACTAAATAATAAAAAATAAAGAATCAACTTCAAGATCTATGAGAGACAATATCTGATAAATAAATGATTACCATTGTTCTAAATTCTGTAACTGATAAGAAATGAAAATTTGTATCAAAGGCCTATGAGAAGGAGAAACATAATCCCATTCATTAATTTGTGGTCACTGTGCAATATTGAAGAAAACAAGTTGAAAGAAAAAATTGATACAAGATCAGATGGGAAGGTTCAAACATTTATTTTCATGTCAAGAGGAGTAGCAAAATTTGGAGATTTTAGTCCTCATAAAAAGAATAAGATTAATATGTCACAGATCCAATGCTATATATTTCAAGAATATGGGCACTATAAGAGAAATTTTCCCAAGTTAAATAAGGACAACAAAAAATGAAGAAGAGAAGAATCCTATATCATTGAAGAATCTGAAAAGACGAAATTCAAGATGGAGAATGTAAAAGATCTCTACTATTGTTGAGATAAGTCTTCCTTACCTAGTTCTTTTCAAGTTTATGTTTTTATATAACTATCAAGGTAGGAATCATTAGAATCGTGATAGGATGCATCATGTTAGGAGATGGAATCATAGAAGCATATGATTGAAAGAAAGAGCTTGTAACATCATCATAAAGAAGCATGAAAGATAGCCGAAATAGAAGTTTGTGGATGTAGAAGGATGTAGCTCTTGGTAATCCCATTAGAAGCATAAGGATTACTTATGGAAAAAATAGATTCATCTAGTATAGATCTCATTATACATCATTCAAAAGTTTATAAATTATATAAACATATGTATATCAATGGATTCAGTCTGATCAAGCAATGTACTAAAGCTAGATACTGAATCCTTCTACATATCAATTGCAGAAAATAAACATCATCACTAATCACAACAAGTAAAGAAAGAAGCAAATAAAACCACAAAAAATTTGTTTTCCTGAAATCTTGCTGCTCAAAACCCCTCTATCTTCTATTTCATATTCACCGTGGAATCATGAAACAATTACAATGCATTCTCCTCACAAGAGTCTCTTGTACTCTCACACCTATCTTACACTAACCCGGACAAAATCGACCAACACTTAGCCAATTTTCTGCCTCTAATCAGCCTGTCTGCCTTGCGCAATTCATGTGGAATGAAATCCCTATTATTTAGGAATTTCATCCTTCCAAAAATGCGCAAGGATCATGGGAAATCCAATGGATGTATGGATGCATGCGAGCAACCTACTAATGATACAACTGATAGTTAACGTCCCTTTAACCTTTGTCTCAACTGGGTCTCCACTGGAACTGACATGCATGCAGCTATTAATATTAAATCATCGGTTGCATGGAAAATTATTGATTGTGAATTAAATATGATTTAATTCACTTGATCTCTCACTAGTGCAACAAACAGTTACAACTAGTTCAACTGACTTTAACTCACCCAACTGATTTAACTGATACTCATGCATTAAAATAATGCACTAACTGCAACTCAAACTCCATAACTAATAGAATCACTCTGCATGCCTCACCAACCACCCTCAACTTGAAATGCATGAGCTAACTGAGTTTATCACACTCAGTTAACTATTACAAGTGATTATGAGATAAGATTACATTTTATTGTACAATTTAATTAATGGATAATTAATTTAGACATTGCACCAATTTATTAAATTAAATTGGCTTTCACATTAATGTATCGCTAGGACCTGTGGTCCCACACTAATGTGTGGTCACAGATCATTGCTTCCTATTGTACCACGAAATTTTTTTCGATCCTATGCTAAAGACCCCTCATGATGTTCTCTTTATGTCTAATGGACCACTTGTTGAATCTGCATTCGTGAAGCTTTAAAGCTTCACTCCCTTTTTCCATCTGTACCATAATACATACTATGTAGTTCCCTTGATATATCTCAAGACATGATTCCCCGCCTTCCAAAAGATCTTGGTCGGCTTAACCATAGCTTGACTCAATTGGTTGACTGCGTAGAAAACGTTTGGTCTGGTGTTCACTAAGTACATCAGTGAACCCACTAGCTTCCTCTAGACATTAGCGTCCACTACTTCTCCTGAAGTAGCATCCTCTTTACTCCAATTTATTGGAAGAGGATTCTCCATGGGTTCACAGCTCTCCATGTGAAACTTACCGAGAATATCTTTGGCATACTTGCCTTGAGAAATAAATAGCTCACCATCCCGCTGCCATATTTCCAAACCAAGGATATAGTGAAGAAATATCGTGTCTTTCATTTCGAACTCCCTTGCAAGATCCTCCTTGCAATAATTTATCAGTTGCTTATGACCTTTGAAAATTAGATCATCAACATAAAGTACGATAATCAAGAGCTTACCATTAACCACAATCTGGTACAGGTTCGCATCCGCTTCACTTTTGGTGAAGCCCAACCCAGTGAAATAGTTGTCAATCTTAGTGTACCAAGCACGAGGTTCTTTTTTCAGCCCATACAGTGCTCTCTTGAGTCAACACACATGCAACTCACTGTCAAATATCTCAAAAAATTCTAGCTGCTCTATGTACACTTCTTCCTCAATAACTCCATTGAGAAACACATTTTTTCACATCCATCTGATGTATCTACCACCCCATCTACGCTGAGAGAGAAAGGATAGATATAATCGATCAGTATCTCGCAACCGTTGTGAAAGTATCCTCGTAGTCAATCCCCTCAACTTGTGAGAATCCCCGGGCCACAAATCTGGCCTTGTACTTCTCCACGCTCCCATCTACCACCTACTTCACCTTATATATCCATCTAGATCCAACCATTAATTATCCGACTGGTCTTGGGAAAAATTCCCATGCACTGTTCTTGACGATGGAGTCATACTCCTCAACCATAGCGTCAACCCAAATTGGTTGTTGCAATGTTTACTCAAAGGAGGATGGTTATGTCACAATACACTTGCTCATAAGATCCATGTATCCAATAAACCTATCTGGAGACTGTCTCTGTCTGCGTAGTGAAGTAGGTGCTCCTACATGCTCTACCGCATCAAGTCTCAATCTATCAGCTTCTGTGGTGCGCCTTCTACCAAGTCTGGTGGATGGCTCTGCATGAGTGTTTTCTGCCACTCCATGATCCTCCACATGTGGCTGCTCCACATATTGAGGTTCATTCTTTGGAACCAAGAGTTCCTCATCTACATGCAAATCCATCTCCCTCTCAAGGTACAATCGCTTGCCTTTCTCCTCATCAAATTTTATATCCCGTCTCACAATATTCATCTTGTTGTTTGGAAAATACAATCGATAGTTGTGGGGAGTATCAGTGTACCCCAAAAATATCTAAATCTCAATTGTTTGTTCGAGCTTTTTCCTAGAATATTTTGTCACATGCACATATACAAATGAGCCAAAAAATTTAAAATATGAAACATCAGGTTTCTTACCAGAAAAATCCTCATTTGGTGTACTCATGCCAAGTATCCAATGAGGACTACGGTTTTGCACAAATACTGCTATGTTGCATGCCTCTGCCCACATATGCAACGGTAGGCCCTAATCATGCAACATCGCTCTTGCTTCACCCACAATTTTTCTATTCTTTCTTTTTGCGACCCCATTTTGTTGTGGGTTATGAGGCGCAATCAGCTCTCTCTGAATTCCTTCTTTGCTACAGAAGTTCTTGAATTCATTGGAGATGTACTCACCACCATTGTCGCTCCTAAGTGCCTTCACATGCTTCCTCGTATCTTTCTCCACAAGTGCTTTGAACTCAAGAAATTTGGGGAACGTCTGATCTTTCTTCTACATGAATTAGATCCAACACTTTCTAGAAAAATCATCAATAAAGATCACATAGTACTTGTGTTTTTTTATCGAAGCAGTAGAGAATGGTTCACACACGTTTGAGAGAACTCTCTCAAGGATTTCTGAAGCTCGGTTCTCCTTCTCGTTAACTATTACAAGTGATTATGAGATAATATTAAAATTTATTGTCCAATTTAATTAAGGGATAATTAAATTAGGCATTGCACCAATTTATTAAATTAAATTGACTTTCACACTAATGTATCGCTAATACCTATGGTCCCAAACTAGTGTGTGTGCTGCAATTTCTTGTTGACTTTCAAAAAAAAGGATCATTTGTAGGATGAGGATGATCAAGATCCTCTGTTGGAATCCTCAGTAGAAGGTTCATCTACTGGAAGAAGTAAGTGTCTCATCGGGAATTCCAACTTGTATGGGATTCATTACATGATGGTAAGATGTCAAAAGAAGTGAAGTGGGTCAAGGGATTGAAGTTATTTATGTTACACAGCATTTTTTCATTGTCCCTACAATCCCCATCTCGCCCATTGGAGGGTCGTTTCTATGACCAATAAGCATGGTCATGCCTTGAAAATAACCATCACTGCATTCCTTTGCATGAGAATAACATTCCTCTTGTTGACAATTCCCTAAGCAAGACTCTAAAAACCCTTGTTTTTACCTTGGCGCGAGTAGCCAATTACAATCCCGTGCCGAGCTGGAAAATTAACACTGAGCCCATGCCAATTGGCGCTCTATCCCAGTTAAGCACCCGTGCCAAGCGTTTTATGGAATGTTTTTAAAAAATAGAGGCGGAGGTTCTATTCCAACCACCTCGAGGATGAGTCATTGGGAGTGGTTGAACTGAAACAACCATGGACTCCCTCCTTTAGTTAGTAGTTTCCACCTCCCTTGGAACTCTCCTAAAGGATAGGACTCCCTCCCACCTTTGTAGGGATCCCAACCTCCTCCTTTTCCTCTATAAAAGAAACTATCTCTCTTAGTACAAGCTAGTTGAACTTGGAGAACTGATACTATAGCCGAATGACTAGAGAATATAGCTATAAGGAATTACGTTGAGGAGAGCTTGAGTCTATGCCTTCACCCCGTCCGAATTCCCTAACGAACATCTGAGACGCGCTTCGCATGAACCCTACTAGAGGAGACTGCGAGGTCAAATAATTGGTTGTAACTCTTCCTTCTATTCATTTATATACATGAATATTGTTTGGTTCCACTATTGTGTTATGATGTTTGTGTAATGTGATATGTTTAGCCCTCTTTGACTGGTTAATAGTTATGAGTGAAACTATGATGTCATATTTTGTTCTTGTTTCTAGTTCTATGTGCAGGTATCAGGGCATAACAGCGAACGGATTGTGATTTTCCAAGGCGGGAGCGAGAGGCTACTACTCTTTCCATAACGACGACAACATTGGATTTCAAGTAGGTCAATCTACCATGTCTCTTGTTCATTCATTAACTAGGAAGCAACACTTTAGCACGTCCTTTTGTTTCTAGACCCACCCTAGGGCTAGAGGGATCGTCTCTGTCCGCAGAGCGGATTTACCTACGTAAAAAATTGGTGACTCCGATGGGGATCAGTGCGAGTTTGTTGTTTCATCCTGTTGGGTCAGTTTTGGTTATCGATTTCGTTCTCTGTCTTTTTCTAGTTTCTTTTCTTAATTTCCATCCTCTGTTCAGCTCCAGAGTGCCAAGATTGGCCTCAGCTCATTAAGTCTTGGTTTTTCCTGTTTTTCCCATAGCTATCTAGTTTGGCGCCATTTTTGTCTAAACAGTCGCCCCGATTGGCCTAAGTTTCTCTTTTTTCACTAGCGCCAACCCCTGTATGGTGTGGATTATAGCCTTACAGTCGCGCCAACCCTTGTAGGTTTTGGTTTGACCTCCTTAATGAGTCTTTTGGTCAATTGTGCTTGCTTCTGGGTTATTTTTTGGGTAGGAATTAGCCTTTCGAACTGTGTTGACTATTGTAGAATTCTTTATTTTTGTAGTTTGCCCATTTTCATGTCAGTGTCATTTAAGGCATTAGGGTTTCTAATTGTTCTTGTACACTGAGCGTTCTGTTTGAAATGCAAGTCTCTTTGATTGTTGTCAGCCTTGTTTCATTTTGCGTCATTGCGCTGAGTTTTTCCTGATACTTTTGAGTGTTTATTTTGGTTGAATGGTCTTTTCGTTTCATCGATTGATCCTTCCCCTTAGTGCTCTAGGCATCGATTAAATTTCTTGTGTTGGGTCGATTTGGGAAATTCTCTCTATTTGATTGAAATTTTGCTGCATTAGCTTGAACGTTTTTGAGTTTGTTTCGCTTCAGTTGAGTCATTCAATTTTAAATCCCTACATTCGCAAAACTAAAACTAGTGTCTATTTTGTTTTCCATTTGAATTAGTACATTGTGTGCTTTTTTCCATTGAAAAATCGAAAAAATATGTTTTGCATTCTTTCATTGCATCGAAATTGAAACATTCCTTTGCATAACTAGCCTTTGTCATCTAGAAAGGAATTTAATTTTTGATTTATTGCATTAGAGGCATTAGAAGTTTTCTTCATATACTTTCTTTGTTTGTTATTTTTTGAATCCTTCTTATAACTAGCATTCATTGAACTGAAATGAATTTCATTTGCATATAGTTTTCATTTAGGAATTTGAGCTCCAAATTCGATAGGGCCTTGAAATTGAAACATAATCCAAGATTAACTTTAAAATTTACTCAATGAACCTAAGGCGACATTGAAACCTAACGCAACATTTCTAGTGGTCTAGGCTAGAGATGTGTTTCGGCGTCTTAAAACCTCGTAGTTGTCGCTCCCCTGTTGGCTTCAGACAGCACTAGTACGGACTTGTGCTCCCCGTATCATCGAGTATATAAAGGAAGACCCCTCTACGTTGAAATCCTTTATCTATAGGAAGTCGAGTCTACCGCCTTGTAACCGTGATACATAGAACACAACATTAGGGGAGACTACCTGCACGTACGTTAATTCCTTGGTCATTTCTCTTTCATTTGATCACCAAGGTGTATATGGTAGTTCACGGAAACCTGGTAGACCCTCTTGCATAGAATTCCTGAGTAGTCATTTTGATCTTTCTGTGACTCTTTAAACAAGAGAAGAGATCATCAAGCACTTGTCCTTTCACGCTCATTTCAAATTGAAAGTGACTAGAGTCATATTTTACCTGTTTCTCGACTCTTAAAATATGAAACATTAAATTTTGGTTTCAGTGTTATAAAATTAATCACCTACGATCACACGCCTATTAAAATTTTATTACTTTGCCTGATTAATTTCCTTGGTTCTTCTTTTGGCACCTTCGATTGGTTATCTCTTTTCCTTCCTGTTCTAATATACAGTCAAAGTGGCAGAACATCTAGTTTCGTCATCCTCACTGCCTCCTAGTGGTGGTTCTTTTCTGGACTTTCTTTTGAAACCCCTCAGTCCACTAGGTCTGTTGAGTTTTCAGAGCCTATTCTTCTGTCTGTCAAACCCCTTGCTACTCGATCTCCGCTTGACGAGCCGATTGAGTTCAATTAGCCTCCTTCAAGTGCTTGGTCTGGTTCTAGGGAAGAAGGAGAATTTCCTCCTCTTACGTTAGGATCGCCTTGTGTTGCTGCTACAGTACCTCCTAGTCCCAGTAGTATTTTCGAAGGTCTTACGGTGGACTCAGATATGGATTCCTCCAGTCATGTTGTTAGTGAAGGAATTCCTGCTTCCGCGGGAGAATATCAACTCTTTCCTGAAGATCTCTCTCATGCCTCTATCCAATCTTCTCCACCATCGGTGTCACTTCTGCCTGGCTATTGGTCCTTGAGCCATATTATGTCTGGAGTTGCCTCCATTGTGCAATCCAATACAGTAACTCCTTCTCATAGTTCGGTCTTACCTTCATTAGGATTATCACCTACGACACTTGGTTCATCGATTACTGTTACATCTGTTCCAGTTCAACCGACGGTCTGTGTGGCTTCATCCACACCTGTTGTTACCCATCAGTCGTCGGGATCTTTTCACACTCGTAGGTCTATTTTCCTCAATCCAACGTGGCCTGTTCCTAGTAGATCAAAATTTAGTGCCGCAGAGGCCCCACCTACTTCTAGTGTTGTTTCCACTACTCCTGTGATTCCTGGCAGCCTTACTTTTGAAGCATATATGTTGGTTGTTCAGAAGCAGAGTTCTCAGGGTTCTCAGCAGTCTCAGGCTCCTGGTAATCCTTGATTCCATCATTATGATGTTGTTGGTAATCCTATATATATATATCCGCACCATTATGATGTGTATGGTAATCCGGTCTATTTTCCTCCTATTGATCCTTATTAGGCTGTTTATGATTCTTATCAGACTGTTACTGATTTGGGACCTACCCTGCCTGTGCAACCCTCTGGCTTGCAAGGACAACCCTCATCGGGACAACCTTTAGCTCAGCAGGGCCCTACTTCTGGTCCATAGGGACAAACATATGGTCCACAAGGCCAACCTTCACAAGGTCAGCCTTTGGCCCAACATGGACAACCCTCCGATCTTTCGGGTCAACCGTTGAATCAACCAGGACCATATTTTGGTCCTGGGGGGGGGAATTATCCATCACAGGGACAACCTATTGCACCTCAATCACAACCACACGTTCAATATGGCCCAAATATTGTGCAATCAGGACAACCCTTTGTTCCTTCTCCAGGTCAGCCTGGTCCATCGCAACCATTAGGCCAGCATTTCCCATAGGACAACCTGGTGGTGCCCAACAACAGTTTCAACAGCCCGTTCAACAAGCTTAGTAGTTGTTTCAACCTACCCACCGGCAGATTCCTTTGATTCCATAGCCGGTTCTACCTGTTTACCCTATTCAGCAGCCTACTCAACCTGCTCCGCAAAGTCAACTTGCTCAAGCGCAGGGCACTTACGACCCTCAAGTTTCATATCAACCAGTATATAGTGTGCCCCAGATTCCTTACCCTCAAAATCAACCTATTTATCATCAACCTCAAAGCCATTCTTACATTCCACAGCAAAACCCTTATATTGCTCAGCAAGGACCTCTGTGGTCTACTTCGACTCAATACCCTAGTCCTCAACCCCAGTATCAACCAAATTTTCCTGCTTCTAATCCCTATGATCTGAATCTTTCGGGACAGAATATATGGGGACAGAATCCCACTCGGACTGGGTGGAATGTACACACGAGTCCTCATCAAAGACTTCCGATGAATTTTAATACTCAATTACCATTTCTTGCTACATTGGAATTACCTGATGTGTCAAAGTTGACAAATGATCCTATTCTTTATAATCCATATTGGCCTCCGGTTCCGACCAAGATTCCTGGTGATTGTCCTAAATTTGAGGGTAAACCTGGTGAAGACCCCCAAACGCGTGTTATGACTAACAACTTATGGTGTTCCTCTAACTCTTGGGTTGACGATTCTATTCGGCTTCATCTTTTCCATTGAACTCTTACTGGTGCCACTGCAAAGTGGTATATTGAGTTGTCT
The DNA here is from genome assembly GCA_034641835.2 of Pinus albicaulis. NCBI lineage: Eukaryota > Viridiplantae > Streptophyta > Pinopsida > Pinales > Pinaceae > Pinus > Pinus albicaulis. The sequence goes on from CM076580.1 coordinate 759,352,531, forward strand.
CATGTAGTTTTTCAATATTTCAATTCCTTAGCTATGGCATTCCTTACACATTTCCAGTTATCGGTCCGCTATGAGACCAGGACGCACCTCCTCACTTGATTGAAACAGGACCGAGCTACTCATATCTCAGATCATATTCATGAGTGGCGGCGACATCGTCGCATGATCAAATTTGAGATTCCTGATCAGCTTCTAACTCATTGGTTCACTACCTCCTTTTTCAATCAGATCGCCAAAGACATAGCTATGGGGGCATGTGTAACCGAGGAACAAGCCATTGCTTACGTCCCAATACCTCGATCTTGTGTACTCTCAATTCGGCACTTTATACGATATCTTGCCTGATGCTCCTCGACCTGGAACTTCTAAACCACCAGCGACTCCATACGTTGATGGTATTATTGGTTATGTATCTCAGACTTCTCAGAAGTCTCCATCTAATTCTAGGAAGCAGAAGTCTACTTCTTCGGATAACGTTGCTTCTCAGCCAATTCCGAATTCTAGCAAACCCGCAGAAGTGAATGTCGTCCAGGCCAATCCTATGGTTAATGCTTCTAAAGGTAAGAATAAGGGTAAAGGTAAGGCCAAAGCTGATACCCCAAAACAGGATTCTTCAAAACCTCATTCTGCTGATAGTTCTCAATGCAAACCGAAGTATCCTTCTTTAATTTGTGACGAAGAGCACTTCACCAAAGACTGTCCTCGACGGTCCGAAGTGAGCCGATTGCTCAAAGGCACTGAAGGAGCTCTGGTTGTTCTTAAAGAACCTTTTCCTACTCAACAAACTCAGATGGTAGAGAAACCTCGGTCCTCTACCCCATTTGGTTCTCAGGTTTTTATGATGAACGGTTCTGCACCTGTTTCTATTACTACTCGATCAAAAGATTATTTTGGTTCACGTCAGGCAGCGGGGAAGGAGATCATTGACGGTCCTCCCCCTCCACCTATTTCTGGCCCTCTTGAGATTGAACGGCCTAATATTGAATCCGTTGTGTGACCACCATCCAAAGGTGTGCTCCACAAGTATTCATACAATCCCAACGCCTGTGCCACTCAACATTACAATATTGTTGAGGATTTGGCTCAGGTGCCATTCGCAATGTCTACATTAGAAGTACTTCAGAGTTGTCCATTGCAAAGGAACGCGTTGTAATCCGCAATAGGTGGGGTTGATCCTACCGATACTAGCTTGCTTGCTTTCGATTTAGAGAATTTTGTCCCGTGACTGCCACACCAAATTGTGCTCATTATTCAAGCTGGTATAAATGGTTTGAACATTCACCCGAAAGTCGTGGATGAGGGTGCATCTACCAGTGTTATGTCATCTACTTGTTGGAAATCCATTGGTTCTCCAGCTCTCACCTTGTCACCCAATGCCCTTGAAGCATTTGATGGAAGAGAGTCTAAACCTCTTGGTGTTCTCGCTAGTTTACCGATCACATTAGAATGAAAGACAGTCAATGTCAAGGTTGAAGTCGTTGATGCTAAACTCAATTATAATATTCTCCTCGACCGTAGTTGGACTCACGCAATGCTATGTGTTTCATCCACTCTCTTTCATTTTTTGCAATTCCCGCACGAAGGAAATATTATTACTGTCGATCAATTGTCTTTTTTCACTTCTTCTTCCGAGAAAAACGTTCCGTATGTGGATAAGATTCCTACTCCCTGCGAGAGCATAGGGCCAGGCCTTTTCAAGGATCCTGCCTTCATGGGTATTTTCCCTCTTCCACCACCAAATATTGTTCAGGTCAACATGATTTCTCGCACCGATGACCCATGGATTATCCCTTCTCCTGAACAGATCGATTCTTTCGGAGATTCGATGTTGTTGAGTCCAATTGAAATTGATTCTTGTGAACTCATTGCCGCGTCGGACACTCCATCCTCTGATTCTGCTCCTTCGAGCATGTCTCTTGCCATTTATTCTCAATCCCCTTGGCTTGGTGATTTTGATTCGTCAGATCCTTTGAAAGAAGTGTTTCCCTCTAATGAGGCCATCGTGGAAACTATGTCTCTCGAAGATCTCCCATGGGATGATAATCATCATCGTTCCTCGTTCCTCCCAAGTCTCGGGGCCATGTCTACCTGTCTTGAGGATTTTGCTTCTCAGGTTCCTTCTCCTCTGCTTCAAATGCCTGTTTAGATCTATGAATTTTTTTGGGAAGGTAACTTGAGTAACATTACACAGAGGATGCCTATTGACATTTCCGTTCAACCCATAATTTTCGATAACATCCATATCGGGGTCACTTGTTCTTCTCATGAAGTACAAGTCTATACTAGAATTTTTCGAAAATTCCGTGATGTATTTGCGTGGTCCTACGAAGAAATTCCAACATTGATCCTAGCATTGTGGTACATGAAATTCCTACCTACCCCAGTTCGAAACTTGTTCGCCAGCGTCTTCGACTAGTGCATCCTTGGAAAGCTGCTGCCATTAAAGCCAAAGTGGAAAAGTTTCTCAAAGTTGGTTTCATTTATCTGATTCCATTGACAGAGTGGGTTTCTAATATTGTTCCTGTAGATAAGAAACAGGGCACTATTCGTGTCTGTGTTGTCTATCATGATATCAATCGAGCTTGTCCCAAGGATAATTATCCTACTCCCTTCATCAATCAGATCATTGACAACTGTGCCAGGAGCGGGATTTTTTCCCTTATGGACAGTTTTTCTAGTTATAATCAAATAAACATTTTCTCGACTGATCAACACAAGACTACCTTCATCTATATTTGGGGTACCTTTGCATATAAAAATCTTCCTTTTGATTTAAAGAATGTTGGGGCCACATTTCACCCCGTGATGTCCTACCCCTTTCATGATATTCGTCACATCGTGTAGCCTTATCTGGATGACCTTCCGACTCATTCAGCTAAGTGTAGGGATCATCCTAATCATCTTCGTCAGATTTTTCTTAGTTGTAGACACTATAACATTCAACTTAATCCGCACAAGTGTGTCTTCTGCGTTGATTCTGGTAGACTCTTAGGGTTTATCGTGTCCAAAGACAGAATTTGCCTCGATCCTCTCATAGTTGAGGGTATTATTAAACTCCCCTCTCCTCCCTCATTGCACTAGTTGCAGAGTTTAGGGAAAGCTAATTTTTCACGTCGTTTTATCTCTAACTATGCTAAAGTAGCTAAAGGATTCACATGATTCTTGAAGCAGGGCGTCCCTTTCTGTTGGGATGAAATCGCTCAGAAATATTTTGATGCGTTGAACACATTGCCTATCAATGCTCCACTACTTCACCCTCCAAATTATCATCGTGATTTTTCCCTTTATTTAGTGTCGCTTTTAGCACGATTGAGATGGTTTTGGTACAAGACGATGATGACGGTCATGAGAATGTTATTTATTACTTGTCTCGTAATCTTATTGATCCAGAAACTCGTTATGCTCATGTCGAGAAGTTAGCATTAGCTGTAGTTGAAACAGTCCAACGTTTTCGTCATTATATTCTCTTACGCACAGTGACGGTGATTTCTGATTGCAACCCCATGACCTACATCTTGTCTCGACAATTGGTAGGGGGAAAATAATCTAAATGGATTTTTATCCTCCAAGAGTTTGATTTGGACTTTACTGCTGCCAAGTCTAAGAAATCATTAGTCTTTGTTGATTTGCTGTGTTCTCTCCCTTCCGATTCCGCTCCTTTTCGTTTTGAGGAATCCATTCCAGGCGATTCGCTTTTCTTGATTAGCACCCTCGATCCTTGGTACGGTGATATCATCGTCTATCTCCAGACTTCGTCTTTTAGATTTGAGTTGACGAAGGATGCTCGCCGACACATCCGCCATCAGTCACAACCTTATCGAATAGTTGGAGATACACTCTATCGTATTGGATTCGATTCTATACTCCGTCGATGTTTGACTCTCAAGGAGGCTGAGAAAGCCTTGAATGACTGTCACAGTGGCACCTGTGGTGATCACATGTCTAGTTATGCTACTGCTCAAAAAATCCTTCGTGATGGTTATTTTTGGCCTTCTATTTTCAAATACTGCATTGTCGTGGTTTGTAAATGACATGATTTCCATATTTACCAATGCAATATGTGTGTGCCACTCGTTCCTCTTCATCCTGTCATTATCGTTGGTCCCTTTGTAAAGTGGGGCATCGATTTTATGACGTGTAACCCTCACTTGGCCGGGGGGCATGCTTATATTATCGTAGCCGTGGACTACTTCACCAAATGGGCTGAAGCAATGCCTAAACTTGCCACCGACGGTAAGACAACTGCTCAGTTCATATTCAATCACATTATTGCTAGGTTTGGTGTCCTGCAAGCCATCATTACCGATCATGGTTCCCATTTTTGGCATTATATGGTGGTGGAGTTGACTTCTAAGTTAGGTCTGCGTCACGACAGCTCAACGCCATACTACCCTCAAGCCAATGGCTAGGTTGAAGCTGTGAACAAATTTCTTGTCACTATGCTTCGGCGTACGATTGGGATCCATAAATCAAATTGGCATCTCATGTTATTTTCAGCTCTTTGGGCATACCAAACCTTAGTTAAGAGTGCAACCGGGTTCACTCCTTTCTAGTTGGTCTATGGCCTGGAAGCTACTCTCCTGATTGAATGTGAAATACCTTCGCTCAAGTTAGTTGTTGAATTACTTCTGAATACTTCGCCAAAATAATAACGTATCCTTTATTTAGAAAGACTGGATGAAACCCGCCGCTTTGCTTCTTTGGTTATCGAAGCACAGAAAAAGTGGGTCAAGGCTCATTTTGACCAATTAGTTTCCCCTCGTTCTTTTGTTGAAGGAGATCTCGTCCTCTTGTATGACCAAGCTCATGATCAGCTGGGGGTAGGTAAATTTCAACTTATGTGGTATGGGCCCTACATCATTAAACTTGTATTGCAGAATGGGGCCTATGAGCTTATTGATTACGAAGGTCATCCTCTTGAACAGCCCAGAAATGGGTTGTATCTCAAAAAATATTATGCATGAGTCATCCATGTGTAATAAGTGTACATAGGTCTCATTTTCATTTTTTGTGCATGTTTTGGTTTGATGTGCTTTGTGAGTATTTTCCTGCTTATTGGGTCCTGCTTATGGTGCAGATGTCTATTACCCCTTATGTCGGTTTAGCGGATGGTGCCTCCCACAGTACCAGGAATTTGTCTTCAGCAGCCTGGGTAATTTATGATCATGTTGGTGAGTTGATAGATCTGCAAGGTATTTATCTAGGAAGAGCTATAAACAATGTTGCTGAATATAGTGTTGTTATTGAGCTATTAACCAAAGCAATCAACCTCGGCATACATGCATTGCTTGTAAATCTAGATTCACAGTTTGTCGTTCTGCAACTCAATAGTCATTATTTAGTTAGAAATCTACACATTCTAAGATTGTATTTACGTATTCGTTTGCTAGAAATACATTTTGATTTTATTACATATCAGCATATTCCTAGACGAATGAATACATTAACTGATACAGTGGCTAACATTGTATTAGATAGACATTTGCGCAATTTGTAAAATCATCATCACATGTAAAAGATCCATGTAGGAAAATAGATGTGTATATATATATATATATATATATATATATATATATATATCACATGTTTGCAGTTGTGTGCATCATAACTTCAAAAAATATATGTGTGTTTCTGTTACATCCTGAGACATCATGTCTCTCAAAATATGCATATGAAAATAAAACCTAGGTGTCTAATCATCATGGTGCTCATGATAACATGTCACTACCCGTACAAGCCACCTCAGCAAGCGGTGAATTTGGCTGGGCACCCCTACATTATGTCTTTGGTAGGCGCATGGAACATCATCAAATCATGCATAGTCCAGGACTCCTCGAGTGATTCCCTCCAGATTACGCACTATCTCATCTTCCTCGCCGCCCTCACCTTGAGGGTCGAAATCGCGAGGGATTCGCCTCACTATCGGTGACATGCTTGCGGGTCTCTTTGGGCCAACATCTGTAAACACATGGATTTAATGTTGGAACACGCATAGATAAAAAATTCATAATACTCATGAAACTTAAAAAAATGAGTCTCACCCTAATCTTCATCCCAATCCTCTCCCTCCGGGAGTGGGAGGTCTGAATCTTCAGTGAAATTTGTACCATAGTAGGGCCAGTCCTCCATGAAAATCAGTTATCGACGGAGCCAATTGAAGAATTCTGGTCTCCAGGAAATCTGTTGACCACCCCTTGCCCTTGGCATCACATCTGCCCAACGGGCCATCCGTGGTTCTCTCGCTGGTGGTGTCGGGACTATGACCTCCTGTCGTTGGAAAATGGGTAGTCATTCCAAGAATATGGATACCATAATAGATCCATAACAAAATTTATTCAATTTGGTCATCTTGCATTTTGTTAGTTGGCGTTTCATGTTTATTGTCATGGCCTCTGCCCTGTTGTAGATGGTCGGTGCCAAGCAGTCTACAGTAAGGAGCAACTGTGTCTTTGTTGCTTCGTGCGGTGTTTGTGATCCCGCAACTCGTGTGATGGTATGTAGCACTACTCTAAGTGTCAAGTATGGAATAGTCTGGATATCAACTTTCCCACTGCTTGATCCTTTCCATGCCGCTGGACATACCCTGTCTATCACCATGGTCATGTTTTCCATGCATGCTCGAGCGCCAGTTAGGATTGGTGCTACTCCCCTCCGCGATAATCTTGTTATGAAATAGACGTTAGAGACTTCAATCTCAAGTTCTTGATCCCGAAGGATGAACTTCTCTTGATTTTCGTCCCATATGCTGATCAGATACTGTAATAACTCTGGTTGGGCTTGGAGACATGGCGTTAGGAAGAATTTTTTCAGACCACAATTTCTGAGAGCTTCCATGACTCTCTCATTGTCCCTGGCCAGCTCGTCTTCTTCGCTATGTTCCCGTTCTTTCCATTCTATGACCATTTTTCCTCTTTATACCTACAAAAACATTCATATGAGTGGTATTAGCCATTTTTTAACCTTAAATTTGTGAATAATTGGGGTATTTGATTAACATTTTACATAAAAATGGTTTGTGCAGTTGGCGTGCCCTAGTGTAGAAAATTAGGCGGTTGGCGCGACTCCATGCCCGAAATCCGCGTCGACCGTCGTGCCCTAATATTTACATTTCCTCCCCTCAAATTCAAAATTAGAAATTGCAGATAGTAAGAAATGACTTAAAATGAAAAGAGGCATCTCAACTCTTACCTGGAACTGAAGGATTTGAGATTGATTTGCTGGATTGACCGTTATCGTTGCCGCAAGGTTGCACAGTGAAATGGGTAACTATTGCTCCACAAGAGGTAAAAAGTGAAAAGTAATTATTTTTACCATTTTTGGCATTTTATAACTTTTTCACAACCCTAATTATGTTTTAAGACATATTTTTCGATTATTTTATTGTATTATTTTCGAGAAATGGGTTTTACACATGTCTCTTGTGCAGCAACAGGTTTTTATGTGACAGTGATGAAGTAACGAGTTATATTTTATACTTTTTCGGACTCGGTAAAAACACAAAAAAGTCACTACTGGAGCCATCTTTTAGCGCTTTCTTGACTCTCTAAAATTGAAAAGATTGTCGAGATTCTTGTCGTTTTGAACTTGTTAAATGGTTGTGAAACTATATCCACCCAGTATACGTTTAACCCTTGTTCGGGTTGGGATGGATTATTTACGAAAAAGGAATACCTTAGCCTATCACGACTAAGATGTTCTCGCAGACATAGTTTTATACCTTTTCGAATCTGTGAGACTACCTACGAAAAGGAACTATTGGAGTTTTCTATTATGCCTTCTTCTCAAACTCTCTAAACATGAAAATATGCTGAGTTCTCCCTTTGTCATACTCGTTAAACACTGATGACATCGGATTTCGTCACCATGACGTTACTCGAGTTCCTCCTTCCTAGGGCTTGTAAAATGTACTAGGATGGATTTGTCTGAAGGACAAACTTACAACACAAACATATGCTATCCCCTTCAAGCTTTTTTTAAAAATAATTGGGGTACTCTCCAGAAATGGTGGGGGAAAATGGAACCAAGTTTTAGTTATGTTGGCAATATGTCACTCTTGAACATGGAACTTGTCTGCATTCGTGTCGGGTTGGGGACATCTCATTTCGTCATTTTTGCCTCCATGGGTTTGGGTAATCTCTTTTGACCTCTCATCTATCTTTGCCACGTCATCACGACCTCAGATCCTTTGATGTCAAATACAGCCAAATCCAGTGTAGTGCTGCTGATATGTTCAAGAGAAGTTTTCCTCTGCAATTTTCAACCTCCCTCTGATTCTCTGTTGGTCCTAATTCACTATTATCATGTTCCTCTGTCTCGTATCGATGATGTAGGAAACATTATGGCCCACCTTCGATCAGGTCACTTCCTGTCGACTTCAACTCATTAACCAGGAATTTGATCGAGAGACTCTATTCTGGTACCTTGGAGCCTGCATGCCTTAATGGCAGGTTTTTCGCATTCGACACAAGGTCCACATCATTGGCCTTCAATCGAATGATTTGCGGATGTTCGACGCCAGATCACCGTTCACATCCCGTGGATTATACCGGTTGTACCTTGAGAGCCATTGTCCTTATTGGTGGTTTCTCTCGTGCTTGTTAACAAATTTCATCATTGGCTGGTAATCAGGTGATTTTCTTGCATGTTCAACTTCAACTCATATATTCACATGCCTAAAATTATACTTGTTCGGGTCGAGATGGAGCGCGAGACCCTGGATTTTGTCTGATAAATTCCAAGCTGCGGTTTTTGGTGGATTGTTATAACTTATTATATGACTCTTTTGATTGGATGGCTGCGACCATACCTGAGTCTATTTGTTGATCCTTACTGCTGGATGGTTGCATCCATACCTCGGATCTCAATTTTTATATATACTTTATTATGGATGGTTACGCCCATGCCACATGTTCATGTATCAGAGATATCAGTTGTATTTGTAATTGCAGGTTTTCCGACAATGGTGTTTGGTTCGAACGTGTTCTCATAAAGCCTTTCGCCCCTCCCTCTCCCTCAGACCTCATGCTTTATGGGGCATTTGTACACATCATTTTGTCACTATCCCTGCAATCCCCATCTCGCCCATTGGAGGGTCGTTTTTGTGACCAATAACCAGTGTCATGCCTTGAAAAAACCATCATTGCATTCCTTTGCATGAGAATAGCATTCCTCTTGTTGATAATTCCCTGAGCAGGACTGTAAAAACCCTTGTTTTTTCCTTGGCGCGAGTAGCCAGTTACACTCTCGCGCCAAGCTGGAAAATTAACACTGAGCCCACGCCATTCGATGCTCTGTCCCAGTTAAGCACCCGCACTAAGTTGTTTATGGAATGTTTTTTAAAAATAGAGGCGGAGGTTCTATTCCAACCACCTCGAGGATGAGTCATTGGGAGTGGTTGAACTGAAACAACCACGAACTCCCTCCTTTAGTTATTAGTTTCCACCTCCCTTGGAACTCTCCTAAAGGATAGGACTCCCTCCCACCTTTTTAGGGATCCCAACCTCCTCCTTTTCCTCTATAAAAGAAACTATCTCTCTTAGTACAAGCTAGCTGAACTTGGAGAACTGATACTATAGTCGAATGACTAGAGAAGATAGATAGAAGGAATTACGTTGAGGAGAGCTTGAGTCTATGCCTTCACCCCATCCGAATTCCCTAACGAACATCTGAGACGCGCTTCGCCTGAACCCCGCTAGAGGAGTCTCCGACGTCTAATCATCGGTTGTAACTCTTCCTTCTATTCGTTTATATACATGACTACTGTTTGGTTCCGCTATTGTGTTATGATGTTTGTATAATGCGATATGTTTATCCCTCTTTGACTGGTTAATAGTTATGAGTGAAACTATGATGTCGTATGTTGTTCTTGTTTCTTGTTCTATGTGTAGGTATCCGGGCGTAACAGTGAACGGATTGTGATTTGCCAAGGCAGGAGCGAGAGGCTACTACTCTTTCCACAACGACGACGGCATTGGATTCAAAGTAGGTCGATCTACCATGTCTCTTGTTCATTCATTAACTAGGAAGCAACACTTTAGCGTGTCCTTTTGTTTCTAGACCCGCCCTAGGGCTAGAGGGATCGTCTCTGTCTGCAGAGAGGATTTACCTACGTAACAATTTAAATCAAGAAAGTTGTTGAAGGAAGTATAGATGACCAAAATAAATATATGAGTTATGTGTGCTTTTACTTTATAAAATAGGGTCATGTCATATGGCTGTAGATATAATAAATGAGTGATCTACCTAAAGATCACGATCAAAAGAAAGGATCTCCTCCTGTGAAAATATGCATGAAGGAATGGTTTACACATTGACTAGATGAAATCAACATAATATGTCCTGATATGAAATATGAGGTGATTGAAAAAGTTGAAGGAACTACAATTGGAAGTCCCTGGGAAGAAATGTGTGAATAAAGGAATGAAGAGATCATTAAATGAAACCATGTAGAAGGAAATCAACATCCAAGGAATGGAATATTTGACTATGATATCTCCATGGGAAATATATGAAGACCCTGATGAAGTCTGAAAAAATAAAGAGACCCTTGAAATTTTATATATTTTTTGATATGTGTCAATAAGTATGCAAGATGTTGATGCAAAGAAGAAGATTTCGTGATGAAATACCATCACAAAGATAATTTTTATTTAGCATTCATTTTTATATTTTTGAACAATATTTGGATGGGCTTATGAAAGGCTTCCAAGGGAAGAGTTGTGGAAGTCTTCTACAAATGATGCTCATGTGACAGGATGAAAGGTCCTTAAGAAAACATGACATTAATATGGTGACACGGCACAAAGGAAGGCCATATATGGACTAATGGATCACTTTCTGATGAGAAGAAGGATGACATGACTGACATGATTCATGAATGAAAGTGATGGATGGTTGTGCCCTACGAAGAAGTACCAAAAGGATGAATACTCCTGAATAAGAAAAATAAATCCATGACATCGAAAGGAGGAGCTCTTCAAGCAGCTAGTTGTCCCATGATATCCTTCTAAAGAGTTGTTGAAAGAAAGTCCTTGGTCAAGAGGGAGCTTGGTCAAGTCTCTGATTAAGAGGGATGTTGGGCACATTCCTTTTTATATGAATGGGTACATTCATTTTTATAGGAATGGGTACATTCACTCATTGGAATGGGTATGTCCTCCCCAGTTAAGAGGGAGAGATAGACACAACATCTTGTCCTCACTTTGGAAGATAAAATGCAGGATTAGGTAAGAATCTGGCATTCAATACTCTTTGAGGATGTGGTAGGGTATCCAATATAAGAGTGGTCATAGAGGACCAATATTCTTTGAGTATTGGGAACCCAAGATACGAATAGTCCTGGTGGAACATACTCTGAGAGAACCCAGGTGGGGTATGTTCTGAGAGAGACAATGATGAGGGTGTTTATAAATCATTACTCTCACTAGAATTGTGATCTGATCTTGTGGACAGATAGATATGTTATTCAAGTCCTTGTTGTGTGAAAATTTTGGATGGTATGATGCTATACCGATGGGTTATCGATCCGACTCTTCTTATGAGAATTCTTCAGATTGAGAATGTCCAAGTACTTTGTATGGATTATGAATACCTCCCTATTTAAGAGGGAGTGTTCAAATATGTAACTAGGTTGGGTCTTCATAATGACAAATGTAATCATGATTTGATGTATTTAATGAAAAGAGAAAAATAAATTTATTATTGTAATTCTTGAGGCATGAGTTTCATTCTCAAGAGAATATATTTTTATAGGTCAAATCACCCATTGAGTGCTTATATGTTTGTTATAAATTCATTGAGTCGGTGTCATGTATGAATCACCCATTTGGGCATGTTACATATTGTAGGAAAAATTATTTAAGTCAAATTAGATTCAAAATACCCTCTAAGACCATGTCAAATGTGCAAGCATCAAGTCGACTTCATAAAGCAACAAGTCAGCCTAAGGACACTTCAAGTCGCCCTAAAATGATGTGTCAAGAAGCATATATATATATATATATATATATATATATATATATATATATATATATGTATATATATAGACCCCATTTGGAGAACACACTTTCACTCACACAAGTTCTATCATAAATATGAAAAGGAGTGCGAAGAAGAGGAGGTCGGAGAAAGGAGAAGAAGTCAAAGTTTTGGATTTTGTTTTGGGCACATATTGTTGCAGTGAAGTTAGGTCACCAAGAAGAGTTGTTCTAGAAACCGAGTTCTCTAGAAGAGAGAATCTACCGAAGAAAAGAAGAGAAGTTGTAGTTTCTGGGAAAGTCGAAGTTGCAATCGAAATTGTAGTTTTTTGGGCCAGTTAAAATTGCAATTTATGGGCCAGCCGAAGTTGCAGTTTTCTAGGCAAATCAAATTTGCAGTTTCTGGGAAAGTAGAAGTTGTAGATGCATTTGTAGTTTCTAAGTAGGTCAAAGTTGTTGGAAGGATAATCTATTTAAAGAAGAAGAATTGACTTGGTCTTGGAGGGGTTCTTGGTCAAGGGTCTAGGTTTTGGAATTCGTCAATTGAATATTATATAAGAAGAACAATTGTTGTGAGTTTTCCTCTCATGTTGGAGAGGTTTGGCCCTGGCTAATCGCTTACATCTTATGTCCTTTGTCTCATTGTTCTTTATGGTTTGGTAATGGTTTGATGAAGAATAACACATAATAATAATCAAGTACAAGAAGAACCCAATTAAGAAAAGTAAACTTTCCTCACAAGTAGTTATCATTATAAGAGAAAACATCTAATATATTTGCCCTATATTTCTCGACAGCTAGGCATACCTTTATAAAATCTTACCAGCCGAAGAATATCATGCCAAATTAATAGCAATGCCAATATATATCTCTGACCATTATATATGAAGAAGAGTGTGAAAGCACAATACCTAAGATCAAAACATCATTGTATATTTCTAGTATTCAGCAACCCATGGTGACCCCAGTGTTAAACCAAGACTAAGTTGTGCATAAAAAGGAGTTTAGTACCTCTGCCCTCCTCATCAACTCAAAAGTATTAAAAGGCCATGAATTTTATAATAGTTATCATGCTCTATCTGTACGAAGCCCCAATTTGAGCACATAAGATAGACCCTGGGTTCATTAACCGTAAAATTCTTCTTGGGAAGCTTTGATGTTTTTACTTAAATTTCTGATTTTGTAATTGAAATTTCAATGAATATTTTTCTTCAAAAAGTTTAGAAGAATTCTACTATGAGTGTTTATTCATAAACTTGGCTTCAATAAAATTCACACATTGGAAATGATAACCCCAAAATAACTACTAGTGAGCTCATTGTTATAAATTATTTACTCATAAATTTATGTAGATTTGGAACATAGGTTTCCCTACAAATGAACCATACCAAAATTTCGTTTCTCCATTGTATAAATACAGTCAAAATATATGGGTTAGGAAAACTTGGTCTTGTTATTTCTCCAACAAGGCAAATTTAAGCTCAACAGTCGTTTCCAGGGTGGCAGTCACACATTTCAATCTAGGGACGTCATGACTAGTAGAACCAAACCCCTTTTTAACTCGTCCCTAGGAAAATATACATGCACCTAAAGTCTATTCTATGCAAAAATTGTGCTTCCAGTGATACACAACTCTAGAGGTAATATTACCGTCGTCTCCCATAATAGTTATTCTCTCATCCCCTTAACTCTAGTCTCCATGTTACACCAGTTTTCCCTCTTTTTTACTGCTTTCACTATCCTTCTAGTTAGTTAGCCCTTGCCTTTCTGGCCCAACCCCAGATGGCCCCTTGTCCTTCTTGAATCGTCGTTGGCAAACTGTTTCCTTTTCCCAACCCATTTCTTGCCATTTTTCCTCCCTTTTCTCTCTTTTCATGCCAATTTCCCTCTCCCCGGTGCTGGTTCTAGAATTGGAAACATTTCTCGAGAATTCTTTCTACCAAGTTCCAAAAACTTGTAAAAATATTCAACTCTGAGTGCTTGAGGAGTCCTTAGCTGCGTGTATATTTCCCCTTTAAGCCTCCCCTAGTTTACTAGGTCTCGGTGTTCAATTCCCCTCTCCATGACTAAAAAATCGTTATACCTTATAATTGCATACTATTTATACCAATTATTATGTGTATTCCACCCTTGAATATTTAGTATAGTTCAACTTTATGTTATTTTTATTGTCCCACCAACAACAATAACATAATATATTTAAAGTATTTAATGTATTTAAAGTTGTGTTGCACCTTAAGTAAATACCACTATGTTAGTGGTTAAGGCCTTATTTAGATTCCATTTATTATTTTATTCATAGCATAGTGTATCTATCATTTCCAATATGTATACAAGGATAACTAAGAAGGTGTTTTCCATAACCATGTGAATGAAATTTCAACATGTATTTCCAAATGTAGCAAAATATTTACAGTATCATATTAATGTGAGGTGACTAGGGTAATATTTACAATAACCCTTTAAGTGACAAATTTACATTATATACAATATTGTATCATAGCCATGACAATATTCACATATTTTGCAAAATGAACGAGTTCATTACAACCCCTCCCCCTTAAGGGGAACACCTTCCTCGGTGTTCCATGACCATATACAATAAGATAATTCATGTGTAAGGAAACCTCCCATCAAGTTAATTTCATCGAGATGCTTCTAGTGATGTAAAATTTCACCTCAAACGAGCTCCATAATCATGAGATATGGTGTTACACTTATTTACAATGTACTCATGATTAGGATTGTAAAGAAATCAATGTTTAAATTGGTCTCCAAGCCACCAGGTGAGATGGTGATACACACTCATTGTGATCTGAGCAGACTATAAAAAAATAAATCAAAGTAGGAATACCTATCAAACCAAGTTCTAAAATTTGGAAGGGGAATGCTAAGTGTTACTATGATATCCAAGTATACTCTTAGATGAAACCTCCAATGCATCACCAAATTTGGGAAAGAGTCACACACTCATCAATGCAATGTTGTGAAACCAACTCCAAAAATAGAAGAAAAGAGATATCAACGTCTTAGAAATAAGCCACTTTAAGGGGGAAACTTCCAATACATTACATTAATGAAAAATTCTTAGATGATACAAATTACAAAACCTCATTTCTATATATAGGAGTCCATGGGGCCACATTGTAATCCTAGTGGGGCCACAATTTAATCCTATCCGACCTAACAATAATAATTTAAGGGCACAATAATAAAAATATGGGGGTTACAAGGGTACAATAATAACAATAAGGGGGTTACACTAACAACAATAAGGGACTATACTAGTAATATAGGGATATAACATGCCCCTCTCCTTCAAAAAAGTGTTTTCCTCAACGCTTGAGTAGCTCTGGGTGCTTCTGTATAAAATTCTCATCCTCCCATGTAGAATCTTCAGTAGGTAAGTTCTTCCACTTGATGAGGTACTCTGAAATTGATCGATTTCGTACCTGTCGAGTTCTTGTTTCCGTGACCGCTTCAAGTTCCAATATGGTTTTTCCTTCCTCATCAATTTCTGGCAATATTGTTTGAACAGGAAGATTGTCACCTATAACCTTCTTTAAGCATGAAACATGGAAAACTGGATGCACTCATGAAGATGCAGGAAGCTCCAATTTGTATGCCATAGTACCAATCTTTTGCAACACCTTGTAAGGACCATAGTACTTTGGCGATAATTTATTATCCTTCTTAGCTTGCTTGAGGGACATTTGTTTGTATGGTTGTAGCCGTAAAATACCCAATCTCCTACATCAAAACTTCTCTCGCTGCGATGTTGATATGCCTGTTGTTTCATTCGATTTTGTGCCAAATTCAGGTTATCCTTTAAGAGTTGGAGAACTTCTTGCTGATGTTCGATGTGATCTTCCACTATTTGAACCTTCGAATTTTCCCTTAAAGATGATGTGATGGATGGTGGATGATATCCATAAAGTGCCATAAATGGGGTCATTTTTGCTGCAGTATGGAAGGAAGTGTTATACCACCATTCACCGAGAGGTAACCACTTGACCCATTGTGTTTGTTTATCAGATACAAAACAACGAAGATATCCTTCCGAACATTTATTTACTATCTCAGTTTGACCATCAGATTGAGGATGATAAGATGAGATATGAGCTAATTGAGTACCCAAACAAGAAAATAACTTTGTCCAAAAATTTCCAGTAAAAATGGGATCTCTATCGCTCACAATAACCCTTGGGCTTCCATGTAGCTTTTGAATTCTGTCCATAAATGTAGTAGCAACTGTACTTGCTTTAAATGGATGAGATAATGCACAAAGGTGTGCATACTTGGTAAGTCTATCAACTACCACCATGATGACACTCTTTCCTTTGGACTTAGGTAAACCTGTGATAAAATCCATTGAAATCTCCTCCCAATGTTGACTTGGAATGGATAAAGGTTGTAGAAGACCCGGGGTCTTAATTGTCGCAACTTTATTCTGCTGGAAAACCAAACATTCTGCCACAAAATTTTGAATATCAGATTTAAGGCCATTCCAAAAAAAATCTTTCTTCACCCTGTGGTATGTTTTTAAAAATCCTGAGTGTCCTCCTAAAGGAGAAGTGTGCAATTCCAAAAGAATCTTTTGTTTTAGTTGGGAATTATTACAAAGATATAAGCGATCTTTGTACCATAAGGAATCATTTTTCCAGCTAAATGTATCAGATGTACTAAAATCTTGCTGCAAATTTTGAATGAGTGTCCACACTTCTTCATCCTTCTTCCATTCATCCCTTGCTTCGGTTATCCAATCTGATTGGATAATAGATATGGCACAAAGCAATGCTTCCACCTCTTCATTATTTCTTGAGAGTGCATCTACAACAACATTTAGCTTCCCTTTTTTGTAGATTATTTCAAAGTCACAACCCAACATATTTGTGACCCATTTTTGTTGCTCTTCTGACGATAGTCTTTGTTCCAAAAAAGTGTTTAAGACTATCATGATCAGTTTTTACCTTTAAGTGTCTTCCCATTAGGTAAGTTCGCCATTTCTTTAGTGCATGTAGTATTGCTAACATTTCCTTCTCATAAATAGCTTTCTGTAAATACTTTCCTTTGATTGGACAACTTTCAAAAGCAATGGGTCTTCCTTCTTGCATTAAAACGGCACCAATTCCATTTCCTGAGGCATCACATTCCACAACAAAGGTTTTTGTGAAATTTGGTGTAGCTAAGACTGGTGCTAGGCACATTGCTTCTTTAAGATGTTCAAAGGTCTTAGTTGCTTCAGGATTCCATGAAAATGCATCTTTCTTCAATAATGTTGTTAGAGGTGCTGCTATTCTCCCATAATTCTTAACAAACTTGCGATAATACCCTGTTAACCCAAGAAATCCTCGCAACTGCTTTATGATTGTGGGGACTTTCCATTCCTTAATGGCTTTAATTTTGTTAGGGTCTACCTTAACACCCTCATGAGATACAATATGACCCATATATTCCACCTCTTGCACTCCAAAGAAACATTTGGATGTTTTTGCATATAATTGTTTCTCCTGCAATAGTTTGAGCACCCTATCAACATGTTGAACATGATCCTTCCAAGACCTGCTGTAGATTATAATATCATCAAAAAATACTAGCACAAATTTTCTAAGGAAGGGTTTGAAAATGGAATTCATCAACCCTTGAAATGTAGAAGGTGCATTGGTAAGGCCAAAAGGCATCACCAAAAATTCATAATGACCTTCATGAGTTCGAAATGTTGTTTTCAAAATATCTTCAGTCTTCATTCTAATTTGATGATATCCTAAACGAAGATCCAACTTGGTAAAATAAATTGCTCCATGTAATTCATCCAGTAATTCATCAATCACAGGAATGGGAAATTTATCTTTAATGGTGAGCTTATTGAGCTCCCTATAATCCAGACACATTCGCCATGATCCATCCTTCTTGTGTACCAATACTACCAATACTACAGGAGCGGAGAAAGAACTTTGACTAGGTTGAATTATACCCGCCTCTAACATTTCTGCAATCATACGTTCAATTTCACTCTTTTGGACATAAGGATATCTATAAGGCCCGATGTTTGGAGGAACACTTCCTGGAATCAAATGAATAGCATGATCATGATCATGAATAGGTGGGAGTCCTTTGGGAGTTTCAAACACCTTGGAATGATTGTCCAAGACTTGTTGGAGATCTGCCGAAATAGATGATTTTGATGTCGGAATGTCTAATGAGCATAATTGTGCAATTACGCCTCGTTGTTATTTATTTAGAAGCTTTGTCATGACATTAGAGCTTATTATCCTTCCCGGCTTCCCTTCAATACCCCGTAATTCGACTTCCTTTCCTTCTGAAAAAAATTTCAAGAAAAGTTCTTGAAAATTAAAAGCTGCCATCCCCAAAGATTGTAACCATTGTACTCCTAGTACAACATCAGCACCTCCCATAGGAATGGAAAGCATTGGACTAGTCAATACATATTCCCCCATGGTTAGCTTGATATTATGGCATTTTCCAGAGCAATTTATAGTTCCTCCATTTGCAACAATCACTTGACATTCTGGTGCTGGGTATAGGAAACAATTCAATTCCTTGGCTACCTTACAATGAATAAAATTATGGGTACTACCTGAATCAATCAACACTATTAATTTTTTCTTCTTGATATGTCCTTCTATCTTGAGAGTTTGAGGAGTGGTAATTCCTGCCAATGCATTACACGATATGGTCGGACTCATTTCTTCCTCTTCTTGGGTTGGTTCCTAGTGTATATCCTCTTCTTGTTCATTTTCTTCCTCTTCACAATCTATGTAAAATAATTTCTTCTCAGCACACTTATGACCTTTAGTGTATTTTCTATCACAACTGTAGCAAAGCCCTTTTGCTCTTTTTTCTTCCAATTGTTGTGGTGTCAACCTTGTAGGTTGTGCAAATATAGGATTAGCAACACTTACCTCTTTATAGAAGTGAGTGGTAAGCTTCCTTGTCGGCATAATTTTACATTCAATTTTTTTGGCCAACCTGAATGCCTTCTCCATTGAATCAAGTTCCAAAACGCGAACTTCATGTTGGATTTTATCCTTTAAAGTACCTATGAAGAGATCAATCCTGTGTTCCTCTGAAATATCAGTTACCCTTATATTCAATTTTTGGAAGTCCTCAATGTGCTCCCCCACTAAACCCTTTTGTTTGAGATTTATCAATTGGCTAAAGAATGTGTTTCTCTTTGTATCCTCATAATGTGCTATCATTTCCTCCGTAAAAATTGACCAAGTGACAATTTTTTTACGGGAGCAAAGCCATCGATACCATACAAATGTATTTTGTTCTAAATGTAAAGTTGCAATGCGTACTTTTTGTGTGTTTTGCACATTATTGAGATCAAAATATTGCTCCATCTGTAGTATCCATGTTACAGGATCCTTTCCATCAAACTTCCTCATATCCATTTTTGGAATATGGTGGTTCTTCCCGCCAACATTAGAGTTTATGAAATCACGATTAACATTTATTTTGTTCTCATCATGAGCTTCCTCTACTATCTTTTCACCATTAGGAAACATTTCTTGTATCAACTTTTCCAAACCTTCGATGTCTACTTTTAGATCATTCTTCATGTTTTCCATGTTGTCTTCCATTTTTTCATCGATCTTAGCTTCCATGTCATCCATCTTAGCTTCCATGCCCACTTCCATGCCATCCATCTTAGCTTCCAAACCATTCATCTTAGCTTCCATGCCTTTCTTCAAACCATCCATCTTGGTTTCCACCCCTTTATTCAAAACTTTCATTTCATTTTTTGTTGTTCTTTGCGAGAGCAAAATTTGTTGCACTTGCTCTTGTAATTTTGATATGTCATGTTGTCATTCTTCGTCTTCATGAGTCATAGTAGAGCCTTCTAAAGGTTTAATGGGTGTTGAATTCTTTTTAGGGGCCATTTTAGAATCCAATACTGATATCTATTTTAAAATATGCCCTTGGAATCAATTCAACTTGATTCTTCAAACAAGACTTATGCAATTCGGAAAAAATAAATAAATAAATAAATAAAAAATACACACCTTTTACTTGCTTTTGAGGAGCTTGATATTGAAATTGAATTATCTCTATAATTGAGGATCATCAATATCTAAAATTCAGCTCTGTAGTAGCCCTCTGAAGCTTCTTTCAAATTCCACAGGTCTGATCTGATTTGGATTCTTCAAGGCAAAGTTATGTCCAATCTCCCACAATGACCCAATTTTGGACTAGCTCAGTAGAGCGAACTTATACGACTTGCCACGTGTCACTGTTTCCTCCTTTGGCTCTGAAATTGATAGACTGAAAACCAAAGTTCGTGTACTTGCGGCCACTTTTTACAGCATTCCAATCCAATGCGCAGAGAGAGAGCTATGAATATTTTCCCACGATCACCTCTTTGAGATGAAATTCAGAAGCCTCAAAAAGCCCTAACTTCCACAAATCATATCTCCGAAAATATTGCGAACCAATATCTGAAATTTTGCGACAATGTTCCTGAGGATTTCGGCTTCGCACTCGAAAAATTTCAGCTTCTAAACCTTTTTAGAAAAAAATTTATTACGAAAATACCGTGATGACCTGTTTAGGTTAAATTCAGGAGCCTGCAAAATGACCTAACTTGCACAGATCATATCTCCGAAAATATTGCGAACCAAGATATGAAATTCCGCGACGATGTTCCTCAGGATTTTGGCTTCGCACTCCAAAAATTTCAGATTCTGAACATTCGTAGAAAAAAATTTATAGTGAAAATTTCACGCTGACCTGTTTGGAGCAGCGAAACCCTAGAATCTCAAAGCTCTGATACCAAATGTTGTGAAACCAGCTCCAAAAATAGAAGAAAAGAGATATCAACGCCTTATAAATAAGCCACTTCGAGGGGGCAACCTCCAATACATTACATTAATGAACAATTCTTGGATGATACAAATTACAAAACCTCATTTCTATATATAGGAGTCCATGGGGCCACATTGTAATCCTAGTGGGGCCACAATGTAATCCTAGCCGACCTAACAATAATAATTTAAAGGCACAATAATAACAATATGGGGGTTACAGGGGTACAATAATAACAATAATGGGGTTACACTAACAACAATAAGGGATTATACTAGTAATATAGGGATCTAACAATCATTAGTTCCATATCTTCTAGCAGGGAAATCATGTTATGGAACATATTCATTTTAAATCTACCATGTGTGGAGTAGGTTACGCCACTCTGAACTATTTCTTGGGGCATTATTGCCTAGCCTAGTGCCTTAATGACATTTGTAGAAATTCTAGAAAACTACCACTTTGTTTTAAATGAAGTTATGAATTTATCACATAGAACTTCTTAGGAAATGTTTGCATGACAATACGAAGGTTGTTTAAATTAAAATAGAGTTTGCTCAATTCATTTAGAGGAATCATGTTAAATTGTATCAAGACAATGCCCTTATGTTTTGGGATAATATGGATAATGATGTGTTGGATACATTTCTAACAAGTGCATCTTGTCGCTATAAGGAAATTCTTTATTTTGTTATCTAGAGTAGGTTGCTTAATCGTGTATGTAAGATGTGCATGCACTGACACGCAAATATATTTATACTTTAAATGTAAGGTGGAATATTTTGTACAAGAGGAATATCAGATATAGCAGACAAAGTGGATAATGTGACAGTGAAAAAGTATGGTATCTATGTTTTCTAATTTAGAGGAATAAAGGAATTATTAGACATTGCTTTGGATTAAAGGGAATGTCGATTGCTATTATGCATTGCTTTGGATGAAGGGGAATGTCGATTTTTATGTTGTTTGTACTAGCATGGCATTTATATTTTATGTAATACCTGATATGGAATTGATCTTAAAATTTGATAAGTCGTTGCTTGCATATGGTGTTTAAAGAATATTTTATCAACTTATTGGATATGTCATTTTACCAAAAATAAGTTAAATGAACCATTGTTATGTGCACAAATCACAAGATGATATAATATATGGCTAATCAAAAGAGTTGTTACCAACAATAGCTTAGGTTTCACACTTAACCATGCAGTTGACGTATCTTTATTTCAAGTAGATTGTTAATGATATGATGTAAAGGTTGTGTAGGGTTGATGTCAATTATGTTATTAATCAAGTCTTACCATTTCTTGCTAATAATATAGCCAATAATTTCAAAACATAAGATGCATCAACAAAAAAACTCCAATATCAAGTCTATGAGGCTAGCTCGACTTTGATACACAAAAGTAAATGAATTTGACACATTGCTTGACCCTAGATGTTAGAATAAGTAACAGTTGGTACACGTTGTATATTGATATCTTTGTGCATACTAGGAAGCATTGTTTTTATTCTAATGTAAGTAAAAATAGTTCTACCAAATATGTCATTTATGTCAAAAATTATAAGTTTTCGCAGGCTGATTTCAAATTATGAAGGTGCACCCTTACCAATTTTTCTTCTTTGAAAATATCATAGTGGTGAAATAAGAAACATCGTGTACAAAATAATTTTCTGATATTTCAATCCCGAAACTCGGACAACAACATTGCAATGAGTTCCTCCTTTCTACCCTATACTTCACCCCATATTCCCATCAGGGATATATATAGAATTTATTCCTCAAGGGTATGGCCTTGTTTTTAATAGATTATCTGGTATATGAGGAAACAAAGATCAGTCCTTGCAAGCATTATTTCTGACACAAAATCATTGGCAATACCTTCTCTCATAGCAAGTTTCCATAGAGATGAAGTTTGTTTTTTTTTGTTTTTTTTGTTTTTTGCATTTGGACTATGTATATAGCGACCAATTTTATGGTGGTTTCAATGTCGAGTTCCCTGATTATGGAGGTGAAAAACAAGGAATGTCACACTTAAATAGGAGACATGTGCAGCATAAGAGTGGTGTCTAATGTTAAATAAGAAGACATTCAATAGTGACAAAGGGCATGTAGAAAATTGACGAAGATAAACACATACTGGCATAAAGAAGGATGGTGTAGAATTTAAAATGTTAAATGTAACTTATTTTTGAGGAAATGTTTAGAATTATACATATGTTTTAATTGTCACTAAGAACTTGTCTAGTTGATCAAGAAACAATGGTAATAAATCCCCCAACATGTTGAATTGTTTAGCTACCCAAAAAAGTGCAAGGTGGAGACATAGGCCACCCTATCTACCTACAATGCAGGCATATGTGATTTACAAGGTTCCTAGCCTCTAGGGCTATCAATATTTTTAATCCAAATTTGATTGTGGATCGATAACAGTTTAAAGAAGCATTAAAAAGATTCTTCAACTTCTAATATGTGGATCTAGTTACAATGTCATTTTTTTTCTAAAGAGGATGGAAATATCCATACAAAAAATATCAATTTAGACGTTTTTATTTCTTGAGGGAGAAAATTCAACCCAAAATCAAGGACATTACAAACCCCAAAGAGCAGTTTTTTTTTTACTCTCGCATCATGCCTTCGGAGTAGACATTTGAGCAAGAGGCTCAATCTCTTATAAACTAGGTCACATATCTAGCTAGCTTTGTTGATTTATTAATTGACAAAGGGAAAACTATTTCCATCTATTCACGTTCCTTAAGAACCAATGTGAAGTCCATTTGTATCATTTTCATCATGATCCAAATCCCCTTGATAGTCTGATCTTAGACATGGGGATTTGGTTTTATTGCAATTATCTACCAAATTTTGATAAATCCAATTTTGCTAAGTTAAATTTCATTGGAGTCACCAATAGAGAACAAAACCAGAATCCATAGCAACATGTTGTCTCTACATATATGAATCACAACCATACATAGTCGGAAACAACCAGATTATTTACCCAACAAATAACCCTAAAGACTTATTTGTACCCCGACGTCTAGTGTTGGAACCATACTCTCATAACACTTGTGACAATCATCCTTTAATTTTTTTTTTTGATAATATTTTTCATTTTTTCTATGAATAAGTTAGAAGCTCTGATTAGTTGCCCAGGAATATATTTGGGTACTCTCATCTTTTCAATATGGGTGAAAAGGATACATGAGTGTGGCCCGCTTATGCTTGGATACTGAAGTACTTATATCTGTAAGGATTGTTTCCCAAACTTGGAAGTATAAGGCAAATAAAAAAATACAAAGAATAGCAAGCTTTATGCATCAAGCATTTATAAGACAGAACAAGGCTTTCTCTACTTTGACATTGACAAATACCTAGTGGTATTCAATACCTTTGTGACTTGTTCATATAGTCGCAATACACTCTTTTGTAATTTGAATGATTATTTAAGAATGTCGTTGCTACTAGCTATTAAAATTTAAGATGTACAAGAGTACATAAGTCATTCTTACTGCCATCTAATGGCTATAGGAACTGTCACGTAATGCATGGGGTTTTGACAACGTGGATAATTAAGATGATTTCCCATTATCTCGATGGAAATGTAATCATTATTTTTCACTTCGCTATTGCCACATGGATATAATTGTGATAAGGAATCATTATATGAATTCATTTAAAAATGCTCTGCCCCAGCAAGTTCAACCCAGATGGATCTACCTCCTAAAGTGTACCTATAATCTATGTCAAAAGGGCTCAAAATAAAGAGAACAATCTAGTGAACCAGAAAGATTGATATTGTGAACCTTAACAATTCCCTCAATCGGTTAACATCTACAAGGAGATGTCCACCATAACTTATGGTCGATGCACATATTTTATGGAGGCAAAATCTTTAAGAAGAATGGAGCAAGGTAAGATGGTCCCCTTTATTGTTGGTGCCATGCCATTGTTTTCTTGAAGGGAAAATTTTGAACATAAGAAATTAGGAACAAAATGCAAGACTAACTTCTCATGCTTTTACACATTATATCATGCCACAAAACAATTTGGTGTCAGTGGTGACACAAGAGGACTGTGTAATACATCACACCTTATGTTTAGATAATGACTAGACACACACATTACTCAATCGTGATAGTCAATATTTTTTGTGACGATGCCTCATATCTGTGATTAAGTATTCATAACATCTTTCAGTTAACTCGCCATATTCCACCCAGTAATGAGACAAAATTTACATCATATCTCATGCCTAGTATCGAAATAACAGTGACTACATATAACATCATGCCCAACTATGAACATTTAGTGACCACACATTGTGCCTATATTTAAATTCATGTAGCAACTTACTGTTATAAATATGTATTCTACCCAATGATGAAACAAGGGTTGCATAATTTAGGTGACATCATATCAAAATCAACGTGGAGTTAATTGGTTTCGCATAACATCTTTATAATGATCATACTTAACGATGTGCCCAATCCAAGAATAATGATAGTGTGTTATGTAACAATACAACTAAACTAAACTTATCATTCTCAGCTAAATCATATCGTTGAGGTTTCTTAATATCAGCATGTGGCATATTACAAGTGATGAAATTGCTATGGTGGCAACATATAACATTGAAAAACTTTATGAATGTGCAGTATGAGTATGATAGTGTAATATGCAGTATGAGTTGGTTCAAGGAGGTGTTAGAGAGGAACCTACACAAGCCACAGAGTCTTGCATACCTGAATAGATGCAACCTTTCTTCTTGTGTATCACTCATGATAGTATCTTTGTTCTATCCGTTACATGATTGTTACAAATTACTAATGCAATCCTAAGGAATTATATTAGGCACAAATGGTACAAACATTGGAACTCATGGGATATTGTTAATCTTAATCATCTAAATTTCAAGACCCATGGAGTCATTGTTTCATTTACTAATCCAATCCTAAGGAATTATACTAGGCACAAATGGTACAAACATTGGAACTCATGGGATATTGTTAATCTTAATCATTTAAATTTCAAGTCCCATGGAGTCATTGTTTCGTTTGCAAGTTTGGTAGTTATGGCAGGACCTTGCCATGTTGATGATGCCATTCTAATTAATCAACCAAAAATTAGAATAAGG
The DNA here is from genome assembly GCA_034641835.2 of Pinus albicaulis. Classification (NCBI taxonomy): domain Eukaryota; kingdom Viridiplantae; phylum Streptophyta; class Pinopsida; order Pinales; family Pinaceae; genus Pinus; species Pinus albicaulis. Next base: position 759,378,473 of record CM076580.1, read on the forward strand.
TTTCACAAGTCTTATGTGGCAGCACTTTCGAAAAGAGAACCATGACTTCCTTAAGCCTTGCGACACAAGGTGAAGTTAAAGGAACAGATCATATTTTCCACTCGTTTGTAAGAACAACAATATTAGATTATGAGACTATAGATGCCACAAAAATGGCATACACCATCCACAGATCCAATATCTATGCATGAGATACCCTGTCATACCACAACCCTTTTTCCTGTAAGTAGACATCCCCATCTGGTTCCCAATTCATGTGGACTATCTAGTGTAATTCCGGATAAAGTAAAAGAAACCTGAGCTAGATTATAAAAAAAAACAATGAAGATCAGGGACGTCAATAAAAACACTAGTTATTGTGTTTGAGAACATGTCATTTCATCATGGCTAGCACTTAATGCAACAACGACAGTTCCACAAGTAACAAACCACGATGCATGTGGGTACAACACAGGTACTCTACACAACACCTTTGGAGTGCCATATCCTCATTGTATTACCTAGAAGCTCAACTTTAAGGAAACCTGAGATCAACTATAAGGGTAGTCTATGACATGAGCATATTAGCATTTTCTTCAGATTGCACAGAAGATTTGCATGCTGTATGGTCACATTACGTAGGAATTATTCACCTCGTGAGTGTATATAGGTTTATAAAAAGGCAGACGGTGTTTAAACGCACACTATTATATCTTGTAATCCATACATAGTGCTGCAATGGTGACCACCAGTCCACATCAACGTGCCATGCACATTGGGAGTTACACACACAACTAGAATTTAGTATCACACAAATAGTCCGAACACATTTGGGTATCACCATTAGTAAGCCACTCAACTCTATGGAAATTAGGATGGGCACTGGGAATTAGTTAATGATTCTCCTCCCAACCACTGACAAACTGCTAATGTATTTGTCACCCCTAACATATGAAGACAGTCCCAATGACCAAAACTCCATGGATCCCAAAGGTCTAACTCGACCTCCACCCTTCAGGCAAAAATTTATTCAATTATATATTGGTACATGGATTCCAGAGGTATACTTCCTCCACCATTTAGTAAATGAGGGACTCCAGAGATGCAATCCTCCACCCTTTAGCAGACGAGGGACTCTAGAGATGCAATATTCCACCCTTAGAAAATGAGGAACTCTGGAGGCGTATTCCTCCACCCTTTAGCATTTGAGGGACTCTAGAGGTTCGATCCTCCACCCTTTAGAAGTTAAGTGACTCTAGAGGTGCAACCCTCCACCCTTTAGCAAATGAGGGACTCTAGAGGTGTAGTTCTCCACCCTTTAGCAGTTGAGGGACTCCAGAGGTGCAGTCCTCCACCCTTTAGAAATTGAGGGACTCCAGAGATCTACATGATAACTTCATGTAATAAAAATCAAGGATTCCATGTTCATCGTACCTTGATAAGACACAGGAAACGTATTTTAGGTGTTGTTACACTAGCTAGGCATACCTTCATCAAAGCTTACCAGTCGAAGAATATGACGCCAAATAAATAGAAATGCCAATATATATCTCCAGCCATTATATATGAATAAGAGCATGAAATGACAATAACTAAGATCATAGCATGGTTGTAGATTTCTAGTATTCAACAACCCATGGTGACCCTAGTGCTAAACCAAGACTAATTTGTGCATAAAAAGATTTTAGTACCTATGCCCTCCTCATCAATTCAAGGCTATTAGAAGGCCATGTGTTTGCTAATATTTATCACGCTATATATACGAAGCCTTAGTTCAAGCATACAAGCCATACCCGAAGTTCATTAACAGTAAAATTCCTGTTGGGAAGCTCTGATGTTTTTACTTAAATTTCTGAGTTTGTAATTGAAGTTTCAATGAAGGTTTTTCTTCAAACATTTCAGAGGCATTCTAATTTGATCGTTTGTTCATAAAATTGGATTCAATCAAATGCACACAGTGGAAATGATAAACCCAAAATAACTACCAGTGAACTCACTGTTATAAATTATTTACTCAAAAATTTATGCAAATTTGGAACATAGGTTTCCCTACAAATGAACCATACCAGACTTTATTTCTCCATTGTATAAATACATTCAGAATATAATGGTTTGGGTAATCCTGGTCTTGTTCTTTCTCCAACAAGGAAACATTCAGCTCAATAGTCCTTTCCAGGGTAGCAGTCACACATTTCAAGCTAGGGATGTCATGGCCAACAGAGCCAAAACCTTCTTTAACTCGTCCCTAGGAAAATATACATGCACCACCAGTCCAGTCCACGTAGAACTTGTGCTTTCGGTGATACACAGCTCAAGAGGTAATATCACCGTCGTCTCCCATACTGGTTAGGCTCACGTCCCCTTAACACCGTTCCCCCCGATTTTCCCTCTTTTTTACTACTTGCACTATCCTTCTGGCTACTTAGGCCTTTCCTTTCTGACCGAACCCCAGACACCCCCTTGTCCTTCCTGAATCGTCGTTGGCAGACTGTTACTTTGGCCACCCCATTTTCTTCCATTTGGCCTCCCTTTTCTCTCTATTCTTAGCAAGATATCCCAAGAATTCCTTCTACCATATTCCAAAAACATGTAAAAATATCCAGTTGTGAGTAGCTGCGTGTATATTCCACTGCAAGCCTCCCTTGCTTTACTAGGTCTCGGTGTTCAATTCCCCTCTCCATGGTTGAAAATGCATTGTACCTTATAATTGTGTGCTATACATACCAGCATTATTTGTATTCCAACCTTGAATATTATTTGTATTCCAACCTTGAATATTTAGTATAGTTCAACTTTATGTTATTGTTGTTGAGCTCCCACAAACAACACCAACAACAATAACATAATGTATTTAAAGTTTTTAATGTTTTCATTTATTAGTTTATTAGTTCCTGCCGCCTGCGGCATGGCAGGGACTATAGTAATCGAAATAGATGTACGTATTAGTCCTGAACTTAAATCGATGCATTTTAAAAATTTTAGTCTATGCTTTGTTACATATTTTTCTGACAACGTTTTCTTCGCCCCAATCAAAGATAAGAATTTTTCTTATTAACGAATGAGTGTAATTGTCATCTTATTTGGCCTCATACCGAGGCAAGTACGAAGCCAAAGTTACTATATGCATCACAAACCCTGAAATTTTCAAGTTCAAAGGAATTAATGCTAGCATTAATCCTAAACATTAAATGTTAAAATGTCTAAAAACTCAAAATGTCTAAAAACTATGGTTTCGAAAATAACATTAGATAAAGCTAATAAAAAGCATTGCCACCGCTTCATCCACTGCTTATGCCTGTAACCATGCCTGCCACCACTTACGTTGGCACCAACACCTGCTACCACTTCTGGTATTCTGCTAACAGGTGCCATACACCGTGATGCTCACCATCGCGCTGTTTTTTATAAGAGGTCTCGGTACCGTCACTTCTGTGGCCTCTGAAAGTAGTGCATTTGTCAAAATCACTGTCTATGTATCTGGTTCTAGATTTGCTACGTTATTGAAGCTGGTGGTGCTAGAGGAAGTTCAAAGCAAGGCGTGGTATGGCTGGCTGGGTTGTGACCGTCATCAAACAGGTATACAAGCATTTATGCATCCTCAATTGTGATTCTCATATTTCAATGAGCTGACCCATGTATGGTTAGGGCCTGGCCCACCTTCACGACAAGGCACAAAGACTAAGCAATTAGCTTTGAGCGTTCACCCCTGTTTCTTTGAGGGACGCTGACTTAGAGTGTGCCCCGGGTAATTAGTCATGACTGCTATTAGAAAAATCATTAGCAGCTAGTGCATACCTCTCAAGCCACAGCGAGAACTAAGGTGCCTAATAAGCATGGAGTTAGGTTTGGACCTGGAGCTTTGCTAGCTCAAAATGAAAATCGAGCAGACAAATCCTAAATCCAGATCCTACAGTTTGTAATAAATGCAAATAGATGAATTTATTTAGTGACTTTCACGTACAGGTTGGGCATATAGTATTATTAGATATATGTTTTTGTTCTACTTAACTATTTATATTATACGAAACTGCAGTAATTTCATATTGAAAAACATTCTAAATATTTAGGATAAGTACAATGCACAGTGTAAATCCAATTTTATACGTGCTAGAAATTAGTTATTGTGTTTAACTCCATTAAAACAAAGGTTTTGAGTTCAAGTTGCATTTAAGAGCAAGATTTATGATGTGTGAATCTGGATACCCAACAGGCATTTATGCACTGGGGCATTTGGCTGGTCCTTTGACTCTTCTTGGCAAAGGCAAGAGGGGGCAGGGAAAAATAATCAGAATGTTGGGGCTGGTCACCTTGCACTCTTTTCAATTCGCAAGAGATGAGGTTTAGGGATGGCTGCAAACATTCACGATAACCCAGGAAGGAAGCTCTAATGCTTTAACCAAGAGATACTAGTTCTGTGGAGGGAGCGCTCTTACCTGCACTGCGGCAACTGGCTGGTTCTTTGACTCTGCCTAGAGAGCCATCCATGCACATGTGAACAAAATTGTAGAGACCCGGCCATAGAGTACCAGACAGAATAGGGTGATGATTAGAACACTCGTATTCAAATCGGCATTGTAAGCCATTGTCGGACTCCTCCTCCTACCGTAGAAGCTATATGACTCATGTAGTTTCCTAGGTCTGGTGAGTCGATTGTCCATGGACAAGACCCTTCTCGATTTGATATCTTTAGACTCATAATGCAGATGCTTTGGCTGACGATCCATGATTTTTGGCTTCAGTCCTTAGAGAATTCATAGACAAGAACTTAGTGGTCTGACCATTGGCTCTTAAAGGGTTGTTGGGTGCACTCACAGTACTTCCTGGTTTTGCATGACCAAGCTATGTCTCCTATCATCCAACACAGAAATCTAAATATTCTGAGAATCTCCATTAGTATCATTCCCTGCATATTTTCTCTTCAATTCCCAGCCTTCCTCCCTATTATTTTTCTCTACATATCCCGGGATCGAAACCCCAGCAGCATTCACACCACTGTTTTTGTTCCCGATTACCTCTCTGGCTCCACCACAACTGGAACCCATCCGTTCTTGGAATATGCGAACCTCACCAGGGTCGGGGGCACACCAGTGTTCTTCGCAATATATTCTCTTTGGCAGAGAGCTCGGCATCGACGTTCTCATACTTGTCAAGACCACTGGTGGAATACAGATTCTCTTTCCTCCCATGTCTGTGTCGGTATCTGGACCTTGGCAAGACCACGATTTATTTTTCTTTCCCTTCCACTGATATCTTTCCACAACGCATTAATTTCTTCCTAGGAATATATAGATAAAAATCACATTGAATTGAAAAAGAAGGAGTTGCAGCTCACAGGTGAGTACTGCACCTGGAGACTGCACTCAAACAAAGAGATCACTCTCCGTTCACTCTCACATCATGAATGAGAAATTACATCATTAAGTACATTACTAGAAATCAGGAAGTTGCAACCAAACTCCGAAACTCTAGGAACAAATCCTAAACTAAGGAGATACGTTACAACTTGTGTAACCTTTTCTCCATTAATATAAAATAATATTAATTATTTTCAACTCCCCCACTTAATGGAGAAAGGATTATCCTGAACTCCTAGCATCCTTCTAAACAATTCAAACTTTACACGCCCAAGAGGCTTAGTAAAAATATCAGCCATATTGTCACAAGTTTTAGAATATTCAACAAATATCTCTTTTGACTGTAGTTTCTCTCGAACAAAATGGAACTGAGTATCGATGTGCTTGGTATTTTTATGAAAGACTCGATTGTATGCAAGCTTGATGGTACTCTAGTTGTCAGTTTTGATGATAGTTGATTCTTTCTGTTCTTCTCCTGCATCGTTGAGAATTCTTCTCAGCCAGAAAGATTCACATGTGGTTGCACACAATGCTTGGTACTCAGCTTCACATGAAGATAAGGCTACAGTGCTTTGCTTTTTGCTGCTCCATGCTATGACCCCAGATCCAATGCTGAAAGTGTAACCTGTGATAGACCTTCGATCATCCAAGTTACCTGCCCAATCTGAATATGAAAAACCTGCTAGAGTAACATCATAAGTGTCAGTGTACAAAATACCATAATTACTAGTACCACTAAGATACCTCAACACACTTTTTGCTGCGACCCAGTGACTTTCGAGTGGTTTTGACATGAACTGGCTCAACATACTAACAGAGTATGCCAAATCTGGTCTAGTTGTAGTAAGATATATCAAACTGCCAACTAGTTGTCTATACATAGTGGCATCCACCTCTTTAGTACCATCATCACTGCTCAACTTTAAGTTCTGCTGCAATGGTGTTGCTGCTGATCTACACTACTCCATTCTGAACTTTTCCAGCAAGCTTCTGGCATACTTCCCTTGAGTAAGAAAAGTTTGTCCAGAATCTCTCCATACTTCTAATCCCAAACAATAATGGAGATTTCCGAGATCTTTCATCTCAAACACTTGTGACATCTGTCGTTTGATTTCTTTGATCAGATTGTTAGCATCCCCTGTTATGATCATATCATCTACATACAAAGAAATCAAAATAATTTTCCTCTGTTTATTAAACTTGGTATACATATTTGGATCATTCAAACTCCTATGAAAGTCATGTTGTACAAAAAATGAATCAATCTTCTCATACCATGACCTGGGTGCTTGTTTTAAACCATAAAGTTCCTTTTTCAATTTACAAACAAGATGTTCCTGCCCCTTTTTCACAAAACCTTCAGGCTGAACTAAATAAATTTTTTCTTTCAAGTCACCATTCAGAAATGCAAACTTAACATCTAGCTGGTGTAGCTGCCATTTATGTTTTTTTGCTAAGGAAATTAGCATTCTAATAGTGTTTAATTTTGCTACAGGAGCAAAGGTGTCATCGAAATCTATTGCCTCTTGCTATGAGTAACCCTTTGCTACCAGTCTAGCTTTAAGTTTCTCTACACTCCCATCTGCATTTATTTTAGGTTTATACAGCCATTTGCATCCTATGGGGGTTTTACCTTCAGGCAGTTCAACCAAATCCCAAGTATGGTTTCTATTAATCGATTCAATTTCCTCGTGCATTGTAGCCTTCCATGCATCAGATTTACTTGCTTCTTCATAATTTGTTGGTTCTACAATGTTTAAAATGTTTGTCATTAATGCATAGTCTTTCAATCTGGATGGTAATCGAGTCTTCCTACTTGATCTCCTTGGTAGGGGACTTACCTCAAATCTGTCTGTTTCAGCCTTCTCCGGGCTTACACCATTGATTACATTACCTGTTACTTCTTCTTCTTGTTTCTGCTCTTGCTCTTCATCATCCTCACTGTTTTCTTCCATTAGCAATGGAATGTGCCAATCATTGTTACAGTCATCCTTTCCTTCTTCAACCTGTTCATGAAATATGACATCTCTGCTTGCAAAAACCTTATGAGTCACAGGATTAAATAACTTTATGCTTTGAACTCAGTTCCATATCCAACAAATATACATTTCAGGCCTTTAGGATCTAACTTCTTCCTATCTGCCTTAGGTATATGAGCGTAAGCTTTTGACCCAAATATTCTTAAATGACTCACTGCTGGTTTGAGTCCAAATAATGCTTCAAAAGGGGTTTTGAAGCCTAGACATTTAGTAGGACTCCTATTTTTTAAGTAGACAGCAATGTTAATAGCTTCTGCCTAAAAACCATTTGATAGACCCTTACCTTGAAGCATGCTCCTTGCGCACTCCACAAGAGTTTTGTTCTTTCGTTCTGCCACTCCATTCTGCTGTGGTGTGTGGGGCACTATAAACTATTGAACAATCCCATGCTGCTTGCAGAAATTCATGAACTCTCCCAACCTGTATTCTCCCCCTTGATATGAGAAGAGAATTTTTATTCTTTTTCCTGTCTGGTTTTCTACCATAGATTTAAACTCTTTAAAACACTGAAAGGTCTGACTCTTTTTACTCAGAAAGTATATCCAAGAGAACCTAGTGCAATCATCTGTAAATAAGAGAAAGTAATATGCACCTCTTAGTGACCTAGTCTGCATAGGTCCGCATATGTCTGTATGCACCAATTCTAAAATATCTCTTTCCTTTCTATTAACATGCAAAGGGAACTCTTCTCTATGCATTTTCCCTAATGCACATCCATCACAATCCAACTGAACATTATGGAAAACAGGGAGTCCATCGACCATACCTTTTCTCTGAAGTAGGATGAGGTCTTGCAGATTAAGATGGTTGAATCTCTAGTGCCAGAGATTTTCGGTTGTCGATCCAGTTGCGACCATGGCTTGTTGTGGCATGCTTTTCACATCTAATCTGTATAGGCTCCCCACGTGCACTCCTGTTGCAACTGTTTCCATCTGGCTATCCTTTATGACAAAGTTAGTCTTAAAGAATTGAACTTGCATGTCCTGATCAGTGATCATAGATACAGAGATCAAATTTTTCTTAATTTTGGGTACATACAATACATTTTTAAGGTGTCTAATGTCACCGCTCGGTAAATTTACCGGAATATCACCATATCCTTTGATCTCATATCCGCTATCATCTCCTAAATAAATTTTCAACCCACATGAAGTTTCTTCGAGACATTCAAACCATTCCTTCTTACCTGTCATATGTGAGGATGCACCAGAGTCGACATACCATATGTCGTCCTCATCTCCCTTTGAAGCTAAAAGGGCACAATCAGTTGTAAATAGTCGAAGTTCGTGGCTGTGGTCCTCATCTTCCTCAACAAAGTAACCTTTGTGCTTTCTCTGTTTATTTCTTGCTTCGTCTGCCTACCTCTTATAACATTCTTTAATCTGATGACCAGGTTTTCCACAGTAAAAACATTTCTTGCTGGGAAAATTATTAGCATACATACCTTTAAACGGTCTCTTTTGAAACGTGTTGGCTCCTTTCTGCTGCTGCTGCGGTGGTTGTTGTTGCTGCTGTGGCTGCTTCCCTCTATACTGTTGCCTTTTCGCCATCAGAGCAAGATCATTGCTCTATGATTTCAAATTTTTTCGTCGCTCTTCTTCTTGTAGTAGAATCCCTATCAGCTCTTCAAATGCAGGGGCTTTCTCCCTCGCTGCCAATCCTGTGATGAACATCTGATATTCATCTGTCATTCCATTCAACGTGATCGTGACCAGATCTGAATCGGAAACTTTCACTCCGATATCTCCCAATCTGTCCTTCAGGTCTTTGACTCTAGCAATGAATCCAGCAGCGAACTCATTCTCCTCCATCTTCATCGCAAACAGCTTGCCTTTGAGTGACAAGACACGGTTTGTATTCTACGTCTGGTAAAGGTTCTTGATCGTCGTCCAAATGTCAGTGGACGATTTGCAGTCTCTAATATGTGGGATAATATTGTCCTTGACGGACATCTTCAGTATGACCTTTGCTTTGGTCTCCCTTTTATCCCAGTCTTGTTCTTGTGCAGTTGTTCCTGGTCTGGGCTCATTTCCTATAACGATCGACCATACATTCGCGCTTTCAAGTAATGTTTGTATCTTGAATTTCCAATTGGAGAAATTAGATCCATCGAGTTTTCCAGACTCGTGGAGATACGATTCTATACTGTTATTCATATTGGACTGATAAACTTTCTGATCCTCTGATGAATAATTCTACCCAACTGAACAATTGCAGGACACACTAAAAAAAAAAATCACCACATACCAGATCCTGACCACTGTTTTGCTGAAGAAAAAAAAAATCATACCTTCAATGTGCCACCAATGGGCAATCCGATCTGCTATCACCAAGCAAATCCAATACGCCACCACCAGGCAATCCGATCTGCCTCCACCGGGCGAATTCGGAACTTTAATGTGCCACCACCGGGCAGGTCCGATCTGCAAAAAATTGCAGACCTTCCCAAGGAGAAAGAGGCTGGCGCTTCTTCAAGGCGAAAAAACCGCACCCAAATTGGAATGTATGCGTGTCATGAAACTGGCGCGACTATGGCGTGTATCTCTGCGCCAATAGCGTGTTTTGGCGCGCTGGCGCGTTTATCTCCCTCAAACTCGCGCCAATGGCGCAACTGTTCGCAACGAAACCGCGCCAACTATTTCTTCCGCTCAGAGATGATCAGTCATCTGAGACCTATGCTTCAGGTGTTATTGTAGTCCACCTGATTCTACGAAAGCTTCTGTATACTCCACCGCCACTACAGTTATGTAATCAATGATGCATCCTCTTAAAAAAAAAAAAAAAATTAAGGCTCTCCCTACTCTGTGCTCTGATACCAAGATAAAAATCACATTGAATTGAAAAAGAAGGAGTTGCAGCTCACAGGTGAGTATTGCACCTGGAGACTGCACTCAAACAAAGAGATCACTCTCCGTTCACTCTCACATCATGAATGAGAAATTACATCATTAATTACATTACTAGAAATCAGGAAGTTGCAACCAAACTCCTAAACTCTAGGAACAAATCCTAAACTAAGGAGATACGTTAAAACTTGTGTAACCTTTTCTCCATTAATATAAAATAATATTAATTATTTTCAACTTATATAACCTAATACTGACAGATCCCACAACCAAGATCAGGAATTCCCAACTAAAAAACTACTGAATTAGCTTGCTCCCGGTCTTAACTAGTTTCTGAACACTTCTGCAGTGCATATTTTCGTCTCATGCAAAGTTGACTTCTCTCGAAGGATGGCTTGGCTTTGAATGACAATGATAAACCAATATTTTTTGCAGTATTCGACCACAAATATATGACGAATGGTGAATTCTGAGTATAGTGGCTGGACTGGAGAAAGATGGAAACAAATTATTAATCAAGAAACTAATGGCTAAGGCAGAGGCACCAAAGATGAAAGAAGCGGGGGCAGATTCAGTTCCAAGCGCAGGTGAAGATTCAGAGCCCGTGGCATTTGTTCATGCCCTAGATCCCATTCGCCAGTTTCCCTACTACTCGACCTTTGAAAACGGGAGAGGGGACACGAATTGGTTTGGAGCACTTAACAGACATGCGTAAAATGCATGCAAGCTCCAAAGCACTGATCGGAGGAAGGATTGGAAAAAATATTGTTCGGATCTAAAGACGGAAGGTGCCACGGCCGATATAGTTCGCCCATAATCACCACCCATATAAACTTTTGCTCCATCAACAGCTTAAGCAACTATTTTTGTTGCTTGAACATAATAAACATAATTGGTCGATGCATGTAGATATGCTCCTCTATCTCGATCACTAAAAGCAGAAAATGCGTCACGCTTACGGTCAAAAGGAACTGAATCACTCAATTCATCTGATAACTGCCCAAAACACCTGCCAGTCTTAATCTCATTGCATATATATTAAGACAAATTAAATACCCATACTCAATCATCTAACAACTTCCCAAAACACCTACTGAAACTAAATATCTAAAACTTCTAAAACTACTGACATTACCAGAATATGAAATACCTTGTGGCATGGAATAATATATAAGACCATTCATGTGAAAATTGCACCTGAGTAACTTTTTCAGTGAACATACAATACACCATTCATGCATGAGCAAATGCCTTATTCCCTTGATTGTCTATTTATTATTGATACAGTGTCATAGTACAGTTTATAATAATGTAAATGTTTGCTTTCGTACAACTAACAATGGTATTCTTCTACCCAGCTTTATGGGTAGATCCATATCTGGGTCAGAAACAATAGAAAGAGCTGGATCTCGATCTGGAAGGAATGTCGCTACCTTTAGCCATGCCTTTCCCTCAGCGGGCGGGTGAATTCATCAAACACTTGGCAAGCATCCTCAATGATGTCACACTTGGCATATGCATTCACGCATGATTTCAAACACTTGACACGCATCCTCAGTATTGTCACACTTGACATATGCATTAACAAGGCGATAGCCCATATAGTTTAATTTCATTGGTGTTTTCGGGAGAGATGTGTATTTTTAGACTATATTAGTTTCTTGTTTAATTTAATTTTATTTCCTGGAATTTGTCAATAAAAACAACAATTCCTGGAATTTTTTGGGGGCAGGGACTTGCTGCCCCGCAGCCGATCTTGTTCATATATATAGTGTATCTGTCACGTCCAATATGTTTACAAGGATAACTAAGAAGGTATTTTTTTTAAAGAGGATTTATGGAACCAAACTGTTGTATTATTTGTAAACATAATGAAGAAACTCTGGATCACCTGTTTACATATTTCTATATTGCATAGGAAATCTAGGAAAATGTTAGCATGACAATGGGCAGAAATTAGCATGAAAATGGACAGAAATACTTGCAACAGATGGTCCTCATTTGAAGATGAGTTTCTATATTGGACCAAAAAATCTCAACAACTTGGTCCTCTACCAATATTTGTTTCCTGGGGTATTTGGCTCCTCAAGAATGGAATCATCTTCAGAGATGATAGATTTTTTCCTCTTTCTCATTCTTCCAAGATATTTGCTCACTTCAGAGACTATATTCATGAATTCCCCTTTAAGAATCCTATAATTCATCATTTTCATGTGACCCCATCAGATGTCCCTATTGGATTTTTCGATGGGGATACCAAGAAAATCAATGTGGAGGAGGGGGAATGATCAAACTTCCTGAAAATAGATCCTTACAATATAAAATTGGCATTAGTCTTGGCACTAATACCAAAGCATATCTCATTGCTGCTTAGACCCTTGTGACTATTGCAAAAGACAGAAACATAAGAAATATCATGATCTTGGGGGATTCAAAATGTGTTATAGATTGGCTTACGAGTGCAGCAAAGCTTGAGGTATTGAACTTATCTACCTGGGAACATAGAATTGGAGAAATCAGAGAACACTTCCAGGATATCTAATTCCAACATATCTATAGAGAATGCAAATTTGTGCTGACATTTTATCAAAAAGATCATTATCACTAGGGTCGGGGCACATTTTAATTGAGGAACTGGCTAGCAGTTAGATTATAAATACTTGTAACTCTAATTTAACTCAACTGGATTGTCGACAGGAGTAGAAGAAGCTCCCATTTCAAGGAATTTTCAATCAGCCTCATAGATTCTACAAAAGACAGAAATATGAATTCAACAAATTATCATATATTCTTTTTTTACTATGATATTTACAGATTTTAGTCAATCAACTTTTAAATTATTGATGTAAGCACCTAGAATACATGACTTTCCTTTATATATGCACTTTCAGACAAAATTGTAGAAGTTTAGAACATTAAAACATAGAATTATAAACCCTCTAATAGGGTGAAATGATATATTAATCAGAACTGCTATGTGTTCCTCAAGATTGGGGACAATTTACAGTCTCCATAGCAGAAAAATATACTTTTTTTTTATTTGAAATGAATAACAAAGAAGTAATTTTATCAGGTGAAAAAAAAAACTAAGAAGGTGTTACCATAACCATGCGAATGCAATTTCAACATGTATTTCCAATTGTAACGAAATATTTACAATATCATATTGATGAGAGGTGACTAGGGTAATATTTACAATAGCCCTATAAGTGACACCTTTACATTATATACAAGATTTTATCATAGCCACGACAATATGCGCATATTTTGCAAAATGTTAGGGTCCATTACAAGATTGTAGTCTAACTTTAGATTAAACCTACTAAAGAACTTGGCATCCTTAAGTTGATCAAGAAGATTATCAATCTGAGGGATTGGGTATCGGTTCTTGACAAAAATATCATTCATGGCTCCATAATCAATATAGATTTTCCATGTCTCATCCTTTTTCAATACTAGCACAATAGGGCTCCAAGAAGGTGAGGGGCTCAGTTGAAGGTTCCCATTTTTTATGAGGTCATTAATTTGACACTTTATTTATGCATGCTCTAGAAGGGAGTATTTATGTATGGGACCATGGGGAAAGGGAGCAACCTGTTTTACAGAAATCAAACCTACAGATAGATAAGTTTCCTTAAGTGTGGTGGATGCACTTAGAACAAAAAATGAAAGACACTTGACCTTTTCCTTAAGATAAACAGATAAGAGAAGAACACCTACTTGTGATCCTTCACTATTCTTCGTCTCCCTTTTGTCACTTCCGCCACTCTCAATCGAACTGAAATCGCTTGATTGGTACCTACAATTGCTAACAGAAGACAGAAAATGACATAAAGGCATACGATCTATTCATCTTAATTAAACTGAATCGATTGCATTTGAAAATAAATATATAAAACCCTGAACACACGTATTAGGAAAGGAACAAATATCTTTATTATAAGGTAGAAGGACAAGTTACAACCAGTTGGATCAATTCGATGTCAACTCGCTCCAGCTTCAATCCTATCTTCATCACATCAGCAACATCACTCCAGTAGCATAACATTGCATGAAAACAATACCTCAAAGAGCTACAACCTCACCAACATAACTCTCCAAATTCAAACTCTTTCTCTCCTCTTGCACTACGATCAATGCTCAATTTATAAGACATGAGGGTAGTTTGGCATTAATTGGTCATTTAATGGCTTTTCCATAAATGGATGATCAAGTTTCCTTGTTCAATTGGATAGGAGGATAAGTGATTTAATGGCTCCATGGTGTTCATATTCGAAGTTATCAAATAGCATGATAGCTTAAACAACTTCTAGAAGCCACTAGAAAGTGGGAATATTCTTGGGATCCTTTGAACAATTCTCTCCCAGTCAACTAACGCACTGTTACGTGGGCCTAGGTGCTCTGCAATGCTGCATTGAATGGGAGTAAGTGCTCTGCAAATAACTTACTACAATCTAGGGGTGCGTTGTTGGCTCAATAGAGCATTTCAACTAGACTTCAAGCAGTGAAAATTTCATGGATAAAAACCAAAAATGGGATGACTTGTTTAAGGCAAGTAGCAACTAATTTAGAGTATTATAGACCCTAATTCGTATTGATTTTAGTTTCGGGAGTGATGCCCAAGTTGACTTGTAACAACTGCCCCCTAAAGCATGAAGTCAAAAATGATAATGTTGAATGATATTCTTTACGATGTGATGAGTAGGATCTGAAGCTGAAGGTGACTTGCATCAATTAAAATACATTACATCCTGATATCTTATTCATTTTGGACATGAATTTTTGAGGAGGGCATACCCATACTCGGCACATAAACTATCATAACATGTATATAGATCAGAAATTCGTCTATAGATATAGACCCATGATAGGATGACCATTTGTATAAAGCCATCGTACGGATGATGTGGTACTACTCTTGAACTCGTAGCTCATATGGATGAAAACTAGATCAGGGGTCTTCTATCTCATTCACTCGATTGCTTAAGTATGATTCTAACCATGTGAATATGTGATTTGAAGTCGAACATAGGAAGACACCATCTGATTATCAGCCTATGATGTAAGTCGTTAACGGACGCGAGCAAAACCATCGATGATGATAATGGCTCTCAAGTTACTGCAGTACAATCTACATGGTGTGAATAGATTATTTGATTTCGAACACCATACAAATTATTTTGGTCAAAGGCCAGTGATGTCAACCTATCACCGAAAACGAGAAACTTGCCATTGATGTATGCAAGCTCCAAGGAACTGGAAGCTATGTGTTTCTAAGTCAAATTCCTGGATGATGAGCTGATGTCGACAGGAAGTGAATCATCGCAGGAGGGCCTTGATGTATCCTCCATCAATGACACGCAATGGGAGTAATGAATTTAGAGACATAATGTAATTGATGAAGCAATGTCCAGGGATGGCGGTCATGAAATGGTTTATGAGTATTGCAAAAGATGAGGAATTACTAAGTGACTTCTCTTAAACATATCGGCGACACTGAATGAGTTGGCAGCATTGACCCAAAACCGAAGTGATGGATGGTATGATAGACCATAGGTATGATAGACCATCAAGCATATAACCCAAATCGACAGCCACGGAGATGAAGTGAATGAGTGTCATTTTCAAGAGAAACTTGCTACCTTAAAGTTATTTATCCCTTTCCAATTTTCCCCAGTCATTGCTAACCAGTACCTCTTTATTTTTTAATAAGCTTGAGGAGGATAGCATATGCTTGATGTATAATTCCACCCTTCAGGTGAATCTATCGCTATATTATTTTTTAATGAGTCTAGCAAAAGTGAAATTTGATCTTGTTGTGATGGACAAGTCCGTCGCTATTTGATGTTTTAACGAATCTAACGGCAGTGAAAACTCAGTCCATTTTCATATTTAGAGATTTTGAAAAAGGGATGAAAATAAAACTCCACAAGTTATTTTTCATAAATTTGTCCCTCAGGTCCGAAAAAAACGTAAAATAATACTTGAGAGAACCTCCTAGCCATGTTCGACTAGGGTGTTCCTTTTTCATAAATAATCTATCCCAGCCCGGAAAAGGGTTAAACTTATACTGAGTAGATATCGTTTCAATTCCTTTTACCAGCTCGAAAGGACAAGTGCTCGACAATATTTTCATGTTTTGGGAGTATTAAAAGAGTTAAAAGAGGACTCCAGGGGGGTTCCTTTTTCGATGTTTAACAGAGCTCGAAAAAGAGATAAAAGTGTGCTATGTGGTCAAAGTTCATTTTAAGATCATGCACATCAAAATTCATTGTATCAGTTATAAACTTGCTCAAAGAACCACCAAATGGATTAAGCATACATGTTTAATAGTAAAAAATAGATAAAAACTATAGTCGATTCATTAAATATACATAAAATAATCGAAAAGACTATTTAACTAAGAATTTACCATTTCACATTTACCATTCAGTTTTTTAGTGCTCTGAACTAGTTTTTCCCTCAAACTTCAGCAGTTGATTGCGACAGATTCTGTGGACCATTTCTCGTGTTTTCAGGACCAGGTAAGAGATCTAACCTTTTTATTTCTACTGGTAGCATTATTTTACATTTTCATGCAATTTTTTTAGGGTTTTGGGGCTCCTAGGGTAAGTCTACAACGCACTAGGACCAACACACCTCTGAATGTCGAAAAGTGTGTTGCAGAGGAACTGAAATGAATCTCAGGTGCTCTGCAACGCTATGTCTAGGGAACAGGGGTGCATTAGGTGCAATTGAGAAATTTTTTTTGTGTTTTATGCCCAAAATCTCTTCAATTTTTTGCATGAAATGGATCCTAACTAAGCTTATGGTTTGATTGGAGGCTTTGATCATATTAGAATGCCAATTACATGGCAAGAGAGAGAACATGAGGAACAAGATATGGTTTCCCTAAATGATCCTGGCACTATGAGAGCCCTAAGAGACTACGGGTTACTCAAGTACTTTATACTATCAAGGATAAGGCAACACTTGGAACTATTACAGTTCTTCATTCGCTCATGGGATCCGGCACAGTAGGAATTCCACATTGGGGACAAAGTGCTCCCAATATTTATCGATGATATTTACTTTCTGACAGGTTTGTCGAGACGTGGTGCCCCCATTTCCCTTGAGGGTTCCGTCCGTGGAGGTGAGACAATGAAGGGTTACATTCGACAGCTTTTTTCGGCCATGTATAGAGCCTAGAAAGGATGGAAAGATAAATATAATGGATGTGTATGATATGCCTTTGTGAATGCTCCTATTCACCATCGCAAAGTTAGTTGGCTGCATGACACTTCATGTCGCGAATAGATCATACATGCAGTGTGCACCTGAGTGTCTCGAGCCGACCGTGTTCAACTAGGATAAAGCAATACTCTCTCAGATGAAAGAACAGCTGACAAAAGTAAAAAGTGGAAAGACAAATAATTTTAGCTATGGATCGATCCTACTCACTTTTATTTTGGAGCGAGTTCCACTGATGCAGCCATAGCATGTCACACTGGGTGTAGCTGGTCCTAGGGATCCGCAGATGCAGCCGTGGATAGAGTTGATGGCTAGACATGTTGTCCAGTCATCGATCTCATTCTCTACTGGATTCTTTACTTGGCTCCGACGATAGCATATCGTCATAGAGGAGCATCCATACGCAGGGGTGGATTTTCGCGGAGACCCATATTTGATATTACTAGCATGCGCTCAATGGAGTGCTATAGGTAAAATATTTTTACCATGTTTTTAAATTTTTTGGGTTTTTTACATATTTTGTGTTTTTTATGTTTCGAAGACTAAACTAAAGATGCTTTATGTATGCATATGTGAGCATTGTTCGACCAGTGGGTCATGCACAGCAAGTGGGTGAACCAGCAGAGAGGATTGTCGGCAGGGCAGTCCTTCGGGATTTGGATTTGACCGAGACTTTGGCTGAGTTATACCAGCATGTAGAGGGGTTGAATCTCAAGATACCAGATATCCAGATCGAGGAGTTACTGATGAGGCTATAGTGCGATACTATTGGTGTGCCTAACCGATGGATGAGGCCATTGCACATGATAGCTTAAGCAGTGACTTGCTATCATGAGCACCACTATATCTACTTACAGTATTATATGTATATATACATTTTGAGGTCATGTGACCAACGTGTCTTGGACACAAATTTTTTAAAAAAACTCGATTATCTATCTATTTTACTTTTAGTGTTTTCCTATGGTTATGTGAAATCCTATTCAATTATGTGATGTGAATTGAAAATATGTCTTTACATATGTTGCAAATGTCTATTTCACACGTAATTCACTAAAGAATCAGTTAAAGTGTTAAAGTATCTGGAAATGTGTTGATATTGGATGTAAACAAAATGTCTTTCCAAAAGACGAACTCTAAGGAACATTCAAAGAATAGTTAGATTTCGGACAGTATAAACGCTAGTAAGTTGTAGTACGACAAGTTGTGAGTCCAGCCTTATGATGATGCGTCGAATACCAAGTGAAATGGCATCAGAGAGGATTTCGATCAATGCGCTATACTCAACGATATTTTTGGTGGATTGACCGATACAAATCCCTTGGAAACTCACTAACTCGCCACTTGGAGCGAAGATGGCCCATGCTACAGAAGATAGATTCTGCGCACTACGACTAGCACCATCGGCATAACCAACAAATGGTTTCGAATATTCTGAAATTTGCAACAAAATGAAAAGTGGATTAGTAACCATATGAAAACTCTTGAAAGACACACTGTGACACACATATAATCAAATCATATATATAGTATCATACAGTGTTTACTACGTTGAATCAAGCATACTAACGTTTAAGATATAGCCCATTCCTAGGCTATGACAATGGAATCTCATCATAATCTACCAACTCATAGGCACCCTTTTCCAGAACACGCTTGAAAATATAGGGCCATGCCATAATGGTTTGAATTTTCTTGTTCTTATCTTATCAACTTCCTAATCATAAAGCAAGACTAGGTCTCCTTCCGAGAAGGTGCGAGGCTTGACATTGCGGTCATATTGCACCTTTATTCGTCTCTTATGTCCTTCATTGGCCAATGCGACTTCATGACATGTTTCATCTAGATGGATGAGATCTCAAAGATGTGTCTCTTCATCAGAAGTGTCAAGTAGCAGGTCAATTGCGAGTTTCAACGATGGAATTTCACATTGAATCGGTAAGATAGCTTCCAGACCGTAAACCATCTAAAAGGGAGTAAATCTGATTGCATTTCACACCGAGGTTCGATAATACCACAAATTTGAGTACATGATTAAATTCTAGTTTCATTTATGAACCCCAATAATTCGTTGAAGCATAGGCTGAAGAATTTTGTTAATGGCTTCAACTTGTCCATTAGCTTGCGGATAATAAGGGGTAGAACTATTATGTGACAATCCTAACTTGGAAGTCAACTCAGTCATCATATAATTGCGAAAAATTCTTTCCATGATATTTAAATATGGCTTGCAGCACACCAAACCGAGTAACCACATGGTTAAAGAAAAACATTGCAATTGTCTCACCTGTGTTGTTAAATGTAGGCATCACTTCGTCCCACTTGGTAAAATAGTCGACGGCATAATATAGCCATGCCCCCGGCTGAGTGAGGGTTACATGTCATGAAGTCAATGCCCCATTTGGAAAATGGTCCCACAGTGATAACAGGATGCATTTGCGTTGGCAGCACACGGGTTTTACGATCAAATATCTGGAAAGCATGACAACTTCTGACCATGAGAATGCAGTCGCGAAATATGGTAGGCTAGAAGTAACTAGCATGGAGAATATTTTGCGCGGTAGAAAAATCGAACAAATTTCCACCATAGGTACCAGTGTGGAAATCATTTAAAACTTTCGCAGCCTCCTCATGAGTGAGGCACCTACGTAAAATCGTATTGACACCACGAGGATAAAGTGTATCGTCGACGATCAGATAATATTTTTCTTGGCATCAAATACCTCGTTGTTGCGAGCGAGAGGTATTGGGTTGAAAAGTTTGGATCTGGAGATAGATCAAATAATATCCATACCACGGGTCATATGACGCGATCAAAAACAAAGACTCATCCGAAATGGATGGTTCCAATTTAGACTCAGTGCTACTTGAGGGAAGGTCGCAGATAAGCTTAGTGAAAACCAAATACTTCTTTGACTTGGATTTGATGAATTCCAAATCAAATTCCTGAAAATTTACTATCCATTTTGAGTATTTTCCCCCAAGTAATTGACGTGATAGAATGTATGTCGTAGGGTTGTAATCCTAAATGACAATGGTCTTCTGGAGTAGAATATAGTGGTGAAATATTTGTACAGCTTGAACGGCTGCCAAATCGAGCTTCTCAACATAAGTGTACTTAACTTCCATATCATTGATATTTTCACTCGAATAATAGATCGTATGTTCAACGCCATCTTCTTCCTGGAATAAAACCATGGCAATGGTTGTATCTACAGTGGCGAGATACAAGAAATAATCACTCTGATAACTTGGGGGATACATTAATGATGCTCGGATCAGGTTATATTTAAGAGAACCAAAGGAAGATTGTGCAACCTCATCCCAATGGAAGGGAGTCCCCTATTTCAAGAGTCAAGTATATCCTTTAGCCATTTCAGTGTAGTTGGGAATGAATCTCCTTAGAAATTTAACCTTCCCTTGGAGTCTTTGTAACTAAAGTAGGTTGGAAGGTGAAGGCAAATATATAATGCCTGGACCTTCAAGGGATCAAGTCTAATTCCGTATTTCGACACAACGAAACCAAGCAAACGACCAAAACTAACACAAAACACACATTTTTGTGGATTGAGACATATTTTGTAGTGACAACATCGTAAAAAGATGGCTCTCAAATGTACCAGGTGGTCAGCCTGTTTCCATGAATGTGCAGGTAATTCATCCAGATTAGGTTGAAAAATATGTTTGATGTCATGAAAATAATAATTCATTGCCCTTTGAAAGGTTTCCCCATCATTCTTTAAACTAAAATGGATTTTTTGATAAGCGAATGTGCCTTAGGGATAGATAAAAGTTGTTTATATTGGTCCTCTGGGCGAATACGATCTGATTGTAACCGAAAAAACCATCCATGAAGGAAAATATTTCACCTCCGGCACATTCGTCAATGATTTGGTCGATTAAGGGAGTGGGATAGTTTTCCTTTGGACAAGCATGACTAACATCGCGATAATAAACACACACTTTAATTGTCCCTTGTTTCTTCATGAGAGGAACAATGTTAGAAACCCAATCGGTAAGCGGAACAAGGTAAGTAAAACCAGGACGAAAAAGTTTTTCAACCTCTTCTTTTATGGAAACAACCTTCTTAGGATGAACAAGACGGAGACGATGTCGTACCAGTTTGACATCTGGGTACATTTTAATCTCGTGCTCAATGATACTGGAATCGATGCCTAGAATTTCCTCATATGACCAAGGGAATACATCACGAAATTCATGGAAAAGAGAGAGGTAAGTGTTAAGTTCATATGTAGAACAATATGCGCCGACATGGATGTTTTCTACAACACCACGTTTGGTCGAAATAAAAATAGAAATCGTTCTTCGATATTTGATGGGTTTCGCTCATAATTGATATCGTGGATAGGAATGGAATTTGTTAAGAAATCAATGACTGTAGAGCGATATAGTTCAGTTGGACTATATTCAATGTAATATGGAATATGGGATCGTTGATCATAATCTGCCCATGGTTCCTATTTCGGCATCATGGACTCCATAATGTTCTCATCAGTTGAGAATATACGTGGAAAAGGGTCAGAAGAAGTACCATAATCCAAAGAATGATCGATCCAAACAATCGGCGACAAAGGATCAGGATTGGCCGCATAAGCCAAAAATATTGATTTCTATGCAAGCTCGATTGGACTTAGTGGCATAGTTTCACCCAACCTATCTATTTCGGAATCATTGGGAACCTTCCATAAATAAAATGAAGTGAAAGATATCATATTTCATATTTCTATTTTTATGATTTATGTCGATGTCGCAGGAAATGGTAACAAAAAGGTGCCCATTAGGGAAGAATCCTTAAATAGTCCTACACCAATGTTATGAAGAGATGGCAGGGGTCCGTGAACGAACAGAACACTTCTAGTTGCCTGGGAACCAGATTTGAAGAAGGCGAGTTGATCGATGACTGTAATTTCGCCCTTATGGGGGAAGGCGACCATGCGAAAGTAAGTAGATACAACCGCAACCATAGCGTAAACCCACGGTCTTCCTAGTAAGATATTGTAGTCAAGGGTCCATCAACGACCTCAACTTCAATAGTAACAATTTTTCCCCCTAGTTCGACTTGTAGGTTACTGATAATTCCACAAGGCTTATATGTACGATTGTCAAAAGCTTTCAATGTCGTAGGTGATTGTGATAAAGGTGGCGAGCCAAGTGACTTCCAGCAAATCATGGACATGATACAAGTAGATGCACTTTCATCAATAATATTCCGATGAATGATATGATTCAGGACATTTACTTGAATCAAAAATGCTAATTGTGTTGGTGATTGTGGCACATAGCCTGCATGGTTAAAGACTACGAGATTAGATTATGTCGGGTTAATTCCACCTATTGCCAAAAACAAAGCGTGCTCTTAGGAGGGACAATTCTGAAGAACCTCAAGCGTCGGCATAGCAGAAGGTGATTGAGCTAGATCTTTGACTATGTTATAATTTTGAGTTGCACGAGCTCGAGGGTTAGAAGTCGATTTATGAATGAATCCCTTTGGCGGCTTTATTTTTAACTCGGTAATAATAGGCGGCGTAATTGAATCAACCGAAGTCGAGTCGAAGTAGTAGGTTGATCTGTAGCTTGAACATTCGACGAAGAAAGAGGATTAATGTAATCTTTACTTCATGCGGACACCAAAACATCAATTTTGGGCTTAGTGGTGGATAACATAAGCACTTGTGAACTAGAAGTGGGATCCATAGCAACCATATGTGTTTTCGGGTTCGGAAAAGGGTTTGTCAACACTGCAGATGCAGAAGAAGTCTTAAGAAGTTTCGAGACTTCTGAGCGGTGAGGAAAATCTCAGGTAAAATGCTCCTCATTACATATCAAACAAGGGTAATGAGGTTTCCGAGAAGTACCGGGTGTATTAGATGATTTTTCTTGCTGGGGTGAATTTTTTTGTTCTTCTTTCCTTGTCTTCTTACTTCCGAGTTTCTTGTCACTTTTTCCCTTGTTAGATGACACGACATGTATTTCGGAAGAAGACGCGGGATTAGATGCAACAAGGGTTTGATTGGACATAACAAGTGTGGAAACAGATGGTCGACTTGTTGTTTTATTGATAGCAGAACTAATCACACCGTCATAGTCAGACCAATGAGCATTTGTTGGAAAAGACAGAGTCTAACATAATCATAATTTAAGGAGTTGGATGAACACCATAAATGATAAGTCATAATGTGCATAGACAGATCTTATCCAGAGTTTCCATTGAATTTCGGAATATTATAGGGTAACTTATGAGGAATCACCAGCCACCAAGGTAAATAATGAATGGGATCATTAGTGAGTTGGTTTAAATCATGTAACTCTAATGTTGCAACAAACGGAAACTGTCGATTTAGATCGGGTTGAGCGTAACCAGGGTAAGATGGAATTGCCTAGAAATAGGCCGTTGTGCACCAGTATAAGGAATATGCTGCTGCTGACCTTGATAGGGGTAAGTTTATTTACCAAACCTTTCATAGGCATGTTGACCAAAACCTGGATAAGCTTGATATTGTTGGAATTTTTTCTGTGGCTACCATGGGATTTGATAATACGGTTGTTGCCCGCTAGGATAAGTTGGATAGGGTTGTGAATAGACGGGCTATTAGAAACTTGTGACAAGGGTAAACTGGACTATGGTTGTGAAATTCCCGATACAAATGGTTGTTGTAAACCAGCCTGGGAAGACAGAGTCTATAGACCCAAAACTTGAGGATTAAGGGTTGAAGGACCCACCTGAGAAGGTTGAGCTACAACCAAGGAAGTAATAACAGGCGTATTAGGTACGGATGGAACAAGTTGAACTAGTTGATATTGGTATATAATTGTTTGCGGTTGAACAGGCAAGGTAGGCTGCCATTGACAAACAAGCATTCCAACATAAGATTGACCTAAAAATGGAGTACTGCCATATGGGGTAAACATTTTTTACCCCCCAGCATATGGAGTATAAGGATATTGAACATACTAACCTTCATATGATGGGAGTCCAGTAGAAACTAGATAAGATGGATGGTAATTGAATGGACTAGCCTGGTATTAAGCTGAATATGTCAATAAATTATCAAGGCGTTTAGTATTCGTAAGAGAGGAACCAGATAAAATTCCAGATGACAACATGGGCGAAGTCCATGGACTAGAGGAGACACCAGAGTAGGTTCCATTTAAATCTTGGTAACCCTGTGGGATGGACGGACCACCATAAAGATGAGACTCAAGTGTCGTAGAAAACATTGAAGAGGTAGAAACAGTAGATGTTGTTGCAGTTGTAACAGATGGTATAGTCTGGGATGTTGTGTCAAACATGGTTAAATAACCCAGTAAATACCCAAAGATCTATGGGAACTTGAGACTGAGCAGGATCAACAGGAGCAGTGTGGGTCAAACAAGGAAAAGACAGATAAAGATGAAGCCCTGATCCAAAATGAGTTGGAGTTGTAGGGGTTGTCTCTTCCTAAGGTTCTTCCTCAATTGAAATCAAACCAAGTGGAAGTACTTCACCGCCAGGCCTGAGATAAATTTCAGGCAGTATACTTTGTGGTAAAGAGGAAGACTCAATACTTGATTACTGAGGATGTGCCGGTTGATCTTATTTTGGCATGGGAATAACTTTTTGTTTTTCAACTTCAGGATCAAGATGTTTTGGTAAAAGAACAAAAGTTTCCGGATTGACTTCCAATTGAACAACTTCGGGTTTTTTATTTACCGTTTCACTGGATTGAAGTTCAGTGTCCTCGGGTAACTGTGAGGATTTCGTCTCGACGAAAGAAGATAAACCGGGATTGGTAGAAATGAATCAAGACTCGGTACTCAAAGGATCAGATGACTCTGGTAAATTAGATGAAGGTGTAGCACCAAAGGTTCCAGAAGTACTGGACTCGGTAAGACAAGCTCGCCTTCACCGACAAGGTGAAGCTTCTGGTGATAAAGGTGGTTTATTTGATGTCCTATGCGAATGACAGGGAAAGGGTCGATATTCTTCCACGATTGTTGATTGATTTTATTACAAAAAATAAATAAACAAAAAGAGGGTAATGATAGGCAAAAAGATTACCAAGCAATTGTGAACTACAATATATTTCCCCAATGAACCAAGGACTTATGTACATGCAGGCAATCTCCCCAAATGTTTTGTTCGGTGTATCACAGTGTACAAGGCGGCCGACTCGGTTACCTATGGATGGTAAGCAACCTAATGTTGTCCTCCCAAATATACTCGATGGTACGTGGAGGCCCAATCCGTATTAGCGTTGTCTAATGTGAAACCGTACATTGAGAGCATCCCCTTATACTTTTTATACTAGAACACTGCTCGATATACTCAAGTTATGTGGACGAGCTCCGATATACTTACGTACGTGGGATGAGGTATCACACTCAGAATGTATCGCAAACAATTAACGACAACTGCTATGTTTTATGATGTCGGAACACGTCTCTAGCCTAGACCTCTAAATGATATCGTTAAGTGACAATGCTCCCTTAGGTTAATTGAGATCAATTTTAAGTTGATTTTTCTTAGAAATTTCCCTTTGAGTTTCACCGCGTGATGTATTTGAAATTCCTAGAATGCAACAAAAATGATAAGCATTCGTTTCGATTCAATTTCGACAATGAAAACCTTAGCTACAAGGGATAGAGCAGTCAGATTGTAAGAAATCGGCAATGAGAACATATAAATGAAAATTCCCTAACTATTCCTATGTAGCACTCACAAACCCTATATGCAAATGCATGTTTTTCTTTTCGATTTATTTTAAGTGTGAATGAACGAAAAAGAAACTAAGATGCACAAACAATTAATCAATACTTTCCAGAGAAACGAAGACTAGTACTACAATTCCTCTTTTCGAAATTAAAGAACTAATCAAATGTGAACTTTAAACTTTGGAGCTATTTCAACAATGATAAATAAAACAAGAAGAAACATTGAACAAATAGACATCCAAAGTGAGCAAGAATAGTAGAAGCAATATGGACTCTAGAGGCAATCAGACACTTGAAAACTCAGCAAACAAGACACTGAAATGGATGGTAAAAGAAAAAAATATGATGAATTTTGGTGGTCACAGGAGCAACGCACCCCTGAGTGGGAGACAGTGCGTTGCAGTGCACTGTGTCAAGACCAACGGTGCGTTGGTGCCAGAGGAATCTCAAAATAGAAAATAAAACACACATATTTCACCAAAACACATTCAAATGACTGTAATGAAGAAAATAAAGTGTACTAGAGGCTCACAAACAAGGATAAAACCACTAGGGATGATCAATGATTCCCCAGTGGAGTCGCCAATTTGTTTTACGGAAACCAAACCTACGGATAGATAAGTTTCCCTAATTGTGGTGGACGCAATTAGAACAACAGATGAAATACACTTGACATTCTCCTTATGATAAACAGATAAGAGAAGAACACCTACTTGTGATCCTTCACTATTCTTTGTCTCCCTTTTGTCACTTCTATCGCTCTCAATCAAACTGAACTCGCTTGATTGGTACCTGCAATTACTAATAGAAGACAAAAAATGACATAAAGGCATATGATCTATTAATCTTAATCAAATTATATCTATTTCATTTGAAAATACATATATAAAAGCATGAACACATGTATTAGGAAAGGAAAAAATCTCTTTATTATAAGGTAGAAGGAGAAGTTACAACCAGTTGGATCGATTCGATGTCAACTCGCTCCAACTTCAATCCTATCCTCATCACATTAGTGGCATCACTCCTGTAGCATAACATTACATGCAAACAATACCTCGAAGAGATATAATCTCACCAGCATAAAACTACAAATTCAAACTCTCGCTCTCCTCTTGCACTATGATCAGTGCTCAATTTATAAGACATGAGGGTAGTTTGGCATTGATTGGTCATTGAATGGATTTTCCATAAATGGATGAGGAAGTTTCCTTATTCAATGGGATAGAAGGATAATTTATTTAATGGCTCCATGGTGTTCATATTTGAAGTTATAAAATAGCATGATAGCTGGAACAACTTCTAGAAGCCACTATAAAGTGGGAAGATTCCCGGAATCCTCTGAACAATTCACTCCCAGTCGACCAACACACTGTTAGGTGGGCCTAGGTGCTCTGCAATGCTGCATTGCATGGGATTAACTGCTCTGCAAAGCACTTACTGCAGTCTAGGGGTGCGTTGTTAGCTCAATGGAGCATTTCAACTGGACCTCAAGAAGTGAAATTTTCATGGATAAAAACCAACAATGGGATGACTTGTTTAAGGAAAGTAGCAACTGATTTAGAGTATGATAGACCCTAATTTGTACTGATCTGAGTTTCAGGAGTGATGCCCAAATTGACATGTAACACAACCATGTATCAAG
Source organism: Pinus albicaulis (assembly GCA_034641835.2). Taxonomy (NCBI): domain Eukaryota; kingdom Viridiplantae; phylum Streptophyta; class Pinopsida; order Pinales; family Pinaceae; genus Pinus; species Pinus albicaulis. The sequence continues at coordinate 759,406,278 of CM076580.1, forward strand.
TACATGGAATGTTTGATCTTTCATTATAGAGGTACCCTTGTAAGGGAAGTGAATATATCTATGTACTCTTCTACAATATTGTCCACACGTTTCTATTGCGTAGAGAAACCCTATGTTGAGGCTATGGTGATCACAATGAGATTTTTTCCACCTTTTGACCGAATCATGAAGAGGATAAGCTTTGTAGCTTGAGAGGTTACCTTTTGGCACTACTTTGCCAAGATCAATGAAATTGGAGTGGTTGGGACTACCTACGATACCTTATAGAGTTTATTTCACAAAGTAACAATGACACGATAGAGCTAGGACTCATAAACCAAATCATGTTTCAAAAAATACGGTTGTCTTAAGATAACATCACAAGATTAAAGTGGGTAAACATCACCATAAACTTCATTTTTGAAGGGATTTATGTTATAGGGTAGTGATATTTCTATTTGACATGATGTCTCACCCTTGGTTCAACCAACCAATGATGTATAGTTGAGGGTGTGATATCATCATAAACTTTCGTCTCATGATGATCTTAATCTAGATCAAGATCTTTTGGGTCCCATTGCCAACAATAAAATTTAGTGGCCCCACCTTCACCCACATTTATGAATTGAAGAGGTCCCCCCCTAGGTTCCTCTAGCTTTTATGGTTGGATATATGTAGTTGCAATGGTAACATTTGGTTTTTCATTGATGATCCACTTTCCATTATTTTGCCTTGAATCATATTCAAAGTTAAGGTCTAACTCTTTTTCTTTCATCTCAACCAACAATGGTTGTTTAGATAAATATTCATGAGTATTATGTTAGGGGCATTTAGGGAACTCACACCACTTTCAAATTTCCTTAAACTTCCCATTACCCTTATTTTCCTATGAATTGGACTGGTTGTCTTGAGGTTGGATCCCCTTGCTTTGTCCCTTGTTCTATGAGTTAGGTCACCATTTCCAAGCTTTTGTGGTTGATGGTTTTTAGACACAAACTTCTCCTTATTCCTTTGCTTAAAAAAAATCTTGATTTTGATATCATATTGATAAGTTTTCCCCAATGAGGAGGTGTCCAAGAAATCCATATATATCTGGATGTGCTTGTGTTGTCCATTGCAGTACTTAAAAATTGGGTGCCAATAGGAGTATATAATACTTAGATTTTAGTGCAAGGTGTGGAAAAAATTGGAAAAAAATGGTGTACTCTTGTCACAAAGTTTTCCATCTCATGTACTGGTCATTATTGTTCCCAAAAAGGAACATAATTCATCCATGAGGGTGTCAACAAAGGTCTCCCAAGTGGGCCATTCCTTGAATATTGTAGACTCATCTTCTTCTTTTTTCTCTCCTAGCTATTGAGGCATTATATTATTCATAGTGGAAACTCAATTGATTGTAGTTCAATCAATCGACTGGCTAGTAAAGTGAATCAACTAAGAATGAGCCTCAATGGTTTAGTTAGGGAGAATTGACTAGGTGAGTTATTAACTTGATGGTTTAGTTGGATTGTTGGGTTTATGATCAATTTGAAGACATCTTGATGGTTGAGTCAAGGATGGTTACCACAGTTGAAGTCAACAGGTAGTTGAAGGGGTTGCAGTTGGGAACACGACGCATAGTTGACTAGGAATAATGGTTGAAGGGTTGATTAACTTTGAAACTATGTTATAAATGGTTAGGAATCTTTAGATTCCCAGGATCTTGGCCAATAGAACTCAACCGTGTGCAAATTGAGTTAAGAGATATGAATTATAGTTTAAATTTAGCTATAAATAAAGCATGATGTAAGGTTGATGAAGAGAATGGAAGGGATTGGTAGAGATGAGGTGATGATGAGTACATTGGTCTTAGGCATGGACCAAGGTCAAAGTTCATTGTAAATTGATTAACTATTTGATCAAGAATATGAGAGTGGTGAAACTAAAAGGTTGGTTTTGTTTTCCCAATTAAGGGTTTTTAGGGTAAAAACTTTGTGTTTTGTGTGAAACTTATGGTGTTCCATTTCCAACTTTTTGTTCTTTAAATTATCTCATGTGCATTTAAATGTTTTTGTTAATTTATCTTCTATATTGGTTTAGATTTCTAGTTTAATTTGTAATTGGATGTAAATAGTGTTTAATATTGTTAAAAGTCACTTAGTACTTCTATAATTTGGTATAATAATTGTAGATCTAGTGCTTAGTGTCTATCATCTAGTTTCAAAGCATGTTTTGGTTGTAGGGGGATGCCTATATCATCAAAGGTTTTGGATATTGGACTTGAATCTATTCACTAAGGACATTCTTAATTAAATCTACGATAAGCATATTCAAGTGGGAGTCTTAAGATATAACTTCAGTTGAAGAAGGTTGGATAGTAGTACAAAAATTGGGATCCAGAAGTTTAATGGCTAGAATTTTAAGCTCTAGAAGCTTAAAATACAATATCTCCTTATGGACCAAGAATAGTGGATGGTTGTGCAACAAACAATCCTAACTCTCGTTACAAACTCATTGGCAAGAATTCTGGAAGCGAACACTTGGTAGAAATGGCTCACGAACCCTAATTCTCTTTGGGGAAGGCTATGAAGAGTCAAATATACAACCAACCCAAAAAATTGAAATATAATAAGATTAGAAGGGGATCTGAGAGGATCTAAAATATGGAACAATGCATGGAAGAACAAGGACCTTATTCAACACCACTACTTCTAGGAAGTTAGAGAGGGAAGATGGCTTTATTCTTGGAAGACTCCTCGAATCAACTTCCTACACTGGCACAACTAGGACATTATTTGTTGATTTTGTAGCATTGGAAAGTGTTCCAAGTCTCATATTTTGGGAGGAGGCTTGGACATCAGCATTCCAGAGAACCCATAAACCGTTTGTGGAAATTCCACTCGGTTCATGTTTTATTAAAATAATTAACTATTTTAATGTGATCTCTAAGTCTAAGCTTAGGGAAATTAAATAATTAAAGGGTATTAATAAAATAGAGTGTGAATATTCTAGAAAATGAAGATCAAGTCATTTTTTAATCTTAGCCATTGATTAGAGATCTAATCTAAGTCATTGATTCATCAACGAGAAGATTATAAGAGAAGGCTTGAGGGTCATTTGGAAAGCAAGTCGGACACACACTCAATACCCGAAGGAAATCAATTATGAAGGAATAGAATTCGATTTTAGAGGGAGAGGTTGTAGAGGTAGAGTTTCAGAGTCAGAAGACGGAAGAAGAGGTCAGCAGAAGCAGAAGAAAGGCAGGAGTTAGACAAAGAGGGGACAACGCTGAGCAGCAGCATTGAGTCCCCACACAGAGGGAGCTAGGGTGCCTCCCGGGTGTCGAGAATTCACCTGAAAGTTTCGGGAAATTTATCTCAGGTGTTTTCTGGAAGTTTTCTTGTCAAATTATTGTAAATGATTTTCCTTGCTGAAGAATAATAAAAACCCTCATCCGTTGCACCGGTTTTCCCGCATTGGGTTTTTTTTGGGACAATTGTCCAAAAATAATTGTTTTCATGTGATTGTTTCTATTGCGTTATATGTGCTATGTTCTATTTTCTTCTTATGGCTAAGTGATTAGTGCAGTTGTGTTTATTTCAAAATTTACTGAAGAATCTGTAAATAACATATCATAAAATAAGTAGGTGAAATAAATCTATCACTGCAGTAGTGTTTTAGTTTGAAAATTTCACATGGTATCAGAGAAAAAGACGAGTAATAGGGGAGGAGGTTCTGCAATGGAACAAAGGTCTAACTGTAATGCAACATCAGCTTGGAAGGATTCACGCAGTCCTCCAAAATGCATGGAGGAATAGAGGAATCATGACATTTCAGTTTTGGTATCCAGACTAGAAGAGGATTTTTCTTGTGTGTCAAGCATGGCCTTTCCAGAAATTTGGTATATTGACAGTGGAGCATCTACTCACGTGATGGGAGTTCAAGAATGCTTTTCGAGCTACCAGGAGGAGCAGATGAATTTTCAATTCACGATAGGAAACAAGGAAAATGTACCCCTATTGGAAGAAGAACCATAATATTTCAAACAGAAGCTTGCAACAAACTTCGGGCCACCAACATACTGCATGTACCAGGATTGGGGATGAACTTGCTCTCAGTGTCTCAACTTCGTTATGATGTATAATTTATTGGCAACAAAGTTTATGTAAAACACCCTAGTTGGAAAAAGAAGGCACAAATTGGAGCAAGGAGCCATAAACTGTACAAGTTACAGCTCGAGTCCCCAATGGCACTGATAGGTAGTATTGATGAAATGGATTTGAATGAATTATGGCATAGAATAATGGGGCATCTACATCATGGAGCCTTGATAATTCTCAAGAAGACTGTCACAGGAGCTCCAAAACTTAGCACCAAGCGAGACGATGTCTGCAGGGAGTGCGTATTAGGGAAGTATGCCAAGGCGGAATATCTGAAAAGAAGAAATAGGGCAAAGAGTGTGTTGGGATAGATACACTTAGACATCTGCAAACCAATCTCCACGAATTCTCTCAGTGGTGTAAAGTATTTTGTCACCTTTATCGATGACCATTCCAGAAATACATGGATCTACTTTCTTAAGACCAAAGATGAGGTCTTTGAGAGATTCAAAGAGTTTAAGTCTCTGATAGAAAATCTAACAAGAAAGTGGATCAAGACATTGCGATCAGGCAATGGTGGAGAGTACATTGACAAAGACTTCACAAGGTTCTGCGCAAAGGAGGGCAACAAGAGAGAATGGACTGCTCCATATAATCCGGAGCAGAATGTGGTCGCAGAGAGAAATAACAAGACTATTGTGGAAGCTGCGAGGGCAATGTTGTATGATCAATACATGCTCAAATTTTTGTGGGCTGAAGCTTGTAATACAACCGTGTATGTGCAGAACAGGGTGCCTCATAACACATTGGGCCAGATTACTCCTAAGAGTTTTTTAACTGGTAGCAAGCCTGAGGTGAGCCACTTCAGGATATTTGGTAGTATAGCGTATTTCCATGTACCCGATGAGAAGATGAAGAAGTTAGATCAAAATTTAGAGAAATGATACCTTGTGGGATATAGTGAGAATGTGAAGGCTTACTACATCTATATTCCCGAGAGTAGGAAGATCGTAGTAATATGGGACGTGAAATTCATGGAGGAGAGAGCCTTCAGGAGATCTCGATAGATTTCTACAGCTACGTAGTCTAAGGAGGATCCACTGGTCCAGCCATAGCGGCCTACAGAATATGGCTTTAGTACCTCTCCAAGGCTCAAGGATCCTAAGGAAATTCTTTCTGAGGAAGTACAAGAAGGAGAACAAGTAAATCCACCCACCACCAGTGGAAGGATGAGCAGAGAACTACAACGGATTCCGAAGGATGCAGAGGAGTTTGTTGGAGCCCCTAGGAATGAGAAGAGAGAACGCAAGCAACCAGATAGGTACCAGTCATTGGTAGCGCAAGTTGGAGAACCCTCTAGTTTTCAGGAGGAAGCTCAGCATCAGGTGTGGTTAGATTCTATGGTGGAGGAGTACAACTCCATCATGATTAATGATGTTTGGGAAGTAGTTCCTAGACCTTTGGACAGGTCGGTTGTAGGTTCAAGATGGATCTACAAGATCAAATATGTTGCAGATGGCAGCATAGATAAATTCAAGGTTAGGTTTGTAGCTAAGGGGTATGCACATAAGGAAGGGATCGATTATGAAGAATCCTTCGCCCTTGTAGCTCAGTATACTTCAATAAGATCTGTCATCTCTCTTGCAGTGTAGATGGGATGGGAAATTCACCAGATGGATGTCAAGACTTCGTTCTTGAATTGGGTGATAGAAGAGGAAGTGTACATAGAACAACCAGAGAGATTTGAGACGCATGAGCAGACAACTCATGTGTGCAGGCTTAAGAAAGCCTTGTACGCACTGAAGCAAACTCCTAGAGCATGGTATGGGCGAATTGATAGCTACCTGCAAAATATGGGATTTGTCAAGAGTGACGTAGATCCCAACCTCTATTATTGAAGTGTAGGGGATGAGCCATTAATTCTGGTGTTATATGTATATGATATTTTTTCGACTAGATCATCTAAACTCATCAAAGACTGCAAGGAAAATCTGGCTACAGAATTCGACATGAAGGATCTGGAGCAGATGCACTATTTTCTGGGTTTTGAAGTTTGGCAGCAGAAGGGAGAAATCTTCCTTGGGCAAGGAAGATATACTACAGAGATTCGGAAGAGATTCCATATGGAGGACTGTAGACCCATGGCTATGCCAATGATCACAAACTGGAAGAAAATCGACACGTCCGAGGATGCTGAGGTTGACCCTACCTTGTATAGGCAGCTCATAGGATCATTGATGTTCCTGGTTAACACTATACCAGATATATGTTATGTCGTGAATACCCTCAGTCAATGCATGGTAGAACCAAGGAGGGCTCACTGGGCAACAGCCAAACATGTTCTCAGATACTTGAAGGGACAGTCGAGTTCGGATTGAAGTACACCAAGGGAAATGAAATCCAGTTGAGTGGATTCACTGATGCAGACTGGGCTGGAAATCCAATAGATCGGAAAAGTACCAATGGATATTTTTTCAGTGTCGTATCAGGAATGAATTCCTGGTGCAGTAGGAAACAGAAATTCGTCGCGTTGAGCTCATCCGAGGCTGAATATATGGCAGCTAGCATAGCTTTGTGTGAGGCTATATGGCTTCGTAAATTGCTCATGAACTTACTCAAGAGGAGGATGGAACTAACCGGAATTTTTTGCGATAATTAGAGTTGCATTAAGCTCTCTGAGAATCTTGTGTTTCATGATTGGTCGAAGCACATTGATATTAGGTGCCACTTCATCAGAGACTATGTCGAACGGGGAGCTGTACAGTTGAAGTACATTCCTACGGGGGAAAAGGTGGCAAATACCCTCACGAAATCTCTGGATAAGATCAAGTTTACTTACTTCAAAGAAAATATGGGGATGGTCAAGAACCCATTCCAGTAGAGGAATGGTTGGACTTGAGATTCAGAGGGAGCTACAGTATAGATGAGGTAGTGACAGAGACGGTGTCACGAGCATCGGTACAGAGGGCAGCAGTGTAGCAGATGAGGGGCAGCAGCCGAGACATCAGCAACGTAGTAAATGTTTCAGGTCAGAGAAGATGTAGTTGGTATTTTACTTGAAAACTTTCCTCGCTAAGAGGGAGTGTTGATTTTGTAGCATTGGAAAGTGTTCCAAGTCTCATGTTTTGGGAGGAGGCTTGGACATCAGTATTCCAGAGAACCCAGAAACTGTTTGTGGAAATTCCACTCGGTTAATGTTTTATAAAATAATTAATTATTTTAATGTGATCCCTAAGTCTAAGCTTAGGGAAATTAAATAATTAAAGGGTATTAATAAAACTGAGTGTGAATATTCTAGAAAACGAAGATCAAGTCATGTTTTAATCTTAGCCATTGATTAGAGGTCTAATTTGGGTCGTTGATTCATTAACGAGAAGATTATAAGAGAAGGCTTGAGGGTCATTGGAAAGAAAGTCAGGCACGCACTCAGTACCCGAAGGAAATTGATTCTGAAGGAATAGAGTTTGATTTCAGAGGGAGATGTTGTAGAGGAAAAGTTGCAGAGGCAGAAGACGAAAGTGGAGGTCAATAGAGGCATAAGAAAGGTAGGAGTAGGATGCATAGGGGACAGCGTTGAGCAGCAGCAATGAGTCCTCACGCAGAGTGACGCAGTCCAGCGTAGGGATTGTGCAGAAGACCACGCAGAGTGACGTAGAGGGAGCTAGGGTGCCTCTCGGGTGTTGGAAATTCTCCTGTAAGTTTCAGGAAATTTATCTCAAGTTTTTTCTAGAAGTCTGCTCGTCAAATTCTTTTAAATGATTTTCCTTGCTGAAGAATAATACAAACCCTCATCTGTTGCACTGGTTTTCCCGCATTGGATTTTTCCAGGGACAATTGTCCAAAAATAATTGTGTTCATGTGATTGTTTCTATTGCATTATATGTGTTATGTTCTATTTTCTGCTTATGGCTAAGTGAATACTGCAGTTGTGTTTATTTCAGAATTTACTGAAGAATCTATAAATAACTTCTCATAAAATAAGTAGGCGAAATAAATTTATCACTGCAGTAGTGTTTCAGTTTGAAAATTTCACATTATCAAGAATTGAAGGAATGGGAAATAGACAGAGGAATGTTAACTATTGCATAATATTGGAAAGGCACAAGAGAGTCCAATATGTGGATAAAGTGGAAGCCAAAATATCAATGGGATTATCGTAGGAACTAGGAAGCCTTGGAGGAACTATGTTCAAAACTTCAAGAGCGACCAATTAAATTTCAGAGGGGTCCTGATAAAATTAGATGGGGCTATAAAACAAAGGGAAATGTTAACATCAAAGAGGCATACAACTTAGTAATTGGATATGCAAATCTCCCAAAGGACCAACTTTGGAAAAAAATAGAACCTGAAACATTAGCCCAACATCACTACATTCCTTAGTCCTTTGGGTCACCGCAGGAAGCTCACATGGGACAAACTTCAGAGAAAATGTTTCCAACGGCCCTCTAGGTGCCCCCTATTCAAAAGGGAGGAAGAAACATTGAACCACCTCATGGATGAATTTTCCTATGTCACAAGCTTGTGGGATAAAGGATCTAACTTTTTCCATAAATATAAAAAAGCTCGTGGAAACATAATTACCACTACCTTAGAATGGGGGGACAAAAGGTACCAAAATTAAATCATTAATCAAGCTTGGAATCTTTCTCTAGGTTTCATCTTATGGGAGACTTTAAAGGAAAGGAATAGAACAATTTTTTCATGGCACTAAACAATCCATTGTGGATGCCTCACAGAGAATTACAGCGAACATCAAGGAAATCATTCTTATTGGTAACTAGTTCTCTCAGGATTGCCAAGGAAGCCTAGAAGAAGAAGGCATTGTATGAGCTCTCAATCTTCATCTCTCTCATGCTTTGCCACCAAGGGCCGAACTCACTTAGCCTATGATAGCCCTGCGAAATGATTTCCCCCCACATTGGGAAGCTTCATATTCAATTTTTTTATGGGGCATCTAAGGGAAACCCTGGACCTGCAAGCTTCGGGAAGTAATTCACAAGTCACAAGGATAGGCCCTTCACATCTTTGCAGTATCAATGGGTATCGACAACAACAATGTTTTCGAGTCGTTTGCCTTTGAGAAAGGATTAACTAATATCTTCATAAAAGGAGACTCCCTACTCACCATACAAATGGTCCAAAAACTTCAAACTAGATAGCACCCAACCAAAATTTCGAAGGTTAACGAAATTGGAGGGAGGTTTGGAAAGAGTGAATAAGATGTTATTCAAAATACCAATGATCATTCCTTCCCGCATTCATAGAATAGGTAACAAAGTGGCAGACAAATTATCAAATGTGGGAGTCTCGATGGAAGCTCAAGTCTTGGACCTTCCCTAGGACGACTTTCATATGGAACCTCTTCAATGAGTTGATAAATGCATATTTCCCCTCCCCCATTTCAAGTGAGAAATTTCCACAAACCATATGCTGATACGAGAGGGGACAAGTGTCCAAATCCATCGTTGACTAGAAGGCAAAGGTGTTTATGGTAAGAAGTATGAGGTCTCATCGAACTTAGTCAATTCGCGTGGTACTTGGTTTGCAGTGGAGGTTGTAGGGCCCTTGTCAACAAGAAGCAACCTCGTAATCAATATTTGTGATAGTGTCATAATGGGAGATGATGCCATGGATACAATGGAGTAATGCCACCACCGTTGTAATCACAATGATAGCAGGTTAGTTGGGGATGTATTCATCGATATTGTGTTTTTTTTCCTTCAGAAGGAATGGTATGTTTGGAAATTTTGTTTACCAGTGGAGAGAAAGAAAGTTTCGAAGCAGCTACGCGCTCCATGTAGGTAACCTCCCATGTTTCTTTGGTTTCCTTCACTAGCTATTTCATATTTGGATAGGGGTTCATACATTTTGGCACAATAGTTTATATGCAGTGTTGGGGAACCCCTCTGTCACTACTACACTAGATAATTTGAAGTAATATATAGCAGTTGGTCTGTTGAAGTGTGTATCCTATGTTCTCCCCTCTCTATCCTGGTTTCTCCCTCGTTCATCCTATTCGAGCTCAATTTGTGTTTAGTAACAGTGGTAGTGACACCTAAACACAAGTTTGTGAGCCGAATCAACAATCTGGGGAGCTACTCATTTTGATTTAGTTTGTTGACATGTTGCTTTTTCACAATGGCTAAGGGATGTTGTGATGGAAGCAACTACGTTGCCAATTGAGGTGGTGAGGGGGTGGCGGCCTTGGCCAATGTGGCATTGCATAAGCCCCAACCTCTTGTGCACATTCCGCAGCAGAGGAAACCGCGAGTAGGTACCATTGATGTACCCCACCAATTGTCTAAAGAGAATTGACCAAAGTTGAGGAGGAAGTTGGATTAAGATGTAGGAATTTTTCGAATGTGGAGATGCTAGCTGAATATGGGGACTAGGTGCGAACATCAATTGCACACATACCCGACAGACTCGATACCTCTGTGCAACTGAAATTTACTGGTAAATGAAGACATTTATGGGAAAAGTTATGCAGGAAAAAGGTGCAAGACAACAAAAGACTCACATCCAACTTGAGGACATTCAAAGGCCACTGAACAAACTTGATCAAAAACCCAACATCCTAGCAAAGCACCTACTAACAATGTGTTGACAAAGATAAAATGAAAGATGGACACCCGGAGACCATCCAGGTGGATTCAACCACCAATTAACTATATTCATGGATGACCTGATGTATATACTTGTTACTTATGTTGTCTTTGGTTATCTCTATCACTATTCATCTTATGTTTATTTATGATATAGTAGAAGTAGGTTATAAGTGCAATCTGCCCCATTTTGTAATGTAACTACATTTTGGATAGGCAGACATGGTATTCACCTGTCAAAATGGCTTATGTTGTGCTACTAGATTGGTTTCCCTAGAGGCGGGCCAATAGCAACAACATAATAAATGAGGGATGTAATTTCGATTCCCTTAAGTAATACACAAGACCCTAACTTACCAAAAACAAAAATGTTAAATTGAATTTCATTCTTAGTCAAAGCTTATTTAGTGATTTAATTAACATGCATACTTTGCTTATAAATGTCAGTTTGGATTTCAGAGCCTATGATTAGCATTCATAGTTACTCATTTGAATCTCAAACTTAAAGTTCATATAAGATTTCACAGAAAAATCATTTTTAATTAAGCTTATTATTGATTAAAAGTGACAAATTATGAAACATTTTTTAGCTTAATCCTTTCACTTGAGAGTGTGCTTCATCACTTTATGAATCCTAGATTAATATAATGACATCTTAATTTATGCAAGTAAATTAGTCCTAACAACTTTGATTGTTGATCCATGTGAGATTTTAATGCTTGATTGATGCATTGATCCATATTAAGCTGTTAGGGGATAAAAAACTATAGTGCCCCCCTTGTCTCCTAAATACCCCTATGTTAAGTTATATGGCCTTTTTAGCCCACCAATCCACTCTTAAATTCAAATCTATTCTCATGGAAGAAAGAGGTTTTAGAGAAGAAGCTAAACCTCTTTTTTAATTCGAGCAATAATGGTTGCTAATTTGATATTTATTGATGTAATTTTGCCTAGCATAGATTTGATGTCTTTTTCAAGTAGATTTTTTACTCCAACAAATACACAATCCGCAAATTTACATACTTTACTAAATTTTACATATTTTTGAACATGCAAATCAACTACAAAAACCACCAAATTTATCTTAAAGATTTCTGATATGTCATTTTGTCTTAATTGCACATAACTCTAAACATGTATATCAACTACATAAACCCGTGAACCTATCTTAAAAAATTCTTACGTGCAATTTTTTTCTTAATTAGACATAACTCCAAACATACACATATCAACCACATAAACCACTAAATTTATCTTAAAATACATATCTACATAGATTCCTAAACTTACCTTAAAATGCATAACAATTACTAAAATCCTAAATTTATCTCAAACAATTATCCTTAATATTTCAAAAACTTTAATCATCCTTGATTACCACTAAAAAAACAACTTTACTTGTCTCTTGACACCACTAAAAACAAGTATGACACTTTTTTTCAAAACCTTTATCCAACACATCACTTAAAATATCTTTAATTTACCATTCAATATTTCGAAAAACTTTATCCATTAGGCATCACTCTTACACTACTAAAAACAAGTATAAACAAGTTTGACACTTTTTTTTAAAGCCTTTATCCTACACATCACTTAAACTAACTTACCATTCAATATTTCCAAAAAATTTATCCCTTAGGCATCACTAAACAATCTTACCATTCAATATATACAATCTTTCCATTCAATATTTCCAAAAACTTTATCCCTTAGGCATCACTCTTGGCACCACTATAATTAACAATTTTTCAAAAACATTTATTCTCCGTTTGCATCGCTAAAGACAAGTATAGTAGTATGTTAATTTAGACTTATAATATTTATATCTTGTTATATTTATTCAAGGGGATCATATTTCATTAGCTTACTAGCAAAGCCATCGAGAATGTCGAGGAGAATTGACAACCATTAAGAGTGTCAAGGAGAATTGAGGAGAATTGACCCCGTGACCTCCCATTAGCCAGATACTTTGGCAACAAAAACTCGACCAATTGAATTACCCCTCAAAATTATTTATCCATTAAATTTACTAAATGTAAATAAAACAATATTAACTTAGCCAATTGTATTAATTTTATTAATTTTATTTTCATATTAAAAGTACTATTTTATGTTCCAATAATTTTATAGCCCTTTTCCAAATCCAATTTAATAGTTATTATAAACTAATAATCATTATCACACTTTTTCACATTAAAAATAGAGACAACTTAACATTTCATGATCTCCCATATTCTCGATATTATTATATTATAACATGCTTGTCACTTAATTCTCGATATTATTATATTATAACATGCTTGTCACTTTCATGATGGCTAAAACCATTAGCAATGGTATTACCAACTACTTTTAAATACTAATGATATTTCAAACACAGTCCAAAAGAAAGAGTATTATAATAGTTTTGCCAACCTGCTTCGAATTTGACAGGGCATAGATTTCCGTTGTTAACCATGGAAACTTCTACCTAATTCCAATTATCAATTTGCCTCAGACACTTCACCCAAAGCTAACAATCAATTTGCCTTCATTGGTACTTTCAAAGACTTCTTCCAAAGAAGAAAGATATCTAATATTATCTGTCACTTCTTCGAGGATACCTCTATTTTACTTCCATTTCTCTGCCACTTCTTCGAAGATACCTCTATAATAATACCTCTGTCACTTCTTTGAGAATACCTCTATAATACTTCCATTTATGTGCACCATGAATTGTCACTTCATTTTTCCCACTTCGAATAGTCTTTTCCTTTTCCTTTCAAATGTTGTTTCTCCATCTACGATCCCAGCATGGCCGGAGCATTCCACAACAAAAGTTATCTATCAATCCTGGTGTGAACCTGATTTTACCAGATAGGCATTGGAAGAGACTAAAAACACCTGCGTTGTTGGTCATTGATACCTCTATAATACACTAGTGTTATTCATTGGAACTATTCTCTTAAAAACTTATAATAACTTCTTCAAACCCTCTTCTTCCAAAGACGAGGCAAGGAATCAGGGACATCTGTCAATTCATTTCCTTGATGACACCACTTTAATAACCAATGAATGCCATCAATTAGCTCAAAAAATTAGAGAAATTTGAAAAACAGTACTATTGTACCTTTGCCTACCTGCTTCAAATTTAACAAGGACATTCTACTTAAGTCTAACAACCAATTTGCCTTGACAGAAGATGTAGCTAGAGTATTCTTCAAAACTATTTTTCATCCATATTAATAATATCTTCTCGCAAAACACAATAAACATAGCTTTGCCTACCTGCTTCAAATTTAACGAGAGATTGTTAACAATAGATACTTGTACTTAAGTATAATAATCAATTTAATCAATCTTCCTTGACAACAGATCTAGCTATAGCCTTCTTCAGAACAGTTTTCATCCATATTAATAATATCTTCTTACAAAACACATGAAACAAAGGATCACTCTCCAACCTCGTCAATTATTATTTTACCAAAATTCTAAAATTTCAAACCCGTATACAATAGTGACTTCGTTCAAAGTACGTTAAGCAGCTTGGTGTCTCTCTTCCTGCAGTTCCCATTGACCTTTCCGCTCTAACTAATTCACTCTTCAGATTTCTAGAAAACATATTATTCTTGTGAAATTAAGACCACGCAGCAGTACAGCAAACTGAAGTCTTTAATATATATAACACACCAAATCAGAAGAGCAATCAATAAGATAAGGATGGACATAATAAATCAGCATCAACATACAATTCTGCAGATTCAACTCTGTTTATAACTTTATGATCCATTACAAATACATATTTACTCCACTGTAATTAATAAATAAACTGCATAACATGGCGAGGGAGCTAGAAGTCCTATGCTTTTAACATCAACTGAATCCCAACGAAGACAACCGATTCCCCATATCTTTGATGCAATGGTTTTGGAGGTATCTAGAAGCAGAAGCTTTGTCACACTAGTCAACAAATAAAGCTATAAACTTGTCAATGGTTTCGGTAAAACAAGCCACAAAATATAATGGGACTGAGAAAACTTTTGATATGTAATCATTAAATTACAAAGTGTGATCAGAGACAATAACATGCATACTAATCACCCAGACATGTTCCCCAAAAACACATCAAGACATTCTTTAAACATCATATAGGCACACAACATCATCCCTGTTGCACTCTAAAAAATGCTTTTGGAATATGTTTCACACGTCTAAGGACAAAAATCACTTTCAGTATAAACGACACTAAAGATATAACACATCAAACATGAAAATAAACACAAGGGCGAGGATCATGTTTCCAAGTTTATCAAAGCAAATAAATCAACAAACTAGTTTTCATTCAACTATCTTGGTTTCATTGCATCAGATAACTTTGGAGACCATAACTACGAAAATATTTTCGAAAAGGCAATGAGAATTTGTTAGAAAAAACCCTAATACAAACCAGTCACTATAGAAGGAAATAAAATAAAATAACTTAGGGTTATGGCAGAATACGATGCTATAGCCAATTTTTACAATTATACAAGGTTAAGCTAAACATATAATAAATGAATGTATATTGACAATGTAAACATGTAGTCCAATGGACTACTGCCATCTTACGTGGCATGATGCTTCCTATTAAAGGTGGAAAATGAAAGCTGCATTTGATCTCGAAAATTCAGCATTTCCAAAAGATCAGTGTAGAGTCAGCTATGTTGCAATCTCAGAACATCTGAGTGCAGAAAGAAAATGCAATGCGATCACAACATGTGATCCAAAGAACTTGCCTCTTGTGAGCTGTTATGGCCAACAACGCACAGGAAAAAAGAATATGTTTATATAACTAAAATATTCACACGTGGAGTCAACTTTCTTGTTCTTAGATTAACCACTTTAAGGTCATTCTGATGGTTTCATATTTGCTAAATAACGGTCCATTATCTGAGACACAACCTCGAGAAATATTTCCTCACTGGATGCAGGAAGTACTGCTTCTTGAGCCTCCTCTAAGATATCTTCAAGGTCAGATGACTTGTTGAGAGAATCCCTACACATGATGAGTGCAATCTCATATGGGGTAAGGCCAACAGCTGCACCCTTCTTCAATAACATTGTAGAAATTCGAAGTACACGTGAACATTCCAGAGATAAATTCCAACCGAGAGACTTGAGCAGTTCAATATCCTTATCTGCATCCAAAGACTCTATGTATTGAAGAGTCTCAGGCTTGTATGGTTGTCTTGCCTGAGGCCAATATAACCACTCAAAGGTGCAATCCTCAAACTGCAATATAGCCAGAAGTAATATTATTATCATCGAATTGATGGCGTTAAACAATAAACGGAGAGCACCACTTAAATGGGCAACCCACAAAAATGGTTTTCAACAAATTCATCGTCAAACTATTGAATGTTTCCTAGGTCATGATAAAAGCAATTTGAATAAAGAGAAAAGGAATAGTAAATTCAACTTCGAGAAATTACAAAGTTAATTCATAAGAAAATCAGAAGTCACGGACATGTTTTCTTGTGGGACTCAATTTTATCCCTGTGTGCATTTCTTTGAATGAATAAGACCTTTATTGTAAAAATATAAAACTAGCACATAGAAGATCCTTGTAATCAAGCAATGATAAACCGTACCTTCATTCCTTGCGAAAATTGAAAGAATTGAAACAGCATTTTAAGTTTAGAGAACTCACGTTTTCTGGCAGACAATATCCGTGATCGATTGGAATAAGCTGGATTGATGATTGATCCCCTCGTTTGCAAACTAAGATATTCCCACCATGCCTATCTGCATTTGCCAAACGCATGTCCAACACAGTAATCTTGTGCACATCCTCCACAGGAAATGCAGCTGGACCCATGTCTTCACAGTTGCTGTAGCTTTCCACAAACTTTTGTAGAGAACCTATCTTTGGCTCTTGACTGAACTTACCAAAACCTGCTGAAAGGTGAAATGCACTATGCGAGCACTTAATCATCATTGTAGGAGGAACCCCTGCAAAGCCAACTTCATCACCAACCAATGATCGAGGACCATCAATTGGATGATCTAATATGTAGGCTGCAACCTCCCTGTACGCACCCTCACCTACTCTAGTGCCTTTCTTTAATCCCTCTCCATTCAAGGATATAGGTAGACCCCTCGGGTTATTTATGGCCATAGGTTCCTCGTCAATTGGCTTGAATACACCAATATACTTCATTCCCGTTGAATCTTGCATAAAATATGCTCCTCCAGATCCCTCTTTGGATCGAATCGGAGAATGTCCACATTCCAAACCCTCTCTCATGTCTTTAATCATTTTATGAAAAGTTGCATCTAATTTATGACTGGAGCTAGCTGTTACAGGTTCTAGTACACATCGACTTGTAGGACATCCTGTATCAATCCTCTGGTATTTTATCACATTAGCATCATCATAACTATTGTGTTTTTCTGGCAGTGGCAGTGGCAGTGGCATGGGTGGCCTCACTGCTACCTGCATTGACGATTTCTCTTGGACAACATGATCACGTTGGATCTCATATTTTTTTATACCCGGTTCATCAGAGGTAGCAACAGAGAGCTCCACATCTTTTCCAATCGGTTTTGCCCTAACCTTGGCACTTTTCCTCACAAACAAATGAACAACAGCAGCATCATTTTCCAAGGTCAAATCATCTACTAACCTCTCGTCCTCAAGCTGCTTCCCTTTGAAAACCAGCTCCTGTTCCTCCAAACAGAGGCTCTTTTCTCTCTGTGCAATCCGCTGCTTTAACTCTCCAATATTGCGTTTCCTTTCCAGCTGAAATGTAAGCTCCTTTCCATCGACTGTCTTCACAGTCACAACCTGAAGATCGGAAAGACGGAGAACCAGATGCAACACATTCCCATCGGTGACGCCGTAATCCTTGATTAAGCTGTTACTCCTAGACAACTCCCTCCCCCCATACACTAGCTTCTGCTGTTTGACATAAAAACCCTTGTACGCTTGAATCTTCATTTTCACAGAAGCTATTGTATCCGAGGCCAGAACCCTCAGAGGTTCGAAAGAGTTTTCAGTTGACAAGTAAATCTGTATCCCATCTGACAGAAATCCATGACATTGCCTGCTGCCATGGCACAAGGATTGGGGAGAAAAAATGCAGTCTTCTTTCACAGGGCTCAGAACTACCCCAGAGGTCGCCATGTTTTAAATTACTAAAAAGGAAAAGATATAGGTACAATTGTTCAGATATTATATACACAAGTGAACAGAGAAATGATCCTTCGAGATGGAGGACCTTCTCTGTTACCCGCAAGCCAAACCCTACACTTGAAGGAACCTAATTAGAGGGTTATTCATTCAATGGTCACTCTGCTTGGTTCTCATCGATAATCCCTTAATAAATAACTGCGTCAGACGAGATATATACACATACATAGTCACCCAAGAGCCGTGATGCCCTTCACCGATACACTGAAGGCTTTCAGAAAATCCAGACACAAAATGTAACAATTTCTCCCTTTCAGATCCCCATAATCTTTCAACACAAAGAAAACGGCACCGATAAACCAAAAAGAACAAGAACGTACCGTTAGAGAGCAAAGAGAGGGCAAAGACTGTCGCTGTGATTCCTGCAACTATTTCTTCTTCCTCTGTCTTCGGTATCTCTTCTCATTGCATTGTGTTGTGTTTGTGGCGTCTCAGCGCTCCTATAAACGGCCCCAAATGAAGACCGTCAATTTTAACGATAAATGACGTGGATGAGTAACGGAGCGAGCTCCTGGACTGTTTGAATTCTTGACGTGGAGGCTCATCTTGAAGCTTTACTTGCATCCCACACAATCATTATTCCGTGCGATGGGAGAGGAAGGGACTTTCTCGGAAGGTGAGAGGAAGCATGGTAGAAGGAACGGATGGAACTTCAACTTTGACTTCAATAGCTCATTCCAGTAGGTACTTTGACCTTAAACGCCTATTTGTGTATTTCATTTGGCTTTTTTTTTCAAAGTGTTTTGGAGTTCTAGCTCTTCTAGGCTAGGCTAGGCTAGGCTAAGGAGGTTTTGGTTAAATTTGGTCAAATTTGGCATTGGGCAGTTTTTATTAGATTTGTTTAATTTTTTTTAATGTATAAATAGATTTAACATATTCGAAAGTTATATTCTATATGTTTGGAGTTTTTTTAGTGTATTACATTAAGAGTGTTCAAAAAAATTATTCAGAGTGATTAATCTATATATATGTAGTTAAAAAAAGATTTTAAATAACAATAATTAAGATGACAAAAAAAAATCCCTTGATTTCTAGTCAAAATTTTAAAAATGTAGAATGTTTAGGCAATGCACTTACAAAGCCCTATAACACTTGGATTGTGTAATCATTGGGGCATTTGAATTATTCAGAATTCACGAATCAAACTTGTAATTCCAACAAATTCCTACTTAATTATGAGAATATTTAATTGGAAAATATGCCCAAAAAACCTCTAAAACATAGAATAGTTAAACTAAGGTAATGTATGAAATTGTTGTTAATCAATATGTACAAACATGTTAATCAAGGTTATGAATATGTATGGATATTTTAATTAATCAATCAATCTAATTAATATGTGATTTACTTTTTGTAATTGGAATTTGGTGATATAATTTTAAGTAAAATTGTGATTATTTTTATTTAAAATGTGTTTTTGAATAAACCAGCATAGATTCATGTTAAGTACGGATTTAATATGAGCTGAGAGGGGTCAAATTTCTTCACGTGCAAACTTCTTTAGAGTGCAAAATATAAAGTGTTATTTTTCATTATTTAAATTGTATTTTTGAATGCTAAATAGAGTATATATAGAACCTAGTTGTCTTTAGTGAGACTTTTTGGAAGCTTTTCCGGTGGGTTTTTCAGTCTAGTTTCTCTAAAATCCTACAGGAATTTTTTGAAATCACAAGTTTGATGGGTAACACCTACGCAATAGAAGTGTTCCAGGGGATTTTTAGGGTGTTGAATCCATCTATACAGTAAAAATAACCAGTTTAAATAATGCAAATCAAGATTCCACCTCAATTTTTTCCCTCGGATTCCCACACCTAAAAGTCCAAAAAGTTGTACTAAAGACAACATAACTGAGTTGTCTTTAGTGAGACTTTTTGGAAGTTTAACCATAAAAACTTAATTTTTTCATGATACATATATAATTTTTTTAAAATGATATGTAATTGAAATTGAAATATTTTACATAACATGTACATGGTGACATTCCATCACTCAAATTAAAAAAGTTTTTTTATTATTAATATATTTTTAAGTATATGTGAATATTAAGTCGTATTAAAATATTTTATTGATAACTCACATTGAATATTTTTTAATATACAACATTAAAATATTTTATGTTAGATCTGAGACTTTTGTGATCCATAGAATAGATAAATGTATTTTCGGATTAATCACATTATTAGGATTTGGAATAAAACATTTATCTAAAATATTTATTTTTAACAATTTTTTTTTCTATATATAGATATATATATAAAGTTGATATAGACATATATTAGTTAACATAGATTTTTAAATAGTTTATTTAAATTTCTTGTTAAAATATTTTTGAACAGTATAAGATTTAAGCATCTTACTTACACATTTTTTTTTCTTCTAATTACTATACAACATATTCATTTTTTTATAGCCTACATTAATTTTCTATTTAGAACATAATTTTTGTTTTTTGTTTTTATTTTAAAGGGGAACAAAGGGACACACAAACTTACACATCCCCTCATACTGGGCTATAGAATGAGCCTCTCTGCTCAATAAATAGTTTTAAAACTTTTTAGTTTCACAAATTACACAACTCAAACTTATAATTCTAAAAAATTTGTATTAAAATTTAATAAAATCAATAAAAAAAAAAAAAAAATATATATATATATATATATATATATATATCCAATTATATAAATAAAGATGATGGTTAGCATCCACAAAGATCAATATGGTCTATCGGACCTTAAGAAGGTAAGCGATTAACTGAGGCCCTTTATGATAAAAAAGAAGTGAGATTAATTTGATATAAAATATCAAATTTAAAACACATAAAAATATGTCCCTAGATTTGGGTGCTCTACGAGAGATTGACACGACTCCTCAGACAAAATGGCGACACTCCCCACCTAGCATGGGTCTTCCTCCAAGTGGCATCAATGAGTCTTAAATTCATCACCGATCAAATTATGGCCTCGTACCCCAATCCGACTTTCCTACATGTCAATCCTGGGCTACAATTCTCTGCTCTATGGTCTCCTAGCAGTTTATTCCTCTAGTTATCTTGCTCATGCCCTCCTCTGCTTCCTCTGACTCCTACTCTGCATCTCCTGACCTATGTCACCTTGCCATGAATCGCGACAGAGGTCGTGTTCGTCGTCCCAATAGGGGGAGGGGTCGTGGACGTCCCTCCACCACCTTCGATGAGTCCTTTGTTGCAACTATGTTTGATTATGGAATTCCAACCCACATTAGGCGTCAGGTACTATATTTAGAGGAGGAAGAAACGAGTCGAGGTCGGTCGACACTCTGGAATCTCTGCAAGCTTCTTGCTCACCGGCTCAAGGAGAGGGAGCAGAGGAAATTGAGAGCTAAAGGGTGGATTGTTGAGCTCTTTGCCTTACATAGGCACTCCTCCTTTTACCTCAAGTGTCTGGCCATGGATTTGAAAATCGATTTTCCTCCAAACATGCCATCTCCCTCCTCTCATATTGTCTTGCCTTCGCACTCCCCTCTTGTGGGCTCATCTTCTCCTCCCATCATCCGAGCTCCAATGGTTGACCCCCCTCCTCCCCACATTCTATTTCCCCTTGTTGTTGATGCGCCCCCCCCACCCCCTCGTCCTAGCCCCTATGGGTGTTATATTCTTGAAGAAGTTCCAGGTGACTTAGATTGCACACAAGTTCAGGGGAGTGCTCAGGTGCATGGTGGCTCCAACGTGGTCTCAATGCAACTCCAATATGGCCCCTCTAAAAGCAAACATTAGCTTATCGAATTCCATGGTGCGCTTTCAAGTTGGTTACTCTTGTCATTTTGGCTCAGTTTGCAAGCTATTGGCACAAAGCCACTAGGCTCATTGTTTCGAATTTTGATTTTTTTCAACTCTCTTCCAAATGTAAACTATTTAAAATATTCTGGCTCTGGTTTCCTAGTGCAAGGGTAAAGAATTTTTAGGCTTTATCTCTAGTTTAATATTATAATAACAATAATAATAAAATAATTTTACTAATAAATATATATTATAAAAATAAAAAATTTCTCTATCCTCAATATATTTTTATATTTTTAAACATATAATATTTTCTCTATCATCTATAATTTTTTATATTTTTAAACATAAATAAAAAACACTTTTTCTAGCATCCTAAACAACAAATTATGTTACTTTTGACCACGACCAAACAAACAATATTATTTTAAGGAGTTGTCATTATTGGGGCTTTTTGGTGTTTGATTTTTTGGTTGGAATAATGCTGAAAATTTTGAGGTGAAATCTTGATTTGTGTTATTTAAATTGGTTTTTTTACTACATATATGGATTCAACACCATGAAAAACTCCTAGGGAACTTCAATTGTATAGAGTTTACCCATCAAACTTAGAGTATAACCATATAATTTGAGTGGGTGTAATGGTTAAAAGCATATGTTTTCTCATAAGAGGTCATAGGTTCAAAACTAGAAGGGGGAAGAGTATGTATGCTTTAGTATACTTAGCAATCACTGCACAAAAAGCTCGTTCACCTCAAAAGTTGCCTTAAACACAACTCATTCACCTCAAAATTTTCAGCCCCAAAAAATCCACAAAAACTCCAAAAAATCTCATTAAACACAACTCCATAACATATTGTTTTACTATACAATTGAATTTATAAATACATTTGGAAAGAAAATACATAATTTTTTTTATTTAATATAAAATTTAATTTAATATTTTAAATAATAATAATAATTAAATTTATAACAAAATTTTACCATATTGAAAATAAAATTTTACTCGGCTGTTTTGAAATAAATAAAGAATGTTGTATTTCAAAAGTTGGAATTAATATTTGTATTTAATAAATCAAAATTCTTACCATAAAATTTAAAATTCAATATGTATGATGACTTTTAAAGATTATCGACCTCGATATTCTACAAAAAGTTAATATTGGTTGAAAAGGCGCAAAGTAAAATTATATAAATGAGAATTAAAACGCGTACTGATAACCATTTCAAGTCCGAGATTTCCCAGAAAAAATGAGAGGAAAATATTCCCACATTTTTGTATTTATATGGAATTTTACATTTATGGGAATTAAGTTTCAAACGGGTGGACTCGTATTGACAAATTGTGATTCACATTGCGGACCCCCAATTCAAAGGTGTCCTCCACTCAAAGGTGTCGTGTCCGGAAGAAGTGCCTATTACTTGGTGACATATCTTCTTTCTAAGATTTTCATAAAGGGATTTTAAATTTTCAAAAAATATTCGGAAATCATGGGTTTTGCTATTTCTATTGAGATAACGTGTTGAATTTAGTCAATTGAGTATATCTCACCGTTTAGGAGGGTTTAATGATATCTCCACACCGTTTTTATTAACATGTTTATGTATGATTATCTTGATTAATGAAAAACTATGGATGAAACATGGGTTTTGCTATTTTCATTGAGATAATGTATTTATAGATATGAAAAAAAAAATTACAAAATTATATTTATATTGGAAAAATTTGGAACATAACCATATAAATAATTAAAAGAATTATGTGTTAACGATGAATTTATTAAATTTTGTGTATATTTTATTTATTAAATGATAAGAAACTAGTTTGTATTTTTGTTGTCTCTGTTCTAATAACACTTTGAATCCCTCTCCTTTGGCCAAGGTAACTTTTCCTTACATTCAAGGCGTTACTAATCATCTTTCCATAATTCTTTCTAAAATGAATATTAAAACTTTCTTCAAGCCCTAGAGAACCTTTAAAACCTTCTTCAAGCCCCAGAGAACCTAAGCCACCTCTTCAAGTCAGCCAAACACAAGTCTAATCCTATGTCAAGGTCTGCAGTCTATGAGATCCTTTGCTCCTATGGTAAATCTTACATAGGTCAAACTAGTCGTCCCTTCAAAACTCGGTTAAAAGAACATATCACTCGCACCACCCATAACCGTATTGCAAAATTTGCCATCGTCGAGCACTCTCATTCTTCCAAGCATCTTATTTGTTTTGATAAATCCAAAATCCTTGATTCCGCTCCCTTTCATTCCACTCGAATCATTCGCGAAGCCCTTGAAATTGAAAAGCATCCCAGTAACTTCAACCGCGACAATGGGTAATCATCTAAGTGGTTCCTGGAAACCCACGGTCCTCTTCCTCTCCTCCAAACGCCCTCCCTCTAATACTGATTCTAGCCCTTCCTAACCATTCTTTATCTACCACCACCCCCCTCTTTTCGTCAATTTTGATTAATCTCTTTCTCCCCCAATATTATTCCCTTATTTATCTAAATTAATCACCCTTCTTCATTATCATTCTCTACCGCTGATCCCTTTCTTCTTTGTCATTTTATCTATCCTATCATTCATTTAAAATTTTATTTCATTATTTAATACATATTTGAAATTTGGTTTTTCTTTAATTTAACTTAATTTTAAATTATTATTAAAATTTTAAATAAATCAATTTGTAAATTAATATTCAAAAAATTTCCAAATCTTTAATTTGACTTAACCCAATTTCAAATTATACCCCCTCATTTATTCTAATCTTACCAATTAAATTTTTAATAGTTTTATAACAATTTCTATAACGGCTAATTCAATTTTAATTTAAAATTCAATCCATTGAATTAGTTTAACAGTTATTTAATTTATTATTATCATTTTCTCCCCAACGGCTAAATTTGACTTCCACCTACTTCGTTGATTTTTAACGGCTAGATTCTCTCGTATATATTCTTTTAGTGTCTGCACTCTTCCTATCTAAAGCTTAGCTTCTTCCTCCTAAAGATGGGTGAAGTGTTCACCCGAAACGTCGGGCTCGTCAATCACATTACACAGGATTCCAGAAGTTCCAACCTACATTATGTATTTCACTGTGGAAATGTTCACGCCTTAACTTGTCGTATATTAGGAAATCCCCAATGGAAGTGACTCTTGTGCAATCTAAGAGAGGGACGATGGATGTGACTTGGTTTCATGTAAACCACCCTCTCCACATGTCACCAACCCTACGGAATATTAATTATCAACATCATTCAAGATGTTAGCCATCGTGCACTATGGCCTGCGTTAAGCACACCTATGTTGGAAAATCCAGAGACTTCCTTGCTAATGTTATTGCTTGGTTTATGGACATGGTTTCCATTCTTGTTCTAGCATTGTCCACCATGTTATTCCCCCCTCTCATCATTCCTCTCGGTCGTGACACTCCTTGATCTCGATTTATGCAGGAACGCAACATAATACAGAAATAACCATAAACATAGAAATACAGTGGAAATAAGGCTTCATTTCATTAATATAAAATCACAGAAATATGCTTACAAACATTATGGAAATAAAATAGCTACGGTGCTAGTAGAAAATCTTTGAGAAGAGATGTGGCGGCTACAGACCTTTGAACTGTGTTACAATGAGGCTCGAGGGCCTATTTATTATGGAGAAACAATAGAGAACTCTAAATGTCCAAAAACCTAACCCTAGGAGATGAAGCGCCAAAACTATGGGCCCCATTTTGGTAAATTGGTGTTTCAACTTTCCAGGGACGTAACTTCAGCATACTATCTCTGTTTGGGACTTCAAAACGGCTCCGGAAGTTCAGGACCCGAAAAACTTCTAAAAATAGTAAGTTGTGAAAAAAAACTGAAAGAGACAATGGTGGGGCCCCAAGTGGAATAGGCGGGTGGCCACCAATATCCACCTGGATCATTCCTCCCCCCTTAGGAAGCAACGGTCCCCATTACGTTGAGTTCCTCCATGAGATGAGGAAACTTCTGTTAAACTTAGTCCCTGGTGAACCACTTGCCTTGGTGCAGGAGTTGGCTAGCTTTGACAACTTGATACAGTTGGATCTTCTGTCAGTGGGTGTTCTTGATTTGCATGTCCATGATACAGTCTATGGTGGCCTATTCCATGCAGTCTGGGTTTAATTCTTTTGGTGTGAGTTCTTCTGCAATGTTAGAGGTGTCCAATAGAGGTGGGAAGTAGGGACGAAGGAGGTCTACATTGAATACTAGGTGCAGACCAAGGAATGGTGGAATATTGAGCTCGAAGGCATTGTTCCCTACAGCCTTGGTGATGGTGTACGACCCATATCAGAGCGGGCGAATCTTGTGATGAGGTCTAGTGAGGCGCTCCTTCTGCAAATGTAGCCACACTTTTTTGCCCACCTGGAAGTTGTGTGGCACCTGATGTTGATCATGTTGTTGCTTGTACTTAGCATTGGCTCTGTCCAATATGTCATGAACCTATTAGTGGATGTGCTGAATGCACTCAATGAAGTTGTTTGCTTTGTCAGCTTCAGACTGGACATGAGCCGAATCAGCCTGAGTAGCTGCAAATGGCATGGCTACGTCAATGGGACATAGTGGCTGGAATCCCAAGCCCACCTAAAAGAGGCGGTGGCTGGTAGAGTTATGGAGAGCCCGATTATAACTATGTTGTACATAGGGAAGGCTCTCATCCCATGTGCGTGGATGCTTTGAATTGTACATGCGTAGAATGTGTACAATCATCCTGCTGACGACTTTTGTCTGGCCATCAGTTTGGGGATGGAAAGCTGTGGACTTGGTGAGCTTGGTGTCCAACATTGACCAGAGGTTGGACCAAAATGTGCTGAGGAACCTGCTATTGCGATCTGATATGATAGACTATGGGATTCCAAAGTGCACCCACACTCGTTCAAAGAAGAGTTTAGCAGTGGCTTCTACTGTGATATTCTTCTTGCAGGTCGCCATAATGGCCATCTTTGAGAATCTATCGACGACCACGAAAACACAGTCGTTTCCATGCTTAGTAGAAGGAAGGCCTAACATGTAATCCATGGAGATGGATTCCCAAGGTCGACTAGGGGTAGGTAGCAGAGTATAGAGCCCTTTCTTCTTGACGGTCGGTTTGGAAATGGCGTAAGCAGTGCGGGATCTAATGTACTTGCCGACATCCTATAGAAGGTTCAGCCAATAGAAATACTCCTGCAGTACTGCCACTGTTTTCTCGACCTCAAAATGCCCAGCGACTTGACTATAGTGCGCTTCCCATATCATCTTGGCACGCTCGCTTGAAGAAACACAAAGGTGTCCCAGGTGACATAATAGTGCATCTTGGAGGTGAAAATTTGGAACTTGCATATCCCCCAAGAGTGCCTTGTATGTGTAGCTAAATTTTGGATCGCTCTTGTAGAGAAGCGGCCAATCAGAAGTCTCATGCCCACAAGAGTTGAGAACGGTGGTTATGGCCATGATCGGTGGTCGGCTGAGGCAATCTGCAACATTATTGGTGCTACCCTTCTTGTACTTGATGTTCAAATGAAATTGTTGCAGATATGTGGACCACTTCTGATGACGATCGCTCTGCAACTTCCCTTGTGTCTGTATGAACTGCAGGGGTTGGTGGTCTGTGTGGATGCTTGTCTCCTTCCCCAAAATGTAATGCTTCCATTGTCGACAAGCTTGCACAATGGAGTACATTTCTTTGTCATAAGTGGGATACTTTCGAACTGTGTCGGACAATGTCTCACTGTGATATGCCACTGGATGCCCCTATTGAGTAAGAACTACCCCAATAGCATAGTCAGAGGCATCTGTCTCGATCTCAAATGGTTGTTGCAAGTCTGGTAATGTGATCATTAGGGTATAACAGAGGCGATGTTTCAATTCTACGAACGCCTTCTGTTGAGATTCCGACCAACAGAATTTTTCTTTCGCTCCTCCCTTGGTGACTTGACTCAAGGGCCAAGTGATATGAGAGAATCCCAACACGAACTTGTGGTAGAAATTAGCAAGACCCAGAAAGCTGCGAAGCTCTGTTAGGGTGGTTGGGGCTGGCCAATCCCGAATGACTTGGATCTTGGCTGGATCCACATGCACCCCCCTTTCATCAATAATGTATCCCAGATATTGAACTTGGGTCATGCCAAAAGTGAACTTTTCCAAATTGGCACACAACTTGTGTTTCCGCAGTGTTTGGAGGACTTCTCGGATGTGGTGGAGGTGCTCTTCCCAAGTCTGGCTGAAGATCAGAATGTCATCCAAGTATACCACTACAAATGAGTTGGTGAATGGACACAAGATGTCATCCATCAACCTCATGAAGGTTGCGGGAGCATTTTTCAATCCGAAAGGCATGACGAGCCATTCGAAAAGGCCCTCCTTGGCTTTGAAGGCAGTCTTCCACACATCATAGGGTTCGATTGGTACCTGGTGATGCCCAGACTTCAAGTCGATCTTGCTGAAATATTTTTCCCTTTGAGTTGGTCCAAAAGGCCATCAATCCGTGGGATCGGGTACCTATTCCGAACAATGATCTTGTTCAGTGCCCAATAATCAATATAGAGTCTCCAATTCCCATCCTTCTTCTGTACCAACACGATCGAGCTCCCACAGGGTGATGAACTTGGGCGGATGTGACCTTTCTGCAGCAGCTCCTGAATCTGCCTCTTGATTTCATCATTCTCCAGAACAGAGCACCTATAGATCGGTCCATTGGGTAGCGGCGCACATGGGGTCAGGGCAATGGGGTGCTTGACCTGACAGTGTAGAGGCACCCCTGTGGGTGAGGTGAAGATGTTCCCGTACTCCTCCACAACCTTGTCCATTTGTTTTTGTCGTGCAGAGGAGCCATGGTTGGAGGTCGTGGCCACAGTCTTCTTCTTGCCCTGGGGGCGGATCATCAGGAAAACAAATTTCCTAGTTTGGGAAATGATCTTAGTGCATTGTTTTACAGTAACCAAAGAGATAGTTGGAGGCGGTGGTACCTCTGGTATCCTGTACAATTTATTTCCCAAAGTAACAATAACAGCGCGAGGTCGGGACTCATACATAGCATGTCGCTTCCACAAGTATGGTTGGCCTAATAATACATAAGAAACATCAATAGGAGCAATGTCACACAATACCTCATCCATGAAGGGCTTGATGCCATAGGGAAGGCGGCACTGCTCGCTGACGTAGAGATCCCGTCCTTGGTGAAGCCACCCGATGGTGTATGGTTGTGGGTGCGTTGTGGTCGGCAAGCCCAACCGCTTCACAACATCTGCTGAAATGAGGTTCTTCTGGCTCCCATTGTCGATTATGAACCGTAGCGGGGAACCCTTTACGCACATCTAGGAGTGGAAGAGACGCTCCTTTGGATCTTCTGGTTCCTCCTTCTGGATCTTTGTAGTGGCAACAATGGCATTGGGCTCCGCATCAATAATCTACTTCCCTTTGTCATTCACCTTGTCAGGTTCTGATTCAGAGTCGGAGCATGCATCTGATTCAGAAGCCCTCATCTCGGCCACCAGTGACTGCTTGGCTCGACACTCGTGTTGTGAGTGGAGCTCTTATGGAACTCAGACCACTTTCCCATGTCCTTCTTTGGCTTCGTGGTGTTGTTCTTTGCTTGTGTCTTTAGCAGGTTTTCTTGGGCCACCATGCCTTGGCTTTTTCCTTTGTTCTGCGGTTTGGGGCCACCTTTCCCTTGCTTTTGATTCGTAGATCCAAAGTCTCGCTTATTCTGTTTGAATTTCTGCTCAATCTTGGCAGCATACCAGTATGTCGTACCAAGTGAGGATATGTCAAGGAACTCCATTTCCTCCTGAATGTATCTGTGCAGACAACCACAATACTTTAGCACCAAATGTTTCTCTGAATCTTTGATACCCAACTTTGTGCGCAGGGTATGGAACATATTCGTTAGCTCATGCACGTCTTGATCCCTTTGTTGCCGCAACGTGGTCCATTGTATGTACTTGTCCTCATAGCTCCCCACGGGATAGTATTGTTCCTTGATGGCATCTCGGAAAGAATTCCAAGTGGGTACGGCTGAGAATAGAGAGGGTTCTGTCTCTTCCTTTTTCTCACAGTAGGTTTCCCACCAGTCCTTGACATGGGGGTGGCTTTGAGGAGTGCAAAAAGAATCTTCTCCCGGTTGGAAAAGTCATGAACCAAGAAATATCCTTCTAATAGATTCAACCATCTATCTACAGCATCTGCATCTATTTATTATGGAGAAACAATGGAGAACTCTAAACGTCCAAAAACCTAACCCTAGGAGATGAAGCGCCAAAACTGTGGGCTTCGTTTGGGTAAATTGGTGTTTCAACTTCCAGGGGACGTAACTTTAGCATACTATCTCTGTTTGGGGCTTCAAAATGGCTACGGAAGTTCAGGACCCGAAAAAATGCTAAAAATAGTAAGTTGTGAAAAAAATTGAAAGATACAATGGTGGGGCCCCAAGTGGAATAGGCAGGTGGCCACCAATATCCACCTGGATCACTCCTTCTCGGGCCCTCTTGCATGGTCGCCTCCCCGTGGCATCTCTCTTGCCTCTGCTGGTTCTCACAGGAGTGGAAGGTTTCCCATCAGATTCTTCGAACACCTCCCTCTCATGGCAGGATAACCTCTCCTTCTTTGGCTCTCACCTCCTACACCCTCCAACTCTAAAGTGTTCTCAAGTCAATTCACTTCATCCTCCCTCTAGTTGTTATGACCACGTAGCACGCTCGTTGATGCAGAGGAGGTGTTGTTCATGGAAATGTGGGATGATATTGTGGTTGATAACATGTCAAATCCTCATATTTCCACTATCAAACTCATACCCTATGAAATTCAAGTCAAAATCCATGCAAACGAAGAGGAGGTGCATCAAGAACAACAGGGGATGGTAGAGTCAAATATTATGGATGTGGTTGCAGCCTAGATTTCTACCAAATATTAGGGACCTACAAAATCATTATCTTTACACTATTAATCTTTATTGGCATGTTAACTTACTTCTCGGGAAGGTTCTTGTTGACAAGAGGGAAGCACAAGATAACCTCCTGCACAAGTTGGAGGAGTTGAAGTTATTAATTATGGATGTGGATGGTTGTCTGGCATGAATAGATATGGGATGACCTCCCAATCCCATTCTTCCACCTACAAGGGCACGAACCAATCCATCAATTTGGACACTTCCTTGTCTTCTTGATGCTCAGGTTTTTCAAGTTTGCAATTATGTTTTTTTCTTTTTCTTTTTTTTTGTTCATCTATTGTTTTCTCCTTGGGTTAGTTTTCCCCCTTTTGGGTAGTATTTTTTCCATTTAGCAAGACATTTTTAAAGTTGGACATGTGGGCATCCAAGACTATCCATATTTTTGTGTTCTTAATCATTGGTTTCCCCTTCCATGGGAAATAAAAGTTTGTCTAAAATATTTATATGTTGAGCGTGTTTCCCTCAATGATTTTTGGAGTATAGACCAACAATGCGTCTATATCTAGTTCAATTACCCTTGTGGAAGGCCAGAGACATACAATAACTCTAGTCAACTGTAAATTTCTATAATATCTATAGAAGCTTAAACTTACAAAAAAAAAAACCAAGCAATCTCATGGCTTTGATTGATTAAAACAAAAAGTGTAAAACAATTATAGTCCCTTTACATATGCATGTATATGTATGGAGATCAACATCAATAAGAGATCACCAAATAAGTTAATAATTCAAAGGAAAAACAACAACTAGACTCAGGAATTAGACTGTAATAACACAACTTTATAATGTTGGATTTGTTAACAAGCTAGACATTTGAAAGATTCATGTCCTCAAACATGATTTTATCTTAAATAAATAAAAGGACATAAATAAAACCTAAAGGATGGAAATCATTTAAACATTAGCGGTTGGTTCATTAAGAGGAACAAATGTGAAACAATAGCGAGCTACAGTTCCAAAGAAGGATACCAGTGGATTCCTAGAAGCACAGGTTAAGGAATCAACAACCTCTATAGTGGAAAGAGAAGAAGGTCAAAATACCTCGATGGTGGTAGTCATGAAGAATCCCTATCAAGGGAAACGAAGAAACACCATGAATCTAACAACTCTGATTCTAATAAGGCATTGGCACACCATCTAAATTCTAAATTGAATTTATCGTGTGAATCCTAACCATCATATTTCTGAATCTTTATTAAAGCCTCCATAGGGGGTGACACTAGGGTAAAAAAAGAAGGGAGAAAAAGGGAGTATCAAAGACTATTTTTCATTGGGATGAAAATGAAATTTACATTAATATGTAATATAAAATTTGTCAATGCAATATGCACATAAAAAGTGTAACTTTCATTAAATTTGGGAATAGAAATGGTGATTTTTTCTTTCAAATGATCCACGAATAAAATTATTTGAGTATAGTATTTTTTTTTCCATTAAATAAAATTATTAAAAAAAAAAACTTTAATTGAAATCACTTACTCTATTATTTTAGTAGAAATTTTAAAAAACTACAAGAATAATTTTGTTTAACCAAAGTTGGTTTATATGGAGAAAAAAAATACAAATTGCTACATATTATTATCTTTCAAAAATCAAATATATATCAAGCAATTAAATTTCCTTGAGGTATATCTTTTAGACATGTTCCATACAACCACCCATGTGTGTATTATTCTAATCCAATGTAGTAACATGTTAGTCAAGTGTACGATTAAGTCTAATTAATTTAAATTAGCCTAATTTTGAGGTATATCTCTTAGACATGTCCCAGATAACCATTTATGTGTGTATCTCATTCTAATTAGATGTATGAATATGTTTTTTTTTAAGGAACGAGTAGCAATTTTCATTAATAAAACTAGAAACGGGTCAAGTCCCTTACAAACATGGAGCTTTTTGGCTCAAAATTGATCAACGAATTAACAAACAAAGAGATCTTATTGCTACCTATATTATTCACATACATAATTTTACATATTTTTAATTGTAAACCTTCCACAAAACTCCACAGTATACCTACTCGAAAAAACATAGAATTCAAAAGGTGAAACAGTCGCTACCTGAGACTACCAAGTTCATCTTCTCCCACCACCTCAGCAGGAGGCAATCCCAGTTCCTCTAGACCGCTAGCCCCAGGGTCCAAACCTCGAACAACAACACCAACATTACCCTATGAAGAATGAGCAGAGCCACCCCCACAACCAAAAACTTCTTTCAGCACACCCATGGTGTTGTCTCCACCTTCACTTCGATATTATCCACATTATGAAGTAAATTCATGAAATTGTGGTTAGGGGTTCCATGGATTTCTAGATTAGTTCCATATCCTTTCCAAGATTAGACAACTAAGAGTATACAACTACCATATTTTCATTAATTTCTTTGATAATTTCCTTGGTCGTTTGCTTACAGGAGTTGTCCACTATATCCCCTATACTCCCACCGAGCCCAAACTTTGCCACATCGCTGCCACTGCCATTACTCGCAAATGCCATCTTCTTAGCAATTCTCCTTTGCTCCAAATATATCCTATGGAATATTTTCCTCTACCATCCGCTATAAATAAGAGCCTGGTCCTTCCTGACATTCCTCCCTATCTTATCAACCATAAATGGTTGCCGCATTTGTAACATTACGATGCCACTTCCCTTCATCTCCATTACTGCCAAATCTTACTCGACTTGAAGAACAATGGTACCAAAATTGATTTCAACTGAATGCAAATTAAATATAACCTGGAGAACAACCAAGGGTTGCATACCCACCTATCGTGGTACATGGCCACCATCCTGCCTCGTTCCCACCTTTTCATTAACTTCTAACCACCCTTCCCTTCTCCCAAAGCTCTCCATTGCGTCCTCCATATGTTGTCCTCCTTAAATGCCTACTCAATATTTTGAGTTCTTGTACCCGAGATGTACTCCATGGGGATTGCGTTATTTAACTGCATTATGGGATATGAATTATTTCATGATTATTGTTAATTATTATGGACCCTTGTTCTAACTTGGATCTGATGTTGGCTTAAGCATCCACCACATGGTTGTTGGCTCTTTTTACATGAAAATTTTTAACATTTCAATTTTCCTAAGAAGGTACATTATCCTTATGAGGATTGGAGAGGATTCAGACTCCATGAGGCACTCATGTTTAGAGATATTCAAATAATTTGGGACAATCACCAATGAATCGCCAATAATGACCAGATTCCTGGTACCCTTGGAAATGTTGATTTTCAATCCTTGCCAGAGGGAGAGCGGTTCAACTTGGTTATTCGTAGCTTTGCCGAGGCCCCATGTGAACTTTAATTCAGTCTTTTCTTCGAGGTTTAATAACACCCCTCCCGTTCCAGCCTCCCTGGGGCTACCTTTCGAAGTTCCATAAAAATAGAGTTGGTCCTGACCTATACTCCTTTGCCATTCATCAAATTCCACTCTAGAAAGCCTTATACAGAAGGAAAGCATGATATGGGATTTTGGTCTAATAGCTTGGAAACTAGAGCTTGAAATCTTAAGCCAATCTTTTTCAATGCTAATCATAGTTTTCAAGTTTGAATCATGAAACCCCCTAGATGAAATCACCTTGAAGAGAAGCGTCATCCCTTCAATAACAGTTGATTCTGGGCTGATAACGGAAATTTGTTAATATAATTTTGAAAATAATTGTGATTTTTAGTTATTTAAAATAAATTTTCAAATTTATAAATAGATTTAGCATTTTGAAAAACTTGAGAGAACTTGAATTATGCAAATTATATAACTGAAATTTCACTTCTAAAAAATATTTATTTTAGATATATACAATATTAAATTATTATCTGTCTTTTTTCACTATTTAAATACTTTTTGTTATTCTGATGAATAGAAAAAAATGCAGAGATGGGAGCTGCGAAATAATATAGCTGTAACACTAAAACTTGACTGCTAGACCTGGTTGTTTGCTAACCTGCAAAACAAAAACTGACTAAAGGTTTCTCATTACATCATAACTGCAAAAAAAAAAAAAAACATTAATGTTGATCCAACTGCTTGATACATAAAAAAAAAATACAACAAAAAATTTCAAGGTTTTGAAATACAACATGATTACAAGAAAAAAACGCCATTAATGCTTATCCAGTTTCTTGAAATCAACTAAAAACACTAACAATTTGCATGATTGAGAATCTGAGAACAAGGAAAATATGAACAATAACATAGCAAAAAACCCTGAGACTGATGCCTTCAAGCTAAAAGATGAATCTTCAGAAGAAACTTCTAAAGTGTTGACTGACTAACACTGATAATGTTGGAGCTCATTTTAATTCATGAATGTTATGGGGATGGAATGGATGCTCTGAAATTTGTTGCCTATATATTCTTCATATATAATGTTGTTAGGATCGAGGGATAATGTGTTTTTTGATAGTTTGTATGTTTTTCTATTATTCTCCCTATATATGTATTGGAATCTGATAACCTGAAAAAATGATTTTGTTTCTTCAATTCTAGTTTTCCATGCCTCAAGATTCAAGACCTCCAAATGAACACTATATGTCAACCAAACTATGAAACATTTAGAGTCTCCGAGAATTTGAATCTTTTTTATGTTGTAAATCTTAGTAAGTGTCATGAGGTTCTACACTACAATCAACTTTGCTTTAGTATTTGTCTCGGCACCCAATCCTATTCTGAAGAGGAAAATCATTTTTTTCATTTATTTTAATCAATCCCCCTCCACCACAGACATTCGCATGAGCTGCTCCATCGAATAAACCAATATGAAGCTCCTGCGGGATGTTAGGAAATTGGGCTCTTCTTAGAGTTTTTAATCTTTTTTTGTGGAAGAAACTCCCTTTAAAAGAGGGAGATGATCTTTATGGCTTGAAGAAGAATACATTTCCTTTCATTGTTAAATATGACCTTGTTTCTTAGAAGCCATATTCCTAACGTTACAAAAATGAGTAGAGCTCTAAGCTATTTGTATTTCTTCACCCAATAGATCTTCAAAGGTGGACATGTTCAAGTCTTCTTTGACTGTCTTCCAAACATTATGAGTAGAAAAGACTATATTCCACTATTTGTATACTAAGGCGTAGTCTAACTTGTAACGAAATAACATTTTTCACTGGAATCTGACCATACCATTTCAAGAAAGAATGTGATCTTTTATTGTCTAAAACACAAATTTGAATGCATAAATAAATTCAACACCCTAAAAAACCCCTAAAGTACTCAAATTCTGCAGATTACACTTAAACTCAAGTTTTTAAAATTTTTACTAGAGTTTTGTTGAAATAGCAAGATAAAAAATTGTTAAAAAATCATTTCGTCTATAAATTAAACTACACCCTATATTAATAATTTATACTAATATATTTTAAAAATAAAATATTTTCATCCACAATTTTATATATATTTATCTTATCTATAAATTTTTATATTTTTTTTATAAATAAAAACCCCTTTCCCCATAAAATCAATTATATTACTTTGACCATACCCTACACAATATTTTTTAAATCCGTTTATGCGTGAGTGCTTACCTCACCATGCAAACTCATTCAATGCGTGAGTGCTTACCTCACCATGCAAGCTCATTCAATTTCCATTTTTTACATCACACAATTGTGTCATCCAAGTATGTTTAGCACGTTGTAAAACCTTTATAACATATTGTTATACGGTTTAAAAACTTTAAATTAAAATATGTTTAATTTTTGCGGGGTTTATAATTAGTTTAGATTTATTTTAATTTTAGATTTATAGAAGTGTGAAAGATCAAATTTATTTTTATTTTAAAAGAGGTTTGTATCTCAGAAATATGGTCTTTTTATATTTGGTAGATATAGAGTCAAGAAAGATATAGATTGGTTTAATTATTAATTATAAT
This sequence comes from Pinus albicaulis, assembly GCA_034641835.2. Lineage (NCBI taxonomy): Eukaryota > Viridiplantae > Streptophyta > Pinopsida > Pinales > Pinaceae > Pinus > Pinus albicaulis. Next base: position 759,442,722 of record CM076580.1, read on the forward strand.
GATAATTATAAATATACTTATTAAATTTATATTTATATTTTAATTTTATTTTATGTAATTTGATGGAGTTAAAATGTTAAACATGACATTACATTACAATATCTCTACCATATGGGAAAACACCTCTTACACAATTAAGAAGAATAATATTTTACTTTTAATTTATTTTTTTATAAAAAATAAATATACATTTAATAAAATTTAAATTTTAAACATTACAAATAAATATTTTATTTTATTTTTGAATTATAAATTATTATATAATATTTCTATAAATAAGATGTATAATTCCTTCCATATTCATTATAAACCTACTATTTATTATTTTAAGAAAATATTATTAATAAAATATCTCAATACTATTTTGAAATCTTCCATATTAATATAACTTCATATTTGTCATTTAAAAAAAATAATATTATTAACAAAATTAATAAGATTATTAATTTTAAATAAAATATTTTAATATTTATCATAAGTAAAATATATTTCCATTAATTATACATAATTGAAGGGGAAAATATAGTTAAAACATTTCAATTGTGTGCTTATTTTTTTGTAAAGTAAACATTTTGTATTCCCTGAAATTAAAGGTTTACCTACTAATCTTCCGAAGTTTGTTTTGGTCAATCACTAGGAAGACCAGATCAGATACATAACTTCAGTTGTTTCAAATTTGCAAAAGGTATAGTGTTAACAAGAGTTTTTGATACCTAAATATCTAGATTACTTGATGGGCTTCCTCGGCCATTTTAAATTGAAAATTACACAATCGAACCATAAAAGAGTTTAAAACAAAGAAACCAAAAGACATTTAGAATGAATTATCCAAATCAATGGCTTCAACTAGAATGCGCTCCTTGTTGTTGCTTAGAGAGCAACCTAGATATGGAGGAAAATCCATGTGCTTCTCGATATGTCCTAGCCTTCGATCATTGCTACCACGTGTCATTTAAAAAAATAGATTATTAACAAAATCAATAAGATTATTAATTTTAGATAAAATATTTTAATATTTATCTTAAGTAAAATATATTTCCATTAATTATATATAATTGAAGGGGAAAATATAGTTAAAACATTTCAATTGTGTGCTTATTTTTTATTGAAGTAAACATTTTGTATTTCTTGAAATTAGAGGTTTACCTACTAATCTTTCGAAGTTTGTTTTGGTCAACCACTAGGAAGACCAGATCAGATACACAACTTCAGTTGTTTCAAATTTGCAAAAGGTATAGTGCTAACAAGAGTTTTTGATACCTAAATATCTAAACTATTTGATGGGCTTCCTCGGCCATTTTAAATTGAAAATTACACAATCGAACCATAAAAGTGTTTAAAACAAAGAAACCAAAAGACATTTAGAATGAATTGTCCAAATCAATGGCTTCAACTAGAATGTGCTCCTTGTTGCTACTTAGAGAGCAACCTAGATATGGAGGAAAATCCATGCGCTTCTCGATATGACCTAGCCTTCGATCATTGCTACCATGTGTCGATGCATCTAATTCAAAGACAAAAAAATGTCCTCCTTAATCTCTTTCTATCCACCACAACTCTACCAAGGAGGAACTTCATGTGCCAATAAATGTCCATTGTATACATGTATTGATTATAACATCCTCCAGTATGCCCTACATTTGGAACCTAATCTACTAATTCTACCAACACTTCAATATCCAAGAGGGTGCATCCCTCATCAGTTAGTTCCCTCTCTAGCTGTACAATTTTCTCTTGAACTTGGTGTGGAGTAAGCTCTTTGTACCTAGTCATTGAACTTTCATCTCTTACTTGAGCTCAAGTGTGTCCCTTTCCTCGTAGTAGGCTGCTCCACAATGCACTCGAGCTCTCTAACGTGGCATGATGAGCGTCAAAGGAGTATTTTGGGCCCAAGGGTAAACAAAATACCCCCTAGCTAGAAGCTGACCACCAAAGGGACTCTTAAACGCTAAGTAGGGCCGCATACAATTAGAGACTTTTCCACAATAAGGAACCATAGTCCCTTTTTTGAACTCAATATAATTGTTTACATCATGACTGTGGGGAGACATGCTCTCAGAGATGAGCCTATCCACTTCACAATCTCCTAGGATAACAAACAACACCAGAACTACAATAATGGAGCCTTTAGAAATACTCACAAGGGAATAAGAGGCAGAATTGAACTTATGTCTCCAACCATTGATACCCCTTGTTGGCAGCTTTCCTGGGATGTTTGGGATTAACTGAAAAGACTATGTCTAGAGAAGGAATTTCCTCCCTGAGCATGTCTAGTCAACATGGAAGGTCTTGTGAAACCTTGAGTGAAGTTGAGTTACATGGGTGGCAAGGGAAGCAACATGGTTGTGCATGATTTTCCTTCATGGCCCCTTGAAAGAGGAACCCAAGTATTCAGAGACCCAATTTAGAAACCAAACAAAGCACCAAATAGGAATGTGGGGTATCCATTGCGATAATGTAAATAAGAAGCAACAATCTCGGGAATTTTGAAATAGCTCCATCCCCCTATTAATGCACTGTGACCCATCCTTAATCAGTAAGAAATGATGAAAATTATGTACAATTATTCCCCATATTGAAGTCTTGGAACTGATGCTTACTGCTTGACATCTATTAAATGCAAAATTAATGAGTGGACGTTGTATGACATGCTTATTGGGTGACCTGGTATCTGCATCAGAGTCATTTTTGGGTTGTTCTATATGATCCTCCATCCTTCTCACATTGCAAAGGCAAAGAAGATCCGTCGTGCAGTTCGTCAGGTGGTCGATCAAGAGGTTATCCTTTGCACTCTGGATGCACATGCTTAGACTATTAATGGGGTGTGTTGCCAAATGTCCCATTGAGACATGTTTTGGTGAGACATCGACAACTTGCCCCCACCACCTCAAATCTCAAGCGCCCCATTCATAACTAGTTGTGTGCTTGTTTTTTTATTTTACAGTAACGGTTATGGAGCATTATATTAAACTTGGCCTGAATGCCGAAAATCTGGTTACATTGAGGATGTCTAAATCCTGTTGCACCTCACCGCTAAGGTTGAGTATGCAGCTTAAGCTTGGAGACTTCCTCCTTGATGAGGTAACTATAGATTCAATTTCAGAGATTTTCCCCAACTTGAAGATACATACAAATTGATTTAAGAGTAAGTAGTAATACATGACAACAAATCAGCTTATGGAATGGATTCCCATGATTCTTCTTCGTCTTTCAACTTGACCCCAGCAGAGAGGAGGGCAGCTTTGTTGGCTTCCAAGTCCGCCTCTTTATTATGAGTTCTCAGCACATGATAGTAATTCAGCTTCTGAAAAACATTTTCCAAGCACTTAATTCTGGCTATCAGCCTTGCAAGTTTAAGGTCCAAAGCTGGAGAGTTGGAGACCATTGCATTTATGATGATATGGGAATCACCAATAACATTTGCTTCACATATGTTTAAATCTTTGAGAAGCTTGAGACCTTGAAAGAGAGCCAAAGCCTTAGCTTGAATGCTGGTTGAATAACCTAGCCCCCAAGCAAAAGAATGAATTTTTTCCCCAACTGGGTTTACAACAACGCCTCCTGCACCAGCTTTGCCCGGATTGCCCTTTGCTGCCCCATCAAAAAAGAGGGAGTATCTTGAATGTGATGTAAGCCAGTCTTGAAAGTCTATTTCAAATTTTCTTATTTGCCAGTCTTTGGGAGGAGGGACGTTCCTGACTGCTGTTTGAAATTGCAAATCAAGAAAAGAACCCCAAGCAATGTCCCATTGGATGAGATTAGAATCATCTTTTAAATATATCAAGCACTCTTTTAGGTGACATTTAATCTTGGTTTCTAATGCCTTGTGATTCTATTCAGTATTTCTGAAGATTCTTCTATTTCGTTCAAGCCAGATCTGCCAGCAAATTACCTTTGGGAGGACAGACCATGCCACTTTGATTATCTAGTTTTTAGGTGGAGGACCAGGATACTTGTTTGCCCATTTAGAAAATAGATCAGCAGTGGAGCAAGGGAGCGAAATGCTGGGATCCAGATTGTGAATGAAGGTGGACCAAATCTGCTTATAGACTCTGCATTCAAGCATTAAGTGGACAACACTCTCTGCATTTTCATTACACATCGAACATTTGGAGGGGCCGTGGAACCCTTTCTTCTGCAGGATGTCAAACGTGAGGATTTTGCCATGACATAGAAGCCAAGAAAAGAAGTCTACTTTGGGCCACGAAGGAAAATGCCAGACACCATGCCAAGGTGCTAGGTCAGGGGGAATGAAAGGTCTCTCTCTCAGCTTAGCATATCCCATGGAGACAACGTATCCTCTGGTATTCGGCCCCCAGCCTCTCGAATCTCTTTTCCTTATGTGCGAAGGCGCCAAACCATGAAGGAGATCAAGCAGCGTGGTCCATTCGTTATGCAGGTGAGCTGGCACAGCAATACATTTCCAGCCTGCCCAAACAGAATCGCTCCACAGCGAGATATTCCACAACGAGCGCAGCCCCTCTCCTTCCATCTAGCAGCACAACGCTCTAATGGGGGCTTTGTCTTAAATGGGATCCATATTCATAATTTTGTCTGTCCATATGTTTATCTTTTTACCATTTCCTAGCATCCATAAGGGGTGCGCATTGAATAGAGGAGCAACTTTAGCATACAGTTTGAGGAAGGACGAGTTATGCATATGGATCAAGTTGTCCAAACAACTAGAATGAGGACCTCTGAAATATTTTTTCCAGAGAGCCAATTGAGCCCAGCCTGGCTTGGGTGCAATGATCTTCCAAATTATCTGCGCTCCCATAGCTATATTCTGCTGATAGAGGTTTTTGAAATTCAAACCACCCTCCCACATTGGCTTGGAGATGGTTTCCCAACTGACAAGGGGAAGTTTGTTTTCATTCTGTTTGCCTCCCTTCCAAAAGTACCTCCGAATGTACTCCTCCATTTTTTTTAAGATGCTTGTCGGAGCGAGAAGCACAACAAATTGAAATAGAGGGAGACTGGAAAGCACAGATTTTATAAGGACAGATTTACCCGCCATGTTGAGCCAGGAGTATCCCCAGGCTTGGATCCTGGTCTTGAATTTTTCCAGTTGTGGAAGCTAGTCCTTACTTACAGATCTTTTATGATAAACAGGGAGGCCCAAGTATTTGAAGAAGGTCCAAGAAGAGGAGGCTGCAAAGCCCAAACATCTAGAAATAGCAGAGAGCAATCTGGGCGATGTGTTCCAACTGTAGATGTGACATTTGTTCTTGTTTAAGACGCTGCATGAAGCCTCACAGAATTCATCCAGAACTGCTTTAAATTTGATGGTCGAGGAAAGGGTAGCAGCTCCCAATAACAGGGTGTCATCCGCAAATAGGGCGTGATTTATGTTTTTGACCCCTCTTGCTATACACAGTCCATTAATATCTTGATCTTGCATCTTTTTGTCTAAAAGAAAATTGAGGATAGAGGCTTGGATGACAAAGAGCAGAGGGGAGAGAGGGCACCCCCGCCTAAGCCCTCTCGAAGCTTTAAAAAATTAAGTGCCTCTGCCATTTACTAGAGGTGCAATCCATGGCTCCGAGATGCATGCTCAGGTCCATTTAATGAAGTTTACTCCAAAAACAAACTTGCTCATGACTTTTAACAAAAAGCTATGATTTACTCGATCAAAAGAATTTGCTAAGTCGAGTTTGATAACCATACCTTGTTCTTTTCGATGCAGACTTGAGTGAATTGCCTCTTGTACAAGGGTGAAGTTGTCCACGATCTGCCTGCCTTGGATGAAGCCTCCTTGGTTCTCTGGAATGATTTTGGGAAGGATGAGCTTCAGTCTATTTGCAATTACTTTGGTGATAGCTTGTACCCTGTATTGCATAAGGAGATCGGACGGAATCTGTTGAAATTGTTGGCGCCTTTCTCCTTGGGGATGAGGGCTAAGAAAGCTGAGTTTGTGCTGCCTCCGATTTTCTGACTATCTTGTGATTTTTGGACCATTTTGAATAGGTCCTTTTCAACTATCAGCCAACAAACTTGTAGGAACCTGGCAGTAAAGCCATCCGGACCAGGGGCCTTATCCGGATCCATGGCAAAAAGGGAATTTTTAAATTCTTTTTTGGAAACTTTGGCCTCAAGGATCTCATTCATACGAGGAGAGATTGAAGATGGAACAATGTCTAACAAATCTGAATATTGGTCCGGATCACTGTCCTCACTATACAAGTTTTGAAAATGAGAAAAGGTTGCTTTCTTGATGTCCTCAAATTCCTTGTGGGTAACGTTATCCTCCTTGATCTCAGATATCGTGTTGAAGCATTTCCTGGCCTGGGCTTGTTTATGGAAGAAAGAAGAATTCCTGTCCCCTGCTTTGAGCCAAAGATTTCGAGATTTTAATCTCCAGTATTCTTGTTCGGCTAAACAGGCCTTATGAAGACTCTGCTGCAGCTGAGCCTCTTGATCTAGAAGTTCCTCTGTGACTATAGCGTTCTCCATTTGAAGTTGATGAGAGGCTAGAGAAGCTTTGATGGTTTTCCTTTCTGAAGCAGGATTGGACAGGGTTTTGGCCCATCGTTTTAGAGCTCCTTTCATCCTTCTAAGCTTTTCCTCCCAAACAAAGAAAGGAGATCCTTTGACTGGCTGTCCCCAACAGTCCTTGACTAATTGCATGAAATCCGGCTCCTTGACCCAGAGGGGACTAAATCTGAAAGGAATAGGGCCCAGATCTAGATGGGACAGCAGTTCCAGCTTTATGGGCTTATGGTCCGAGATGTTGTTTGTGAGAATATGCATTCTAGGTTCTAATCATAGTAACAGAAAGAAGCTTTGGATGAAAAATCTATCTAATCTGACAACAATATGACCTGGACCAGCTCTTTTGTTAGACCAAGTGTACTTACCAGAGGAAGGTTTGATATCCAGCAACTCCCATTCCTGCATAAGATCCTCCGCCCATTCCCTTGCCGGATCTCAGACTACGGTGCCTCCTCTTTTTTCAGACGAGTGAAGAGTGAGGTTGAGATCTCCAACAATAATTATATTTTCCAGGTTTTCCAAGTCTGCTTGCTGCCTTATCAAATCCTAACAGTCCTTTTTTTCCCCAACATTGACTGGAGAGTAAACATTGAAAAGGCAAAAAATTTCTTTGGTGTCCAGATTCTGAATTTTAAGCAGCAACCAATGAGTGTTGCTAGCCTCATAGATGACTGCAAATTTGCTGGCATTCCATAGAGTGCCAAGCCCTCCCGAGGTTCCCCGGGCAGAGATTGCTCTTACTTCGCTTTTGATCCAAAGTTTCTTACTTGCATGCAGGAAGACTGCGTCTTCCAGCTTGGTCTCCTGGACTAGAAGTATGTCTGGAGATTCTGTTCTTATTAAGCTTCTAATGGCTTCTTCCTTGACTTTGCTCCCCATACTTCTACAGTTCCAGGAGATGACCTTCATTATTTATGTTTCTGATGGGCTCCCTTGGAGCCTTGAGGCTGATTTTTCGTCATCCTAGGCTTTGAGGCTAGCATTTTTTCCAGAGTTGGCTGGCTGCCCTGTAGCTTGTCTTTGTAAGTCTCCTGCTCTCTTTTTTCCCTGTCAGTTTTGCGACCTCTTGTGGATCTCCTAACCGAGGTTTGAGACTCTCCTATTTCTCCTTCCTCCTCTGACTCGTTTGTTTCCTGTTCTTCTTCCTCATCTTCTATAGTCATGCCTTTGGGATCTTCAGCACTTGTTCCTTTAAGGGAGGTTGAGGGAGTGCCTTTGCTTGGAGAGACTGGTTTTTGGGTCTCGATCTCCTGAGTTGCTTCTGTTTGCTGGCTTAGAGGATCGAACTTATTTTCTTGTGCCTTTTTGGGAGGGGGGCGTTGAGCATTGGCCTGAAGAGGGCCTTTTCCATTGGGTCCTCCTGGTTTTTGACCTTTGTGATTGATCTTAGTACGCTTGACTTGATTCCAACCCTCTTCGTTTCCTTTCTCTGGCTCTGCGTTGGATGGGAAGTTTCTAGCAAAGTGTCCATGAACATGGCATTTCCTGCATTTGAATGGCAACTGCTCATAATCCAAGATCTGCAGATGAGACCAGCTGCCGACATTGATTTTGATTGCCTCTGGGAGGCCCACCTCTAGATCTACCTCTACGCAGATTGTAGCACAGTCATACTGGTCCTTGTTGTTTGCTCGATCTATGAATTTCCCAAGAGCGTTGTCGATGTGTTTCAAGGAGTCCCAGTTCCAGCAATGAACTAGGAGATTCGGGAGCCGAACCCACACCGGGACAGCCTTGGGAACATCGACTGCCGGATCAAAATCCGGAGTCCATTTGTTCAGATAGAGGCCCTGAGGGCCCATGAAATATGGCCCATTTTGGAAGATCAAATCTTTGTCTTCTTTGGAAGAGAATTCGAAGAGGAAGAACCCTCGCCCGAGAAAGTAAGATGTAACACTTTGCTTGATCAGAGGAGCCCAGTTCCTGTTGACCCATTGCTCAGTAGTTTTCGGAGACGGCCAAAGCCCCGTGAATTGGCCAATGAGACCACGATTAGCCAGAGACAAAGCTACTTGGATGGGGGTCTTTGGAGGCAAAGAGATCTCTGGGATATCTTCGAGTTTCTTAACGAATTTAGTTGCTTCACTTTTTTTCTTCAGGGGCAAACCAGCCAGAAGCTGATTAAATGCATCTATAGCAGGGGAAGAAGGCGGCAGTGGGGGCTCCTTGGGAGAGCCCTGCGTCTCCATGGGATCGGGCCTTAGGCACGCTGCCACAGGGGGCAGCCACACTACTCAGTAACTTGACCTAGTAGCGCAACTCAGAAACGCTTAAGCCAAAAAACCTTTTGCAATCTATTGTGTGCTTGTTATTACAAATGAAATGTGTAATTTCATTTATATATAATATAAAATTGATATGTAACATGTATCCATATATATATACATACATAAGAAAAAATAACCAACTTAAATTTATATGAAAAAAAGAAATTAAATCTTTTAAAAGAAAAAATTTATTAAAACAATCCTGATTTAATTTTTTTATAAATAATAAATATAAATTTGAGGTAAATATAAACCAACTCTAATCCGTTTAATGAATTGTTTGTAAAATAAAATTTACTTCTTAATTTGAAATAAATCTAAGAACGTTGTAATCCAAAAGAATCAATATTTTTATTTAATAAATTAAAAAAATTGCCATAAATTTTAAAGTTTAATATAATGATAGACTTTTTAATGTTTTATCGATCTCTTCATTCATGAAAAGTTATACATGGTTGAAAAAGCAAAATGTAAAATTATATCAATAAACAAATACACGTACGGATCAACCATTTCGACTGGGAGACTTCCCAGGAAAAAAATGGGAGAGGAAAATATGACCACATTCATATTCTGATATTTGTTGTATTTATTTGGAGCTTTTCATTTATGGGAGTTAAGCGTATCCTCGTTTAGGTGTATTGACAAATTCTGATTTACGTTACGGGCCCAAATCAAAAGTTGTCTTCATCTCAAAAGTGCCTTATTTTAAAGAATTGTTTATTATTTGGTGAAATCTTTTGTAGATTTTTATATGTGGGGTTTTTAAAATAATATATTTTTATCTGGTTTCAAATTTTATATAAAAATATTTTTGGGTTATTGTGATTATTATTAAGGAGGAGGCTTTCTAACTTTTGTGGAGTCATGACTTTTCCTAAGTCATAAATTTTTGGGCTATTGGATATAGTAGCAGATGCTAGGTAAATTCTTGGTATATTTGGCTTATGGGTTATTGAATATATTGGCAGATGCTAAGTTTGATCTTGGGTCTTGCTCATATTACTCTAACAAGTTTTTAATTCACAATGGTAAAACAAAAAGAAAAAAAATTGAATAATGTGTCTCCTTATGGGATTACCGAGTGGTCAACACAGTGGTATGTTATCCCCTCAACCCGATTTTAAACCTCATTGGAGGCTATATTTGGCATGTTGTGATAAGGCTAAAGGAATAGGTTCCCTCACCATAGTGGAGTCTCAACTCTTGCTAAGTCATAAATTCCCAGTATATATGGCTTACTGGTTGTTACATATATTCTTTGTGTCATAGTGGCAATCACTAGGTTTGATCTCGGGCCTCATCCAAATTACCCCAATAAGTTATCGATACACTACGGTTAAAAAATGAAAAGAAAAAGGATTTTCATAATGTGAGGTCTCCTCGTGGGATGACTGAGTGGTTGGCACAAAGGGAGGTTATTCCCTACACCCAGGGGACATCATGGGCCTCATCCAAATTACTTTAATAAATTACTAATTCACCATGGTAAAAAAGAAAAAATAAACCATAATGTAATTTTTAATTTTTTAAATCTATTTAAAATATCATGGATTTTGCTATTTCTAGTGAGATAATACATTATCCTTATAAATTTATTTGCACCATCATAATTATGAAGTATAGTCCAAGAAAACCTACAAATGTAAAGAAGTATGCAATGAATTTGTTATACCATCAATATAAGCAATCAAAATAACTATCTACAATGATGACCTTATTAAATTTTGTGTACACTGTATTTATTAAAGGACAAGGAATTAGTTTATATTTTTGTTGTCTAACTTATTGTCATTGCACCAAGAGACGCTCTACAACATATGACAACAATGTTGTAAAACATTATGTAATGCAATGTTATGTTGACTCAGTCAAATTGTTAAGAAAAGTTTGAGTTAATCATTTGATGGGTTTACCAATGGTAGTTTACAACTTCATGGTGTTTTTCTGTAGTATTTGTTATGATGAAGTCTATTTAAAGGCTTGACGAGATCCATTATAGAATGCAAGAGTACCACCCAATCTAGCTTAACTCCAGACTTATACCTGTAGGCGCTTCGTACATCCAAATTTAAGATGGATCTAGGTCAGTATTAAACAAATTTATAGTCTTTATCAATTCAAAGTAAAAATAAAAAACAACTCTAATATTTTTATGTATAAATGTATATGATGAACATCAATAAAAGATTATCAAATAAATTAATACTTCAAAGAAAAAAATTCTAAATGAACTTAAGAATTAGATTATAAAAATAGAATTTTTTGATTTTGGATTTATCAACCAACTAAATATGTGAAATATTTATATTCTCAATTATGAGCTTATTTTAAAAGAATATAAAGTATATAAAACAAAATCTAAAGGATGACATTGAGCAATATTGGTTGGTAGATGAAAATGAATAAAATTTGAAACAAGAAGAAACCACATATTCAAAGAAGGATACGAGTGGATGTTTAGAAATACATATTAAGAAAATTAGTGGAAAGAAAAGAAGATTGGAAATGGTGGTAGTTATGAATAAAGCCTTGCCAAAGAAAATGAAGAAATTTCATGAATCTAACCACTCTTATTCTAATAAGGATTTGGCACACCATTAAAATCCCAAATCAAATTTCTCATATGAATCCATGAATCCTAACTACTTGTTAGTTACTATCAAACTTTTTCTTAGAGGTGGCATGAGGTTAAAAAAGAAAGACACTATAAAGTACTATTTTTCTTGGAGATAGAAATGAAATATATAAATATATATGTATATATAAAACTAGCAATTTCCCCTAAAGGTGCAAAGATACACCGAAGGAATTGAACATGCCCATGATTTTATTGCAAAAATGTTGTATCAAAGGAAAGATAACATCCTAAAGGGTGGAGGATGGAGGGGAGGAAATGTGTTCAAGCTTGCAATAGTCTCACACTTGTGTCGTTGCCTGTTTGACAGATGTCGCTCGAACCACTTGGCTAAATCATTTTTTTTCCAATCACACCACTATGTCAAAATCTTATATGCATATTATATCCAAGCTATAACATGCAAGGTAATGAGGAGAAACATTAACATAGGTCCTCGTGGGCACTGGCGCACAAAATATGCAATTGCACAGAGGAAATGACTAAAGTCGGTGTGTGTTGATAATGAGATTAAATAAATAGCATATTTCACTGGAGTGACCTTCAGATTCTAGGATATTCTGCAATCAACATAAAGAAGCAGGTTTGTTTTAGAATTTTAGCTATCTCGTTTTAAAAAATTTAAATTAATTTGGAGCCATTTTCCTCGAGCCATTAATTCCAGTTTTAAACTTAAATTTAAATTTTGTCTAGCAAAGATTTGTTGGAATTGCAAATTTATGTGGTGTAGTTTCCATAATCCAAGTGTCCAAGTAAACTTTCAAAGCATTGTATCCATTTATGCATTCAAAAATACAATTGTAAAAATGAAAAGTTACACATGCTATATGCATATATAGAACCAATATAGATCCATTTTGAAGAGGATTAAATTCTTGAGGTGCATACTTCATTTCAATTTTTGCACTCTAAAATAGGTCCCATACCTCATACTTTTTTTTTCAAGTTTTACACTCTAAAAGAGGTCCCATAGGCTATCTTTAACCTTGTGGATGTTAAACATTTATTTATTTCTTTCTCATCTTTCCAAAAGTAATTAAGGTTACCTTTGCACAACTCATGTGGGTCCTAAAATAACGAGTGACCATGTAAGTTGATTGTAGTTAAGAAGTCTTTATGTCAAGGATGGACATTCCTAAACAAAAAAATACGCAATAACTTATTAGATTGAACACGATTTAAGGTGGGACTTTCTCATAATTAGCTAAAGCAATTTTGTGTGGAAGTTATCTTAAGAATCCCCAAAGCCGAAATTTCTATACGAACTTGACTAAAAATTTAGATATTTTCTGTAATAAAAAAAATAAATTGGTTAGGTTATGATATAGCTCTAAATTGGTTGAAAAAAATCAAAATTAAGCCCATTTAATTTTCCAATTAAACATTTTATATCATTCTACCTAAAAAAATTCCTTAAACACCTAAAGAAAATCTTTAAAATACATAATTTAATGTAAATATTATCATATTTATTAATATGCTAGCATCAAGAATAGTGTAAAACGCCATGGTAAAAATGACTTGTTTAAATCAAATTTAATTTAAGGTGTTTGTTCCCCACTACATCATAGGTATCATGGATTTTGAACACGAAGCTCCATAACCACATCCTAAAATTGAATATGACTGCACATTACACGTACCAAAATCAACCTATGTAAAACCCTTGTACTTTTCCTAGTTCCAAGATGAAGATAATTCATTATATTTTAATAAAATAATAACTCTTTTCTTGTAAAATTTTTTATGACTTTGGTAATTGATCATTTGCATGAGCCTGCTTATTTTTACTTTATTTTCAATGTCATATTATAGTGATGCATATTTATTTCTTATTTCTTAATAATTTAAATATGGAATATAATTGTAAAAATTAAGGTTATCGAGTTTTTATTAATATATAGATTTAAATGTGATTTAAAAAAATTTGCTAATTAAAAGTGAATTTGATTAACCGGAAATTTTTTATAAATTAAAAATTAATTATATTTAAAAAATAAAATAATTTCTTTGATGGGGGTGTCAAACACTTGGAACCATGTGTCATGGGAAGAATGCCATTTAACATAAGGTATGAGTGGAGGAGGGAAGTCATTCAACCTTTCCATCATGCTACGATTAATTGCTTTGCATTCAAATGTGTGAATCATCTTCCTTCACCTGTGTGCAAAGGAATAGTATCGTCTAGATGATCAATGGCACTGACGTTACGGTGGTTAAGTAGTATGGCACATGGAGAAGTCTGGGTGTTTCTTGGATCATTGAGGGATACAAATTTATTTGTGTTCTCATTTCTTAGGGTCGTGTGGGTATGGTAGTGGTCTTCTATTTATCAGTCTTTCTGTGGGCTCAATAAGGTAACAACTCTTTCCCTATTGCTCTGGGTGAAACTTTCCCTTTCATTCCCTGGCCGAAGGGTGTGTTTTTTGAAGATATGGTCAGTTCTGGGCATTGATGTTTTAGGCTTGCATGGATTCTTGCTTTGGCATTCCGGGTGGTGTTTCTTCATTTTTCTGTGTAAGGTGTTTATTTATTTTTATAAGTGGCGCTCACGCTTCTGTTTGTGGCAGTTTTGCTAAGGCGGAGGTTTTAGTGCTGGTGTTTTTTTGGCTCTCTGGCATAAACATTGCCTAGATTTTCCTTCCTCGGGATGCTGATAGAAGAATTCCCTTCGGTGAAGCCTAGTGGCTTTGGCGTTGGTCGATTTTCTAGGAGCCTAAACTTCTAGTTCTTCTTATGCATAACTGGGAGGTGTCCTTTTGGATTTTCTAGGTGAGGGGTTGTCTGCAAGTTCTAGCTTGTATTTGTGATTGTTTCATGATGATTTTGGGTCAAGGTGACCAACAACGTTGGGTTACCTTGCCTTATTTATATGTTGTGTATAATGTTGGGTTTTTTATGGATGGTAGTCGATTGGTACTGTGCATCGTTTTTGGGTTTTTGGTGTTGGGTTTTATTAGGTTGTCCTTGGTGTGGATTGGGGTTAGCCTCAAGGGTTTGGGTTTTTACACAACCACTAGCATGAATCCAAGTTCGCGTTCCTTGCGTTCCCTTGTTTAGGTGAAGGCGGAAGCATCACGCCTTGGGGAGGTGTCAATTGTGCTAGATGGAGTCTGGGGTGGCGGTGTGATAGCAGATGGTGATAGCAGTAGCCAGGGTGCCAAAATTGTCCGCGACTTTGGGCGTGGGGCTCTTGCAGCACATAGTAGGTGAAGGTGTTCGACTGGTCCTTTGGTTGGAAGGGATATCAAGATCTTGGTTCAGAGTAGCCGTGGAACAGGAAACGAGCATAGGGGAACAGGTCGTGGTCGAGTCTCGAGCACATGGGGCCGAAGCAACAATCTGGGTGGTGTGGGGCTAATTGGACGTTCATATCCTAGGTGTGTTGGGAGAACTACAACGCTCCAGGAAATGGTCCAATATTTCATAGACATGATGGAATCTCATGATAAGGTCCAGAGTGAGGAACATGAGACATTATGGCCAAGTTGGAGAAAATCCATTATATTCAATGCCATGTCTGCGAAATAATTATGGTTGTCTAGCGTGGGAAGAGTTCGTTGACTGAGAAGATCGAAAGTTGGAAGCTTGGCTTGCTCACTTTGAGCAACATGTCAAATTCCTGTACCATCCTCCTCCTCCTCTAGGAACGAGGCTGGATAATCCTATTTCAATCACTTCTGATGACTGATTATGGTAATCGATGTCTTTCTAGTTCTTTTTGTTTTATGGTATGTAAGTAATAACAATGGTCAACAAACCTGGTTGGGGTGAGACCACATGCATTTTGACATCTTTGTATATGCTTTTTGAGTAATGAAATTTTTTTGACTTTCAAAATAAAATAAAATTATAATATATATTTTTAAATGTAAATATCTAATTTAAATTAAAGTGACGTATTTAATTGATGTGATAATTTTTCCATCACTTGAATATTAACATTGTTAATAATCATGTTATTATGCTTTACTTTTATTTAATAATGAGTGAGTAAACAATTTCCTCATTTTTATTTTGAATCAATAAGTAAACACTCCTCACTCTTGATTTGAAGGAGTACCTACTAAGTATATGATATACATTTATAGTTTGGAAAATTTTCACATTATTGAATTGTTTATTTTACATATATTTGTTTTGTATGTGGAATGGAGAAATTATAAATCCCAATTTCATATTAACAAAGTACAAATATAAAGGAGATAAATTTAAGATATATATAACAATGGTTAAGAATATGTGTTTCTTTGGTGAAATGTTATAGGTTCAAATTTAAAGAGGATTAAAATATATATACCTTTATAAAATTTAACTAAAGAAATATCATATATCAATTTAATATCTAATTTACCCATAATATTAAAATTAAATTATCATTATTCCTTTTTAAAAACATTAAAGATAATTAAATAACAAACTTAATTATAATTTATATATTAAAAATTAATTAAATATATTTATCCTTACTTTATCGTGGAGATTCTTAATTTGTATATAAACTTTGTTATAATATCATGGGCTATTACTATGGATTATGAATACTACATGTGGAAAAAACCATAATTCATTTCATATGACACTAGTTCATATAGCATTTTTTTAATCAATTAATTTAATTAAAAGGATAAAATGACATAACTACTTTGGAGATAAATCTCAATCATTGATTTTTATATACTACTACGAAAATTCTAGAATATTTCATGGAGGTTATATCCTTACCATCCACTTAATAATTATTGATAAGTATTCATAACTGGTTAATATGGACCTCTAAGTGCTTTACTTTTACTTTGAGAACATCGGTGTCTTGATCTTCGTCAACACAATATTAAAACCAAGAAATATCCAACTATTGCATTTATGAATTTGGGGTTGATTTATTTATTTATTTATTTTTAATTTAATTTAATTTAATTTTTATTTTTTATTTTTTTGGTTTCACTTTTAGTTTTATTTAGCTTATATATGCAAATGGATATATGCATTCTTCTTTCTGCATAAGTATATATACATATGCACTTATGTGAAATATTTATCAACGACCTGTAGTGTATTACAAATTTTGTTAGGTTGCATTGACTTTTAATAAATTTAAAAATTATATTTGTGCCATGTGGCTCCCCACCCATCAATTTCCTAGAGATTTGAGATTATTCCAATTCTAATAAGTTCCTCATTATTATTTATAACATTCATTTATATATAAGCAAATTTTATTTAGCAAACTGGTCCATTACTTTTAATAAATTAAAAAAATTAGATTCATGCCACATGGCTCCCCACCCACCAATTTCCTAGGGATTTGAGATTATTCCAATTCTAATAAGTTCCATCGCAATAAGTTCTTCATTATTATTTATAACATTCATTTATATTTAAGAAAATTTTATTTGGCAAAATGGTCCATTTTATAATAATATGTGTAATTCATTTTTTTTCTTAAGTTAAAGTTGACCCATGTCAAAGCAACAGATGGACAAATGTCAAATGGAGATGAAAAAGGTAGACAATGCCTAGCCTGACTAATTTCAAAAAGGGAGACCTTCGATTTAAAAATATATAATACAAAATTTATCAGTGCAATGCAATTTACATTCATTTTCTCAATAAAAATGGAGATTTTTTCTTTTGAAAAAATCAATAAAGATTATTTAAGTGTTTAAGTTATTTTTTCCCTGAAATAAAAACGACAAGAGAAAGGAAAATTTAAGTGAAAACATTTAATTTATCATTTTTTTTTATAGAATTTAGTGTTGGTCCCTATATTACTAGTGTAGTCCCTTATTATTGTTAGAGTAGCCCCCTTATTATTATTGTTGTACCCCTGTAACCCCATATTGTTATTATCGTGGCTTTACATTATTATTGTTAGGTCGGTTAGGATTATATTGTGATTCCATGGACTCCTATATATAGAAAAGAGGTTTTGTCATTTCTGTCATCCGAGAATTGTTCATTTATGTAATGTAAAGGAGGTTGCCCCCTCGAAGTCGCTGAATTCTAAGGCATTGATCTCTCTTTTATTCTATTTTTGGAGCTGGTTTCATAACATTTGGTATCAGACCTTTGGATTCTAGGATTTCGCTACTCCAAACAGGTCATCGTGGAATTTTCGCTATAAATTTTTTTCTACAAAGGTTCAGATGCTGAAAATTTTATCATGCGAAGCCGAAATCCTGATGAATGTCATGTAAAAATTTCAGATCTTGGTTCGCAATATTTTCGGAGATATGATCTGTGTAAGTTAGGGTTTTTGCAGGGTCCCGAATTTCATCTAAACGAGGTGACCTTGGGAAAAGCGTCATAAATCTCTCTCTAAGCATCAGATTGGAATTTTGTAAAAAGTGGCCAAAAGTAAATGAACTGTAGTTTCTTGTATATCAATTTCAGAGCCGGAGGAGGAAATATTGACACGTGTCATGTCATACAAGTTCGCTCTACTGAACCAATCCATAATTAGGTTATTGTGGGAGATTGGGTATAACTTTGTCTTGAAGAATCCAAATCAGGTCAGACATGTGGCATTCGAAAGAGGCTTCAGAGGGCTACTACAGGACTGAATTTCAAATATTGAAGATCCAAAATCACAAAGATAATTTAGTTTCAATTTCGAGCTCCTAAAAAGCAAGAAAAATGTGTGTATTTTTTTTCTTTCAAATTGTATAAGTCTTGTTTGAAAAATCAGTTTGAAGTGATTCCAAGGGCATATTGAAGCATAGAGATCAGTATTGGGTTCTAAAATGCCCCCTAAAAATAATTCAATGCCCATTAAGCCTTCAGAATACTCTACTATGACTCATGAAAATGAAAAAGTGCAACATGATATATCAAAATTACAAGAGAAAGTGCACCAAATTTCACTCTCGCAAAGAGCAACAAATAATGAAATAGAAGTTTTGAAGAAAGGCGTGAAAGCTAAGATGGATGGTTTTAAGAAAGACATGGAAGCTAAGATGGATGGTTTTAAGAAAGACGTGGAAGCTAAGATGGATGGTTTGAAGAATGACATGGAAGACATGGAAGTTAAGATTGATGGTATGGAAGAAAAAATGAAGGACAACATGGAATAAATGAAGAATGATCTAAAATCAGACATGGAAGGCTTGATAAAGTTGATACAAGAAATGTTTCCTAATTGCGAAAAGATAGTAGAGGAAACTCATGATGATAACAAAATAAATGTTCATTGTGATTTCATAAACTCTAATGTTGGATTGAAGACCCACCATATTCCAAAGATCGATATGCAAAAGTTTGATGGCAAAGATCCCGTAACATGGATACTATAGATGGAGCAATATTTTGATCTCAATAATGTGCAAAACACACAAAAGGTATGCATTGCAACTTTATATTTTGAACAAAATATATTTGTATGGTATCGATGGCTTTTCTCTCATAAAAAAATTGTCACTTGGTCAATTTTTATAGAGGAAATGATAGCACATTATGAGGATACAAAGAGCAACACCTTCTTTAGCCAATTGATAAATCTCAAACAAAAGGGTTCAATGGTGGAGCACATTGATGAATTCCAAAAATTGAATATAAGAGTAAATGATATTCCACTTGAACACATGATTGATGTCTTCATAGGTACTTTAAAGGATAAAATCGAACATGAGGTTCGCGTTTGGGCACCTGATTCATTGGAGAAGGCATTCAGGTTGGTAAGAAAAATTGAATGTAAAATTATGGCGACAAGGAAGCCTACCACTCACATTATAAACATGGAAGTGTTGCTACTCCTAGAATTCCACAACCTACAGGGTTGACACCACAACAATTGGAAGAAAAAAGAGAAAAAAGGCTTTGCTACATTTGTGATAGCAAATACACTAAAGTCATAAGTGTGCTGAGAAGAAATTAGTTTACAAATATTGTGAAGAGGAGGAATAAAATGAACAAGAAACTTCAAAATAAGAGGATATACACCAGGAACCAACCCTAGAGAAAGAAGAAATGAGTCCGACCATATCATGTAATGCATTGGAAGGAGTTACCACTCCTCAAACTCTCAAGATAGAAGGAGATATTAAGAATAAAAAGACAATAGTGTTGATTGATTCAGGTAGTACCCATAATTTTTTTCATTGTAAGGTAGCCAAAGAATTGAATTGCTTCATATACCCAACACCAGAATATCAAGTGTTGGTTGCAAATGAAGGAAATATAAATTGCTTCGGAAAATATCATAATATCAAGCTAACCATGGGGGAATATGTATTGAATAGTACAATGCTTTCCATTCCAATGGGAGGAGGTGAAGTTGTACTAGGAGTACAATGGTTACAATCTTTGGGGACGGTAGCTTTTAATTTTCAAGAACTTTTCTTGAATTTTTTTTTTCTGAAGGAAAGGAAGTTGAATTACGGTGTATCGCAGGGAAGTCGGGAAAGATAATAAGCTCTTGTCATGCAAAAGCTTCTGAATAAAGAACAACGAGGTGTAATTTCACAATTACGCTCACTAGAAGTTCCAACATCAAAATCATTTATTTCTTCAGATCTCCAAAAAGTCTTAGAAAATCATTCCAAGGTGTTTGAAACTCCCAAAGGACTCCCACCTATTCGTGATCACGATAATTCTATTCATTTGATTCCAGGAAGTGTTCCTCCAAACATCATGCCTTGCAGATATCCTTATGTCAGAAAGAGCGAAATTGAACGTATGATTGCAGAAATGTTAGAGGCTGGTATAATTCAACCTAGTCAAAGTTCTTTCTCTGCTCCAGTAGTATTGGTGCATAAGAAGGATGGATCATGGCGCATGTGTCCAGACTATAGGGAGCTCAATAAGCTCACTATTAAAGATAAATTTCTCGTTCCCGTGATTGATGAATTATTGGATGAATTACATGGAACAATTTATTTTACCAAGTTGGATCTTCGTTAAGGATATCATCAAATTAGAATGAAGACTGAAGATATTCCGAAAACAACATTTCGCACTCATGAGGGTCATTATGAATTTTTGGTCATGCCTTTTGGCCTTACGAGTGCACCTTCTACATTTCAAGGGTTGATGAATTCAATTTTCAAACCCTTCCCTGGAAAATTTGTGTTAATATTTTTTGATGATATACTAATCTATAATAGGTCTTGGAAGGATCATGTTCAACATGTTGACAGGGTGCTCAAACTCCTGGAAGAGAAAAAATTATATAGAAAAACCTCCAAATGTTTCTTTGGAGTTCAAGAGGTGGAATATCTAGGTCATATTGTATCTCACGAGGGTATTAGGGTAGACCCTAACAAAATTAAATCCATTAAGGAATGGAAAGACCCCACAACCATAAAATAGTTGTGAGGATTTCTCGGGTTAACAGGGTATTATCGCAAGTTTGTTAAGAATTATGGGAGAATAGAAGCACCTCTAACAACATTATTGAAGAAAGATGCATTTTCATGGAATCCTGGAGCAACTAAGGCCTTTGAGCATCTTAAATAGGAAATGTGCCTAGCACCAGTCTTAGCTACGCCAGATTTCACAAAAAGATTATTGTGGAATGTGATGCCTCAAGAAATGGAATTGGTGTGGTTTTAATGCAAGAAGGAAGAAGCATTACTTTTGAAATTCGTCCAATCAAAGGAAAGTATTTACAGAAATCTATTTATGAGAAGGAAATGTTGGAAATACTACATGCACTAAAGAAATGTCGGCCTTACCTAATAGGAAGACACTTCAAGGTAAAAACTGATCATGATAGTCTTAAATACTTTTTGGAACAAAGAATATCTTCAGAAGAACAGCAAAAATGGGTCACAAAGATGTTGGGTTATGACTTTGAAATCATCTACAAAAAAGGGAAGCTAAATGTTGTTGCAAACGCACTCTCAAGAAAGGATGGAGAGGTGGAAGCATTGCAATATGCCATTTCTATTATCCAACCAGATTGGATAAGTGAAGCAAGGGATAAATGGAAGAAGCATTAAGAAGTGTGGACACTCATTCAAAAGTTGCAACAAGATCATAGTACATCTAATACATTTAGTTGGAAAAATGATTCCTTATGGTACAAAGATCACTTATATCTTAGTAATAATTCCCAACTAAAACAAAATATTCTTTTGGAATCACACACATTTCCCTTAGGAGGACACTCAAGATTTTTAAAAACTTACCACAGGGTGAAGAAAGAATTTTTTGGGATGGCCTTAAATCTGATATTCAAAAGTTTGTGGCAAAATGTTTGGTTTGCCAACAAAATAAAGTTGAGACAATTAAGACCCCGAGTCTTCTACAACCTTTATACATTCCAAGTCAACGTTGGGAGGGTATTTCAATGGATTTTATCACAGGTTTACCTAAGTCCGAAGGAAAGAGTGTCATCATGGTGGTAGTTGATATACTTACCGAGTATGCACAATTTTTTGTAGTATCTCATCCATTTAAAGCAAGTATAGTTGCTACTGCATTTATGGAAACAATTCAAAAGCTACATGGAAACCCAAAGATTATTGTAAGTGACATAGATCCCATTTTTACTAGAGATTTTTGGACGAAATTATTTTCTTGTTTGGGTACTCAAATAGCTCATAGCTCATCTCATCACCCTCAATGTTATGGGAAAACTGAGATAGTGAACAAAAGTTTGGAAGGATATCTTCGTTGTTTTGTATCTGATAAGCGAAAACAATGGGTCAAGTGGTTACCTCTGGCTGAATGGTGGTATAACACTTCCTTCCATACTGCAGCAAAAATGACCCCATTTATGGCACTTTATGGATATCATTCATCGTCCATCACATCATGTTTAAGATAAAATTCTAAGGTTCAAGCAGTGGAAGATCACATCGAGCATCAACAACAAGTTCTCCAACACTAAAAGGATAACCTAAATTTGGCACAAAATCGAATGAAACAACAGGCAGATCAACATCGCAACGAGAGAAGTTTTGATGTAGGAGACTGGGTATTTTTGCGGCTACAACCATACAAACAAATGTCCCTCAAGAAAGCTAAGAAGGATAATAAATTATCACCAAAGTACTATGGTCCTTACAAGTTGTTGCAAAATATTGGTACTATGGCATACAAATTGGAGCTTCATGCTTCTTCTCGAGTGCATCTAGTTTTCTATATTTCATGCTTAAAGAAGGTTATAGGTGATAAACTTCCAGTTCAAACAATATTGCCAGAACTTGACGAGGAAGGAAAAACCATATTGGAACCTAAAGCAGTCACAGAAACAAGAACTCAACAGCTACGAAATTGATCAATTTCAGAGTATCTCATCAAGTGGAAGAACTTATCCACTGAAGATTCAACATGAGAGGATGAGAATTTTATACAGAAGCATTCAGTGCTACTTAAGCATTGAGGACAACACTTTTTTGAAGGGGATGGGCATGTTAGGTCCCTATATTACTAGTGTAGTCCCTTATCGTTGTTAGTGTAACCCCCTTATTGTTATTGTTGTACCCCTGTATCCCCATATTGTTATTATTGTGCCCTCACATTATTATTGTTAGGTTGGCTAGGATTATATTGTGATCCTATGGACTCCTATATATAGAAAGGAGGTTTTGTCATTTGTATCATCCAAGAATTGTTCATTTATGTAATGTAAAGGAGGTTACCCCCTCGAAGTGGCTGAATTCTAAGGCGGCGATTTCTCTTTTCTTCTATTTTTGGAGCTGGTTTCACAACATTTAGAAAAATTAGAAGAATAAATTTGTTTGATGAAAATTGGTGCATCTTATTCTAATTAGATGTACACATATATTAATTAAGTTTATTAATAAGTTTACTTACGGAAATCTAGTGATAAAATTTTGAGTAAGACTATGATTTCTTATTTTTTAAAATACATAAATAAATTTACTCTTTAAATACCCTTACACATTTAAATCAAATTATACAACTCAAACTTACACTTCCAAAAAATAACTACTATTTAAAAAAATATATATTAATTAACCTACACTCAAATAATTTATACTAATTTACACTTTAGTACAAAGCATTTAATATTATATATTCAAATATAAAATATCTAATTTAAAATACCTTTAAGTAAGATATATTTCAATATATACTATATTGAATTAAAATATGTATATTAATAATTTATATCAACTAGCAGTTGCCCCAAAAGGTGCAAAAAGAGGCCGATAGGATTTTGAAATAAAAAAAGTTGTACAAGAAAATAACAATAACAATTGAGACGTTAAACTTAAATTTATTTCTTAAGTTTATAATATGGAACTAAAATATTCATGAATGTCAACAAGATGCTAGAATATTAAATATTAAATTGATTATGTCATATTCAAAAGCAATCTAATTAATAGATGAGATGATATTTTAATTTACAAAAATTGAGTTTGTAAAAGACACATTTATGCATGCTATTAAAAAAAAATTATAACGTGGTTAAAAATTGTATTGTTAGATTACAATGAAAAATAACTATTTTATTTAGACTACACTATGCTGGCCGAGTCATGTTGGTATACATCTGCTGAAGCTTTAGCAGTGCCATCATCATCTTCATATAAACCTGCGATGACCAGAAGTTTTCCATTGATCACAACAAACCCGAACGCTGCCTTAGCAGGACCAGGCATAGGAGGAAGAGTCTGCCATCGGCCATGGAGAGGATTTAGAGCGTGCCAGTGGGTTCCTTTACCCTTTGAATCTGCAGTTAGTACATAAAGCCATTCTTCCATTGTACCAACATGTTTTCTTACAACAGAGAACTCTCCAGTTTGAATAAATTTCCTCCATGACTTACAAACAGAACCCATTGACTGAAAATGCACACGGGGCACAAGTGCAAGGCAATGCTTAGCAACATCATTAGGGAGACCTGGAATAATGGAGCATCCAAATTCAGTGCTCTGAGATTCATTTTTTTCTATTAAAACTTTCTTCTGAATGCAAGATCCCATGTGTATCCTGGTACCATCCATCCTATTGCTTTGTTTCACAACAGCCTAGAACTTTGAAACACTTCTCAACTTGTACACAAGAGACTATTCTACTTGCCTATTGTATTGAGATGATTATTTCAATTGAGCAAGGTAATTTGCAAGGCTCTGCCATGGTAACACATGTCATAACAGTTTTCACAAAAGCCTGTCTCTTATCTTCTTGAGGACTTGAAAATGGGAAGATTTATCAACCTTGTCTCTCTAGAGAGGTCTTATGGTCATGAGAGTATTATAGGCCCCTTATTTACAGCATGTTGAAAAATAATAAGTCCCCTTGCTGCTACTGAAGATCTTAACATCTCAAACCGTTTTGAGAATCAATGCCATGCTAATAAGCATTCTCATATTTTCCATCAGTTTACAATGACTACATTCCAATATAAAAGTTTGACAGGTCTCTACAGCTCCTCCTGATCTGCCAAGAATGCAAAGCCCATTTTTATATTGAGCAGCCTAGACATGCAACAAATTCAAGATATCTCACATTTAAAGAGATGGGTTTTTCTGTAAGACCAGTGATTTTACATTTAGGCACAGACCCAATAATGTCCATGGTTTTATGGCATGAAAAAAACGATGAACTGATATCAGACATATGATGATGAAAATTGGACATGTTATAATCAGAGATTCTTGGGATTGAAACAGTAAGTTACTTCATTAAAAAAAGGCAAACTTCCTGTAGAACATCAAGGACAAATGTAGACATCATCAAACTGACAAAAGGACAATGCTGATCCATAATTAAAAATCCCACAAATGGGTAATGATAATCCATATTGTTTCTTTTGCTATACTAGAAGAAATCCAGAAGGGATCAAGGAAACCACAAATCAGTTGGGCCAGGGCTCTGTCATAGCATATCAAACCAAACTGATCCAGCAGGGAACTGACAGGAAAAATAATCATCACTCTAATAAAACCATTTTGAACCATTAACAACCCAATATTTTCTTCATTGTCATAAAAAACACTTACATATGGCAGAAGCCTCTCCTGTCCAAAAATTGGGCTGAACGCAACCGATCTGCTACAGGTAAATCGAATACAAACACAATGCAGCAAAGCAAAACCTACAGCTCACAGAATTGAATTGGGATTTCGTGGGCAATGTAATGGGCACTTTGTAATTTGAAAATTCGAAGAAACTTCAGTGCAGAAAGCTTTCTCATATTTTCCATCAGTTTACAATGACTACATTCCAATATAAAAGCTTGACAGGTCTCTACAGCTCCTCCTGATCTGCCAAGAATGCAAAACCCATTTTTATATTGAGCAGCCTAGACATGCAACAAATTCAAGATATCTCACATTTAAAGACATGGGTTTTTCTGTAAGACCAGTCATTTTACATTTAGGCATAGACCCAATAATGGCCATGGTTTTATTGCATGCAGAAAACGATGAACTGATATCAGACATATGATGATGAAAATTGGACATGTTATAATCAGAGATTCTTGGGATTGAAACAGTAAGTTACTTCATTAAAAAAAGGCAAACTTCCTGCAGAACATCAAGGACAAATGTAGACATCATCAAACTGACAAAAGGACAATGCTGATCCATAATTAAAAATCCCACAAATGGGTAACGATAATCCATATTGTTTCTTTTGCTATACTGGAAGAAATCCAGAAGGAATCAAGGAAACCACAAATAAGTTGGGCCAGGGCTCTGTCATAGCATATCAAACCAAACTGATCCAGCAGGGAACTGACAGGAAAAATAATCATCACTCTAATAAAACCATTTTGAACCATTAACAACCCAATATTTTCTTCAATGTCATAAAAAAACTTACATATGGCAGAAGCCTCTCCTGTCCAAAAATTGGGCTGAACGCAACCGATCTGCTACAGGTAAATCGAATACAAACACAATGCAGCAAAGCAAAACCTACAGCTCACAGAATTGAATTGGGATTTCATGGGCAATGTAATGGGCACTTTGTAATTTGAAAATTCGAAGAAACTTCAGTGCAGAAAGCGCGTAACATCCCGTGCCTGAAACCCTTGCAATGGGTTCGATTTAATAGTCTGCACCGATCATTAAACGGAGTAAAAATCATATTACCCAAATTAGAAATGGAAACTCAGTGTGATTTTATGATTTTTCAAAATGAATTGGTTGATTTTATGATTTTTTGCTTTTTCAAAATGAATTGGTTGATTTTATGAATTTTTTGCACATGTCTTACTAGTGACATGTGTCATTATCAAAATGAATTGGTTGACGAAAAAGCACGCACCTGTATCAATTCAAAACAGAAGGCCTATCGGCCCAATTACTTATATTAATATATTATAAAAATAAAATGATTTCATTCATGTTTTTATCTTATAAAATAAAATACATTTTTATATTATCTATAAATTTTTGTATTCTTAAATAAAAAACGAAAACCGTTTTTTTTTTTTTTTTTTCATAAACCCACGCAACAAATTATATTGCTTTGACCACGCCCATACAAACAATATTGTTTTTTTCAAATCCATTCATAGGTCAGTGCTTACCGCACCATTCAAACTAATTCGATTTCATTTTTTTAACATTACTCAACTTTGCCATTAAAGTATGTTTAGAATGTTGTGAAACTTTAATGAGAAATTGTTTTATGGTATACAACATTTAAATTATAACACAATCGATGCCTAGAGTTTAGATTTAGTTTTATCTAATTTATAAATTTAAAAGAGGTTATTTAAATAATTTAATGTGAAATTTATTTAAGATTTATTATAAATAAGTGTTTTATTTTATTTTTAAAATATAAATTATTATGTTGAGAGGAGTGTTCTAATTTATTATGATAGAAATGTGGTAATGAAATATCATGTAAACATTTAATTTAATTTAGTCAAAATAAGATAAAATAAAAATAATATTTAAATTATAACACAATTTATGGTAAAGATGTTATAATATAATATCATATAAACATTTAGTTTAGTCAAAATAAGATAAAATAAAAATAATACTTAAATTATAACACAATTTATGGTAAAGATGTTATAATATAATATAATATCATGTAAACATTTAATTTAGTCAAAGTAAAATAAAATAAAAATAACAATTAAATTATCACACAATTTTTTGTGTCTAAAATTTATGTTCAATTTTATTTGATTTATAATTTTAAATAATTAATATGAAGTTTATTTTTGTTTATAAAAAACTAAAAAATTACATAATCCTAAGACTAAATCTTGATGATACATTTTCTATGTTGAGCCTAATGGACAAACATAATACCAAAAGACAAAACAAGGGCACCAAAAACCCCATGTGCTTCCATGATATAACATTATAAAACAAAGTCAGAAAAGAATGGTAAAAAAAAAAAAAACATGATAATTTTTTTTTTTTAAAATAAAAGAAGCTGATTAAACCTAGAAATAAAAAAGCCCGATTCACTTTGCCCATTTGAAGTTCATTTAAAATTTATTATAAATAACTGTTTTACTTTATTCTTAAAATATAAATTGTTGTGTTTTGAGGCGCTTTCCATCTTCATATAGTAAAGATGTAATGTAATGTTATGTAAACATTTAATTTAATTTGGTCAAAATAAAATAAAATAAAATAAAAATAATTCTATGTCAAAATAAAAATTCTACATTATTTTGTTTAATTTTATTATTTTTGTTAGGAAATTAAGGTAAACATTGTTTGGTCAAATTATGAATGGTTTTTGAGTTAAGAACCCATAGTATTCATGTGGAATATAGCTTATTTAAAAGAGGGAATTAAACCAAAGGGACCAAATCTCTTTGCAATTCAAGAGATTTACATTTCAAAAAAATTGATCCCTCTCTAGACTTGGTAAATCCAAAGTTAAAATGGATCTATGTTGGTTATATTAATAATCCTTTTTAAAATTTAGTATGAAAGAGATATAAAATTGTTTAGTATTCAATATAATTAACATTTATTATTTAATAATAATAATAATAATAATAATAATTATTATTATTTTAAGTAAAATACATTTATATCAATTATACATAATTTAGTATAGCTATATAAATTAAAGGCTTAGTGTAACTTATAGACGGAATAACTTTTTTCACAGGATACAATTTGAAGCAAGATTGTAATTTTTTGTTGAATCTTTGCGTGGTTTTGATTAAAATTATCAATGAAAAATGCCTTGAAAAAAAATCATTTGGTCTATTAGATAGACTACGTGTAAATTAAATGGTTGATATATGTGGACATACATCAAGAAAATAATTAAAATTATCTAGGAAAAATGCCTTGAAAAAAACCATTTCGTCTATTAGATAGACTTCGTGTAAATTAAATGGTTGATACATGTGGATACACATCAAAAAAATAATAATTGCATGCATCTCACATTGCCAAGATTTAAAAAAATAATAATAAATAACTAAATTATAACTTTATTACTATGGTTGTTAATTATAAAAAGAATATATATATATATATATAACAAGATTCTTAACCATAGAGATTCACCTCCACTTCATTATGGAGATTCTCAACTTATAAATGGACTTTGTTGCAATACCATGACTTACTAATACCACATGCTCAAAAAACCATAACTCATGTTCATATGACACATGCTCATATGAGTTTTTTTGTTTTTTTTAAATCTCAGCCAACATATGACTACTATTAGGAATAATCTAGAATATTCCATGGAGGTTAATTCCCTAGCATCCAACTAATAATTATTGATAATTAAATTAAAAATTTGAAAGCCTTGTTTCAAATTGTGTACCTATCATAGCCATATAAGTCAAATGGTTGGTAAACACCAACAAACATCAATCCATGATAAATATAAAAACACTTATTTCATGATACATTTGATGTTGTTAAAATTTTAAAAAATCATAAAAATAAATTAAATTATAATATATAAGTATTTTTTTGTTTTCTATGTGGTTCATAGCCCCCATAAATTTCATAGAATATGTGTATCAAGCGATCTACCCAAATAGAGGTAACCACATAGCCTGGCCTGAATCTTATAAATTTAGAGTTGAAGCCAAAAACGGAAAGAACTTGGAGGAGAAAAGAGTGTCTTACCCGATCAAAGGCATTCACCATGTCCAACTTGATAATCATCCCTTCCTCATGGCGTTGGTGGATAGAGTGAATGGTTTCCTGCACAAGGGCCATGATATCCAATATATACCTGCATTTAACAAACCCTCCTTGACAGGGAGAGATCAGTTTTTCCAGCAGAAGCTTGATTCTGTTCGCTAAGAGTTTGGAGAGGATTTTGTAGGAGGCATTGCAAAGCGAAATCAACCTGAAGTGGTCGAATGACACTAGTTCACTTCTTTGGGGGTTCGTGCTAAGAAAGTGGAGTTTATGCTTCCTCCCACTTTGGATTTTTAGAGGAAGCCCTTGATCATTCGGAACAGATGAACCTTGATAATTTCCTAGCAGATTCTGTAGAAGTGTATGGATAACCCATTGGGTCCAGGAGCTTTGTCTGGCTCCATTGTCCAAAAGACATTGTTGATTTCATCTTCAGTGAAGGGCTTTAGGAGGCTTGAGTTATGCTCCTCCTTAACCAGCCTTGGAACGTCAGCGAGGAATTATGGAAATTCATCCTCATTGTCTAGTCCATTCTCTTTGAACAACTGCCAGAAGTGAGAGGTTGCAGCCTCTCTTAACTCAGTTGTTCCTTTGTGGACAATCCCATCAGGGGAGGTAATTTCAAAAGTGTGATTTCTCGAAAGGCAAGCTTGAATTTGCTTATGGAACAAGGCAATTTTTTTATCTCCGGACAAGAGCCAGAGATTACGAGATTTGAGCCTCAAGGACTCTTCCTCAACTCTGAATGAGCAGAGAGTGCTAAGTTGGGCTTCTTGCTCGGTCTGAATTTTAGAATAGGTAATATCTTGGTGCTCTAATGCCAATTGCAGATCAAGCAACTACTTAGTGGCCTATTTTCTAAGGCTAGAGGGTGAAACTGAGGGATTTTTTATCCATTCTTTCAGGGCTATTTTAGTGGCCTTAAGTTTCTGCCCGCACACATAACTCGACGATCCAATGACAGGGATGGAGCAAGCCTTCGAGATAGTCTCCATAAACCCTTCCTTGTCTGACCAAAGGGGGCTGAACCAGAATGGGATGGGCCCTAGTTTTTCCTCTTATTCTAACAACAAAAGGATGGGTTTATGATCTAAAGTCATCTTTGGCAGAATTTTAGTGAAGATAATCTTCTTTTCGAAGAAGAAGGTACTCTGAAGTAAAAATCTGTCAAGACGGGCTGAAATATGCTCCGCCCCAGCTCTATTGTTTGACCAAGTGTAGAGCCCTTTTTTTGGCTTAAAATCCAGCAAGTCCCATTTTTGAATCAAGTCTTCCACGAAGGGAAGGAAATGGTCCTTACTGATGATGCCCCCTCTCTTTTCCTTTGGTTCAAAAACTAGATTTAAGTCTCCTGCTAGAATTATATTCTTGGGGGAGTAAGCATATAGAAAACCAGACAGGGTTTGCCAATAATCCTTCTTTTCTGCATATAGGACTGGCATATAAATATTAAAGAGGGTGAAGGTGATCTTACTTGCGAGATGCTGGAGTTTGGTATAGATCCAGTGCTGCGTTTCGAAGGAGCTTTCTAGGTGAAATTTTCCTTCCTTCCAGAGAGTGGTGAGCCCACCACATGTACCCCTTGCACTGTCTGCTTTTACGGATTTTGTTCTCCATTTCACTTTGCTGAGGTCTAGAAGGGAATCCCCTTCTATTTTAGTCTCTTGGAGCATGAGGATCTCTGGGGATCCATATTTCAAGAGGTTCTTCACAGCTTTAGCTTTTAAGGGATTCCCCAAGCCTCTACAGTTACAAGAGACTAAACACATTATTTACTAGCAGAGAGGGGGCCAGACCCTCCTTTAGGAGGCCTGGTTATAGTATTTCTGCCTATGGACATCTCAATCGTGGGTTGGCTACCTTGAATTTTTTGTTTCTCAGCCTCTTCTTCTTTTGCCTCTCTGTGAGATTTCCTCCCAACTCTTTTCGAGGGCCTATCGAAAGTCTCATCTTCCGAGGATCCAGAGATATCTGGAGACTTTTTCCTTGTCATCTCTGCGTAGGATGGGGGACTAGAGGCTCCTCTTGGTGTTCCAGCTTGCAGATGGGTTGTTTCTTCCTGGATTTTATCTTCTTTAATGGAGGTGGGTTGCAGTTCGGCCGCTTCGACTGCTGCAGCTAGGAGTTCTTCTCGGGTGATGAGTATTTCAAAGGTGTTGCTGGAAGCCTTTGCTCTTGGAGGGACAAAGTGCCCCTCCCATTGTAATGCTGAGATAGGTGCTCCACTCCCAGTCAACGCTTCTTTCCCTTTAGTTCTATTGTTCTGTTTGGTTGGAGCTGTTTTCTGGACATGGGTCCATTGATCTTCCTTCGAGTTCTCTGCCTCCTCCTCAGCTTTCTTTTTGCAATGCCTGGCGAAGTGCCCCTAGCCATGGCAATGTCAGCATTTAAACGCGAGTTTCTTGTAATATAACTCTTGTATGTGGGACCAATCAACCACCGTGAGTTTAATAGCTTCAGGGAGGCCTTCCTCCAAGTCGACTTCTACACAAATTCTTGCACAGGATTACTGGTCCCTCCTTTCTGCTCTATTTATGTATTTTCCAAGCTTGTTTCTAATGGTTTCTAGAGATTTTAGGTTCCAACAGTGCAAAGGTAAGTGGGGCAGACGAACCCAAACAGGAACAACCGAGGGAACATCCTAAGATGGATCGAAATCTGGGGTTCATTGGTTCAGGTACAGACCCTCGGGGCCCCTGAAATATGGTCCATTTATGAATATAAGGTTCCTATCCTCCACCGAATCAAAGACAAAAACGAAGCCCTTACCGACTAAGAAACTTCTGATTCCTTCTTTGACTAGAGGTCTCCAGTTCCTTTGCACCTAGCATCAACGACTTTGGGCGAGGGCTAGAGCCCGATGAACTGCCCTATAAGCCCTCGTTCTGCTAGATTCAGAGCCTATCTACAGGGTTCTTCTGTCGGCAGGGCAACCGCAGGAGTGGATTCCATTGTTGTGAAACCAACTCCAAAAAATAGAAGAAAATAGATATCAACGCCTTATAAATAAGCCACTTCGAGGGGGCAACCTCCAATACATTACATGAATGAACAATTCTTGGATGATACAAATGACCAAAACCTCCTTCTATATATAGGAGTCCATGGGACCACATTATAATCCTAGTGGGGCCACAATGTAATCCTAGCCGACCTAACAATAATAATGTAAGGGCACAATAATAACAATATGGGGGTTACAGGGGTACAACAATAACAATAATGGGGGTTACACTAACATAATAAGGGACTACACTATTAATATAGGGACTTAACATGCCCCTCTCCTTCAAACAAGTGTTGTCCTCAACGCTTGATTATTTCTTGATGCTTCTGTATAAAATTCTCATCCTCTAATGTGGAATCTTCTACATGAAATTTCTTCCACTTGTTGAGACACTTTGAAATTGATCATACTTGTCGAGTTCTTGTTTCTGTGACTGCTTCAGAACTTCTTTCAATGTGATGTTGATCTTCCTGTTGTTTCATTAGATTCCGCACCAAAGTTAGGTTATCCTTTGAGAGTTGGAGAACTTGTTGTTGATGCTCGATGTGATCTTCCACTAATTTATCATCCATATTAGCTATTATTTGATCCTTCAAACCATCCAACTTAGCCTCCATTTCTGCTTTTAAACCATCTATGTCATCTTCAGTTGCTCTTCGTAAGATCGAAATTTGTTGCAGTTGGTACCGTAATTTTGATATCTCATACTACAATTCTTCCTCTTCATGCGTCATAGTATAGCTTTTTGAGGTCTTAATGGGTATGAAATTATTTTCTTGATGCATTATAGAACCCAATACTGATAAAAATTCTAAAATATGCCCTTGGAATCACTTCAAACTGTTTTTTCAAACAAACGTTATGCAATTTTAAAAACCAAATACACACCTTTTTCTTGCTTTTGAGAAGCTCGATATTGAAACTGAATTATCTATGTGATTTCAAATCCTCAATAACTGTAATTTGGCCCTAAAGTAGCCCTCTGAATATTCTTTTGAATGTCACAAGTCTGACCTAATTTGGGCTCTTCAAGGCAAAGTTATGTCCAATCTCCGACAATGACCTAATTATGGACTAGTTCAGGAGAGAAAACTTGTATGACTTGCCACGTGTCACTGTTTGCTCCTTTGGCTCTGAAATTTATAGCCAGGAAACTAAAACCTGTTTACTTCCAATCACTTTTTACAGAGTTCCAATCCGATGCTCAGAGAGAGGGTTATGAAGATTTTCCCATGATCACCTCTTTGAGATGAAATTCAGGAGTGTGAAAAAGACCTAAATTCTACAGATAATATCTCCAAAAATATTGTGAACCAAGCTCTGAAATTTTGTGAAGATGTTCGTCAAGAGTTTGGCTTCGCACTCTAAAAATTTCAGCTTCTGTACTTTCGTAGAAAAAAATTTATAGCGAAAATTTCGCGATGACCTGTTTAAGTGAAATTTAGGAGCTTGCAAAAAGCCCTAACTTCCACAGGTCATATCTCCGAAAATATTGCGAACCAAGCTCTGAAATTTTGTGACGATTTTTCTCAGGAATTTGGCTTCGCACTCTAAAAATTTCAGCTTCTGAACCTTCGTAAAAAAAAAGATATAGCGAAAATTCCATGATGACTAGTTTGGAGCAGTGAAAACCCTAGAATCCAAAGCTCTGATACCAGATGTTGTGAAACCAGCTCCAAAAATAGAAGAAAAGAGATATCAATGCCTTATAAATAAGCCACTTCGAGGGGGCAACCTCCAATGCATTACATGAATGAACAATTCTTGGATGATACAAATGACCAAAACCTCCTTCTATATATAGGAGTCCATGGGGCCACATTATAATCCTAGTGGGGCCACAATGTAATCCTAGCCGACCTAACAATAATAATGTAAGGGCACAATAATAACAATATGGGGGTTACAGGAGTACAACAATAGCAATAAGGGGGGCTACACTAACATAATAAGGGACTACATTATTAATATAGGGACTTAACAATTCTCTTGACAAATTTCTACTATTGTTCGCTTGTTGGGTGTTTGTTGTAGCTTGCTACAAGCTTCCTGAACGTCGTCAGCTCGGGCGGAAGTGGAGGAGCGGCCTCGGGGCCCCCTCCTAGGGCGTTGGCGAAGTTGCAACTCGCAAGTGCACTGAAACGTAGCTCACAAGCACTGCGCGATATAGGGCTTAATAGTCTCACCAATTTCAAAAAGGGATACCTTCGGTTTAAAAATATTGAATACAAAATTTATTAGTGGAATGCAATTTACATTCAATTTCTCAATAAAAATGGAGATTTTTTCTTTGGAAAAAATCATTAAAGATTATTTAAGTGTTTTACTTATTTTTTCCACGAAGGAAAAACTATAAGAGAAAGGAAAATTTAAGCGAAAGCATTTAATTTATGATTCTTTTTATAGAAAATTTAAATGAAAGCATTTAATTTATGATTCTTTTTATATAATTTAGAAAAACTAGAAGAATAAATTTGTTTGATGAAAATTGGTGCATCTTATTCTAATTTGATGTACACATATATTAATCAAGTTTATTAATAAATTTACTTAGAGAAATCTAGTGATAAAATTTTGAATAAGATTGTGATTTCTTATTTTTAAAAAATACATAAATAAATTCACTCTTTAAATACTCTTATACATTTAAATCAAACTATACAACTTAAACTTTCACTTCTAAAACAAAACAAAACAAAACAATTAATATTATATATTCAAAACAAAACAATTAATATTATATATTCAAATATAAAATATCTAATTTAAAATACCTTTAAATAAATATATTTCAATATATACTATATTGAATTAAAATAAGTATATTAATACTTCAATTACTTATATTAATATATTATAAAAATAAAATATTTTCATTCATATATATATCTCATAAAATAAAATACATTTTTATATTATCTATAAATTTTTATATTCTTAAATACAAATACAAAACTAAAATAAAATACATTTTTATATTATCTATAAATTTTTATATTCTTAAATACAAATACAAAACCTTTTTTTTTTTTTCGCATAAACCCATGCAACAAATTATATTGCTTTGACCACGCCCATACAAACAATATTGTTTTTCAAATCCATTCAAACTAATTCGATTTCATTTTTAAACATTACTCAACTTTGTCATTAAAGTATGTTTAGAATGTTGTAAAAACATTTATAAGAAATTGTCTTATGATACAACGTAACACAACATTTAAATTCTAATACAACGTAACACAACATTCGATGTCTAGAATTTAGATTTATCTGATTTCTAAATTTAAAAGATGTTATTTAAATAATTTTCTATTGCTTTGACCACGCCCCATATAAACAATATTGAATTTCAAATCGATTCATAGCTCAGTGCTTACCTCACCATTCAAACTAATTCGATTTCTTTTTTTAACATTACTCAACTTTGTCATCAAAGTAGGTTTAGAATGTTGTAAAGCTTTCATGAGAAATTGTTTTATGGTATACACCATTTAAATTATTATACACCATAACACAACACTCGATGTGTAGAATTTAGATTTAGTTTTATCTAATTTAAGATGTGCTTTAAATAATTTAATATGAATTTTATTTAAGATTTATTATAAATAAGTGTTTTGCTTTATTTTTAAACTATAAATTATTGTGTTGAGAGGCGCTGTTAATTTAATAGGATAGAGATGATGTAATGTAATATCATATAAACATTTAATTTAGTTAAAATAATATAAAATAAAAATAACATTTAAATTATAACGCAAGTTATGGTAAAGATGTTGTAATATAATATTATGTCAATGTTTAATTTAGTCAAAATAAAATAAAATAAAATAAAAATAACATTTAAATTATAACAAAAAATTTTAGGAGTTGTTTATGGAGGCGGAGGAATTGCCCAGGCCGTCAAAATTAGCCAGAATCTGGGCAATTTTTTTTTAAGAAATCTTGCAGTAGCAGTGTTTGAATCATGTTTTTGATGGTGGAAACAGATTCATCACCATCAAAAACCTCTAGGGCACCCAAAATATTGAAGCTTGATAGCTATAACCTGGATTTACAAAAATCCCTACTGGATTTTCCTAAAATCTTACCAAAATTACCATAACTTTAAGGGCAAAAAAACAGTCTAGTTAGATTACAACAAATTTTCATGTCTAAAATTTATATTCAATTTTATTTGATTTATAGATATTAAAAAATTATTTAAATAATTAATATAAAGCTTATTTTTTTTTTCATTTAAAAAAAATTACATAATCCTATAATCCTATCTCTGAATCTTGAATATTTCATTTCATCCATAAATTTTTATCCCTCTTTTTTTTTTTCCTTTTTTTATTCATTTTCTATATTTTTTTTCTCGTAAAGCATGTAGCTATTATTATATCAGATCATATACCAATTTCTAATAGTGCAGAGAGGGTTGAAAGAAGTAGAGACATTATTTCTTCTAAGGACATGGGCAATTTTGTCCGTTGTCCTCTGGATAAAAGGGATATGGACCTTAGAGATGAGATCCACTCCAGTAAATTTTCCACTCAATCCTTTATAAGCCTTTCGAAAGACTTTAAGACCTTGATATCTACTGTAACCATTATTTTAAAAAACGTCAAGAAGATGGGACTTCTCTAATTCCAAGGACCTTTCCTCATAGATTCTGAGAGAACGAGTCGCAAGAGTGCACAGGGCACCAAATTTATGAGCTAGAAAATGATGGGAACCAGTATGGAGGAACTGTTTAGTGTGGGTCTTCTAGCGAAAAACTCAGCGACAGATGGAACCATCCTCATTCCT
Source organism: Pinus albicaulis (assembly GCA_034641835.2). Taxonomy (NCBI): domain Eukaryota; kingdom Viridiplantae; phylum Streptophyta; class Pinopsida; order Pinales; family Pinaceae; genus Pinus; species Pinus albicaulis. Next base: position 759,479,949 of record CM076580.1, read on the forward strand.
TGAGAGCAGGATATAAAGGAAATGGAGACAACCATCAACTTCTACTTCCATTGTGAATTTGATGGAATCAGAAAGCGGGTTCAGGTGTCCAAGGAACATATCTAATTTCTCCCGACCATGGGGCCAGATGACACAAGTATCATCCATGAACCTATTCCACTTCATAGGGCAGAATTTAGCAGAGGCAAGGGCCTTTGATTCAAAATCCTCCATAAATAAGTTAGCAACAATGGGGGAAAGAGGGGAGCCCATCGCAACACCACATGTTTTCTCATATAACTTACCTTGAAAACTAAAGAAGGTTGAGGTGAGGTAAAGGCTAGCCAATTTAGAGGTGTCTTCGTCAGAAATCCACTTAATGACATCAATGGATTCCTGGATGGGGATTTTGGTGAATAAGTACACAACATCAAAGGTAACTAAAACCTCACCAAAGTTGGGGAAGACAACGTTCTCGACACCTCACAAGGAAGCAAAGTCCTTAAATAAAGGAATTCCGTTCGAACTTGCCAAGAGGTTTAAGCTCGTCAAGAATTTAGCCAAATGATAAGAGGGACCATCTATTGTGTTAACAATAGGTCTTAAGCCCCCCCCCCCCCCGCCCCCCCAGTTTATGAATCTTTGGGAGACCATAGATCTGGGGGGTAAGGGGATTGCTCTCAATAAGCATCCTAGAAAGAGGATTAATGGACAACGAACAAAATTTCCCATGTCCTTCGAAGAAATAATGTCTCTGCTTCTTTCGAACCTCTTTGCACTATTATAAATTATCTTGGGTCTCTTAAGGACCCTATCGAACCTAAGGACATGAAAAGGGTTTATACGATTACTTGTTCATGTGGAACTCCTTATATTAGAGAAACAGGTCATTCCATTAGGCACAGAATCTAGGAACATGATGCGGATATTAGGCACAATTGGTCCTGTACCTCAGCTCTTGCTGAGCATGTGGAAAGATCTTGTCACCATGTTTGTATTGAAGATTCCAAAGTCATTGCCAAAGTAGATCACTTCCACCATAGGAAATTAAGGGAGGTGATCGAAATTGAACAACATGTCAAGAATCTCAACCGGGATGATGGTTGGAAATTAAGTAAGAGTTGGACCCAATCTCTTGCTAGGTAATTTTTCATATATATATATATATATATTCAATTTTCTAATTATTTAATTAATTAATTTATATTTATTTCATTTCCCTTTTATTTATTTATTTACTTACTTTACTTCTTTTTTTATTTATTTTCCTCATTTTATCTTTATTATAATAATTTACCCCTCCCTATTTATTTATATATTAATCCCTTTTATTTTATTTTATATTTATTCAATTTTCTAACTAATTTATTATTATTTTTATTTAATCTAATTTATTAATTAATTAATTTAGTCCATTTTACTTTACTTTATTCTATTTATTCCCCTCATTTTATCTTTATTCATTTATTAAATTATAATTTCTAACCCTTCATATTTATTTATATATTTACCCATTAAAAAAAAAAATCTTATTAATTAATGATGATGATGGTGGTTAATGTCCACTGAGACCAAACTTTGGTCTATCGGACCTAAGAAATGAATTATTTAGTTTGTTTTAAAATTGTACTCCTATGCTCAAAGAGTTTGGAGAGAAGCGTCCCAAGCTCACTATAATTTTGACATGTTAAAAGGCTAGGAATGTCGGTATTGCAACAAAGATTATGAAACTGAGATCTAATGTGGGTGTACTTAGGGCACTCTAAGAGGAAATGATTTTCATCCTCAATGTTCATTTTCTCATAGAGATGATAGATCCTTTCCACCCATGGTGTTTTAGGAACTGCCCAACGACCTAATTCACTATGGAGCTCATGAGAGTTCGTTCTTATCTTGGCTATATAATTTTTTTTCTTTGAGCTAGTTAAAATGGAGAGATACTTTTGATCTGCTAGAGTGGGGTTGATGACCTCCTTATAATATCTTAATTTTCTTTTAGCCTTTAAATCTTTCTCACACCACATTTTCTCTTTAAACTTAGAAGTAACTATTTTTAATGTTATTAATATTTTGTAATGTAACATTTTCGTCGATCTCCCAATGGTTTAACCAGGCCCTGGTATCTTATACCAACCTCGCCGGAGCCTTAGTTTGTTTTGGATGGAATTTAAAGCTAGCTTAGGAAGTCTATGGTCTCCCATGTGTTTGATTTTGTGCTTGTACAACAAGAGCCTAGTCATACCTAGGCTCTCGATATGGGAGAGACCCACTTCTACAAGGAGAATAGGATAGGGTGTATTGCTTTTAATTTTGAGGTTATACGTCATAAAATGCTTCTATATTTGCTCAATTTTTCTTTAGGATTCTCTAGAGATGCTGCAACCCCAAACCTCATAGGAGTGACTAAAGTTTCAAAGAGGAGCTTCTTTTTATCCCACATCACAAGGTTTGCTGCTTTACAGTTATTTTCAAGTCCAAAATAAGCTTTCCACCCTCCATGAATCCTTTTCTCAATGCTATAGTTCCAGTTGAGCTTGTGATGAATATCAATTCCTAGGTACTTGTAGAAAGACACTTCCTCTAAGTTTCTATTGTCATTTACAAAATTAGCGTAAGTGTCCTTCTTGGATTTGATAATCATAACTTTTGTTTTGTCAGTGTTAACAGTCATACCCATGGTAGAGAAAAAATCCTTAAGAAGTCTTAGTTGCTTATCAAGATCAAAAGGGCACCTTGCCAGAAGAACAATATGAATTAATTTATCATTAAAATTTTAATTCTTAACTAACTAACGTCTAGTTCTTTTATTTTTATTTATTTTCATAATTTTTTTTATCCTCCCTAATTCTTATTATATTTTATGATTATATAAAACTTCTTAACCCCCTTTTTAATGAAAACTTTAATTAATTAATTAATTATTTTTAATAAATTTTTTAATTTAACTAATTAACTAATTATTTTATTTTAGTTCTTAACTAACTTTCTAACGATTAGTTCTTAACGGCTATTTCCGGGTAATGATGCATTTCCGGGTAATGACTATTTATTCATCAGGATAGATTTGTTTCCACACCTTGTTCTGAGGATGAACCATATTAGCTAGTTCGAAACGTCGACCTAATCCTAATTATGTGATTAATCCGAAAAACAATCATCTACATTATGGATCACAAAATCTTAGATTTAACCTAATATGTCAATAATTTATAAATTTTAATGAAATTAGATATTGTTAATAGTATATATATATATATATATATATATATATATATATATATATATATATATATATATATATATATATTGTTAACTTAATTAATTTATAAATATGTAGTTAATAGTTTAGAATATATAAAAAATATTTAGTTATAGATATTAATTAATTTATAAATATGTTAATATTTAGTTAATAGTTTAGAATATATAAAAAATATTTAGTTATTAATATATCTATAAAGATTTTTTTTTAATAGAGAGTAAAGAGTTATATATATAAGTTAATATAATCAAATAAAATATTTAAATAGATTTAATTATTAATTTAAATTTTATTGTTAAATTTTAAATATAAAAACATTATTATTTCTTATTATTATTTGATTAATAGCTCTAAGTTCTTGGACATAAAATTGGTCTATTATATCCATATTAATAACATTTCTAACCAACCAAAAGAATTCTAACCAACCAAAAGATAGAGAATCAACGAGAGAGGGAACCGGGGTTAGATAAAAGGGTATATTCTTTTATATTTATTTATTTAAGAGAAGGTTAATAGAATATGTTATTTGGGTTTAATATTATGATAATTTAATATATAATGGATATTATATATATATTAAAAAAACAAATCTTTATATATAAAATTTGGAAGTTGGGATAGAAAGAGGGATGAATGAAATATAGGAAAAAAGAGGGGTCCAAGGGAAAGAAAAGAAAAAGAGAAGATTAAGAAGATAGAAAATAAAAAGTATATATTTTTTTATCAAACCCACTCCTCCCTCTCTTTGATTCTCTATCTTTTGGTTTGTTAATAATATTACTAATATAATAAAGAAATTTATGTTCAATAACTTAAAGTTATTAATAAAATAATAATAAGAAATAATAATGTTTTTATATTTATAATTTAACAATGAAATTTAAATTAATAATTAAATATATTTAAATATCTTATTTCATCCTATTAATCCTATCATATTTTTCCCATAAATAAATCAATGAATCTATATATTTCTATAAAATAAATACGAAAATACTATATTTTTAAAAATATAACCCCCTTCCCTCTATATAAACAATTTAGTAGATATACTAATAACTAAATATTATTTATATATTCTAAGCTATTAACCAAATATTAACAATTGCTTTATATTTATAATTTAATTTAATTAATAATTTATTTTTCGCTGCTCTGCCTGGCCGCGCTGCCGCGCCCTAGCAGCTGCTCGATGCTCCTGCTGCCTTATGCTCGCCTCTTGGGCATGGCCCCTCCGGAGTCCTCCCCAAAGGCGGCCGCTTCTCTGATCCAGGCCCAGACCTTGGCTTTCTCTGCGCTAGTTAACTCCTTGGCCCCTCCTCGACCTAAGCTGGCTCTTTCCAAATTTGTTAAGAAGGTTGATGGTTTGTAGGAGGTTGTCCTTCTGCCTTCTCAGCCTCACACGGCTGCCCTCTCTCTCGTAGAGAAGGGTCTAATAGGTCAATTCATCGGACTTTGGCCCTCCCCAAAGACTGTTCAGGGATGGGTTGAACGTAATTGGGCTGATAAGATCTCTGACAAAATTTCCATCCGCTTCTGTGGAAGGGGCTATTTCACTTTACACTTTGAGATGAAAGAAGATATAGATCTGATATTCAGGAATGGTCCCTATTTTATGGACACCAGGGGCCTGTACCTCAACAAATGGACACCGGATTTTGATCCTGAACTTGACATTCCAAATGCTGTTCCTGTCTAGGTCCACCTCCTGCACCTCCCTCTACATTGTTAGGGGGATGATTCTATCCAAGCTTTCAGGAATGCAGTAGGAAAATTCATTGATCGTAGTGAACCGAAGGACAAATTGCAAGCTTGCTCCAGGATTTGCGTCGAGGTGGATCTGGGCAAAGGCCTTCCCGAGGCTATAAAGCTAAATGTTGATGAATGGACGCATATCCAACAACTCGAATATGAGCAGATACTGTTTAAATGCAAGGTATGTCATGAGTATGGTCACTTCGCTAATTGTTGTTCAAAAATTATAGATGTTGAATCTCTTGAATCTGATTCACAATGGGAAACGGTGAAAAGAAAGAATACCTCCAATAACCGTAAAAGCAATCCCCTTGGTGCCCCTCCCCCAAAATCCAACCCTTCATCCTCCTCTTCTCCCAAGATCCCGGATCCAAGCCATTACGCTTCAACGCCACCCTCTCCCCCCCCCCCCCCCCAAATCCACTTTTGATCAGTCCAATCCATTCTCCTCCATCTCTCCTCCTGACGATGACCCCACCCTCCTCAACTCTTCCTCCCAAACCGATTCCCCTCGCCCCTCTCCTACCCTCCCTCCTCCTCTTAGGAACCTTCTTTAATCCGAATCGCAAGGAACTCCATGAAAGAGCATGGAGCTACTCTGGAAAACACTAAAAATCATGGCCTAGGAAGGAACTCATTCAGGCAGCACTGGGATGAAAATGCCCAAAAGGATATAGCAATGGGAACACAGAACCCCATCGAAACTTATATCTTGGGACGAAACAACAAGAATACAACTCAAAAGGAACAAGGAGGGACAACTACTCTCTAAACAACCCTTTTGCAATGATGAAAGTCCTGTCATGGAAAAACAGGGGTTTAGGGCACCCCTCCAAAATAGCAGCCCTGAGAGACCCAATAAATCAAGAGAAGCCATAAATTATTCTCCTTCAAGAAACAAAACAAGGAGATCTAGAAATGAAAGCAATTTTGGACAAAATGAAGCACTATGGAGGCACCCTATCTGAATCAAGGGGTGCTTCTGGTGGTTTAGCCACCCTTTGGAAGCATAGAATATGGACATATAAAGCCACAATAGCAATTCCAAATTGGATAAAAATGACCCTAGAAAATTGCAGAGAGAAAAAATAAATCATTGTTTACAATGTATATGGACCCAATCACTATAGGGATAAAGATCTATGCTGGAGTTCCATCAAGGAATACATTGACAATGAGGAGGGCAGCAACATCATAATGGGGGGAGACTTCAATTTAATCCTCTATGAAAATGAGAAAAGGGGAGGTTGTTTCAACCCTACTCCTCTAGAGATCAGCTAGAAAACATAATGTAAAACCACGAATTGGTTGACATTGCCCCAAAAAATCGGAGATACACTTGGAGCAACAGAAGAATTGGGAGAGGGAACATAATGGAGAGGCTTGATAGAATTCTGGTTGTTGTCTCTCTTCTATAGCAGTACTCCATCGCCACTGCCAACGTCCTCCCCTTTGCAGCCTCAGACCATTACCCCATCACCCTCACCTTCGGAGATCATCACTCCCTTGGGCCCATCCCCTTCAAGTATAGTTTGCTCTGGAATGATATTCAGGAGGCAAATCAGTTGGTGCGCAACGTCTGGATGCAACACATTGAAGGCTCCCCCTCCTTCATTTTTGAAACCAAATTAAAAAAAATCAAACTAGCCCTGAAGGAATGGGCCAAAAATCATTACAAAGAATCGGAGAAGATCAAGATTGACCTCAAGTCACAATTGGACGATGTACATAGTAGCATCGAAACTCAAGGTCTCAATCAACATCGCCTTGCTCAGGAAAAATATCTTTGTTGGCAGCTCTACAGAGCCAATAGGAAAGAGGAGGAGAAATGGCGGATTAAGTCAAGGAACCTCTGGGTTCAAGTTGGAGACAAAAATACGGCCTTCTTCCACAAGCAAGCTGTAGTTTGAAAAGCCAGGAATAATATAGTCGCCATCATTGATGCAGATGGCCACATCCAGACTGATCATGAAGAGATTAAAAGCGTTGCATCAGTGCACTTCAAAAATCTCTTAACAGAGACCAAGATGCTACAAGACTATTCTGACTTCTTGAAGCACCTTCCGACCACGATCAATGAGGAAATGAATAGTTATCTCAACCAGGAAATTAGTGAAGAAGAGATAAAAAATGCAATCTGGGACTTGAATCCGGAAAAAGCTCCGGGGCCAGATGGATTCGCAATAAGCTTCTATAGAAATTATTGGGATCTAATTAAGAAAGACCTTGTCAAAATGATTCAATGGAGACAAATGAAGAAGAAAATTGGGGGCTACACCAACTCTACCTTCCCTTTCCTTATCCCCAAGGAGAATCTTCTTTCCTCCTTCTCCAGATTCAGGCCCATCTCCCTTTGTAGCTCCTCTTATAAGCTCATCACCAAAATTATTACCAAGCACCTCAAACCTCTTCTCCATAGTCTTATCTCTGAAAATCAAGGAGGCTTCATCTCCCAGAGGAAAATTTCTGATTCCATCCTCCTTCTTCAAGAAGCCATCCATTCAAGAATTTCCAGAAAAGAAAAAGGATTCATTTTAAAGCTTGACCTTGCCAACGTCTTTGATAGGGTCAGGCATTCCTTTCTTCTTGTCGTGCTTAATAAAATGGGCTTCGATCCTAATTTTTGTGCCCTCATCAACTCCTACATCTCCAGGCCTCGGATATCTCCCCTCATCAATGGCAGACTAGCTCCTTCATTTCAATCCTCACGAGGCTTAAGGTAGGGTTGCCCTCTCTCTCCCTACATTTTTATTCTCATGGCGGAATCCTTCAGCAAGGTCCTGAATCACAAAAGGTGAGTGGGCCTCATTACTAGCATCAATTTTGGCAATGGTGTTAAAAATATGAATCAATCTCAATTTGCAGATGATACTCTTCTAATAGGAAGAGCATCCGGCATAATTGCGCAACGATTCAAAACTGTCTTGGACAAATTTATGCTCTATTATGGAGGCTTAATCAACTTTCAAAAAAGTTGTATCTATGGCTGGAATGCCTCCACTCATATCTTACACAACATTTCTAATATCTTCGGGGTCACTTGCAATCTAAATTGGGATCACTTCACCTACTTGGCCATGCCTGTGAGTGCTGGTCCTTTAAAGGCTGAAGTTTGGAATGTCACTATTAACAAAATGAAGAGAAAATTTTAGCAATGGGGCTCTTCTTGGCTCAATCTTGCTGGACGCCTCGTCCTTCTCAAATCTAGTCTCTCAACCTTACCTTTGTATCACTTCACTCTCCTTCAAGCTCCGGCTATCATCCACCACAAGTTCGAAGATATCATTAGGAAATTTTTATGGCCAGGAGGAAAGAATGAGAAAAAAAATACAATCTGGTCAAGTGGAGACAAGTTGTCCAAGACCAGGAACACGAAGGAATTGGATTCCACTCTCCCAAGCTCCTAAACAACGCCTTTAGAGGAAAGATAGTTTGGAGGCTCATCAGTGGGGATCAGGCTTGGTGGAAAAAATTCTTGGAGATTAAATATCTCAACACCACCCAGCAGCACACCCTAGACTTTGAAATCCCTAATAGGCCTTGTTCCAAAATCTGGGCTCTCTGCAAAAAATCCATTCCCTCCTTAGCCAAAAATCTCTCCAAAGTCCCCATGGGAGGTGACTCCATCAACATTGGCAAGGACCGTATTATGGGCCTGTTGACCACTTTGTGTCAACGACCCCATAGCAGTACACCCCCATTTTTTCAAATGGGATCCATCGTGTTTGAGGTGTTCATGCCGTTCAGATTTCATTGACAGTCGACAATTTAATGAACAATGTAAACCCATTCTGCATGTTTATGATGTAAATTATCTAAGTAAGACCATCATGTATGTAACAACCTAGGTAAGCCTAGTATTTTGGTGACGATTTCTATCCTAGGAGGTTTTTTGTCTCATTGGTTTGCTTGTGTTTTTTGACTCAAGTGATTGGCGGAGTTTTCCCCTCCAGCCTCACCCCAAAGCTAGGGTGGATTTTGTCATCAAGATGCTAAGTAAGTCCTAGTGTTTTCTATCGAGTCTTTGTAAAAGTAGTTTGAGAATAATCCTAGCTAATTGGATAGATTATTTTATTACAAGCTGCTTGGTCTACTAGATCATGTTTTGAGTCGCAGAATTGGGTAGCTAATTGAGGGTATATACGAATGGGTATTACTCCTTTATGTGTCTAAATGTATTTATCTTATGTAAAGAGGGTTGGAAAAAATAATTAAATCCCCTCTCAGTCAATTAATTAAATTTTCTAGCCAAATTAATTAAAATCCTAAGCCAGAAATTTAATTAATTTTAAGTCTTAGGTGAGTTAAAATTATTCAAAGGAAAAATTCGTGGGTCCTTAAAAAATAAATTTTTAAAGGTCCTAGGCTGAGGGAATATTGAGAATTTCAAGAAATTTTGGACCCTTGGGCCTTGGTGGTTAAGTCAAAGTCAAAATTTTGAGGTAATTAACTCAAAAATATTATTTTGAGTTAATTAAAGTGGAATTAAATGATAAATTTGAATTTCCTCAAAATTATAATTTCGACAGTCCAGATTAAAAGATGATTAAATCTTTTTGACGGTCCAGATTATTTTGACAAGGATCAACTGAACTAGCCGTTGGAGATTTTATCTTATAAATTAGAGGTCTTTGTCAGCCTTTCAGTCATCCGATCTTTGGATCGTGCACTCGCTCTTGAAGCTCTCCTGTAATATTTTTTTGGAATAATACAAATGAAGACTTTGTGGTTTTATTCTAATGGTGGTGTTCCTCTTCAATATTTTATGGTAAACTTGTTCTTAAAACTCTGCTGGTGATTATTTTAGTGGATTGTTGATTAATGGCTCTTGTAGAGTAATCTTGGACACATGTATCTTGCTTAAGTTTTTTTTCACAAAGGAAAAATTTGTAATTTTATTAATGAAAATAAAATTACATGTTACATTAGTTGGTAGTGTCAAAGACAAACAAGTGTGCCGCTGGAAAATATAATGAAGAGGAAATTAGGCTTTCCTCCCTTTTTTCTTTTCAACCTTCCGCCAACCACCTTGTGTTGGCGTGGTTGATATAAGGACGAGCTGGTTCTCTACCACATGTGCTCCAACATCCTTATCAGAGTCCGATGTGTCTGAGGTATGTAGTCTTTTATTTCCCCCATTTTCTGGTGCCCCGGGATCCATATCTGCCTGTGTTATGGTAGTGACATCAATGGGTTCTTGTATTTCCTGTTCTTGAGAACCCAAAGCAGTATCTGTTTGTTTACTATCTTGTGGGATGGGTTCTTCCTCTTCCTCTTGCCGTTCGGGCTCTTCTGATGGAAATTGCCATCCTTTAGCAACTTTGCCTGTTTTCTTCTTTCTCCTGTTATCTCTTGTGGCCGCCGGGAAAGTGTTTTGAAGATGACCCGTGTTCCTGCATATCCAACATCGAAAGGCAGTATTCTCATAATTTAAGTGTTGTGTCCATCTCTGATGTTTGTGATTCAATATAATTCACTATGGTAGTCCTTTTCTCAAATCCACTTCCACACAGATTCCTGCGAAAGTGTAGATGCGCTCTCCCATTCGTTGTATATTAGTTTTGATATATTTGCCAAGGATGTTACCAATGCCTTCAAGAACGCTTTCCTGCCAGAAGTGAAGCAGAAGATTGTGAAGTTGGACCCAAACCGGCATTCTGGTCACCTCCATGGTGTTGGCATCAAATTCCGGGAACCATTGTGTGATGAAGAGTCCAGTAGATCCCCAGAACCATGGCCCCTCCTTAATAATCATATCTCTGTCCTCAGCTGATGAAATCTTGACAATGAAAAAACCTTTGGAGCATAGGTGGATTTCACAATCCATGGTCTAGTTGGAAAAAATCCATTGAAAGAGCTCCACAGGTTTGGGCCAGAAACATTTGAATCTGCATATTATAGCTTGAGATTCGAAAGCGGTTCTATGCACATCTATGTCAGGAATGTCAATATTTATTTCAGGCATATAGTTCTGCTATTCCACGATATATGGCTTAGGGGAGTTTTCAGTTCGGGCCACAGTCGCTGTAGCAGCTTTATTTTTTTCCCCTTGTAGGACATTTCTGTATGTGGGTCCTTTGGAGTGGGCAGTGTTGGACGCACTAGCACCCGAGGTGTTTCCATAAGCTTTGTTCTGTCCTAACTTTCCTCCTCTCGTCGGAAATTAAGGCAAACAGAGGATCCAGAAGCTATGGCATAGTCATTTAGAGAGCTAGAATCTGCTAATGATTTCCCCCCAAATATCAAGAATTGAAGATGAGCGAGGTAACCAACAACATATTGTATTTTGTTCTTCAAAAATATTATGAAGTCTGTGTCTTGAATCCATATGATAAACTATTGCCTGCAGGAGGTTTAATAAAGATTTGGAATGACACAAAGCTTACCCGAGTATATTTAATAGTGGGAAATTCGCGGCTTCGATAATCGATTTCTGAGGTAATGCCGCAACTCCTTTTGTTCTTTGGTTCACCAGGCGCGAGTAGTCGGGATCCCCAACATAGAGCACCATAGTAAGAATTATCAGTGATGATACAACAGCTCGCTTTTCTCGTTTTATCGACGGTCGTGGGAGATATATGAACAATAGCAAACATTTGAGGTCCCCAGTGCAAATCATGATAAGTACAGTAGCGTAGCTGGGATACAATTCGTTTGCCTACTGATTCAAACACCCGCCACCATCTATGATATTCCTCCAGACCAGATACAACCCCGTGGAAATGTAAAGCGATGTTTCCTCCACGAAACAGTGAGCAGAAGCTCTGCTATGTTACCCAAAACCATCTTAAGAGTTTGCACTCAGCCGCAATGAAAGGCCGGTGGCCAGTGCGATCCTGTGAAGTCGTGTGTGCCTCCACCAAGCCTGAGTGTTCACGCCCGTAGGTGCGATGCAGCTCCGCAGTAGCTCGTCCAATGTGGTCTGCTGCCACAAGAGCCCAAGAACCAGAGGAATTTGCCCTAGGGTTGCCGCCATGTTTCACGCCACTTCCTTCCATCTTTCTTCACCGTTTTTTCGAGTAAGTCAATATGCATCTTGCTTAAGTTACTCGAAAAACGGCGACGAAAGATGGAAGGAAGCGACGCGAACTGGATCTAGGGTAAGAATATTAATTGGATCGAGCTAACTATTATCTCTAGCTCTTGAAAATTTTATGTTTTATCACTATTTCTCTATTAATTTGATAGTTTAACTTTAAGTTTGCAGAAATCTTCCAGATTTAGAATTGGGCGTTTGGGGAAGTCCTAGTTTGGACTAGCTGACTCCCAAGGAAATAAGATCTGAAGAGCTCTCCGGATCTAATTCCCGGGGCTTATCTTAAATTCCGTTTTTTTTGCAGGGATATTTATTTGGGCTTGTGCCTCTCTTTTAAAATTTTATTTTCTGAATTGTGTCGAAATGTTTTAAATTTGGCCAAGAGGGTTTCTAATCTGTAAAGTAGCATTGTAAATCCCGCTTATTTTTATTTTAATTCACTAGGATTTTTGGGGTTTGTTTTTACTTTGTACATATACTGTTTTTTTGGGTTTGTTGGTTTCTTGTTCTGTGTAGGTTCTACAGGGAGATTTTTTGAAAATTGTAAGATCTGGCCTCAGGATCAGTTTGGTTGTAGATCTGGGCAGCATTGTGTCTCAAGATCAGGATTTTGCAAAAATATTCGAGTCAAATTCTAAATCCGGGTTTCCGTGTAAATTCAGCTACTGGGCAAAAGAAAAAAAATGAATTTAAATATTGTTATGCACTAGTTGCCTGCAAGTTCTTTGTCTGCCTTGGTGTTTTTCTGCTACATTTTTTCCAGATCTGCATTGTTTCCCTCATTCCTGCATTTCTTCCTTCCCCTACGCTTCTACCCATCGCTCTCCCTTTGCCACGAGTTTCTTCTCTCTTTACCTACCCACTTACCATATGCAGCCCGTTCAACCCTCTCCTCACACTTTCTGCATCTTCCCTTCATTATTTCACACATTCTAATCTGCAGTCTATAAGCTCCACCTGCTATCGGCTCTTTCCTCACGCGTTTTGCTTTCGGCCAACCTCTGTGCCGGCTTCTCTACAATGTCTCTGCTTAAGCCCTTGTTCCTTGCTGTCCGAATCCTCATTTCCTAGCATCCCTTTGTCGATTGCTGTGCAAACCTTCTCCTCTCTTGATCTAGATCTTGGGGGGAGGCCCCCAAGATCTAAAAAAAATTGAAATGGATCTAACAAGATCTGCAAAATTAGAATGCCATAAAAAAGAGAGATCACAAAGAAAATAAAACCACAAAGAAACTTGTTTTATTAAAACAAAGAATAATTGTAGAAGCTACATTGTGGTGGACTATCTGTCCTTTTACAAAGTGAGGCTTGTTATTTATAGAATTTTTTGAGTTACAATATCATGAGTAGATATCATAGGTGGATACCATGGGTCGATACCATGGATCAATACTATGGATGGATACCACTTACAATACCATGGGTAAATTCCATGTGTGGATGAATACCATAGGTGGATACATACCATGGATGAATGAATGTCATGGATAGATCTCACTTACAATACCATGGGAGAATAAATATCATGGGTGGATGAATACCATGGGTTGGTGCCATTTACAATACCATGCGTAAATTCCATGGGTGGATGGATAACATGGGTGGATGAATACCATGGTGGATGCCATTTTCCATTCAAATCATTCCTCTCTCCTTAAAAAGCAATGGTCCCCATTGCGTGAAGTTCCCTCCTAAGAAGCCTTTGTTGAATATAAAAAGCCACTGAAGAGAAGGGTTTTGTGTAGTTAACCCATAATCGTGATGAATGAAGATCCGAGGAAAGAGATACCCTGTAATGCTTATGACTAACTATGATATTGACAGTGTGCGACCTAGCAAATGGACTTCGATGAAGTGTGGGTTTGTGGATGAACCAAAAATGACAAACGAAGATCCAAGGATAGAGATACCCTGTAATGCTTGTGACCAACTGTGTTACTAACAATGTGCAGCCTAGCAAATGAACTTCAATGAGAAGGATTTTGTGCGGTTGACCCATAACCGTGATGCTGATTGTTGATGAAGTAGCATGGGCCTACATAGCTTGGGGCAGGAGGGCACGTCTCCAAAGGAAACCCACTCCGAATGCTGCTCCAAATTTAAAATGAGCATAACTCGGTCAATATAACTCAAAATATTTATTATAACCTGTTTTTGGAAATGGAATGATCATTCTGCATCTGCTCTTGTCTTTGAAATTGATATCTAGAGACCTTGGACTCTCAGATTCATGCTGGAACTGTCTTGCCGTCACAAAATTTCTGAAAAAATAGTTGATTTTAAATCAACGATAAATCCTTCGTCTGGACTCCGATTCGATCGATTTTTTTTTGAAATTGGGTGATTTTTGAAGGGGAGCATAGATAGGTAACCATTTATCTAAAATTTCCCACTAAAAAATACAAGAAATGATAGGAGATCCACCGTCCAGGAATTTTTGTCAAAAAAATTACTGCAACATTGTTGATTTTGAATCAGCGATATCTCCCTCATCCGAACTCCAATTCGACCGATTGTTTTTTTGAATTTGAGTATTTTCTCGCAAGGAATCCATATTTGGTCTTTTTTTTTTATAAAAATTTCACCCAAAGTTTCAGATCTGATCTACAAACTCGCCGCCCAAAACAAAATTCATGGAGTTTGCTGAAGATTACGGCAAAACATTGAAATTGAAAGATGTTTCAAACCCTTCTTCCCATGGAGGCGTAACCTGAATCTGATACCACTGATCCGGATCTTGGGGGGGGGGGGCAAGATCTAAAAAAATTGAAATGGATCTTACAAAATTTGCAAAATTAGAATGCCATAAAAATAAGAGAGAACACTAAGCAAATAAAACCACAAAGAAACTTGTTTTATTAAAACAGAGAATAACTGTAGAAGCTACATTGTGGTGGACAATATGTCCTTTTACAAACTTAGGCTTGTTATTTGTAGCCTTTTTTGAGTTACAATACCATGCGTAGATACCATAGGTGGATACCATGGGTCAAAACCATGGGTCAATACCATGGGTATTACTACTTACAATACCATGGGTAAATTCCATGTGTGGATGAATACCATGGGTGGATACATACCATGGATGAATGAATGTCATGGATAGATCTCACCTATAATACCATGGGAGAATAAATATCATGAGTGGATGAATACCATGTGTCGATGCCATTTACAATACCATGGGTAAATTCCATGGGTGGATGGATAACATGGGTGGACGTCATTTTCCATTCGGATCATCTCTGCCGTCAAATTCGATCCCTGGCTCACCCTCCACCGTCGTCCTTCTCCGCAGCCTTATACAGTTCTCCACGTCCACCCTGCGTGTGTTTTCTTTCAGCCTTTGTCACGTTGTCTGCTCAACAACCCTCCATCCTCTATGTTATCGGATTCTCTTGCGTTCTTCCTCCATCTCTGCGGGTTCTCTTCCTTCTTCATGCTGCCACCTTCGACTTCCACCTGCACACAAAAAACAAATCTTATCATATTCGATTTTCATTTTTTTAGTTTGGTTTTTTTAATGTTAGATTTTATATTTTTTTTTACGTTTGCTTTAGTTTTAGTTTAGGTTTTAAAACCTTTGATTTTAGTTTTAGTTTAACTTTAGATTTTAATATTTTGATTTTTGATTTTGATTTTTTCTTTTAAGTTAGTTTGGCTAAGGTTAAGGTTTATTTTAAAATCTTTAGGATTTGATTTTAGTTTTTTAGATTTTAAAACTTCAAAATTAAAAAATCGATTTTTTCTAGTTTTGGGTTTCATCTTTTAAATTTAATAGTTTCATTTAAAAAAAAATAAAATTATAAAAGGGCCAAAAATTTAATAAAACTTTTAACTTTTTCTTTTTTTAAGACTTCAGCTTTAGATTTATTTTTAGCTATAGTTTCATTAACTTTAGATTTAAAAAGGAAAAAATAAAAAATAATTTTTTTTTTTTTTTTTTTTTAACTTTTAAAATTAGGGATTTTTGTTGTTTTTCTTTTGGAAGTGGTTTTGGATTAAAATTTTCTCATAAGTCAAGGGTGGAACTTTTTATTTTAAAACATGACTATAAGAAAATTTTAATTTTCTGAATTCAGAATTTATTGGAAATATCTGGCATTTAAATTCGATGGTACCCTTATGATAATATTTTTGTTTCGAATTTAAATTGTTGGTTCAAAGTATTTTTATGCTTAGCTGTGGTTGATGATTGTTTTAATGAGCTTTAATTGTGGGTTTAAATTACTTGAAATTGGTAATTAATTGTTTAAGTTAACTTTGGGAATATTTCAAGTGATGATAAATTACATGTCTTTATCGAACATTGCTAATGCATAATTACGAAGGAGTTTATCGAATGTTGAATAAAAAAGAACTTATCTTCCAGTTTGATTAATTGAGAAATTGAATATCATTGTGGTGGATTGATTTTTCATAGCAGCAGTTACAGTTCAATTACTTGACTTTAATTTCCTAATGAGATATTTTGACTCCACAAGGCACTGGTTTTAAAAATTCAAATCTAATTGGATCTGTAAAATCTCGTTAATCTTAACAAGTAATTGGTCGTCTAACTGTGTCTCATGAATTGGTTGGTTTCCAACCAGTTCTCCTTCTTCATTTTCGTTAGGGTCTACATCCCTTAGCTTGCAAGGAGATAACTTAGATAGAGAGATTGGGGATCAGGGTGACAACCCTCGATCTGAGCCATTGTCGCGGTGCCTAGAAATTTTGTGCGACAACATTTTTTTGGCGCCGTTGCCAGGGATAGAGTTTTTCTTTCCTTGGTCTTAGCGACATTTTCCAATCTTCTAATATTTTTTCTCGCCATTCATTAGCTCGTCGCACGGCATAACATTTTCTGGAGTCATTTCATCATCATATCTTTCATCATATCACTAATCATTTCATCATTTACACCTTTATCACCTGGACATTTCGGTTGGCTTCTTGTATGGGTGGCGACTCCACTTATTCATATATTTAATCCCAAACAAGAATCCCCTCTGATATCCATCTGCTACTCTTAATTATTTCTTCTGTTTTAGAATTATTTTCATGTTCAAGTGGCTACTCCAATTCTTTCATTTCTTATAAGAGTTCCTGCTAAGAAACTCGCTTCTTGAGGACCTTTTGACTATTCTTGAACACGGATCTCTTTCTCTAACATCCACTTAACCTTCAAACAGGTCATCATGGATGACACCTTTCATGACATGCCAGAAGAGGTCATTTCTAAATTGCCTTTTTTCTCAGGAGGTGATCCAGGCATTGCTCTACAAGACTACAGCATCTATGGATGGTCACTTTTTTTATAAATAAATATTGTCGTCCTTCACAATATAATCATGAAGATGTCAAGATACGTATCTTTGGCTATTCCTTAAAAGGTGATGCTATCGATTGGTTTCGAAATTGTACTGAGGAGTATTGTTTACAAGACATCATCAATGCTTTTAGAGATAACTATATAAAACAAGATGACTCGCCTTGTGCTTTCAGTATTATGCAAAATAATGAAATTGATCTTGTAGAGAACTCAACTATCAGCAGGAGATTTCCAGACAATTCTCAAGATGAATCCACTTGTACCACGACAGCACAAATCCATGATAGTGGTGAAGCAGAAACAAATTGTCAAATTAGTTTTGACAATGATAAGCATCTTGTTAACGAATTGATTCAGATGGTTAAGGATATAAAGCTAAATCAAGCTCAGGTAATCAAGAATATGGAAGCCAACTAAACTCAAATCATTAGAAATATGGAACTTAATCAAGAAAAAATAATAGCGGATCACGCCAAGGAAATTGGTTCTATGCAGAGTAGGTTATTGGCCTTAGAAGGAAAACATGAGAAAGAGATGAACTGCATGCAAAATTTCTTCATGGCCATGAAAGTAGATAATGATGAATCAACAAAAGACATGGAACACAAATTGTTGACGATTGAAGAGAGTCATGCATAGGAAATAAATGTCATGGAAAACAGGTTAAAGATGATGGAAGTTAATCATTCTAATCAGATGTCTCTTCAACACAAGTTGTTGACTATTGAAGAGAGTCATGCGAAGGAAATTACTATTGATAATGTTAAGCTTTCTACTGATATTCAAAATAAGTTGGAAAAAATGGAAAGATCACACATACAGAATTTCCAACCCAAGTCAGAATTGTCAATAGATCATAGGCAATTTCCATCTCATCACATGGAGGTCACTTTTCCCATTAAGGAAGAATTAACTATGGCTACAAAGGACATTGAGAAAGACCAAGCTTAGGTGTCACCTTTAACAGAGTATATTTAGAATAAGATTGGTCACATTCCAGGTTCATCAGATGTTTTGTACAAGCATTTTCAAGATAAGGACAAGAAATCTACAGTGGTGTCATTGCTGACATCACAACCCCCTTAGACGAAGAGAAAAAAGCAGAAAAGAAGTAAGCAGTTTGATTCGTCTGATGGCCGAGAGCAGCTTGACAGTCGGATAAGACAGAGTCCTACAATTAGCAAGATTGGAAATGACACATCTGAAAAGCAGCCAACAGACTTGCCTGAAAGTAGGCAAATGCTCAACATGCACTATATTGAGCACATATGATGCCACAGGGCATCCTTTGTATTGTATCTCTAACCTTATACCTTTTTATTTCAGCATTTCATTTTGCAGTTAGATTAGATTTACTTTTCATGTTAAGTAGAATAATAAATGAAAGAAGAGCTTCTATTTTTCATGTGCTTAATGTTATATGATGATATTTGGATGGATGCTACTTATGTAATTTTGTGTGTTGCTTGGATACAGATTCTGGATTCTCACATTCCTTCAATGAAGCAACATGTCCCCAAGCAGAGCCAGATGTTGACCACTCTGTGTCAACAACCCCATCGCAGTACACCCCCATTTTTTCAAATGGGATCCATCATGTTCGAGGTGTTCATGCCGTTCAGATTTCATCGACAGTTGGCAGTTTTATGAACAATGTAAACCCATTCTGTATGTTTATGATGTAAATGATCTAAGTAAGACCATCATGTATGTAACAACGTAGGTAAGCCTAGTATTTTGGTGACGATTTCTATCCCAGGAGGTTTTTTGTCTCACTGATTTGCTTGTGTTTTTCGACACAAGTGATCGACAGAGTTTTCCCCTCCAGCCACACCCCAAAACTAGGTTGGATTTTGTCGTCAAGATGCTAAGTGAGTCATAGTGTTTTCTATCGAGTCTTTGTAAAAGTAGTTTGAGAATAATCCTAGCTAATTGGATAGATTATTTTATTACAAGCTACTTGGTCTACTAGATCATGTTTTGAGTCGCAGAATTGGGTAGCTATTTGAGGGCCTATACGAATGGGTATCCCCCCTTTATGTGTCTTAATGTATTTATATTATGTAAAGAGGGTTGGAAAAAATAATTAAATCCCCTCTCAGTCAATTAATTAAATTTTCTAGCCAAATTAATTAAAATCCTAAGCCAAAAATTTAATTAATTTTAAGTCCTAGGTGAGTTAAAATTCTTCAAAGGAAAAATTTGTGGGTCCTTAAAAAATAAATTTTTAAAGGTCCCAGGCCAAGGGAATATTGAGAATTTCAAGAAATTTTGGACCCTTAGGCCTTGGTGGTTAAGTCAAAGTCAAAATTTTGAGGTAATTAACTCAAAAATATTATTTTGAGTTAATTAATGTGGAATTAAATGATAAATTCGAATTTCCTCAAAATTATAATTTCGACGGTCCAGATTAAAAGATGATTAAATATTTTTGACAGTCGAGATTATTTTGACAAGGATCAACTGAACTAGCCGTTGGAGATTTTATCTTATAAATTAGAGGTCTTTGTCAGTCTTTCAGTCATTCGATCTTTGGATCGTGCACTTGCTCTTGAAGCTCTCCTGTAATATTTTTCTGGAATAATAAAAATGAAGACTTTGGGGTTTTATTCTGATGGTGGTGTTCCTCTTCAATATTTTATGGTAAACTTGTTCTTAAAACTCTGCTGGTGATTATTTTAATGGATTTTTGATTAATGGCTCTTGTAGAGTAACCTTGGGCACATGTATCTTGCTTAAGTTACTAGATCTAGGGTAAGAATATTAATTGGATCGAGCTAACTGTTATCTCTAGCTCTTGAAAATTTTATGTTTTATCGCTATTTCTCTATTAATTTGACAGTTTAACTTTAAGTTTGCAAAAATCTTCCATATTTAGAATTGGGCGTTTGGGGAAGTCCTAGTTTGGACCAGATGACTCCCAAGGAAATAAGATCTGAAGAGCCCTTCGGATCTAATTCCCTGGGCTTATCTTAAATTCCGTTTTTTTTGCAGGGATCTTTATTTGGGCTTGTGCCTTTCTTTTAAAATTTTCTTTTCTGAATTGTGCTGAAATGTTTTAAATCTGGCCAAGAGGGTTTCTAATCTGTAAAGTAGCATTGTAAATCTCACTTATTTTTATTTTAATTCACCAGGATTTTTGGGGTTTGTTTTTACTTTGTACATATACTGTTTTTCTGGGTTTGCTGGTTTCTTGTTCTGTGCAGGTTCTACAGGGATATTTTCAGAAAATTGTAAGATCTGGCCTCAGGATCAGTTTGGTTGCAGATCTGGGCAGCATTGTTTCTTAAGATCAGGATTTTGCAGAAATATTCGAGTCAAATTTTAAATCTGGGTTTCTGTGTAAATTCAGCTACTGGGCAGAAGAAAAAATTCGAATTTAAATATTGTTATGCACTAGATGCCGTCATGTTCTTTGTCTGCCTTGGTGTTTTTCTGCTACATTTTTTCTAGATCTGCATTGTTGCCCTCATTCCTGCATTTCTTCCTTCCCCTACGCTGCTGCCCATCGCTCTCCCTTTGCCACGAGTTTCTTCTCTCTTTGCTTACCCACTTACCATACGCAGCCCATTCAACCCTCTCCTCACACTCTTGGTTACCATACGAGTTTCTTCTCTCTTGGTCTTCCCTTCATTATTTTACGCATTCTAATCCACAGTCTCTAAGCTCCACCTGTTATCAACTCTTTCCTCACGCGTTTTGCTGTCGACTAACCTCTGTGCCGGCTTCTCTACGTTGTCTCTGCTTAAGCCCTTGTTCCTTCTTGTCTGAATCCTCATTTCCCAGCATCCCTTTGTCGATTGTTGTGCAAACCTTCTCCTCTTTGCTGTCAAATTCGATCCCTGGCTCACCCTCCGTCGTCATCCTTCTCCGCAGCCTTATACACTTCTCCACATCCACCCTGCGTGCGTTTTCTTTCAGCCTTTGTGAAGCTATCCGGGCCACAACACAGCCATCTCTATGCCGGCTTCTGCTTTCTCTTGCGTTCTTCCTCCATCGTCGCGGGTTCTCTTCCTTCGTCATACCGTTGCCTTCGACTTCCACTCCGCACACAGAAAAAAAATCTTATCGTATTCGATTTTCATTTTTTTAGTTTGCTTTTTTGAATGTTAGATTTTAGATTTTTTTAATGTTTTCTTTAGTTTTAGTTTAGGTTTTAAAACCTTTGATTTTAGTTTTAGTTTAACTTTGGATTTTAATATTTTGATTTTTGATTTTGATTTTTTCTTTTAGGTTAGTTTGGCTAAGGTTAAGGTTTATTTTAAAATCTTTAGGATTTGATTTTAGTTTTTTAGATTTTAAAATTTCAAAATTAAAAAATCGATTTTTTCTAGTTTTGGGTTTCATCTTTTAAATTTAATAGTTTCATTTAAAAAATAAAAAGCCAAAAAGTTTAATAAAAATTTAAACTTTTTATTTTTTTAGGACTTCAGCTTTAGATTTATTTTTAGCTATAGTTTCATTAACTTTAGATTTAAAAAACAAATTATAAAAAATAAAAAAAAAATAAAAAATAAAAATTTTAACTTTTAAAATTAGGGATTTTTCTTTTTTCTTTTTCTTTTTCTTTTGGAAGTGGCTTTGGATTAAAATTTTCTCATAAGTCAAGGGTGAAACTTCTTATTTTAAAACATGACTATAGGAAAATTTTAATTTTATGAATTTGGAATTTATTGGAAATATCTGGCATTTAAATTCGATGGTACCCTTATGATAATATTTTTGTTTCGAATTTAAATTGTTGGTTCAAAGTATTTTTATGCTTAGCCGCGGTTGATGAACATCTTAATGAGGCTGGTCGCTGGGCGGGCAACCATGATCAGCGAGAGGGCGATTCCCGGAATCGGCCTCCCACCCAGGTGGCGGCGGAGGTCGACCGCTGGGCGGACGACCACGATAAAAAAATTCTTTTTGTTATTTTAATTTTTAATATATATATATATATATATATATATTTTTAATTCAAAAAATTTAATTTTTTTTTTTTTTTTTTTAATTAAAATTTTTTTATTTTAAATTTACTTTTTTTTTTTATATTTTAATTTTGTTTTTAAATGTAATATTTTAGATTAATTATTTTTTAAAATTTAAAATTTATTTATTAAATTTATTAAATTAAATTAAATTTAATATATTTTTTTAATCTTTTAGTTTATTTAGTTTTTCATTTTTAAAATTTATAAATTGTTTCATTTAAAAAAAACAATAAATTTATGGATATTTGTTTTTTAATTATTTGCACATGGTTTTTTACATTTTTTTTTTGTTTTTTAATGATAGTTTTTTTTATT
The DNA here is from genome assembly GCA_034641835.2 of Pinus albicaulis. Taxonomy (NCBI): domain Eukaryota; kingdom Viridiplantae; phylum Streptophyta; class Pinopsida; order Pinales; family Pinaceae; genus Pinus; species Pinus albicaulis. The sequence goes on from CM076580.1 coordinate 759,502,589, forward strand.
TTAATTCTTTTATTTTAATTTTCTTTTTCAATTTTAAATTTTGATTTTTTTTGTTAATTTTAAATTTGTATTTTTTTTTCTTATTATTATTATTTTTAATTTAAATTTTTAAATTTAATTTTTTTCTTTTTTAGTATTTTTTATTTTTTTAATCTAAATTTTTAATTTTGTAATTTAAATTATTTTTAAATTTTCTATTTAAATTTTTTTTTTTTTTTTTTTTAATTATATGGTTTTTTTTAATAATTTAGAAAAAATGTTTTTGATGTTTTTTTTTTTATAAATTTTTTTGGTTATTTTTCTTTAAATTATGTGTTTTTTTTTCAAATTTTGTCATTTCCTTTAATATAATTTTCGTATATTTTTGTTTTATTTATTTATTTTTGTTTAATTTTTTTTATTTTTACAAGTTAATTTTGTTTTTTGTACATTTTTATTGGTTTTTTAAATTATTTATATATATATATATATATATATTTATCTAAGTTTTGTGTTTTATTACCAACATGAAAATCACCACTCTAAAAAAAAAAGGTTTATGCTACATCAATACGTTTCAAAATTAGCATGAAAATCACCGCTCTAAAAAAAAAAATTGATGCTACATCAATACGTTTCAAAATTAGCATGAAAATCACTAACATTTTAAAACAATTATTCATACTTCATAAATAAAAATATTAGAGTGTCAAAAATGTGCTAAAAAAAAGAAGAAGGTGATTCTGCATCACCACTTTTCAAAATCGGGTGCTTTTTATGCTACCAAAAAAAACTAGGTAACAATGCGGTTACCTATTTCATCAGTAACAGTGTTAACAATATCTGCGACTAAGAGTTTACCTATGGCTCCTCCATCATCTCCTATTCAAATCATGGAATCAGAGAGCACCCAAAGAGAAGTGGAAATTGATGAAAAGGACCAGAAAATTGGGGAGTTACAAGATCAGTTGGACAATTCCCATGTGAGAATAACTTATTTGCAGTAGGAGAATATGGAGCTTAGAGATAAAGTGTCTCAAGAAACTATCCAGCTTAGAAGATAAAAGCCATCAAAGGAAACATTGGCACATGTTTCCAAAGGCAAGGGTAAAATGGTAATTGATGTTGAAAAGATGAAAAAGCCAATTCAGTATTCAAGGATACCTAATACTAGGTATGTTGCCAATGTGCATATACAAGAAAAGGAGACTGTTCAACCTATGGTTTGATGAGAAGAAGGAATTTGAGAAGCTACTGGAGCATCTTGAAGGTTTACAACATCAAGTAGACCAACTTGCAGAGAAATACCATAGGGATAAGATGACATTGTTGAAAGAGGTAGAGGTTGTTATGCCAGTCCTTGACAAATCTAGGTATAAACTGAAGTGTAACTTACCTCTACATAGGCAAGTGAAGGATTTATATGTACAAACCTTGGTCCTAAAAATAAGACTTAGGTTGGGTGACATTAGAGAACAAGACCTTTGTGCATTTTATTTTTGAATACTTTTTGCCAGTGAATGAATTGAATAGAAATTGAATTGCAAGGATTCTTGTGTCAAAATTTTGGTGGTTTGTGATCATTTAATTTGTAATTTATGTCATGTGTTTACATCCCTTTAATGTACATATTTCTTGCTTGGATAAAACTAGACAATTGATTTAGAATTCATCTTTAATGATGCTCTGATTAGTTTTCCAAGTTAATAATGTTTTCAGATTTAAAACAACAATTTAGAATTTATCCATGGTTTGGTGCTCTAATGTGTTTGTCTTTCACCTTTTCTTCCTTCACCTCCTATAAAAATTTGATATAAATCCACCACCAAAGATTCCAACCTTTCCCCCTTGGAGAAACCTTCTATTTTCTCATCATCTCATTGGACATAAATCATATTTTGAGCATGAATCCATGCCCAATAGATTTTCCCCTTTTCTCATCAACAAACCTCTAAAATCAAAACCTTTTTGAGCTAAATACCTAGATTAATACCCTATTTGTTAAGAAGCCCTAGTGAGAGATCCTCTCCAGGATAGATTATGGCCTAAATTGGTTTTTGGTTACCTCTGGGATTCCATTTTCAGTTTAGGAAAATCACAGAGTGCTAACATTATGGAGACTATACTGGGGAATTGAAAGCCAAATATTCCCTAGTAACCTTGAATTGAAAATCTTAAAGCCTAGTTCCTGTGGGTGACAATGAGCTAGGAATCATTACGCTAAAATTTTCACCAAAAGGTTGAGTTTAAGCCTAGCTGTGATAAGTACTCTTGGAATTATCACTTCTAGAAAGATCCATACAAGATGACATCCGGATCTTGATCCCCCTGAAGTTGTGAGTGATCTTGAGAATATGATTAGAAAGAATAAATTTGAAGAAGGTTAAGCAAGTAACAGTCCTTTGCAGAGGTCTCACACCCTTCTTGAAAGTGTTATAATAGTTGAGGAAATTGAATTTGATTTTCCATTTAAGCATAGCCTGTTTATATCTAAATATGAAACTTTTGTTTATGAAACAACCCTTGATCTCTTGGTCAATCAACTGCACAAGGTTGATGAAAAAACATCCATATTTTAGCATACTGACACTACTTCTTCAGTTCCCTAATTTAATTTTCCTTTGACCCCTTCACATTTATTTTCTCCTATTTCATCTATTGTCTATACTCCTCCATTTTCAACAAGTCATCAACTTACAATTTCACCAGTACCTCTGCCTCCCTCATCATCAAGCACAACAATTAGTACATTTATGTCTCAGACTACCATCATGGAAGCTTGTTATGCCCCATTGGTTTTGCAAGCACCATTGAATTCTATTCCAATGAATTATGGGTAGTGCATATTCCTATTTGATGAAAATGGCCGTACTAAAACACATCAACACAGAGAAAAAATGAATGATTTTGCAGACCTTGAAGAAGTTGACGATGATGATGTGAAAGTAAGGATTTTTTCCCAATGCTTAGCAGGGTAAGTTAGAAAATGGTACATAGGATTGGCAGTAGGTAGTATTGAAAATCTTCAAGAATTTCATCAAATTTTCCTTTCTCGGTGGGAGGTAAAAAAGAATCCACTTCAAATTCTTTTAGAATATGAAAATTTGAAGAGATCTCAAGGAGAGTTAAACTTCAGTCCAAGACTATTCAAATGGACTCAACAATGTTTACAATATTATTCTTACATAAACAAAACTTCCACTAGGTTTGGCCTTGTTTTGCTATCCGGATGGATTCGATGATGACATGGATTAAGAATTAAGAGAAAGAATCCAAACTACATTGGAAGATATGCATAAAATTGTAGTCAATGTAGAAGCAAATTTGTTGGCCAAGAAATCCAAAATGAAGATTGAAAAGAGGGTGACCATCAAGGAGGAAACTTCTACATCATATGACATTAAGTTGGACACTTTGGTAAAAAATATGGAGAAGATGATGGAGAAAACTACTTTGTCAGAGAGGGCAACTACAAGAGAGCCACAAGGAGGTCGTCAAATTAGAAATTTGAATTTTAGAAAACATATCCAAAGTAAACAAAGGGACCCAAGAAATCCAACATATAAACAACATATTAGACCTCCTTTTTAGGAGAGTTATGCAGAAGCAGAGCAAGAGGCAACGAAGGAACAAGAACAAGATTAGATTAATCGCTTTGGTGAGGAAGAGGCAAATAATATTTTATTAACAAAGGAAGAACATGATTTGTTTCTTCAATCACAAAAAGATGTCATGCCTACATAATCAGAAGATTATAAAAAGGGTTATCAAAATGTTATTATGGAAGTCCACAAATAGTACAATTTTAGGAATAGGAAAGTAACAACAAATCTTTCTAAAAAGGTCCAAGCTGATATAATTTCTACTAGTCAGACAAAGGCCGATCGTCCCAAAGAAATTTATCAAAAGCAAGACATAACTATTAAGGAGGTAGAGAAAACTCAATCATCTTTTATCCTTGAGAATGAGATATCAAAGATTAAAATTTGTGTTCCATTAGTTGAGTTGATGAAAAAGGATGCATATAAGATTCAAATTTTAAGGGCATTAAAGGTGGGAGAAGTGTGAGACACAATAAATTTAAATGATGATCACCCAGAATTACATTTTGGTCCAGAAGTTGAAGGAGGAGGTTCTCAGAAAGGTAATGTGCCACCATTCTATGTTGGCATTAATATTCATGATTTGATATTGCATAATGCCATGTTATATTTGAAAAATTCACAGAACTTAATGCCTAAAGTAATAATGGACAAGCTTGGGTTGGATATAACTAGACCATACATAGACTTATTTTCTTTTGACTCAAGCATGGTAAAGTGTATTGGTTTGATCAAATATTTATGTGTCACTCTCACACAATTTATAGACAAGAGTGTGGTTACAAATGTGGTTGTTGCTGACATCCCACCAAATTATGGTGTGTTTTTATCAAGATATTGGGGTGAAAAATTGAAGGGCTCGCTGCAAATGGATATGTCATATGCCAATATTCCAGTGTTTGGACAACCAAGGAAGTTGTATAGGGAAACTCTCATGAAGTAAATGGTAATAAATAAAGATAAGCCTAATAATTATCAAGTTTATTCTGTACATTCATATATGGATTCATTCATTCTATACAATGATATATGTTTGGAAGATGAAGCTCAAAACATGGACAACATATCAGAAAAGAAAGAAGGTGTAATGTTGGAGGCTAAAATGAGAATGATGATGATGAAGAAGGCATGTGGAATATGGATTTTGATGGGAAAGTCAATAAGGAAGGAGCTGGAGCTGGGGTATGGATTATGAGTCCAAAATTAGGAAAATCAAGGACATATTCTTACAAACTAGCTTTCGAATGTACCAATAATGTTGCTGAATACGAGGCACTGATTTTGGGGCTACAACCATTGAAAATATCAAGAGCCAAAATGATTCTAGTCCATGGAGATTCATAACTAATCATTAATCAAATTAAAGGTGAGTATTCAACCAAACACCCTAGAATGGGGGCATATAGAATGTTGTTCTAGATTTTTTGCAATATTTTCCAGAATACAATTTGTCCGTGCTTCCTAGAGATGAAAATATAATTGCTAATGCATTGGACACCTCAGAAAGTACATGAAATATTCCTTTTCATCCAAACATGAGGTAATAATTTGAGGATAAACACAGGCATACTATCCTAGACAACATAATATGTTGGAAAGTTTTTGACAATGACAAACAACTAGATAATTTTCTGCAATTAAAAGAAGAATTTGTAAATTTGCATATTTATGGGGGAAGTAGTTTTGATAATGAATGAGAGGAAATTCACTTGAATCAAATCAGTGAGAGTTATGATAAGCATGAAATAGACCTTGAAATTTTGCAGCTAAAGGATAATGTGATTTCGAGAGTTTTAGTCCCACTAGAGGAATTGTTTTATTTTAATGATGTGGATCATAAGCCCAAATTACAACCTATTGAGTCCGAGGTGTTGGAATGTAATAGAGGTACTGGAGACAAACCAAAAATTGTAAAAATTTATAAGTCTTTACCTCTGGAAGAAAAGAAAAAATACATTGATCTAATGAGGAAGTATTATGATGTATTTGCATGTGGGTACGAGGATTTGAAGGCCTGTGAAAAAATTATTATTCAACACACCATTCCTATCAAAGAAGATCAGAGAAATTTCAAGAAAAAACTAAGAAGAACTAACCCTATTTTGCTTCCCTTAATTGAGAAATATGTAAGAATTTTTTTTAATGTAAATATTATTATCCCTTCGAGATTTTCTAAGTGGTTGTCAAATTTAGTGCCAATGAAGAAAAAGACTTGAGAAATAAGGCTATGTGTGGACTTACCCCTTTCCAAATATGGATCACATATTGTAGCGGGTAGTTGGTTCTAACATGATTTCATTGCTTGATGGCTTCTCTGGGTACAACCATATTTTGGTACATCTGCATGATCAAGACAAAAAACCTTCACAACACCACGGGGGACATCCATGTATGTGAAAATTCCACTTGGACTTATGAATGCAGGGGAAACGTTTTAGAGGGATATGGACATTTCTTTTGCAGATGAAAAGGATAGGTTCATTGTTTTTTATCTTGATGAACTTACTATGTTTTCTAAATTTTATGAAGACAATTTACAATATTAGAAGATTGTCTTTGAGAAGTGCATAAAATATGAAATCTCTTTGAACCCAAAGAAGTATCTCTTTAGGATGGAGGAAGGTAAGCCTCTAGGACATGTAATCTCCAGAGATGCCATCAGAATTTACCCAATCATAATTGAAGCTATCCAAAAGATTGATACCCCAAGAAACAAAAAGGAAGTACAATATTTCATTGGCAGGATTAATTTTCTGAGAAGGTTTATTCCAAATATTGCTGAAATTTTAAGGGACATCACCAATATGTTGAGGAAATATAGTGAGATCAAGTGGACTGCTGAAGAAAATAATTCATTCAATGAGGTAAAGTCAACCTTAACTCATGCTCCTGTTTTGGCTAGTATTGACTACACAAAAGATTTCATTATTTTCTCCTTTGTCGTTGAGCACACTATTGCAGTGGTATTAATGCGGAAAAACATAGAGGATAATGAGAAGCCTATATAATTTTTTAATAGGGTTTTAAGAGATTCTTATTTGAAATATAACGTAATGGAAAAACAAGCTTTTTCCTTGGTGAAGGCTTTAAAATATTTCAGAGTGTACATATTTCATTCTCTCATCATTACTTTTGTTCCTAGTGCTGTGGTAAAGGATGTCGTCACTTAGACTGACCCAAAAGGAAAGAGAGATAAGTGGGTGGATGTTATTTTGGAGTATGATATTGAAATTGGTCCCATTAAACTTATAAAGCATTAGGGGATAGCTAAATTGATGACTGAATCAAATTTGCATGCATTGGACATCAATTTCATTGTTGCTCAAGACAATGATGAAGAAGTAGTCCAACACATATTAAAAGGGTTCATTTCTTCCCCCTAGTATAAAAATATCACTTATGTTTTGCAGTATTTACAATATCGACCTAGTTTGACTAAGACACAAGCAAGGCTTCTTAAATTAAAATCTGTTAAATTCTACATTTTAGATTAGTCTTTATGTTGGGAAGATGCATGAGGAATATTGCTGAATTTCTTGTTAGAAGATGAGGCAGATAGGATAATGGAAAAGTTTCATAAAGGTGACCGTGGGGGGCATATTTTATGGAAGAACACAACAAATAAAATCTTGAGAGTTGGTTTCTACTAGCCTACATTGTTTTCTATTGTGAACAAAATGGTCTCTAGTTGTCACAAGTGTCATATTTTTGAAGGGAAGAAGAAACTTTTACCTTTACCTCTGAAGCCTATTTACGTAGAGGTGCCTTTTCAACTGTGGGGATTTTATTTCATTTGGTAGTTCATCCAAGTTATTCATCTAAAAAAAATGGATTTTAACAAACACAAATTACTTCACTAAAAGGATAGAAGCAGTTTCGACCAAGCATGCCACATACTCAGTTATTACCCAATTCATGGAAGGTAACATTCTTTATAGATTTGGATGTCCTCATAAGATCATTACTGATAATGTTGTTGTATTTAAATCTAAAAGGATGATTTATTTATGCAATAGATATCATATAATGCTTGGAAATTATACTTCCTATTATCCAAAAGGTAATGACTTGGCAAAGTCTTCTAACAAGAGTTTAGTCAACATCATGAAAAAGTTGTTACATGAGAACAAAATGTGTTGGCATAAGAAGTTAATAAATGCTTTATGGACATACATGGTAAGTACCAAGAAACCAACTGGACTGTAACCTTTCCAATTGGTTTATGGAGTTGATGTTGTTTTTCCTACATCCCTCGGGGTTCCAATGTTGAAATTATTGTAGGAAACATAAGTAGAACCAAATGATGCGCAAAGGAGGATCAATCAAATGATAAAATTGCTTTAGACTAGAGAGGAGGTATATAATAACTCTCAGCTGATCCAGGACAAGATCAAGAGGATCCATGATAGGAGGATAAAAGCTGGAGATTTTTAGATTGATGACCTTGTGTTGAAATGTGATGCTAGGAATGGAGAAAAGGGAAAACATGGAAAATTTGATAGTTTGTGGAAGGGGCCTTATAAAATTGAAGCTTTTCTTGGAACTAATGCATATCTATTGAAAGATCTAATATGGGAATTAATTTCTGGAGGGCTTGTTAATGGCAAGCTAATCAAGTATTACTTCACCTAAGTCCATATGGTTTAAACACACCATTGTACATATCTTTTTTTTTTTTTTTTTTCTTTTTTTTTTAAAGTATTGCAAGAGTGGGTGGTTGCCATCAGAGATTGAAGCCTGAAGTGAAGGCCCTAAGTTTCTAATGAATTTCTACCATATGAAATAAATTATTAGCACTACAAGGAAAAGACCCTCTATTAGATGTTTTCTAGGAACCCCTTATAAAAATACCCCATACATCTGTTTCTAGCGAAGGTTACTAGAGGAGATTGGCGGACGGAGGGTTTTGCAGATGTTTTCCTCTCGGTGTGCTTATCATCTAAAATCACACCTGTGCGGTCTACAAGAGAAAGCACCGGTGCGCAAAAAACATTGGCACACCGGACACCGTGCGCTCCGTACACACCAACTTGGTGCGTTGTATTACTGCAGAGCACCAGTGCTTCACAACTCTTCTGCGCCGGTGCATCATAAAACATCGCGCCAAAACAGAAACTGCCTGGTGCGGTATTAAGAAACCACACCGGTGCATCATAAAAAACTGCGCCAAAACAGAAACCGACTAGTGCATTCGTAAGAAACAACACCGGTGTGTCTATAAAACCCCGCGCACTGGAACATGGTTATATAAAAAAAATTATGGCCAAAAAACTGCATTTTTCACTTTTCTCAGTGCTCCAGAGCTCTCAAGCACCGGTGAAATTTATCCTTGTCTGAGCCGAGCTGACATCGGTGCTCCCATTGCACCCATTGCATGCACTGCTGCTGTGCATTGCCCACTAATCTCCAGCTTGCATTTTGCAAAATGGTGGGAAAATTTTCTTTTACAAATTCTACAGCCAATATGCCTCCTCAATGGTGAAATGTATAGGTATTTTTCTTGTTTTCCCATAATGAAGCTTTTTAGCGGATTAGAATTTCAAATAACCTTAAAATTAACCATTTAAAAGATTTTTTTTTGTCGCGCAGTGTGCACGAGTCGTTCGGCTTGCACCGGTAAGCGGTTCTGCCCGTAAAATTTATAGGCCGCACTGCAACTGGTCCTAACAGTATCCGCACCATGTCCGGGGTGGTACCGAAAGGCACACCGCATTATTTTAAAATTTAAAAAAAGTGCGGTGCGGTCATTTAGCTTGCTGCACCGTTGAACATGTGGAATAGTGGCAAAGCGGTGCGTTGACGGAAATATTCACCCTGGTGTCTGTCAGCGCACCGCATTCAGCATTCCGACAGGGTCAATGGTGCGACCTGGTAAAAAACTACACCATTTACTATGTAATTAGTCAGGAAGTCAGTGCGTTGACACAACTATACGTGTCGGGTCATATATTTTAGTCAGTGCATCGCTCTTCTGACACCATACATAATCAACAGTTCTTTAAAATTTTTCAGGTGCATCGCATACGGTGCATTTAATGTCATCTGGGGCATTGCCCCTGGTGTGCGACAAACAAACAACACACTGGAACTGGTGCATGACTGTTTTTTGTGGCGCACTGACTGGTCTGTTTTTTTTTTTCCAAAACAAATTATATATGTATATTCCTAGATACCTGTATCATTTAATAAAAAAAGTTTATTTAATATGTCAATCATTCAGAGAGAAGAGGGGGAACAACAACAACAACAGGCGGAGCAGTATGACATGGTTTGCCTGTGGGAGGCATGAGAGAGGGAGAGAGATGCGTACCCTCACCCTATTACAACAACTACCCAAGGGCTCCTAAGGCAGGTAGGACCCCTCAAGTTTCAATGAGGAGGCTACTTCCCAAAAGGCCATGGTGTGTTTTTGAGACATCTTATCCGTAGGTGGAATGCCCACCGACATAATTTCTAGGTTGGTCCTAACCAGTGGTACACACCCACTGAGGAGGATATATATTTCATTACAGGGCTATCAAGGAGAGGGGTGGATTTTCCTCGTTCCCAAAGGTTCTATCTTGTTGTGTAGCAGGGATTCAATTAGTTTACTCCCAAAGATACATTAGAGCATTAGTACTGTCTCCAGTAGATTGTCAGGTTGTTGGAGGTCAGTTATGTATTGGTGCATTTGGTAGTGAGGAGGTGCAGTGCCTCTCACTTCTCATTTCGACCATTTCACACAACACCAGTGAAGGGCAATGCATTAGTTGCTCACTTCTATATTATGTTGATTCTTTAGTACAGGAGTAATGAATAGTCAGGTGGTCTGCCATTTTTTTGCGTTAGTTTTGTACAACCTTAGATAGATGTCGTGCTCATGCACAAGGGAGGGTCAACTTCCCTTTTGCTTTAGAGCTTTTTTGTTTATTTTTTGAGAGGTTTCTAGAGATGAGGCCTACTTTTGTTTGGTAACCTCGTAGGCTGATGTTGGAGGCACGAATGCACATGTGGGGGCAGATGATGCCCAAGAGGGGCGAGACTATGTTTCCATCCAGGATATCGCATGATGCACTAGAGTTGCTAGCCATCGTTGACAAACTGCATCCCTTCATTATAGTCCCCTGTCCTTATGTTGGATTGGATTGGCGAGGGTGTGCCAACATCCTCTTCACAGATGATGAGCCGCCAGATGATAGAGGTAATATTAATGTTTTATTTAAATTTAGTCTAACATGTTCTTTAACTTGTTTTTATTAAATTGTGTAATGAAATTGTCTAATTATTTTTGTGTAATTGTATATATTTTGCAGACATTGGCTCTTTTGATGGCAAGGCAATTCTAGCACCACCACATGATCTAGGTGTGGATTCTGATGACGATCAGGGCATGCCAGATGCCGAGGATCATCAGGAGGCCGGCGTAGAGAGACATGCTCTTGTTGGTGCGCCAATACCGCCTTTTTCTAGGCGCAGACGACTTGATACTAGATACAAGATGGAGTTGGGTGACCAGCTTAGTGCATTGATTGTTGAGGCGGGCATCAGGCTCACTCATTACAAAGACATACAGGCTGATGATAGGCTATTACAGATGTGGAGAGGTATGCAACATGACATGTACAGCCTGATGTGGCATGTCGTAGGAGCTACGACAACTATTATGCGGTTGAGGAGGACTGTTGCACGTTATAGGCGTGGTCGAGACGTAGCACGTGATGGAAAATCCACGAGTAGCGACCCATCATCTCATGATTTTTCACCTCGCACCACACCAGATGAGCATGAGCCTCCACTAGCATCTAGTAGTAGTCATCATGGAGATGAGGCTGGACCATCGGCCACGTCCAGTCAGTCAGGATCCAGAAGCTATGGCATAGTCATTTAGAGAGCTAGAATCTGCTAATGCTTTCCCCCCAAATATCAAGAATTGAAGATGAGCGAGGTAACCAACAACATATTGTATTTTGTTCTTCAAAAATATTATGAAGTCTGTGTCTTGAATCCATATGATAAACTATTGCCTGCAGGAGGTTTAATAAAGATTTGGAATGACACAAAGCTTACCCGAGTATATTTAATAGTGGGAAATTCGCGGCTTCGATAATCGATTTCTGAGGTAATGCCACAACTCCTTTTGTTCTTTGGTTCACCAGGCGCGACTAGTCGGGATCCCCAACATAGAGCACCATAGTAAGAATTATCAGTGATGATACAACAACTCGCTTTTCTCGTTTTATCGACGGTCGTGGGAGATATATGAACAATAGCAAACATTTGAGGTCCCCAGTGCAAATCATGATAAGTACAATAGCGTAGCTGGGATACAATTCGTTTGCCTACTGATTCAAACACCCGCCACCATCTATGATATTCCTCCAGACCAGATACAACCCCGTGGAAATGTAAAGCGATGTTTCCTCCACGAAACAGTGAGCAGAAGCTCTGCTATGTTACCCAAAACCATCTTAAGAGTTTGCACTCAGCCGCAATGAAAGGCCGGTGGCCAGTGCGATCCTGTGAAGTCGTGTGTGCCTCCACCAAGCCTGAGTGTTCACGCCCGTAGGTGCGATGCAGCTCCGCAGTAGCTCGTCCAATGTGGTCTGCTGCCACAAGAGCCCAAGAACCAGAGGAATTTGCCCTAGGGTTGCCGCCATGTTTCACGCCACTTCCTTCCATCTTTCTTCACCGTTTTTTCGAGTAAGTCAATATGCATCTTGCTTAAGTTACTCGAAAAACGGCGACGAAAGATGGAAGGAAGCGACGCGAACTGGATCTAGGGTAAGAATATTAATTGGATCGAGCTAACTATTATCTCTAGCTCTTGAAAATTTTATGTTTTATCACTATTTCTCTATTAATTTGATAGTTTAACTTTAAGTTTGCAGAAATCTTCCAGATTTAGAATTGGGCGTTTGGGGAAGTCCTAGTTTGGACTAGCTGACTCCCAAGGAAATAAGATCTGAAGAGCTCTCCGGATCTAATTCCCGGGGCTTATCTTAAATTCCGTTTTTTTTGCAGGGATATTTATTTGGGCTTGTGCCTCTCTTTTAAAATTTTATTTTCTGAATTGTGTCGAAATGTTTTAAATTTGGCCAAGAGGGTTTCTAATCTGTAAAGTAGCATTGTAAATCCCGCTTATTTTTATTTTAATTCACTAGGATTTTTGGGGTTTGTTTTTACTTTGTACATATACTGTTTTTTTGGGTTTGTTGGTTTCTTGTTCTGTGTAGGTTCTACAGGGAGATTTTCTGAAAATTGTAAGATCTGGCCTCAGGATCAGTTTGGTTGTAGATCTGGGCAGCATTGTGTCTCAAGATCAGGATTTTGCAAAAACATTCGAGTCAAATTCTAAATCTGGGTTTCCGTGTAAATTCAGCTACTGGGCAAAAGAAAAAAAATGAATTTAAATATTGTTATGCACTAGTTGCCTGCAAGTTCTTTGTCTGCCTTGGTGTTTTTCTGCTACATTTTTTCCATATCTGCATTGTTTCCCTCATTCCTGCATTTCTTCCTTCCCCTACGCTTCTACCCATCGCTCTCCCTTTGCCACGAGTTTCTTCTCTCTTTACCTACCCACTTACCATATGCAGCCCGTTCAACCCTCTCCTCACACTTTCTGCATCTTCCCTTCATTATTTCACACATTCTAATCTGCAGTCTATAAGCTCCACCTGTTATCGGCTCTTTCCTCACGCGTTTTGCTTTCGGCCAACCTCTGTGCCGGCTTCTCTACAATGTCTCTGCTTAAGCCCTTGTTCCTTGCTGTCCGAATCCTCATTTCCTAGCATCCCTTTGTCGATTGCTGTGCAAACCTTCTCCTCTCTTGATCTAGATCTTGGGGGGAGGCCCCCAAGATCTAAAAAAAATTGAAATGGATCTAACAAGATCTGCAAAATTAGAATGCCATAAAAAAGAGAGATCACAAAGAAAATAAAACCACAAAGAAACTTGTTTTATTAAAACAAAGAATAATTGTAGAAGCTACATTGTGGTGGACTATCTGTCCTTTTACAAAGTGAGGCTTGTTATTTATAGAATTTTTTGAGTTACAATATCATGAGTAGATATCATAGGTGGATACCATGGGTCGATACCATGGATCAATACTATGGATGGATACCACTTACAATACCATGGGTAAATTCCATGTGTGGATGAATACCATAGGTGGATACATACCATGGATGAATGAATGTCATGGATAGATCTCACTTACAATACCATGGGAGAATAAATATCATGGGTGGATGAATACCATGGGTTGGTGCCATTTACAATACCATGCGTAAATTCCATGGGTGGATGGATAACATGGGTGGATGAATACCATGGTGGATGCCATTTTCCATTCAAATCATTCCTCTCTCCTTAAAAAGCAATGGTCCCCATTGCGTGAAGTTCCCTCCTAAGAAGCCTTTGTTGAATATAAAAAGCCACTGAAGAGAAGGGTTTTGTGTAGTTAACCCATAATCGTGATGAATGAAGATCCGAGGAAAGAGATACCCTGTAATGCTTATGACTAACTATGATATTGACAGTGTGCGACCTAGCAAATGGACTTCGATGAAGTGTGGGTTTGTGGATGAACCAAAAATGACAAACGAAGATCCAAGGATAGAGATACCCTGTAATGCTTGTGACCAACTGTGTTACTAACAATGTGCAGCCTAGCAAATGAACTTCAATGAGAAGGATTTTGTGCGGTTGACCCATAACCGTGATGCTGATTGTTGATGAAGTAGCATGGGCCTACATAGCTTGGGGCAGGAGGGCACGTCTCCAAAGGAAACCCACTCCGAATGCTGCTCCAAATTTAAAATGAGCATAACTCGGTCAATATAACTCAAAATATTTATTATAACCTGTTTTTGGAAATGGAATGATCATTCTGCATCTTATTATGTGTTTGAAATCGATATCTGGAGACACTAGACTCTAAAATTCATGCTGGAACTATACTGCTGTCACAAAATTTCTAAAAAAAATAGCTAATTTTAAATCAACGATAAATCCCTCGTTCGGACTCCGATTCGATCGATTTTTTAATTTGAAATCGGGTTATTTTTCAAGGGGTGCAGATATGTAATCATTTATCTAAAATTTCCCACTGAAAACTGCAATAAATGATAGGAGATCCACCGTCCATGAATTGTCGTCAGAAAAATTGTTGCAACATTGCTGATTTTGAATCATCGATATCTCCCTCATTTGAACTCCAATTCGACCGATTTTTTTTTTTTTTGAATTTGAGTATTTTCGCGTAAGGAATCCAGTTCTGGTCTTTGTTTTTGTATTAATTGTTCACCAAAAGTTTCAGATCTGATCTACAAACTCGCCGCCCAAAAAAATTCATGGATTTTGCTGAAGATTGCTACAAAACATTGAAACTGAAATATGTTTCAAACCCTCATTCCAATGGAGACGTAACCTAAATCTGATACCAGTGATATAGATCTTGGGGGGAGGCCCCCAGGATCTAAAAAAAATTTGAAATGGATCTAACAAGATCTGCAAAATTAGAATGCCATAAAAAAAGAGAGATCACAAAGGAAATAAAACCACAAAGAAACTTGTTTTATTAAAACAGAGAATAACTGTAGAAGCTACATTGTGGTGGACCATCTGTCCTTTTACAAAGTGAGGCTTGTTATTTATGGCCTTTTTTGAGTTACAATACCATGAGAAGATACCATAGGTGGATTCCATGGGTCGATACCATGGGTCAATACTATGGGTGGATACCACTTACAATACCATGGGTAAATTCCATGTGTGGATGAATACCATGGGTGGATACATACCATGGATGAATGAATGTCATGGATAGATCTCACTTACAATACCATGGGAGAATAAATATCATGGGTGGATGAATACCATGGGTTGGTGCCATTTACAATACCATGGGTAAATTCCATGGGTGGATGGATAACATGGGTGGACGTCATTTTCCATTCGGATCATCTCTGCCGTCAAATTCGATCCCTGGCTCACCCTCCACCGTCGTCCTTCTCCGCAGCCTTATACAGTTCTCCACGTCCACCCTGCGTGTGTTTTCTTTCAGCCTTTGTCACGTTGTCTGCTCAACAACCCTCCATCCTCTATGTTATCGGATTCTCTTGCGTTCTTCCTCCATCTCTGCGGGTTCTCTTCCTTCTTCATGCTGCCACCTTCGACTTCCACCTGCACACAAAAAACAAATCTTATCATATTCGATTTTCATTTTTTTAGTTTGGTTTTTTTAATGTTAGATTTTATATTTTTTTTTACGTTTGCTTTAGTTTTAGTTTAGGTTTTAAAACCTTTGATTTTAGTTTTAGTTTAACTTTAGATTTTAATATTTTGATTTTTGATTTTGATTTTTTCTTTTAAGTTAGTTTGGCTAAGGTTAAGGTTTATTTTAAAATCTTTAGGATTTGATTTTAGTTTTTTAGATTTTAAAACTTCAAAATTAAAAAATCGATTTTTTCTAGTTTTGGGTTTCATCTTTTAAATTTAATAGTTTCATTTAAAAAAAAAAAAAATTATAAAAGGGCCAAAAATTTAATAAAACTTTTAACTTTTTCTTTTTTTAAGACTTCAGCTTTAGATTTATTTTTAGCTATAGTTTCATTAACTTTAGATTTAAAAAGGAAAAAATAAAAAATAATTTTTTTTTTTTTTTTTTTTTTAACTTTTAAAATTAGGGATTTTTGTTGTTTTTCTTTTGGAAGTGGTTTTGGATTAAAATTTTCTCATAAGTCAAGGGTGGAACTTTTTATTTTAAAACATGACTATAAGAAAATTTTAATTTTCTGAATTCAGAATTTATTGGAAATATCTGGCATTTAAATTCGATGGTACCCTTATGATAATATTTTTGTTTCGAATTTAAATTGTTGGTTCAAAGTATTTTTATGCTTAGCTGTGGTTGATGATTGTTTTAATGAGCTTTAATTGTGGGTTTAAATTACTTGAAATTGGTAATTAATTGTTTAAGTTAACTTTGGGAATATTTCAAGTGATGATAAATTACATGTCTTTATCGAACATTGCTAATGCATAATTACGAAGGAGTTTATCGAATGTTGAATAAAAAAGAACTTATCTTCCAGTTTGATTAATTGAGAAATTGAATATCATTGTGGTGGATTGATTTTTCACATAGTAGCAGTTACATATCAATTACTTGATCTTAAATTTATAATGGGATATTTTGACTCCATAAGGCACTGGTTTTAAAGTTTTGAATCTAATCGGATCTGTAAAATCTCGTAAATCTTAACATGTATTTGATTATCTAGCTGTGTATCCTGAATTGGTTGGTCTCCAACCATTTCTCTTTCTTCATTTTCGTTAGGGTCTACCTCCCTTAGCTTGCAAGGAGACAGCTTAGATAGAGAGATTGGGGATCAGTGTGACAACCCCCGATCTGAGCCGTTGTCGCGGTGCCTAGACATTCTGTGCGACAACATTTTTTGGTGTTGCTGCCGGGGATAGAGTTTTTCTGTCCTTGGTCTTAGCGACTTTTTCTAATCTTCTAATCTTTTTCTCGCTATTCATTTGCTCGTCGCACGACATAGCATTTTCTGGCATCATTTCATTATCATATCTTTCGTCATATCACTAATCATTTCATCATTTACACCTTTAGCACCTGGACATTTCTGTTGGCTTCTTGTTTGGGTGGCGGCTCCACGTATTCATTTATTTACTCCCATACAAGAATCCCCCCTGATATCCATCTGCTACTCTCGATTATTTCTTCTGTTTTAGAATTAGTTTCATGTTCAAGTGGCGACTCCCTTTCTTTCATTTCTTATAAGAGTTCTTGCAAAGAAGTTCGCTTCTTGAGGACCTTTTGACTATTCTTGAACACAGATGTCTTTCTCTAACATCCACTTAACCTTTAAGCAAGTCATCATTGATGACACCTTTTATGAGATGCCAGAAGAGGCCATTCCTAAATTGCCTTTTTTCTCAGGTGGTAATGCAGTGATTGGTCTAGAGCATCTATCGACAGTCACTTTTATAATAAATAAATATTGTCGTCCTTCACAATATAATCATGAGGATGCCAAGATACGTATCTTTGGCTATTCCTTAAAAGGTGATGCTATCGATTGGTTTCAAAATTGTCTTGAGGAGCATTTTTATTGTTTACAACACATAATCAATGCTTTTAAAGATAAATATATAAAACAAGCTGACTTGCCTTGTGCCCCCAGTACTATGCAAAGAAATGAAAGTGATCTCATAGAGAACTCAACTATCAACAGAAAAGTCCAGGAAAATTCTCAGGATGAATCCACTTGTACCACGGCAGCACAAATCCATGATAGTGGTGAAACAGAAACAAGTTGTCAAATCAGTGTTGACAACGATAAGCATCTTGTTAACGAATTGATTTAGGTGGTTAAGGATATACAACTAAATCAAGCTTAGATAATTAAGAATATGGAACTTAGTAAAGAAAAAATTATAGTGGATCACGCCACGGAAATTGGTTCTATGCAGAGTAGGTTGTTGGCCTTAGAAGGAAAACATGTCAAGGAAATGACAATTTTGGAAGCAAATCATGAAGAGGAGATGAACTATATGCAAAATTTCTTCATGGCCATGAAAACGGATAATGATAAAATGATTCAAAACATGGAAGCTAACCAGATCAATCTTCAGAATAGGATAAATGCCATTGAAGCAAGTCATGCACAGGAAATAAATGTCATAAAAAACATGGAAATTTGTCAGATGTCTCTTCAATACAAATTGTTGACTATTGAAGAGAGTCATGCGAAGGAAATCAGTACTATAAATATTAAGCATTCTAATCAAATGACTAGTATTCAAAATAAGTTGGAAAAAATGGAAAGATCACACATGCAAAATTTCCAACCCATGTTAGAATTGTCAACAGATTATAGGCCTCCCAGTTTGCTGAAGCAATTTCCATCACATCACACGGAGGTCACTTTTCCCATTAAGGAAAAAATAACTATGGTTACAAAGGACATTAAGAAAGACCAAGCTTATGTGTCACAATTGACAGAGTATATTCAGAATAAGATCGGTTACATTCCAGGTTCATCAGATGTTTTGTACAAGCATTTTCAAGATAAGGACAAGAAATCTACAGTGGTCTCATTACTGACATCACAACCCACTAAGAAGAAGAGAAAACAATGTTAAAAGAAGAACTAAGTGGTTTGATTCGTCGATGACCGAGAGCAGCTTGACATTCCTAATTACAAGACAAAGTCCAACAATATGTAAGATTGGACATGGCACATCTCAAAAGCGCCCCGCGCACTTGCCTCAGAGGCAAATGCTCAAGTTGTTCTTCAGAGATGACATCTGATGCCATTGGGCATCCTTTGTATTGTATTTCTAACCCTACTCCTTGTCCTTTCAGCATTTTATTTTGTAGTTAGAGCAAAATTATTTTTCATGTTAAGTAGAATAATAAATGAAAGAAGAGCTTCTATTTTTCATGTGCTTAATGTTATATGATGATATTTCGATGGATGCTACTTATGTAATTTTGTGTGTTGCTTGGATACAGATTCTGGATTCTCACATTCCTTCAATGAAGCAACATGTCCCCAAGCAGAGCCAGATGTTGACCACTCTGTGTCAACAACCCCATCGCAGTACACCCCCATTTTTTCAAATGGGATCCATCATGTTCGAGGTGTTCATGCCGTTCAGATTTCATCGACAGTTCGCAGTTTTATGAACAATGTAAACCCATTCTGTATGTTTATGATGTAAATGATCTAAGTAAGACCATCATGTATGTAACAACGTAGGTAAGCCTAGTATTTTGGTGACGATTTCTATCCCAGGAGGTTTTTTGTCTCACTGATTTGCTTGTGTTTTTCGACACAAGTGATCGACAGAGTTTTCCCCTCCAGCCACACCCCAAAACTAGGTTGGATTTTGTCGTCAAGATGCTAAGTGAGTCATAGTGTTTTCTATCGAGTCTTTGTAAAAGTAGTTTGAGAATAATCCTAGCTAATTGGATAGATTATTTTATTACAAGCTACTTGGTCTACTAGATCATGTTTTGAGTCGCAGAATTGGGTAGCTATTTGAGGGCCTATACGAATGGGTATCCCCCCTTTATGTGTCTTAATGTATTTATATTATGTAAAGAGGGTTGGAAAAAATAATTAAATCCCCTCTCAGTCAATTAATTAAATTTTCTAGCCAAATTAATTAAAATCCTAAGCCAAAAATTTAATTAATTTTAAGTCCTAGGTGAGTTAAAATTCTTCAAAGGAAAAATTTGTGGGTCCTTAAAAAATAAATTTTTAAAGGTCCCAGGCCAAGGGAATATTGAGAATTTCAAGAAATTTTGGACCCTTAGGCCTTGGTGGTTAAGTCAAAGTCAAAATTTTGAGGTAATTAACTCAAAAATATTATTTTGAGTTAATTAATGTGGAATTAAATGATAAATTCGAATTTCCTCAAAATTATAATTTCGACGGTCCAGATTAAAAGATGATTAAATATTTTTGACAGTCGAGATTATTTTGACAAGGATCAACTGAACTAGCCGTTGGAGATTTTATCTTATAAATTAGAGGTCTTTGTCAGTCTTTCAGTCATTCGATCTTTGGATCGTGCACTTGCTCTTGAAGCTCTCCTGTAATATTTTTCTGGAATAATAAAAATGAAGACTTTGGGGTTTTATTCTGATGGTGGTGTTCCTCTTCAATATTTTATGGTAAACTTGTTCTTAAAACTCTGCTGGTGATTATTTTAATGGATTTTTGATTAATGGCTCTTGTAGAGTAACCTTGGGCACATGTATCTTGCTTAAGTTACTAGATCTAGGGTAAGAATATTAATTGGATCGAGCTAACTGTTATCTCTAGCTCTTGAAAATTTTATGTTTTATCGCTATTTCTCTATTAATTTGACAGTTTAACTTTAAGTTTGCAAAAATCTTCCATATTTAGAATTGGGCGTTTGGGGAAGTCCTAGTTTGGACCAGATGACTCCCAAGGAAATAAGATCTGAAGAGCCCTTCGGATCTAATTCCCTGGGCTTATCTTAAATTCCGTTTTTTTTGCAGGGATCTTTATTTGGGCTTGTGCCTTTCTTTTAAAATTTTCTTTTCTGAATTGTGCTGAAATGTTTTAAATCTGGCCAAGAGGGTTTCTAATCTGTAAAGTAGCATTGTAAATCTCACTTATTTTTATTTTAATTCACCAGGATTTTTGGGGTTTGTTTTTACTTTGTACATATACTGTTTTTCTGGGTTTGCTGGTTTCTTGTTCTGTGCAGGTTCTACAGGGATATTTTCAGAAAATTGTAAGATCTGGCCTCAGGATCAGTTTGGTTGCAGATCTGGGCAGCATTGTTTCTTAAGATCAGGATTTTGCAGAAATATTCGAGTCAAATTTTAAATCTGGGTTTCTGTGTAAATTCAGCTACTGGGCAGAAGAAAAAATTCGAATTTAAATATTGTTATGCACTAGATGCCGTCATGTTCTTTGTCTGCCTTGGTGTTTTTCTGCTACATTTTTTCTAGATCTGCATTGTTGCCCTCATTCCTGCATTTCTTCCTTCCCCTACGCTGCTGCCCATCGCTCTCCCTTTGCCACGAGTTTCTTCTCTCTTTGCTTACCCACTTACCATACGCAGCCCATTCAACCCTCTCCTCACACTCTTGGTTACCATACGAGTTTCTTCTCTCTTGGTCTTCCCTTCATTATTTTACGCATTCTAATCCACAGTCTCTAAGCTCCACCTGTTATCAACTCTTTCCTCACGCGTTTTGCTGTCGACTAACCTCTGTGCCGGCTTCTCTACGTTGTCTCTGCTTAAGCCCTTGTTCCTTCTTGTCTGAATCCTCATTTCCCAGCATCCCTTTGTCGATTGTTGTGCAAACCTTCTCCTCTTTGCTGTCAAATTCGATCCCTGGCTCACCCTCCGTCGTCATCCTTCTCCGCAGCCTTATACACTTCTCCACATCCACCCTGCGTGCGTTTTCTTTCAGCCTTTGTGAAGCTATCCGCTCAGCAACCCTCCATCCTCTATGCTGTCGGCTTCTCTTGCGTTCTTCCTCCATTGCTGCGGGTTCTCTTCCTTCGTCATACTGTTGCCTTCGACTTCCACCTGCACACAGAAAAAAATCTTATCGTATTCGATTTTCATTTTTTTAGTTTGCTTTTTTGAATGTTAGATTTTAGATTTTTTTAATGTTTTCTTTAGTTTTAGTTTAGGTTTTAAAACCTTTGATTTTAGTTTTAGTTTAACTTTGGATTTTAATATTTTGATTTTTGATTTTGATTTTTTCTTTTAGGTTAGTTTGGCTAAGGTTAAGGTTTATTTTAAAATCTTTAGGATTTGATTTTAGTTTTTTAGATTTTAAAATTTCAAAATTAAAAAATCGATTTTTTCTAGTTTTGGGTTTCATCTTTTAAATTTAATAGTTTCATTTAAAAAATAAAAAGCCAAAAAGTTTAATAAAAATTTAAACTTTTTATTTTTTTAGGACTTCAGCTTTAGATTTATTTTTAGCTATAGTTTCATTAACTTTAGATTTAAAAAACAAATTATAAAAAATAAAAAAAAATAAAAAATAAAAATTTTAACTTTTAAAATTAGGGATTTTTCTTTTTTCTTTTTCTTTTTCTTTTGGAAGTGGCTTTGGATTAAAATTTTCTCATAAGTCAAGGGTGAAACTTCTTATTTTAAAACATGACTATAGGAAAATTTTAATTTTATGAATTTGGAATTTATTGGAAATATCTGGCATTTAAATTCGATGGTACCCTTATGATAATATTTTTGTTTCGAATTTAAATTGTTGGTTCAAAGTATTTTTATGCTTAGCCGCGGTTGATGAACATCTTAATGAGCTTTAATTGTGGTTTTAAATTACTTGAAATTGGTAATTAATTGTTTAAGTTAACTTTGGGAATATTTCAAGTGATGATAAATTACATGTCTTTATCGAACATTGCTAATGCATAATTACGAAGGTGTTTATCTAATGTTGAATCGAAAAGAGATTATCTTCCAGTTTGATTAATTGAGAAATTGAATATCATTGTGGTGGATTGATTTTTCATAGCAAGAATTACATATCAATTACTTAACTTTAATTTGCTAACGGGATATTTTGACTCCACAAGGCACTAGTTTTAAAACTTCAAATCTAATTGGATCTGTAAAATCTCGTTAATCTTAACAAGTACTTGGTCATCTAACTGTGTCTCCTGAATTGGTTGGTTTCCAACCAGTTCTCCTTCTTCATTTTCGTTAGGGTCTACCTCCCTTAGCTTGCAAGGAGACAACTTAGATAGAGAGATTGGGGATCAAGGTGACAGCCCCTGATTTGAGCCATTGTCGCGGTGCCTAGACATTTTGTGCAACAACAGGGCCTATCTCCCATCTCTGACAGAGCTGGCACCCAACGCATCATCTCTCATCTCAGCAATATGGGCCTTAATTACCTAAGTCAAATTTCCAAATGGGATACCCAATCTCATCTATGGACTGGTTGGCTCTTTCCCAAATTACCAACCCATCTAGATGCTGAGCTTGAAAACCTCAAATCCCTCCTCCATGGTTTAGCCCCCATAAAAAAGGATAATGTTGATGGTTTTAGATGGGACCCCTCGGGCTCAGCCTTTTCCATCAAAGCTTCCTACCAACATCTCTGTAATGAATACTATCCGGCACCAATTTGGCCAAGTTGGAAAGTTGTGTGGAAATCGGAAGCAATCCCCAAGATTAAAGTCTTCATTTGGACTCTTTTGAAAGAAAAAATTCTCACTTCAAAAATCCTTAAAAAAAGAGGTGTGCTCGAGCCCTCAATGTGCCCAAACTATCAAAATGTTGAAGAAACTGCTCACCATCTCTTCATTGAGTGCCCCTTTACTTCTTGATGCTAGCTTGATCTCATTCCCTCCTACCAGCCTTGTTGGACGCATCTTAATTCTATAGCCGAGGTCCTCCACTCCTGGAAAAGCAACTTCCCCTGGGGGAAAAAGAAGAGAAAAATTTCGAAAAGGATCTGGGACACTCTCCCTTATGTTGTTTTATGGAACATTTTGCTTGCTAGGAACATGAATATTTTTAGTAACAAAGAGCCTTCTTTCAGGAAAGTTTGCAGTAAGTCTTGGAGCCTCACCCTTGAAACTATCTCGGCCAAGTGCAACAATAGAATTGACTATAGCGAACACTGTGTTGAGGAAAGGAGTTTCCTGGGTGATCTGTGGGACAAAGCTAACAACAACATGCCTCCTCTCATTCAGCTCACCAGAAAAAATGCAAGCTGGAAGATCAAGCTCAATGAAGCAGACTTCGCTGAATGGGTTCATAGTTGCACCAGACCTACCCTTTTATTTGATGGGGCCTCGAAAATGAATCCGGGAATAGCAGGAGCTGGAGGCATCATTAGAAGTGCAGAAGGAACCATCCTTACTACTTACGAATGGGGTCTCAGTCCCCTCTCAAACAATAGAGAGGAGGGATTTTCCCTTCTCCAAGTTTGTATCAACTTAAAAAGCTCAGCATCTCCACCATAATGATCTTTGGATATTCCTCCATTATTATCAATATGATGAAGCATGACTGGCCTATAAAAAATATAGCCATTCTCCAAACGATCAGTAGATGCTGTGGTATTCTTGTTGATATGAAAGGCACCACATTTTACCACATTCTCCGCAAACACAACAAAGATGCCGACCTGCTTGCCAGCAGGGCCTGCGCATGGAATCTGGGGTATATTTTATGCAATGATGTTCTAAATATCTATCCCCTGTCATGATCTTGCAGTAGTCTGGCTTTGGATCTCATGTGATTCTTCCCTCTGTTGCCTCTGCTTTGCCTTTCCTTTTTTGTACCTCCTTTCCACTTCCTCTTGTGACCTTAGCTCGTTGGTTTTCCCCCCGACCCTTCTCCCTCTTCCTCCGCGGGCTTATTTATCTGTCTGTTTCCCTATGTTTTTTCATCGCCCCTCCTCCAGTTTTGCTTCCTTGTCTCTGTTGTAATTCCCTCCCCTGCTCTTCTCGTCGGTTTCCCTTTCTGAGTCTTCCTTTGTGGCCCTCCCTTGGTGCTGTTGCTCTGACCTCTTGCCCAACCTCACCCTCGTTATCTCCTCCATCTTCCTTGGGCGTTACTCTTTCACCTCCGCTTTTGCTCCCTGCTCTCCTCTTCTCCCCCATCGCATCTGCTGCCTCTCCCCGCCTCCTCCCTAATCTGCATCTTTGTATGTTCTCTTCTCTTAAGGACCCTGCTCCTTTTCTCCTCTCCGTCTTATTTTACAGTATGGCTCGCAGCGAAGACTGTCTTCACTGTGCAGACCTTCAAGTCGAACTTGACAAAATCAGAACTCATAAAAAAATCCTTGATGTGACGCTGCACACAGAAGTAAAAAACATGGATGAAAAGCATAAAGTAGATGTCAATATCTTTCTTCATAGGGTCTCTTCTCTTCAGAATTAGTTCAACAATCTTTCTAATCGATGCACTCACGCAGAGGAGTCAGTAGAAATTCTCAAGTATATGTTGGAGAAGCGTATTGCCCCAAGCACCAGCTCCAACAACATGAGGAAGCTGGCAATGAAGACACTCTTGATGTCTCAATAGCCCGCCATATCAGTCATATCAACATTGATTAACTTCCTCTCTTCTATTTTCGAATGTATTTTAAATTTGTGTTTCTGTTATCTCAGTTTGTACTCTTATATGCACTATCTCTTTTTCAGCTCTTTTCGAACACTAGACATAAAGGAATTGTAGCATTTTATTGTAGCTACTTCCTCCCCTGCTATATAAGCAACTCAGTATGTAATCTTGGAGTTTTTTCTCCTTCTTTTTGGAATACAAAATAGCAATCGATTCTGTTAAAAAAATAAAATTTAATTAAATTAATAACTAAGTTAACAATTAAATTATAGAGTAGCAACTAAATATATACCTATATAATAATAATAATAAACAATTAATAACATCTATTTTCATTAAAAATTAAAAATTAAAAATTATTGACCTATTAAAATTAAATCTTAAATAAATATATTATTTTATTTTTTTGACTTCATTCTGAATTGTAATTTTACCTCATCAAATATTTTTACTAATTTCTTTTATTATAAAAATATTTTCTCATATTTTGACTATTCATCTTCTTCCTTTAATATATTTTTATCATTTTAACCATTATCCTAGTCATCTCGTTATTTATAGTTATAACCAAATCTCACGCTGACTATCTATTTGATTTTTGGTCCCTGATGATGGGTGGAGTGTCCACCCAAAACTTTCAACATGGTAAACATCTACATAGTTTTCTCTAGATGTTCCAGGAAATATGAATAACTGTAGAAATCTGCACTCTCAAAGTCATTGACCATATCAACAAAAAATCCTAACACTGCTTGCTGGAAGGTTACAGGTGTGTTACAAAGTCCAAAATGTAGGAAACTATAGGTAAATGCACCCTATTAGTGGCCTATGTATAGGGATATTGGTCATGTTACTCTTATTATCTCATTTGAAATCAGCTTTATTAGGACATGTTAGTGTATTAATTTTGTTTTCATGAGTGCCATGGTATAAAAAGGTTAAATTTGTTGAAGTGTCATAGAGTTAAAAGAGTCTTTTTGCCATCATTTGAAAATGTCAGGAGTCATGATTTGAAATTTGCAATCATGAAAGTTCAGTTGTCATTTTAGGAGAGTCTATGGATCAATGTAATCAAATCTTGATTATCACAATCTAAGTATGGAAATAGAGTCTACATAAAAAAAGATTCATGACAAGGAATTGGGCACAGACTTGGAGGCGACAATGAGTTAGTTTAGATGTATTTTCAACAGCAGGTCATAATCTCAACAAAGAGGTAGCGTTCAAAAGGTCAATCCTTCCCCTTTCCCCATGGTCAATCCTTCCCCTTTCCCCATGCACTGTGAATTCAGAAATGCGCTGCACATTCATGATTATCCATCCAAAATCATAATCAACACTATCTTACCCGCTCTAGGCTATTATGCATGTTAAATTGAGTTATTATCTTCATTCCACAATGCTTAATTTTTCAACATATTCTCATAGGCTTCAACTCACTTGTTTTGGTCACTACAAAAGGGAGGCAGGGGTGTTGGGAGTTCAAAAAATGCTACCATTCTTGCACAACAATGTTAAAATTTCCTTCACAGGTGAAAATTCAACTTAATTCTCATCCTTCAATCTTGAAAGAGTTTTGAAGTTGCATTTAGAAACTAGTAAAAATCATTTTGATGATAATTGTTGTTCTTGTGTTTCTGCAATTCACTATGCTTTATCCTAATTTTGCGTTGCGTTTTCATCCCCATGAGCTACGAATCCACACAACGAATCACACCCCCTTTTTCTAGCTGCCAATTTTCATCTTTTCGCTATAAAATCCCTACATGCAATTGTTGCCTAAGAATAGAGATTGTAACCAAAGTTTTTTCCCTCAAAATTTATGTCGTAAGGCATTTTGAAAGCCAAATTCCTTTGCGTTGCGTTTCTGGACCTATGCGCTGTGAATATCCCTAGTCCAATTTATTGCCAAAAAATTGTAAATTTATGAGTTCCATAGGGTTTGCTTGAGAAAGTATGCAATTGTAAGTTTTGATGTAATTGCTAGATTGCATCCTGAAACATTTTCACAAGGTTTGAAATCCAGAACAACTCCATTTGTTGCCTAAAAGGTGGTTCAAAACCTTATCCATTTCATTGCTACAAAATTCAAAATATGTCAACACCAGGGGACAAAAAAATCAAAGGGGGAGCCATTGTAAGTTTTGAACCACAAGACATCTCAGTCGTTAATATGGATCCAACCATCATGATGGCTTTTGAACAAGTAGGGTGCATGAGATTCTGTTAAAGAATTCATGGATATCATTTGCAATTGACTAAGGAATTTGCTAGAGATTTTGATGGTGTGAAATCAAAGGTGGGAAGCCTGACTTTTCCAGTCTCAACCCAAACAATATCTGAGTCTATTGAGATTCCTTTAGGTGGAGAGGATTGGTTCAAAGGAATGGATTTTTATTTGGTTTCTTTCAAGGATTTTCTCAAGCCAAAAAATAGGAAAGGGCAGGGTTCATTTGTTCCAAGGAGTTATTTACAAGATCATCATGGAAAGCTATTGGAGTCATCCAAAGGAACTTCACATGTGAGGGGGGATTCAAAATGGTGTATCACTATCAAATTAGGCTCTTGATTCATTTTACTGGCAAGAAAACTAATAATTTTCCCTATTATTTGTTTATAACTCTATGTAAGATGGTTGATTGAGTGCAGAAAAAAGGAAGTCAAGTTGAGGCCAATTTATTTCATTTTTCATTGACTAAATTGTTGGTAATGAAGGGACTTGAGAAGAAAGAGCAGACATGACAGGAGTTCTTGGTCTCATCAAGTTGGGAATAACAGTCTTCAAACAATCAAAAGAATAAGAAATACACTCCTTCAATTGTGGTTAAGGAAGATTCACCTGCAACATAAAGCTCAGTCAAGAAACCTTAAGAACAAACACTGTTACTGATGAAATAGGTAACTTGACCTCAAAACAGGAACTCTAGCCCAAAAAGACTCAAAAAACATGAAAAAACACCCCAAAAACAAAAAAAGTGTATTCTAGAATGCACTTGTTTTTTTTTTAAGGTCAAATTTCAACATTTTATAAAATTATGCTAAAATCAAAATTGTTTCTTGAAAAAAGGATTGAAAAAACACCCTTAAAACAAAACCAGTTAATGCCGGAATAACAAAAAAAAAATTTGTGTCATATTTTTGACATTTTAAAAAATAGAAATAACATTTTTTAATTTTTAAAATTCTAACATTAAAAAAAACCTAAAATTTAAGAAAAAAAAAATTAAAAAATAAAAACATTTTAAAGCTTAAAATTTAAAAATATATAGGAATAAAAAAATAATAATAAAAACAAAATAAAAATTTTAATTCAAACATTAAAAAAAACCTAAAATTTAAGAAAAAAAAATAAAAAATAAAAAATAAAAAAAATTTAAAGATTAAAATTTCAAAATATATAGAAATAAAAAAATTAAAAAAAAACAAAATAAAAATATTAAATTAAAAAAAAAAAAAAGTTAAAAAAGAAAGAAATTATAAAAAATAAAATATAGAAATTAAATTTAAAAAGAAAAAGAAAATGTTTATTAAATTTAAAAATAAAAAATTAAATTTAAAGAAATATATTAAAAAAAAAAAAAAACATTATTGAAATTAAAAGTAAAAAAATGAAAAATCAATTAAAAATAAAAAAATGAAAAATAAAATACAATAAAAATATTAAATTTAAAAAAATATATATTAAAAAAACAAATAGATTTTAAAAAATAAATTAAATTCAAATTATAAAAAATAAAATATATATATGAACTTAAATTAATTATATATATATTAGATTTTATTAAATTAAAAAAAAAGTTAATATTAAAATAACAAATTAAATTTAAAAAAAATATATATTAAATTTTAATAAATAAATGAATAAACAAATAAATTTTGAAATAAAAAATAAATTTTAAATATAAAGAAAAAAAAAACATTGTTAAAATAAAAAGTTAAAAAACTTTAAAAATCAATTAAAATTGAAAAATTGAAAAAATAAAATAAAAAATATATATTAAATAAAAAATAAAATAAAAAGCAAATTAATTTGAAAATATTAAGTTTTATTAAAAAAAAAAAATCTAATTTTAAATACACAATTTTAATTGAAATAAAAAAAATAATTTTTTTTTATGTAATTAAAAAGATAATAATAATAAAATAAAAAACTTAAAAAAAATTTATTAAATTCAAATAAATTTAAAAAAAAAACACACACAAAATTTACTAAATTTTAAAAAATTAAATGAAAAAAATAAACATAAAATTTAATTAAAAAAAAAAAAAATCGATTAAATAAAAAAAAAATACAACATTTAATAAAAATTATTAACAAAATTTAGAAAAAAAACAAAAAAAATTAAAAGAAATTAAATTTCAAATATAAAAATGAAATTAAAAAAAAAAAAATTTTAAATTTTTTGAATTTAAGAAAAAAAAATCAAATTAAAAAAAAATATTAAAAATATAAAAAATTAAAAAAAAAAAGAATTTTTTGATCGTGGTGGCGCCGCCAATCGGCCTCCCGCCCAGGTGGCGGTGGAGGTCGACCACTGGGCGGGAGGCCGATTCCGAGAACCAGCCTCCCGCAGCGGGAGGCCGATTCCGGGAATTGCCCTCCCATGGCGCGGGAGGCCGATTCCGGGAATCAGCCTCCCGCCGCGAGAGGCCGATTCCGAGAATCGCCGTCCCGTCGCCGGAGGCCGATTTCGGGAATCGCCCTCCCGCGGCGGGAGGAATCACCCTCCCGCCGCGAGGGGCCGATTCCAGGAATTGCCCTCCCACGATGGGAGCCTGATTCCGGGAATCGCCCTCCCCGTGGCGAGAAGCCGATTCCGGGAATCGCCCTCCCGCGGGCCTCCCGCAGTGGGAGGCGGGAGGGCGATTTCGTGAATCACCCTCCCCGCAGCGAGAGGCCGATTCCGGAGGCTGGGGTTCTCCCCAGCGGCGTGGAGGGCTGGTCTCCGGGGAACCTGGCTTCCGCACCCGGGAGGGGGAGGGCAATTCCCGGACCGGCTCTCCCGCCCAATCGCGTGGAGGCCGGTCGTCAAGGCAACCACGACGTCGAGGGCATTCCCGGACCGCCCCCCTCCCCACCAGGTATATGAGGCTCAATCATTATTGACGCATCAATTTATAATCTCATATTTTAATTTTTAATACATATATATATATTTTTTTTAATTCAAAAAAAAACTTTAAAATTATTTTTTTTTTATTCAAATTTTTTGTTTTAAATTTAATTTGTTTTTTTTTTTTTTTTTTTTTTTAAATTTAATATTTTTATATTAATTATTTTTTAAAAATTTAAAATTTATTTATTAAATTTATTAAATTTTAATTTAATTTAATTTTTTTTTTTTAATATTTTAGTTTATTTAGTTTTTCATTTTTAAAATTTATAAATTGTTTCATTTAAAAAAACAAGAATTTATGGATATTTGTTTTTTAATTATTCAGACGTGGTTTTTTTCATTTTTTTGTTTTTTAATGATAGTTTTTTTATTTTAATTCTTTTATTTTAATTTTCTTTTTGAATTTTAAATTTTGTTTTTTTTTTGTTAATTTTAAAATTTGTATTTTTTTTTCTTATTATTATTATTTTTTTAATTTAAATTTTTAAATTTAAATTTTTCTTTTTTGTATTTTATTTTTTAATCTAAATTTTAATTTTGTAATTTAAATTATTTTTAAATTTTCTATTTAATTTTTTTTTTTTTTTTTTTTTTTTTTAATTATATGGGTTTTTTTAATAATTTAGAAAAAATGTTTTTGATGTTTTTTTTTTTATAAATTTTTTTGGTTATTTTTGTTTTTTTTCTTTAAATTATGTGTTTTTTTTTTCAAATTTTGTCATTTCCTTTGATATAATTTTCGTATATTTTTGTTTTATTTATTTATTTTTGTTTAATTTTTTTTATTTTTACAAGTTAATTTTGTTTTTTGTACATTTTTATTGGTTTTTTAAATTATTTATATATATATATATATATATTTTTTTTTATCTAAGTTTTGTGTTTTATTACCAACATGAAAATCACCACTCTAAAAAAAAAAGGTTTATGCTACATCAATACGTTTCAAAATTAGCATGAAAATCACCGCTCTAAAAAAAAAAATTGATGCTACATCAATACGTTTCAAAATTAGCATGAAAATCACTAACATTTTAAAACAATTATTCATACTTCATAAATAAAAATATTAGAGTGTCAAAAATGTGCTAAAAAAAAGAAGAAGGTGATTCTGCATCACCACTTTTCAAAATCGGGTGCTTTTTATGCTACCAAAAAAAACTAGGTAACAATGCGGTTACCTATTTCATCAGTAACAGTGTTAACAATATCTGCGACTAAGAGTTTACCTATGGCTCCTCCATCATCTCCTATTCAAATCATGGAATCAGAGAGCACCCAAAGAGAAGTGGAAATTGATGAAAAGGACCAGAAAATTGGGGAGTTACAAGATCAGTTGGACAATTCCCATGTGAGAATAACTTATTTGCAGTAGGAGAATATGGAGCTTAGAGATAAAGTGTCTCAAGAAACTATCCAGCTTAGAAGATAAAAGCCATCAAAGGAAACATTGGCACATGTTTCCAAAGGCAAGGGTAAAATGGTAATTGATGTTGAAAAGATGAAAAAGCCAATTCAGTATTCAAGGATACCTAATACTAGGTATGTTGCCAATGTGCATATACAAGAAAAGGAGACTGTTCAACCTATGGTTTGATGAGAAGAAGGAATTTGAGAAGCTACTGGAGCATCTTGAAGGTTTACAACATCAAGTAGACCAACTTGCAGAGAAATACCATAGGGATAAGATGACATTGTTGAAAGAGGTAGAGGTTGTTATGCCAGTCCTTGACAAATCTAGGTATAAACTGAAGTGTAACTTACCTCTACATAGGCAAGTGAAGGATTTATATGTACAAACCTTGGTCCTAAAAATAAGACTTAGGTTGGGTGACATTAGAGAACAAGACCTTTGTGCATTTTATTTTTGAATACTTTTTGCCAGTGAATGAATTGAATAGAAATTGAATTGCAAGGATTCTTGTGTCAAAATTTTGGTGGTTTGTGATCATTTAATTTGTAATTTATGTCATGTGTTTACATCCCTTTAATGTACATATTTCTTGCTTGGATAAAACTAGACAATTGATTTAGAATTCATCTTTAATGATGCTCTGATTAGTTTTCCAAGTTAATAATGTTTTCAGATTTAAAACAACAATTTAGAATTTATCCATGGTTTGGTGCTCTAATGTGTTTGTCTTTCACCTTTTCTTCCTTCACCTCCTATAAAAATTTGATATAAATCCACCACCAAAGATTCCAACCTTTCCCCCTTGGAGAAACCTTCTATTTTCTCATCATCTCATTGGACATAAATCATATTTTGAGCATGAATCCATGCCCAATAGATTTTCCCCTTTTCTCATCAACAAACCTCTAAAATCAAAACCTTTTTGAGCTAAATACCTAGATTAATACCCTATTTGTTAAGAAGCCCTAGTGAGAGATCCTCTCCAGGATAGATTATGGCCTAAATTGGTTTTTGGTTACCTCTGGGATTCCATTTTCAGTTTAGGAAAATCACAGAGTGCTAACATTATGGAGACTATACTGGGGAATTGAAAGCCAAATATTCCCTAGTAACCTTGAATTGAAAATCTTAAAGCCTAGTTCCTGTGGGTGACAATGAGCTAGGAATCATTACGCTAAAATTTTCACCAAAAGGTTGAGTTTAAGCCTAGCTGTGATAAGTACTCTTGGAATTATCACTTCTAGAAAGATCCATACAAGATGACATCCGGATCTTGATCCCCCTGAAGTTGTGAGTGATCTTGAGAATATGATTAGAAAGAATAAATTTGAAGAAGGTTAAGCAAGTAACAGTCCTTTGCAGAGGTCTCACACCCTTCTTGAAAGTGTTATAATAGTTGAGGAAATTGAATTTGATTTTCCATTTAAGCATAGCCTGTTTATATCTAAATATGAAACTTTTGTTTATGAAACAACCCTTGATCTCTTGGTCAATCAACTGCACAAGGTTGATGAAAAAACATCCATATTTTAGCATACTGACACTACTTCTTCAGTTCCCTAATTTAATTTTCCTTTGACCCCTTCACATTTATTTTCTCCTATTTCATCTATTGTCTATACTCCTCCATTTTCAACAAGTCATCAACTTACAATTTCACCAGTACCTCTGCCTCCCTCATCATCAAGCACAACAATTAGTACATTTATGTCTCAGACTACCATCATGGAAGCTTGTTATGCCCCATTGGTTTTGCAAGCACCATTGAATTCTATTCCAATGAATTATGGGTAGTGCATATTCCTATTTGATGAAAATGGCCGTACTAAAACACATCAACACAGAGAAAAAATGAATGATTTTGCAGACCTTGAAGAAGTTGACGATGATGATGTGAAAGTAAGGATTTTTTCCCAATGCTTAGCAGGGTAAGTTAGAAAATGGTACATAGGATTGGCAGTAGGTAGTATTGAAAATCTTCAAGAATTTCATCAAATTTTCCTTTCTCGGTGGGAGGTAAAAAAGAATCCACTTCAAATTCTTTTAGAATATGAAAATTTGAAGAGATCTCAAGGAGAGTTAAACTTCAGTCCAAGACTATTCAAATGGACTCAACAATGTTTACAATATTATTCTTACATAAACAAAACTTCCACTAGGTTTGGCCTTGTTTTGCTATCCGGATGGATTCGATGATGACATGGATTAAGAATTAAGAGAAAGAATCCAAACTACATTGGAAGATATGCATAAAATTGTAGTCAATGTAGAAGCAAATTTGTTGGCCAAGAAATCCAAAATGAAGATTGAAAAGAGGGTGACCATCAAGGAGGAAACTTCTACATCATATGACATTAAGTTGGACACTTTGGTAAAAAATATGGAGAAGATGATGGAGAAAACTACTTTGTCAGAGAGGGCAACTACAAGAGAGCCACAAGGAGGTCGTCAAATTAGAAATTTGAATTTTAGAAAACATATCCAAAGTAAACAAAGGGACCCAAGAAATCCAACATATAAACAACATATTAGACCTCCTTTTTAGGAGAGTTATGCAGAAGCAGAGCAAGAGGCAACGAAGGAACAAGAACAAGATTAGATTAATCGCTTTGGTGAGGAAGAGGCAAATAATATTTTATTAACAAAGGAAGAACATGATTTGTTTCTTCAATCACAAAAAGATGTCATGCCTACATAATCAGAAGATTATAAAAAGGGTTATCAAAATGTTATTATGGAAGTCCACAAATAGTACAATTTTAGGAATAGGAAAGTAACAACAAATCTTTCTAAAAAGGTCCAAGCTGATATAATTTCTACTAGTCAGACAAAGGCCGATCGTCCCAAAGAAATTTATCAAAAGCAAGACATAACTATTAAGGAGGTAGAGAAAACTCAATCATCTTTTATCCTTGAGAATGAGATATCAAAGATTAAAATTTGTGTTCCATTAGTTGAGTTGATGAAAAAGGATGCATATAAGATTCAAATTTTAAGGGCATTAAAGGTGGGAGAAGTGTGAGACACAATAAATTTAAATGATGATCACCCAGAATTACATTTTGGTCCAGAAGTTGAAGGAGGAGGTTCTCAGAAAGGTAATGTGCCACCATTCTATGTTGGCATTAATATTCATGATTTGATATTGCATAATGCCATGTTATATTTGAAAAATTCACAGAACTTAATGCCTAAAGTAATAATGGACAAGCTTGGGTTGGATATAACTAGACCATACATAGACTTATTTTCTTTTGACTCAAGCATGGTAAAGTGTATTGGTTTGATCAAATATTTATGTGTCACTCTCACACAATTTATAGACAAGAGTGTGGTTACAAATGTGGTTGTTGCTGACATCCCACCAAATTATGGTGTGTTTTTATCAAGATATTGGGGTGAAAAATTGAAGGGCTCGCTGCAAATGGATATGTCATATGCCACTATTCCAGTGTTTGGACAACCAAGGAAGTTGTATAGGGAAACTCTCATGAAGTAAATGGTAATAAATAAAGATAAGCCTAATAATTATCAAGTTTATTCTGTACATTCATATATGGATTCATTCATTCTATACAATGATATATGTTTGGAAGATGAAGCTCAAAACATGGACAACATATCAGAAAAGAAAGAAGGTGTAATGTTGGAGGCTAAAATGAGAATGATGATGATGAAGAAGGCATGTGGAATATGGATTTTGATGGGAAAGTCAATAAGGAAGGAGCTGGAGCTGGGGTATGGATTATGAGTCCAAAATTAGGAAAATCAAGGACATATTCTTACAAACTAGCTTTCGAATGTACCAATAATGTTGCTGAATACGAGGCACTGATTTTGGGGCTACAACCATTGAAAATATCAAGAGCCAAAATGATTCTAGTCCATGGAGATTCATAACTAATCATTAATCAAATTAAAGGTGAGTATTCAACCAAACACCCTAGAATGGGGGCATATA
This sequence comes from Pinus albicaulis, assembly GCA_034641835.2. Lineage (NCBI taxonomy): Eukaryota > Viridiplantae > Streptophyta > Pinopsida > Pinales > Pinaceae > Pinus > Pinus albicaulis. Next base: position 759,538,274 of record CM076580.1, read on the forward strand.
GAATGTTGTTCTAGATTTTTTGCAATATTTTCCAGAATACAATTTGTCCGTGCTTCCTAGAGATGAAAATATAATTGCTAATGCATTGGACACCTCAGAAAGTACATGAAATATTCCTTTTCATCCAAACATGAGGTAATAATTTGAGGATAAACACAGTATACTATCCTAGACAACATAATATGTTGGAAAGTTTTTGACAATGACAAACAACTAGATAATTTTCTGCAATTAAAAGAAGAATTTGTAAATTTGCATATTTATGGGGGAAGTAGTTTTGATAATGAATGAGAGGAAATTCACTTGAATCAAATCAGTGAGAGTTATGATAAGCATGAAATAGACCTTGAAATTTTGCAGCTAAAGGATAATGTGATTTCGAGAGTTTTAGTCCCACTAGAGGAATTGTTTTATTTTAATGATGTGGATCATAAGCCCAAATTACAACCTATTGAGTCCGAGGTGTTGGAATGTAATAGAGGTACTGGAGACAAACCAAAAATTGTAAAAATTTATAAGTCTTTACCTCTGGAAGAAAAGAAAAAATACATTGATCTAATGAGGAAGTATTATGATGTATTTGCATGTGGGTACGAGGATTTGAAGGCCTGTGAAAAAATTATTATTCAACACACCATTCCTATCAAAGAAGATCAGAGAAATTTCAAGAAAAAACTAAGAAGAACTAACCCTATTTTGCTTCCCTTAATTGAGAAATATGTAAGAATTTTTTTTAATGTAAATATTATTATCCCTTCGAGATTTTCTAAGTGGTTGTCAAATTTAGTGCCAATGAAGAAAAAGACTTGAGAAATAAGGCTATGTGTGGACTTACCCCTTTCCAAATATGGATCACATATTGTAGCGGGTAGTTGGTTCTAACATGATTTCATTGCTTGATGGCTTCTCTGGGTACAACCATATTTTGGTACATCTGCATGATCAAGACAAAAAACCTTCACAACACCACGGGGGACATCCATGTATGTGAAAATTCCACTTGGACTTATGAATGCAGGGGAAACGTTTTAGAGGGATATGGACATTTCTTTTGCAGATGAAAAGGATAGGTTCATTGTTTTTTATCTTGATGAACTTACTATGTTTTCTAAATTTTATGAAGACAATTTACAATATTAGAAGATTGTCTTTGAGAAGTGCATAAAATATGAAATCTCTTTGAACCCAAAGAAGTATCTCTTTAGGATGGAGGAAGGTAAGCCTCTAGGACATGTAATCTCCAGAGATGCCATCAGAATTTACCCAATCATAATTGAAGCTATCCAAAAGATTGATACCCCAAGAAACAAAAAGGAAGTACAATATTTCATTGGCAGGATTAATTTTCTGAGAAGGTTTATTCCAAATATTGCTGAAATTTTAAGGGACATCACCAATATGTTGAGGAAAGATAGTGAGATCAAGTGGACTGCTGAAGAAAATAATTCATTCAATGAGGTAAAGTCAACCTTAACTCATGCTCCTGTTTTGGCTAGTATTGACTACACAAAAGATTTCATTATTTTCTCCTTTGTCGTTGAGCACACTATTGCAGTGGTATTAATGCGGAAAAACATAGAGGATAATGAGAAGCCTATATAATTTTTTAATAGGGTTTTAAGAGATTCTTATTTGAAATATAACGTAATGGAAAAACAAGCTTTTTCCTTGGTGAAGGCTTTAAAATATTTCAGAGTGTACATATTTCATTCTCTCATCATTACTTTTGTTCCTAGTGCTGTGGTAAAGGATGTCGTCACTTAGACTGACCCAAAAGGAAAGAGAGATAAGTGGGTGGATGTTATTTTGGAGTATGATATTGAAATTGGTCCCATTAAACTTATAAAGCATTAGGGGATAGCTAAATTGATGACTGAATCAAATTTGCATGCATTGGACATCAATTTCATTGTTGCTCAAGACAATGATGAAGAAGTAGTCCAACACATATTAAAAGGGTTCATTTCTTCCCCCTAGTATAAAAATATCACTTATGTTTTGCAGTATTTACAATATCGACCTAGTTTGACTAAGACACAAGCAAGGCTTCTTAAATTAAAATCTGTTAAATTCTACATTTTAGATTAGTCTTTATGTTGGGAAGATGCATGAGGAATATTGCTGAATTTCTTGTTAGAAGATGAGGCAGATAGGATAATGGAAAAGTTTCATAAAGGTGACCGTGGGGGGCATATTTTATGGAAGAACACAACAAATAAAATCTTGAGAGTTGGTTTCTACTAGCCTACATTGTTTTCTATTGTGAACAAAATGGTCTCTAGTTGTCACAAGTGTCATATTTTTGAAGGGAAGAAGAAACTTTTACCTTTACCTCTGAAGCCTATTTACGTAGAGGTGCCTTTTCAACTGTGGGGATTTTATTTCATTTGGTAGTTCATCCAAGTTATTCATCTAAAAAAAATGGATTTTAACAAACACAAATTACTTCACTAAAAGGATAGAAGCAGTTTCGACCAAGCATGCCACATACTCAGTTATTACCCAATTCATGGAAGGTAACATTCTTTATAGATTTGGATGTCCTCATAAGATCATTACTGATAATGTTGTTGTATTTAAATCTAAAAGGATGATTTATTTATGCAATAGATATCATATAATGCTTGGAAATTATACTTCCTATTATCCAAAAGGTAATGACTTGGCAAAGTCTTCTAACAAGAGTTTAGTCAACATCATGAAAAAGTTGTTACATGAGAACAAAATGTGTTGGCATAAGAAGTTAATAAATGCTTTATGGACATACATGGTAAGTACCAAGAAACCAACTGGACTGTAACCTTTCCAATTGGTTTATGGAGTTGATGTTGTTTTTCCTACATCCCTCGGGGTTCCAATGTTGAAATTATTGTAGGAAACATAAGTAGAACCAAATGATGCGCAAAGGAGGATCAATCAAATGATAAAATTGCTTTAGACTAGAGAGGAGGTATATAATAACTCTCAGCTGATCCAGGACAAGATCAAGAGGATCCATGATAGGAGGATAAAAGCTGGAGATTTTTAGATTGATGACCTTGTGTTGAAATGTGATGCTAGGAATGGAGAAAAGGGAAAACATGGAAAATTTGATAGTTTGTGGAAGGGGCCTTATAAAATTGAAGCTTTTCTTGGAACTAATGCATATCTATTGAAAGATCTAATATGGGAATTAATTTCTGGAGGGCTTGTTAATGGCAAGCTAATCAAGTATTACTTCACCTAAGTCCATATGGTTTAAACACACCATTGTACATATCTTTTTTTTTTTTTTTTTTCTTTTTTTTTTAAAGTATTGCAAGAGTGGGTGGTTGCCATCAGAGATTGAAGCCTGAAGTGAAGGCCCTAAGTTTCTAATGAATTTCTACCATATGAAATAAATTATTAGCACTACAAGGAAAAGACCCTCTATTAGATGTTTTCTAGGAACCCCTTATAAAAATACCCCATACATCTGTTTCTAGCGAAGGTTACTAGAGGAGATTGGCGGACGGAGGGTTTTGCAGATGTTTTCCTCTCGGTGTGCTTATCATCTAAAATCACACCTGTGCGGTCTACAAGAGAAAGCACCGGTGCGCAAAAAACATTGGCACACCGGACACCGTGCGCTCCGTACACACCAACTTGGTGCGTTGTATTACTGCAGAGCACCAGTGCTTCACAACTCTTCTGCGCCGGTGCATCATAAAACATCGCGCCAAAACAGAAACTGCCTGGTGCGGTATTAAGAAACCACACCGGTGCATCATAAAAAACTGCGCCAAAACTAAAACTGCCCGGTGCGGTCTTAAGCAACCACACCAATGTGCTTATAAAACCCCGCGCACCGAAACAGGGTTAAATAAATAAAAAAATACGGCCAAAAAATCGCATTTTTCACTTTTTTCCCCGCGTGCACCAGCTCTCACAATTTAACTTATCCTTGTCTCGAGCCACACCGACTGTTCCAAGTGGGCTCCCATTGCACCCATTGCACTGCTGCTGCTATGCATTGCCCACCAATCTCCAGCTTGCATTTTGCAAAACGGTGGGAAAATTTTCTTTTTTGAATTCTACAGCCAATATGCCTCCTCGATAGCCAAATGTACAGGTATTTTTCTTGTTTTCCATAATTAAGATTTTTAACGGATTAAAATTTCAAATAACCTTAAAATTAACCATTTAGAAGAAGAAATTTTTTTTTTTCGTGCAGTGCGCTCGAGCCATTCGGCTCGTACCGGTAAGTAGTGTTGCCTGTAAAATTTATAGGCTGCACCGCAATCGGTGCTAATGGTATCCGCACTGTTTCCGGGGCGGATACTGAAAGGTGCACCGCGTTATTTTAAAATTTAAAAAAAGTGTGGTGCGGTCGTGTAGTTGATCATACCATTGACCATGTGGAATAGTGGCAAAGCGGTGCGTTGACGGAAATATTCACCCTGGTGTCTGTCAGCGCACCGCATTCAGCATTCCGACAGGGTCAATGGTGCGACCTGGTAAAAAACTACACCATTTACTATGTAATTAGTCAGGAAGTCAGTGCGTTGACACAACTATACGTGTCGGGTCATATATTTTAGTCAGTGCATCGCTCTTCTGACACCATACATAATCAACAGTTCTTTAAAATTTTTCAGGTGCATCGCATACGGTGCATTTAATGTCATCTGGGGCATTGCCCCTGGTGTGCGAAAAACAAACAACACACTGGAACTGGTGCATGACTGTTTTTTGTGGCGCACTGACTGGTCTGTTTTTTTTTTTCCAAAACAAATTATATATGTATATTCCTAGATACCTGTATCATTTAATAAAAAAAGTTTATTTAATATGTCAATCATTCAGAGAGAAGAGGGGGAACAACAACAACAACAGGCGGAGCAGTATGACATGGTTTGCCTGTGGGAGGCATGAGAGAGGGAGAGAGATGCGTACCCTCACCCTATTACAACAACTACCCAAGGGCTCCTAAGGCAGGTAGGACCCCTCAAGTTTCAATGAGGAGGCTACTTCCCAAAAGGCCATGGTGTGTTTTTGAGACATCTTATCCGTAGGTGGAATGCCCACCGACATAATTTCTAGGTTGGTCCTAGCCAGTGGTACACACCCACTGAGGAGGATATATATTTCATTACAGGGCTATCAAGGAGAGGGGTGGATTTTCCTCGTTCCCAAAGGTTCTATCTTGTTGTGTAGCAGGGATTCAATTAGTTTACTCCCAAAGATACATTAGAGCATTAGTACTGTCTCCAGTAGATTGTCAGGTTGTTGGAGGTCAGTTATGTATTGGTGCATTTGGTAGTGAGGAGGTGCAGTGCCTCTCACTTCTCATTTCGACCATTTCACACAACACCAGTGAAGGGCAATGCATTAGTTGCTCACTTCTATATTATGTTGATTCTTTAGTACAGGAGTAATGAATAGTCAGGTGGTCTGCCATTTTTTTGCGTTAGTTTTGTACAACCTTAGATAGATGTCGTGCTCATGCACAAGGGAGGGTCAACTTCCCTTTTGCTTTAGAGCTTTTTTGTTTATTTTTTGAGAGGTTTCTAGAGATGAGGCCTACTTTTGTTTGGTAACCTCGTAGGCTGATGTTGGAGGCACGAATGCACATGTGGGGGCAGATGATGCCCAAGAGGGGCGAGACTATGTTTCCATCCAGGATATCGCATGATGCACTAGAGTTGCTAGCCATCGTTGACAAACTGCATCCCTTCATTATAGTCCCCTGTCCTTATGTTGGATTGGATTGGCGAGGGTGTGCCAACATCCTCTTCACAGATGATGAGCCGCCAGATGATAGAGGTAATATTAATGTTTTATTTAAATTTAGTCTAACATGTTCTTTAACTTTTTTTTATTAAATTGTGTAATGAAATTGTCTAATTATTTTTGTGTAATTGTATATATTTTGCAGACATTGGCTCTTTTGATGGCAAGGCAATTCTAGCACCACCACATGATCTAGGTGTGGATTCTGATGACGATCAGGGCATGCCAGATGCCGAGGATCATCAGGAGGCCGGCGTAGAGAGACATGCTCTTGTTGGTGCGCCAATACCGCCTTTTTCTAGGCGCAGACGACTTGATACTAGATACAAGATGGAGTTGGGTGGCCAGCTTAGTGCATTGATTGTTGAGGCGGGCATCAGGCTCACTCATTACAAAGACATACAGGCTGATGATAGGCTATTACAGATGTGGAGAGGTATGCAACATGAAATGTACAGCCTGATGTGGCATGTCGTAGGAGCTACGACAACTATTATGCGGTTGAGGAGGACTGTTGCACGTTATAGGCGTGGTCGAGACGTAGCACGTGATGGAAAATCCACGAGTAGCGACCCATCATCTCATGATTTTTCACCTCGCACCACACCAGATGAGCATGAGCCTCCACTAGCATCTAGTAGTAGTCATCATGGAGATGAGGCTGGACCATCGGCCACGTCCAGTTGTACTTAATTTACACGTTGGTGATCATCATGATGTGTATATTGTTAGGTCATGTTAGATATGTTCATTTAATGTGCAACTTGTAGCTGATAGATGTGTATGTGATAGCATGAGTTATTTGACATGAGATGTATATTTGATGTTTGTGTTGTGATGATGTTATACAATGCTAATTGTGTTTTGTTAGATGATTATGATCACGATGATGTTAGCGAATTTGAATGTTAGTGAATATGATGTTTGTACGATGGTTATCATGATTGTGATGTTTATTAATTAATTTAATATTAAATGACCATGATATTTATTAAATATTATGTCGTGATTGTAACTGAAATTTAAATTTTAATTGTATGTAAAATTGTAAAATTGTATTTGTATTTGTAATTGTAATTTTAACTGTAATTGTATGTTTTAATGTAAAATTATAATTATAATTGTAATATTTAATTTATTGTGAAATGATTGTAATTGTAATTGTATATATGAAAAATTGTAATATTGTAATTGTAATTCTAATTGTATGTAAAATTCTAAAATTGTAATTGTATGTAAAATATTTGTAAAATTTTAATTAATCATATTACTGTGAAATGATTGTAATTGTAAAATTTTAATTATAAATGTAATTGTATGTAAAATTGTAATTGTAATTGTAATTCTAATCGTAATGGTATGTGAAATTGTAAAATTGTAATTGTAATTGTACATAAAATTTTTGTAAAATTTTAATTGTATTAATGTGAAATGATTTTCTTAAAATATTTAAATTTGTAAATTTGTAAATAATTGTAAAATAATAAATCAAGAATAATATGAATTTTTGTAACATAATAAAGTTTATAAAATAATGCAAATAAATTCATGTACTTTAGAATTATCGCTATTTTATTATGATCTAACATACAAAAAAAAGAGATTTATATAGTACGCCATTTCTAGCGGAGATTCCTGGTTTTTCATCCAGTGAGCTTATCATCATAAAACGCACCGATGCATCTTAGTACTAAGACGCACCAGTGTTTCACAACTCTTCCACACCGGTGCGTCATAAAACACTACACCAAAACATAAACCTCGATCTTATGAAACCGCACCAGTGCGCCTATAAAACCCTACGCACCGGAACATGGTTATTCTGTAAAGTGCAGTATTGGTGCAACAGAGGGTTCAAATCACGGGAAAAAATTTTCTAAGGAGATGAGGGTTTGAAAAGATGAGAGTTTGAATTTCATCTGAGAAGTTTATAGCAAAGAAAATGAGTGATTCAAACAGAAAGATGGACAAATATGCTTACAGGGATGCAGATGGCTACAGAGCTCAATAGAGTACAAAAGGAGAAAATGAGTACAGGTTGAGACCAGCAGAGAGCATTTAGTTGAGGCCGGTGATAGGGTTAAGAGGTCCCATGATCGAGAAAGGGAGAGCAGATTTAATGGAAGAGAAATAGCTGTCGACGCTCTGGTGACTATCAAGGTGAAATGGTCCTTCGAAAGCAAGGAGTCCTATTCGCTAAGGGAAGTATGAGAGATATCAATTAAGTCTCTTGAACGTGCTAAGAGATCACATGAAGGTAACGATTCCATTCTTACAAGGATGGCAGGGAGATATTGGACAATAGAGAAAGATCAATCGAGGCAGTCGATAAAGCCTAGAGGCACCATGAAGGGAAGGATTCTCATTCCCTTAAGGACAACAGGGAAAGATCAATTGATATTGTTGATTGGGCTGGTAGGTCCCATGAAGGGAAATATTCTGCAGAATTCATTTAAAAGCAGCTGGGAGTACTGTCCAAGCTTCTATTGGCTTACATAAACTTTTACCGGTAAAGCTGACGTTGCATAAAATCACATCTTCGGCTTTCAATTGAACCTGAATGGAATCTCTAACTTGTCTGAGCTATGGTTCTATGGATGAAAACAATAAAAATTATGCTTGTATCATAAATGGAAATCCAGTGACCATTTCTGTTGGAAGAAAAGCATCGATACCTGCAGCTACCATATTTCCACCTGCAAATCGGTTTCCCATTGGAAAAGCTAATGTAATAGCCCATTTTGCAATGTATTTCCTCTGCTCAACCCTATACTCATCATTTTCGATAGGAAACCATTGCTTCCACATGTAATAACTGCATCATCTAGTCAAAAATCGATCTTCTTCTAATAACAAATGTAGCATTAAGGACTTGTTGTCATTGCTCCCAGAACATTCAAGGTCAGTTTCTTATAAAACAGAGATTATATAAATTTTGTTAAGATCAAGATAGAAAGCACAAAGGAGAAAAGAGGATATTGGATGCCAAGATGGAGGAGGAACTTAAAAATGAGCAAGTAGATCATGGGTCAGCAAGTAGATCATGGGGCAACTTTTCTTGTTGCAGGTTATGGAAAGGTTCAAGTTTCTTTTTCTGAAAGAAGAAGAGGTGTAGTTTTGAAAAGAAATGGCCCAAATATTTTCACAGAAAAATGTACATTTCCAACACACTACTACAGTTGGCGGAAATTCCAACACTTGGTTCCGATGCTTTTGATCAAATGTCAGAAATTTCCCCAAATTATTTCCGTCCCGCCCGAAACCATCGCTATACCGACGTTTATAGAAAAGTGTCGCAATACCGACACTTAGAAAAGTGTCTCAATTGCGACATTTGGAGGAAGACGTCACAATTGCGACACTATGGCCCAAAGCGTCGCTATTGAGACGACTCCAATCGTCGCAAGTGCGACATAATGTCTAGGTGTCGCCATTGCGACGTTTGGAGGCACCCGTCGCAATAGCGACGCTTTTTCCACCGTTGGTATAACGACACTTATATGCGCGCCACATAAAAATACGAAAATTATATGCGCGCTACATAAAAATTTGAAACTTATATGGGCGCTACATAAAAATGATTTTATTGTTTCGTATCCATCGCAATAGCTACATTAACATCTGATATGACGCGCGCATTCGTCCTCCACTCTTGCAGAACAACATTCACCCTCAGCTCTTGCAGAACAACATTTGGCCTCAGCATTCGCCCTCAGCTCTTGCAGAACAACATTTTCCCTCAGCATTCGCCCTCAGCGTTCGCCCTCAGCTCTTGCAAAACAACATTCACCCTCAGCTCTTGCAAAATGGTAAGTTCTTACTGCAGGCCCTTCCTCCTATAGTAGGGTTGACTCTATTTGGGTTTTTTTGGTCAATTCCATTGGATTGTGTTTGGCTGTAGGGTTCTCTCTAGATGTCAAGAATCAAGATTCAATACCCTCTATTATCTTCATCACCCAATTCAAGATTTAAATTTTTCCCAAAGAAACGCTTATTAATTTGGCAGCCATTATTTCTCCCCGCTTTAAAAACCCTACATTTAAATGAAAACAAGCATTGCATTTCAACTACAAAAATCTATTATTGTTCAAATGTACATGTGTGCTACATTAATGTCTGATATCACGCGCGCATTCGCCCTCCGCTCTTGCAGAACAGCATTTGCCCTCAACATTCGCCCTCAACTCTTGCAGAACAGAATTCGCCCTCAACATTCGCCCTGAGCTCTTGCAGAACAGCATTCGCCCTGAGCTCTTGCAGAACAACATTTGCCCTGCATTCGCCCTCAGCTCTTTCAGAACAACATTCGCCCTCAGCTCTTGCAGAACAACATTTGACCTCATCATTCACCCTTAGCGTTTGCCCTCAGCTCTTGCAGAACAACTTTCGCCCTCAGCTCTTGCAAAATGGTAAGTTCTTACTGCAGGCCCTTCCTCCTATAGTAGGGTTGACTCTATTTGGGTTTTCTTGGTCAGTTCCATTGGATTGTGTTAGGATGTAGGGTTCTCTCTAGATGTCAAGAATCAAGATTCAATACCCTCTATTATCTTCATCACCCAATACAATATTTAAATTTTTGCCAAAGAAACGCTTATTAATTTGGCAGCCATTATTTCTCCCTGCTTTAAAAACCCTACATTTAAATGAAAACAAGCATTGCATTTCAACTACAAAAATCTATTAGTGTTCAAATGTACATGTGTGCATCACTTGTGTAGGGTATTCCTTTTCCACTTTCACATTATCCAAGAATATGTGCAGTATAGTTCATATTTTTTGTGATTTAGATTGTCTTGAAAAAGGAAAGGTAAATTATTTCCCATGGAAAAAGAAGGTTTTCCCTTTTTATAGGTTGTTTGGACTTACGTGGGAAAATTTATGGTATGCCTTTCATATTATGTAGTTTAAATTTGAATTAACAGATTATTCTACATGAAAATATAATTACCTATGTGATGTCCTTCATCACTAATTAAAATTATATGGTTTCAATTTCCTAGATTCTAACTCATCTAATGCTAAATTCTAGGTTCTCATTGGTGGATCACTCTTCCATTGATTTCCTTTCCCTCTTGATCTTGTCATACTTTAAAAGTCATCAATGATACATATATTATTTCAGGTATCCCAAAAGGCTTTATAGTAGAACATATTGTGAATTTTTTTTGACACTTGAGGATTCTTTTTAGAACTGCAACGCGGTCTATGCTATTGAGTTATATACCAAGCAACTTGTCCTTAATAACCACACTATGAGGTAGGTTCAACTAGTTTGAACTTGTTGAGACATAGCATATGAAGTTGTGTGATGAGTCCATATCACAGGTCTATTATGGTGACAAAAGTGAAGACACGTAATGATAGTTATTATGTTAACATTACTAGAAACATTTTTGAAATTATCCATGCTATCAAGATGTCAAAATTCCAGGCATTAGGTGTCAATACTCGTAGCTAATAGATAATAATAATAATATAAAAAAATCACAACTTTATTCTTGAAATATGATCGTTACACATTGGTAACCTAGTTCATGAGTTACTATCACCCAAAGATTGCAAAACAAACTTAAAATATAAATTAAACCAACATGAGAATCCAACTAAGGGTTTCTCGACAAAATCATGCCATAACCTGGCATTTTGAAACCCAAATTTGAATCCATCATAAGTAACACAATGCAAACTCAGATGGATTTTCAATGCATGTTTGCATGCTACACTTATTCTCTGTCTAGATATCATTTTTTAAATGGAACCATTAGTCAAGCCCACAATCCTTTTTATGTGAAAAATTTCAGCTCTATTTGAGCTCTTTTTTGCTCCACCACCTCCATAAACCAGTGTTACACGGGGTCTCGCCCCCCACCTAGGGGTCTAGATTCCTCGCCCCCTCGCACTCCGGGGTCTTGGGGACTTCTAGGGGACGTTTCCCTCACGCCCCCTCATGCCCCCACACACCCCCTTTCACGCCCCCTCACGCCCCCTCACACCCCCCTTCACGCCCCCTCACGTCCCCTCACCGCCCCTTTTAGTTTATGGTTTCGTGTTAAAATTTGATGTGCCACTTAGCATATTTGAGAATCCAAGTGATTCCGATTCAGATGGTGACATGGTTGATCTTGATATATTCGTGCAGAAGTTGGATGCAGAGACTAGTGGGGCATTAACTTGAGCATTTATGCTCATTTATCAGTATGATGATATCATTTGATATTCATATGTTATGTTTTATGTTTTATGTTTCACACATAACTTATTTGCGTTTAAGTTTTATGTTTCAGACTTGAGTTGTAAACTTCAGTTTAAACTCTATTTTGAATCTTGATATAATATGTCATATGATATCTTAAACTTTATTTTCATCGTACATTGTTAGTAGTTACATTAATGATTATATAGTTACAAACTTACAAACTTACATGCATGATTGTATGATGTATGTTTTAACTTTTAACTTTTAAATTTGTTTCAATTATATGATTCATCATTCATCGATTTGTAATTTTATCATTTATGATTTATCTTTCATGATGCAAGTGTATGATGATTGTATATACATTCCTTGCAAAAATATAGTTACATTATAAATATTAAATTTTATAATTTTTATGACCTCGACGCCCCCCCACGTTTCCTGAAAATTGGTAGGGAGCTTTTGCATAGGCCGCTCCCGCGCTCCCTCGCCCCCTCGCTCCCACCTCCAGGGGACTTGGTGGAACATTTCCATAAACATATGCAAACATATATCATTATCTTGGAATTCCATTACATATGTATGTGCCAATGTTCCATAATCATGCCCCATCATCAATTTAAGAAATTTCCATTGAATATCAAATTATGGAGGGGGGAACTTTTTGCTGCAACATTTGGCTCAAAATCAGGGACCATCTTCGTATGAGGTGAATGAGAACTATAGATATTTGAAGAAGTAGATTAGTGCCTTTTCCTCCGGCCATGGAGTCATATACAGTCATCCATCACAAAAATTTGTCTTTGTTCATTCTCACCTTGAAAGTTGCAAAAATTCATGCCCTAATTGAAACGACACTAAATTTGAAAGATATAATAAAAATGCAAGCTAGAAGTGCCCTATTAATACAAAGGGAAAACCTTCCTACCTACCCTAACTCAGATAAATTTTGATTGAATAGGAAACATGATATTTCCTATGGAGTTGATCCAACAACTTGTTAAATGTATGGGACTAAATCATGCATTTGATTTCCAGGGAAACATGCGCATGAAGAGAAAAAGTGCAAAATTAATGGAAAATCCATACATGCCACTTATAAAAACTACACCGAAAGGTCAAAAAATACTTAAGGCCTTAACTTAATTTGAATCCAAAAATGACAAAACAAGATTAGTGAAAACATGAGAGTGGTGTGGGTGAACAACATAAATAAAAAGTGAAGATACCTTTCCCTAAGATGCCTTTGTCACCGTTGTATGAAAACATGTTTTCCTTTCCCTTTATACATGCAAGTGAATGCATTATAGGTATGGTGTTTTCCTAGAATAGGAGAAGCCTACTTAAATATATCATTTGTGGATTGAATGTTTGGGTGCCTTAATGTGCAATGACATGTTTCCAGGACTGAATTCAATGCAACGCATATTTGAAACTCTAACTCTGTCTTCCGGTGTCTTATTAGAAATTATTTCAGTTTTCATTTTGTGTTTTCAAGTTAGATATTGTTTTCAAGTTTTTACATTTATAATTTTATTGCAATGTGGCAGACTGATCAGAGCAGTGCAGGAACAACCCCGAGACGAGATGATCGTGGAAAGAGGCCAGCGGAAGAACATGTAAAGTGCCAGCATTGCTCTATCTTCAGGTATTTTAGTTATTTACATAATTGAAATAATATTAATTTTGTTCAAATATGCAGACACCTAGCCATGGTACGCCAGATGATTCCCTCTTTGAGGAAGAGCTTTCTTCATCCCTATCTCCAGTGTTCTTGTTGCAAAAAAAGGCACGAGATGCAAGGTCAGAATTTAATACTTTGATAGACGCGCCTCAAACACCTGAAACAGAAGAGAGGATACAACATCTTATGAGGCAGTTAGAAATATATCAAGTAATAATAAAAAGTCAAAAGGATATTTTTTTTGTTTTGCATGAGATGAATTGTGATAGTTTGATTTTTAATTTTTACATTGACTAAACTAACAAAAAGTTCTTTTGTATGTAGCGTTTTCTGGCATTTGCTGAACCCGGTGTTGGTGGTGGTGGGACACAAGGGCAAGAGATTGCCCAACAACCCTCTCGTACACCTTCTACTCCTTTAGGTGCTAGCCAAGAAACACACCCTGCCCAAGCTGACACCCAGCCAACTGCTGAACGTGTTGGCAATGATGAGGCTGATATGGCCAACTACATTATTGCGTTTCCTGGAGCTACACGTGTCACCTCCACAGGGACCATTAATGGCACGTTGTTGGTGAACGATGAGGGTGTCCCTATAAAGCATGTACAACTCCCAGGTAAATTTTAATATTTTAACTATTTCATGTACTTTATCTAAAACATATTTATCGTGATTTTTATTTTTAAATTAATGATAATATCTTCTTTTTCTTTTGGTTTTATTCTGTGTAGGAAACAATGAGTTCTACAGGATTCTGGAGAGCCATGCGTTGGTAATTTTTGGCCCAACCATACGTACAGGGTGGAATTCCCAGAATTCCAACCTGAAAAAAGAACTTCTAGATTATCTAGAAGACCTTTTTGGGGTCGGCACATTTGACAGAAAAGCGGTGGCTCAGGTAGCCGGAAAATATTTGAAATATACCAGGGACACCTATAGGATGCAATTGCAATTTAACCCTAGATATGAGCGTCCTCTCGTAGTTTCAGAGAGTGAGTGGAGAGCACTCATCCATGACGGAAAAGAGAAAAGGGCAAAGAAAGAAGGAAAAATGCCAACTGGACTCGCAAGGTAAATTACAACTTTAATTCAATAGCTTTAATTTTCTCTATGTCTAAATAAAAGTGTGCTACGTCATATCTGACTTTAATCTTTTGATGCTAGGTTGCTTGACACCTCAAAGGCAACCAAAGCTAGGATTGAAAAAAAGGGCCATCACAAGCTAGGCCAGGGCGGCTACTTGAAATTAGCTGCAAGAACTGTAATTAAGTAGCTAAACATCTTATAATTAATTGTATCGCCTTCCAACGTTTTTGTAATCCTATCAAATATGATTAAAAATACACAATCATATGTAATGTAGGGTGATGACTTCGGAACAGAAACTACAGAGGAAGATAAAAATATCACTTTCCGTTTCGGCTATCAAGCTGTAGTTGAACGTCGCAGAAGCTTGGGGCAGGTCCCAAGATCCAGAATGCCTGATAAGGTAAAACATTAACCTTTCAATATTTTTGTTTTCGTCCATAAATTTAATGTCTAACAACTTTGTTTAAATCAAGGGAGCAACACTACCGACGAGGCAAATAACCCAGTTTTAGAGCCACATGTAGATGATCCTCTCGTGCAACCTGATCATTGTAGTGGGGACCAGGCCGACAATGCTGCTATCAGTGAGGGCCGTGACGGTATATTAATTTCCACTTATAATTTTTTCTAATTATACCTTGATGGTTTTCCTTATAACATTTTTTGTTTAAATGACAGAGAATGTTTCCCTTGAGGATCTTACCACCAGAGAGGAAGACAGGGCAACAGTCCCAACGATGACAACTGGTGCACCAGGTAAATAATCTCATTGCAATTTTTTTTATTAATATTAACGAACTAGTTCAATGATATTTAAAAACTGACAATTAAAATTTAATATTATCTGTTTTTGTAGGCGATGCCCCGTCACTGGATGAGACCAGACATCGTGACTACGCAACTAGGTTAGTGGCGACAACTGGTGCACCAGGTAAATAATCTCATTGCAATTTTTTTTATTAATATTACCGAACTAGTTCAATGATATTTAAAAACTGACAATTAAAATTTAATATTATCTGTTTTTGTAGGTGATGCCTCGTCACTGGATGAGACCAGACATCGTGACAATGAAACTAGGTTAGCGATGACAAGTGGTGCACCAGGTAAATAATCTCATTGAAATTTTTTTTATTAATATTACCGAACTAGTTCAATGATATCTAAAAACTGACAATTGAAATTTAATATTATCTGTTTTTGTAGGCGATGCCCCGTCACTGGATGAGACCAGACATCGTGACAACGCAACTAGGTCAGCGGCGACAACTGGTGCACCAGGTAAATAATCTCATTGCAATTTTTTTTATTAATATTACCGAACTAGTTCAATGATATTTAAAAAATTACAATTAAAATTTAATATTATCTATTTTTGTAGGCGATGCCCCATCACTGGATGAGCCCAGACATCGTGAATACGCAACTAGGTCAGCAGTGCGGGTCGAAAGGCACGATACAGGAGCAGAGCACGATGATATTGATGATGTAATTAGGAGCTTTAAAAATAAGAAGAAGAAAAAGAAAATTTGACAATGTAAAATATTGTATTATTATAAGACAAACGTTACCATACTTGGAACGTTTTTTGCGTTATATAAAAAACTCATTTATCATACTAATTTTATGTCAAGCATTAATTGCAATGTTTCCTTGTGTACTTTTTGTTGAATTGTTTTTTTATTAGTTATTGAATATTTTTTTTTATGCTCATGAAAGTAAAAAATGAAATATAGATTGGGTATTGGGGAATTGAGAGTGATGTGAGGTGGGGGGAGGGGCCATAAGAGCTTCCACCTTCACGTGGTTGGCCCTGTTTAGTAGAGAATAATTTATTGGAGCGATTTAATCTTGGAGCAAACCTCCCTTGATCCAGCGTAGCAACAAAAAAGTCACCGTTGACTTAGTTGCTACTCTTTCAGATCGTGGGAGGCTTCTTCCAAGTTCATGCGACTCCAATAAATTGTTCTTGAAACGAAGAGGAGCTTATTCAGGTATGTTTTGACATTTTCAACATATGTTCTAACATTATCATAAGAATGCATCTTAGAGCAAAAAATACTACATCAATTACTTGTATTTATTGTATAGATAATGATGGATTTTGATTGACTTGGCAGTGCAGGTACAAATCCTCTTGTATCATGAGCAATACAACTTGTCAACCAGGGTCATGTCCAGGATATTTTTGCTTGTGCGCTTGACCAGGTTCGTAATGTCACATTTTGTAAGTTCCTTTACAGCTCATAATTCAATATTAAGCTTGTTCACGATTATTATCTAGGTTTTTTGTATGTGTTTTTTCATCTATTTGATTGTAAGAAACTATGCATGTTTCCTGTTGTTCACTATGATTTATCCCATTACCACTCCCAGGATGAATCCGACTTTATTGTTACATAGGTTACTTTATTGTTACTATGATTTCTCCATTTACGATTTCATAGGTTACATCATGTAAAGTTGTCAATCTCATGTTGGTGATGAGCTTTAGTTCTCCAGATTTGGGGCTTTTCTGATATTTTCTCCCTCATGTCATTCCTGCATCACCTCGTTGTTTGAGCATGCCAATTGTCTACCACTTGTACCAATTGGCACATGTCAATCTTTGAGTGGTGCCACATTTCACCTATTTTCAGTGAGATTTTAGGGTTTCTCTAACATAGCTTCAGAAATCCGATTCAGTGCCTGCTTGAATATCGTCACATAATACTCATGGTTTGGATTGATGAGCATGTTCTGAATGGTTGGTTGATTCATAAGAACCACTCATATAGTCATCTTGAGATATTTCAGAAGTTTTCTTGGGTTTCCTTTTTCACCGTTTCTAGTGGGTGGGATGGTGTGGGGTGATCCATCAATACTGGTGCTCTTGTAGTAGGGAATTTTTTTTTGGGGATATAAAGGAGCATTTGATGTAGATATCCCATTGGATGCATTCATGATGGGCACGAGAGGTCAAGAATTTAAATTAAAAATATGCAACCTCTAGCATGGCAACCTGAAGGCCGCGAGAGACACTGGTTAAAGATTGTTTTGTGCTGGCCTTAATATAGTCGTGATTTCTTTCTATTATCTTAATGAAAATATATAGTCCGGTTTCATTAAAATGAGGATTGTGGTTGTATTTCTCTTTGGTTTTTTCTCTCTTAATGCTCCAGAAGTTGCCAAAAGTTGCGATAGTTGTTTAGTTTGCCTGTTACAACTTAAAAGTGGTTTTTAGCAATGGGAGTCATGTTTTTTAAGTTTCATACTAATATGAAGATCTTGTAATTCTATATTTAGGATAAGAGAATATGGCCTCTGCTTTGGGCAGTATGACAACAATTGCCACATCTACCTCATTGGGTAACAATGGAAAGGGGAAGAAGTTGGGTGCAATGTTCGATAATTATGGCAGACAATTGTCTTCTCTTTCAGTTTTTTCACCCATTTCCTTTAATCGCTCAAGCAGAAGAGGGACTCTGAGATTACGCGACAGAGAGAAGGTAGTTAATACAAGAGCTATGGAAAAGGAGTTGTACTTCAACAAGGATGGCTCAGTGACAAAAAAATTGCAGGTCAGAGAAAAAATTTTGTTTAAAGGAAGGTCACCTGCACGTGAAACTTCACTGCGGTGGATCTTTCCTTGTCCACTTATATTCGATTTTAATGTGTTATTTTAATTTTTCATGGAGGGTTGTTTTGGCATATGGTTTGGCATTCAATTGCACACTTACCGAAAGCATTGTCAATTTGTCTTGCAGGCGGTGTGAACAAACTTTCTAATCTTGTTGGAGTCACCCTTGGGGCGAAGGGAAAAATGTTGTCTTGGAGAGCAAGCATGGTTCTCCGAAAATAGTTAATGATGGTGTGACAGTAGCTAAGGAGGTAATTTGTAGATGTGTGCTCTAGTTTTATTTTTAACGTTGTATTATTTCCCCCTCTTAAATGTCTTAGATTTGGTAGGCATAATTTGAAAACTCAAAGGTGAAAGGAAACATATTTGTTACCCAGTGGTCTACTTGGCCTATGGACTAGCTACATTAGAGTAATGCATAAAGCTTTTCACAACAATAAAAGGAAAGGGTTATGGCTGAGTCAAATTTTATTGTTATTGACAGTGTAATGAAATGTATCTCAATGCTATGGTTTTGGCCTCTTTATTGGTTGAATTAGAGGACCCAGTTGAAAATATTGGGGCCAAGTTGGTAAGGCTAGCTGTGGGAAAGACAAATGATTTATTTGGGGATGGAACCACAACATCTGTTGTTCTTGCACATGTTGGAATATTGAAAAATTCCAGAACAATGAATGGAGAATAAATCTCCCTTCCTCTAACATAGAGAAAATAAAAATTTCTTTGATAGGAGATAGAGTTTCAATACTTTGAAAACAAACTTCTATTCCCTTCAATAACTAAAAAAAAAACTATTACACTACTTCCTCACTGAGAGGGATTACAAAATTATGGCTGCTACAAAACGCAGTGCATAAAACCAACTCACTGTTTGTTCAAAACAAACATACTCTGTCTCTAAAACACTCTGCTGTGTTTTTCCCTTTCGCACTGCTGTGCATACACACTTAAAAAGTTACACTTAGTCTTTCACTTTTTACACACTGCTATGTAATAAAAAATTTACGTACTGTCTATAAAAAAAACTACCAAGCTTTTTCGACCTTTTTATTTTTATATGCCGTAACATATAAAACATATTATAATAAACCCTCTTTTTAAAAAAATAAAATTAAAACTAAATTCTATGGCCCACCTTTCATTTCGCATATGATATATATATAACATATGTATATATTAAACTATCAAAACATTAAAGAACCATTTCTGTTGGACTTCAAAAGTCTGAATAGATTGAATTTCAAACCAAATTCGCGTTCCAAAATGGGATGCTGACGTCTGCCTAATTTTAACTCGAATTCCCAATCCAATGTGCCCTATAAAAAATTCGGGTCCGGTTTTCAAGTTTTCAGATTCCCTTTAATTTCATGCGATCCAATATTAATGCTCCACGTGTCCTCCTTTTGAATTTACAAAACTGTTGAGTACATTTCTGTTTGTTTAATTTCTGGTTGGTGAATTGCGTTAATGCTGGTTGTTGTGTTTAAACACAATCCTGTACAGAAATATGGCTGCGGCCGTCTACAAAAAAAACTTGCAGGAATTTTAAATGCTGAATTAAATTTCTGGATGGCATGCAAGAAACCTCCAAAAAAAAATGTTGCTGCTGCATCCATCCTTCTACTGCAGCAGTTGAAGTTAAAATTCAACAGCACAGGGTTTAATAAGTGAGGGTGTAAAGGTAACTTTTTGTCGATAGTACTGGATTAAGATCATCTATTCATTTTTGTAGGGTCTTATGGTGTTTTGTTTTTTAGTTTTGGGTTGGGCTTATTGAGTCTAAGATAGTTTTTGAGTGAAAAAATTGCTATCAGGTATTAAAAATTTTTGGTTCTTTTGTCAAAATTTATGAGCTTGTTAGGAAATACAAAACTGACAATGGTTGTATCTTAAATTTGTGGAAAATAATTTAAAATGAAACCTTTTTGTTTAGGTTGTTGCAGCAGGTGCAAACCCCATTCAAATTACTAGGGGCATTGACAAGACAATAAAGGCCCTTGTTTTGGAACTCAAAATTTTGTCAAAGGAGGTAAACGCTTGCCTTTTGAGTAGGCTGGTTTTCCTTTTTGCTGATGGTTTGGTGTATCTAATTGAATTAGTTGCCTAAGGTATTTTGGTTGCAAACTCCTTTTCATTTTTCATACAGTATTGGCCTTGTGGAATACATTTTATTGTGTGGTCTTGTTAGATCTACAACATTTGTAGTTGTTTAGTCTTATGGCCGAGGTGCACTTTTATTATGGAAATAGTTGATGCAATATTGTCATTTAATCCTTACTGCAGGGCAGCATGTTGAGAAGTTTCTTGTGAAACATTTGGTATTCAAAATGACACTTGATCCTATACAACATCATGCACTTGACTTCAAAATTCATATTCAAAGTGTGCCAGACAATTCTTGCGAAATTTCAAATATTTATGTTGTTTTAAACCATTATCTTTTTCATGTATTGGATGCTGAAAATGTGAAAAAGACTTTGGTATGAAACCAACTGGTGAATAATTTCCAGCACAACAACCACTTCCAATACATGATTTAGAAGTAGAACAAATGTGCTTATGAAGCATAGAAAGATATCCTTGATGAATTGTCAATGTTTGGCTAGGGTTATTTTTGGAGAAAATAACTCCTTATTCCTAGAATAGTGATCTTCAATACAAGTAAATGCCAGAGAAGAGAGATCATCGTGTGACGCAACAAAACTGAAATTGGACCCCCAAGGAGAGCCGGTGTGTCTACAATCGCTGTGTCAGCATTTTCCCTTGGTGTACCCCGTTCTTTTCCTCCAGCCTGAGTCTTAATTGACTTCTTCTTTCTTCGGGTTTATTTATCAAATTCGTAGAATTTGATAAATAAATACTATCCATAATGGTTGGACTTTAATTTATATTCCCGACTTTATATTATCTCCAATCCTTATAACCAATGTTTAACTTTCAACACTTTGTATTTATACTCCACGTTTCTTTTAAAATAAATAACTTGTAATGAACTTTCGGCTCTATATTTCACCACCCAGCCTTACAACAATCACGCTCCAGACTTATGCTAATTATCCGCCAATCGTTTAATTAAACAATTTCATTATACTCCGGCCCCACCTATATATATATCAATAACCAATCAAACACTCGTATCGTACCCGTCTATCCTCCGCACACCTTAGTTAACCTCCGGGCAAGTTCAACGTGCGACCACTGTCCGATGGCCCTTCTCGAAATCAACGACTCTTGGCAATTTCGCTCGGCTTCCAACGTCGAGCTTTAACGTGCGATGGTGCGGGTTAAATGGTGGTTTTCTGGGGGTCACTTCGCCACGTGTCGCATTCCCTATGGAATCGCTCGCGAATAGGAAATACCGCCTACTCCGCAAAAGCGGTGCGATATGGGCAACCTGCTTTTGTGATTCCGCTCGTGGTTTTGGTAGAGGGTTTGACCACAGGTGCAAGTCTGGTTCCACTATCCTTTTGTTTGTTAACTCATGTCCAATCCTTGGGTCAGGTTCTGAAAGCACAACAATTTTGTCTCTTTATTAAGCGAGATTTTTATATTTGAACAGTTTTCACGACCTCGGTTCTCTACACAGACCTCGCCTTTGGGTGGGGTGAGTTCACAGGGTTATCCAACAATTTACGGGAATTCAAAGACAGAAGAATGGAATTATCAGTACCCAATCGCCTCACAGTTAAACAATTCTTCAC
Organism: Pinus albicaulis; assembly: GCA_034641835.2. Classification (NCBI taxonomy): domain Eukaryota; kingdom Viridiplantae; phylum Streptophyta; class Pinopsida; order Pinales; family Pinaceae; genus Pinus; species Pinus albicaulis. The sequence goes on from CM076580.1 coordinate 759,560,314, forward strand.
AATTATCAGTTTGAGATAATTCAATGGCAACTAAGCTTGGAAATCATTTAACTGGAAACAATTGTTCACACACAGAGGTTTATTGCAGAAATCCCCTCTCTACTCTCCTCTTCCCTCTCTACTTTTATTCATCCGAGGAATTACAATTTATATACATAACACATGGCTCTTCGGTTCCTCTGAGAGGACCGTTCTAGAAATCAAAAGGTCTAATTATAATAATTCAACTAACTTAAACTGTTCGACTCCTACAACTCTAACTAGTCTAAGTAATACAGTCAGCTGAGGTATTGACACCTAGCTGTTACAACTCAAATGTTTTCGAACCCTCCTAGCCACAACATGTGGACAAAACCTCCTACATTGCTGGCTAGTGCCTAATGCCCCTGCATCATCGTGTGACATAAATCTATTAACAAAAGTGAATTCCTTGAATTTCACCAAATATTTTCTTTGAATTCCTTGCTTTTAAAAGCCAATGATATCCCTTATTGTGTTAATGTTACGAAAATTCGTTGTCCTAGTGCCTCACACTCTACTATGAATTTTTTACCAAAAGTAGGTGCAACCGATGTTGGTGTAGAAGACATGGCATCCATTGAAAGAGAGAATGCCAAAGTAGCCTCATCATTCCATATAAATGATATTTTCTTCAAGAGATATGTGAGTGGACTTGAAATGCATGCATAATTCTTAACAAATGATCAATAATATCATGTAAGTCCAAAAAATCGTCTAAGAACCTTGATTTTCTTAGGAATAGGTCATTTGTAATAGCTTGCATCTTTTGAGGCTCCAACTTCACTCCTTCCTTTAAAACAATATGAACCAAATACTCGAATTCTTATTTCCCAAAAGCACATTTGGAGATTTTTACATAAAAATGATTGTTCTCAATAATTTATATAACTTTTCCACATGTTTACTAGTGTGGTATTCCCATGATTTATTATAAATATGTGTATTATCAAATAAAACCAACACAAATTTTATAATATGGGATCAAACAAAATTGTTCTTAAGTCGAGCCCGCCGGACTTCAAACGGCGATAAACCATAATTCAAACCAAATTCGCGTTCCAAAATAGCCTGCTGACGTCGGCCAATTTTGTGACGCGAAAACCAAATGAATTCCACCCTAATCTTTTTCGGGTCCGAAGTTGGGTTGGCGTACGGAGGGAGAGTTGTGACGCGAATTTCTTATCAAATTCGCCCTAATATTTTTCGGGTCAGGATTTCCACTGCACGAGCGGCCCAAACAAAGATCCGCTCCAATCAATTTCTGCCATGTGTCCTCAATAAAAACTTTCCCTGCTCCCGGCTGCGGGTGCATTCGATGGCGTTTAAGGCGATGGGACATGGATATGGCGATTTCATATCAATCACATTAACATTTAACGCTGTTCAATTAAGTTTTCACATCAAATCCGCATTAATTATTTTTTAACACTGTTCAAGATCGACCTCCACTCCTCTTAGCGATTCCACACGCTCCAATATGATCCGGCCTTCGGCTCTCATTATTAATGATCAGAGATTAATTATGACGGGCTTCCTTTGATTGCATTGCAGTCGGGTCGAGAAAATGGCTTTTAGCTATGGTTTTTCAGACGAGCCGGTTGCTGGATTACACTGCCTGCTAACTGTGACGATAAGGAGAAGTGGCCAGTTGAACTACTGCCTAGACCTTGCAGCATATCTGCATTTCTCTCGTCGGTTCTGTCTCTGTCTGTCTTCCTCTGTTAATTGGAATTCTACTTCTTCGTCTCCTCTTGTGCCCACTGCGCCCGAGACTGCACCCATGCCTCGCGTGCGTCATAGATGCATTGCTGCAGTGGGGAGCACTAGAGGTCAAACTCACAGCTCCCTCCAGCCCCTCAACAGAGTCGACTTCCGGCCAGTCCAGTGATTATTACTTAGGTCGATATCCAAATACTAGGAGTCAGCGGGGTCGGCTTGTAGGATCTGGCCACCGTATGGATTCCCCTGCTCCTGGCTTCCCCACCGCTAGTTCACCTTCTCCCACGATGCGCACTGCGCAATTTTCCTTTAATTTCTCTCTCAACCGCCCGTGAATCACGGCTTTAGTCACTGTGGTCTTCCACGAGGAGGCCCAAACGGAGGAAGAATGCACTCGTCCGGCAGGTCTGAGCTCGGAAAAAGCCGGCCAGCATTCGGGCCTTCAAGAGGGGAGCCGTGGCATGCATGTGGAGGTAGCACCTAGCGATCCTGGACCTTCCAAAGGATGGTGCCGAATCGTGGAGGAACCACTGGAGGAGTAGTTTGGTTAATTTGTTTTTTGTTTAGTGTGCCTACCTGGAATGGCCGTTTTTTAGATTATTTTACCGTGTCAAACCTTTTTTTGTAATATTTTTGAATTCCGTAAAAAATCAAACGTTCAAGACCGGTTTTCCCGCATGAGCAGTCTTCTTAATTTTTTGATTTTTTGATGACAATTTTCCATGAGTCTCACACAATGTTTTTGACTTCTAATTTTATTCGCAATGTTAATAGATTAACTTTACTTAGAATTCTCATATGATTGTTGCTTTTCTTTGATATGTTCAAGGATTTGGGTACTTTAATTTGTATTTGGAACAATGGACGTCGGTACTCTATCCGTTGCTTTAATGTTCTACATACTCTGCTATTTCACTTTCTTATAGATGCCTCAGGCATATTTGGATGCTTTCTCAGATTGTCGATAATATCCATGTGGACCGTTACTGGGTTTTATATCAAGTCCCTGTATGTGATATGGGGTATTTTTCTATCACTGTCCGGGGTGGGACTTCCACATTTCTGGATGGATATTTGGGTTCCAATCTTTAGATGTGAAAATGTAATGACTTCATGGACTGTTTTACTTCATATAATATATTCAAAACAACTTTTTTTTCTTGTGAAAAAAAAATGATTAATGTTTATCACTCTACCTTCAAAACTAGCGATGTTGGTCTATGTTGCTGGTTTATTGATATGGTATGATGGTATTTTTATATTTTGGACATATCACACTCCTCACATGATTAGTGTTTTTCTCTGTTCAAGGATTTTGGGTACTTTAATTTGTATTTCGAACAATGGACTTCGGTACTCTATTTGTTGTTTTACTATTCTACATACTGCTATTTCACTTTCTTATAGATGCCTCAGGCATATTTGGATGCTTTCTCAGATTTGTCGATAATCTCCATGTGGATCGTTACTGGGTTTTATATCAATTCCCTGTATGTGACATGGGGTAGTTTTCTATCACTATCTGGGGTGGGGCTTTCACTTTTTTGGATGTATATTTTGGTTCCAATCTTTAGATGTGAAAATGTAATGACTTCATGGACTGTTTTACGTCATATAATATATTCAAAACAACGTTTTTTCTCTTGTGAAAAAAAAAAGATTAATGTTTATCACTCTTCCTTCAAAACTAGCTATGCTGGTCTATGTTGCTGGTTTATTGATATGGTCTGATGGTCTTTTTATATTTTGGACATATCACACTCCTCACATGATTAGCTCGTTGCGTGATATTGGGCTTTAACTTGTATTTTTAACAATGGACGTTTCGTACTCTATCTCGTTGCTTTACTATTCTACATCGCTATTTCACTTTCTTATAGATTCCTCGGCATATTTGGATGCTTTCTCGTATTGTCGATACCTCATATGGACCGTATTTCAAGCCGCGATATCAAGTCCTTGACATGTGACATGGGGTATTTTTATATCAACGTTCGTGTGGACTTCCACTCTTCTGATGGATATTTGGGTTCCACCTTCTATGGAAATGTAATAACTTCAGTATGGACATTTATCTACTGCATAATATATTCAAACAATTTTTTTCTTCTTGGGAAAAAAAATGATTAATGTTTATCACTCGCCTTCAAAACTAGCGACGCCTGTCAGTGTCGCTATTGCTTGATATGGTCCTATGGTCTTTTTATATTTTGGACATATCACACTCCTCACATGATTAGCTTTTTTTTCTGTTCAATGATTTTGGGTACTTTAATTTGTATTTGGAACAATGGACGTTGGTACTCTATCTGTTGCTTTACTATTCTACATACTGCTATTTCACTTTATTATAGATGCCTCAGGCATATTTGGATGCTTTCTCAGATTTGTCAATAATCTTCATGTGGACCGTTACTGGGTTTTATATCATGTCCCTGTATGTGACATGGGGTATTTTTCTATCATTGTTTGGGGTGGGACTTCCACTTTTCTGGATGGATATTTGGGTTCCAATCTTCAGATGTGAAAATGTAATAACTTCATGGACCTGCTCTACTTTATAATATATTCAAAACAACGTTTTCCAAGAAAAAAATTATAATGTTTATCACCGTTTCTCATAACATGCGTCGGCTCATGTTGGCCGGTTTTATTGATATGTCCGATGGCCTTTATATTTTGGACATATCACACTCCTCACATGATTAGCGTTTTTCTTGATCTGTTCAAGGATTTGGGGTACTTTAATTTGTATTTGGAACAATGGACGTCGGTACTCTATCTGTTGCTTTACTGTTCTACATACTACTATTTCACTTTCTTATAGATGCCTCTGGAATATTTGAATGCTTTCTCAGATTGTCGATAATCTCCATGTGGACCGTTACTGGATTTTATATCATGTCCCTGTATGTGACATGGGGTATTTATATCGTCTGGGTGGACTCACTTTTCTTCGGATGATATTTGGGTTCCAATCTTCAGATGTGAAAATCTTAATGACTTCATGGACTCGTTTACTTCATATAATATATTCCAAAACAATTTTTTCTCTTGTAAAAAAATGATTAATTTTACCATCGCTTTCAAAATAATATATGGCTTAAGCTCATGTTGGCCGGTTTATTGATATGGTATGATGGTTCTTTATGTTTTTGGGATATCACACCCTCACATGATTAGCGTTTCTATCTGTTCAAGTTGGTGGTTTTTGGGTACTTTAATTTACTTAACAATGGGACGTTCGTACTCTATCCGTTGCTTTACTATTCTACATACTGCTATTTCACTTTCTTATAGATGCCTCGGGAATATTTGGATGCTTTCTCAGATTTGTAGATAATCTCCATGTGGACCGTTACTGGGTTTTATATCATGTCCCTGTATGTGACATGGGGTATTTTTCTATCATTTTCTAGGGTGGGACTTCCACTTTTCTGGATGGATATTCAGGTTCCAATCTTCAGATGTGAAAATGTAATGACTTCATGGACTGTTTTACTTCATATAATATATTCAAAACAACGTTTCTCGTCTTTTAAAGTTTCATTTTTTTTTTTTAAATTGAACTCGCCATCGGTATACCGACGCCTTGTAGACGTCGGAATTGCGAAAAATCAGAAACGTCGGAAGAGCGACAGTATAAAAATGTCGGACCACATTTCGTCGGAATTGCGACAGCTTACAATGTCAGAAGAGCGACGTTCAAAACGTCGGACCACATTTCGTCGGAATTGCGACATCTTACAAACGTTGGAAGAGCGACGTCCAAAACGTCGGACCACACTGCGTCGGAATTGCGACCGTTTACAAACGTCGGACCACATTTCGTCGGAAGTGTGACCGTTTACAAACGTCGGAAGCGCGACGGTTCGTGAGACGTCGGAAGAGTGACACTTGTTAGGAAGCAACGAAAGAAGTGTCGATAGTGTGACACTTTTTAGGTGCGTCGAAACTGCGATGGCATGACAAACCACGTTTTGTCCGCCCTCGAACTGTCGCTCTTGCGACGACTATGTGTCGGAATAGCGACGAATTAGCCGTCGGAATTTCCGCCAAATTTTCTAGTGACATGTCTAAAAACTAAAATATCTCCAACTTCAATAAACTGCTCAAAAACAAAACTTTCCCCACCATTTATGAAAACTGCTCACGTGTTAGCATAGCATAGGTTCACATGCCACAATTTCCCACTTGGGCCCTATAGTATTGCATATTCACATGCCCCACATTGCATTCTCTCCACATAATCAGTGGGGACCTACTGTAATAAACAAAATGCATTGGAAGAATAGTTATTTCCATCAAGAATTTATCCAATTCTAATTCTCAATTCTAAATCTAATTCTAATTCTCTAGAATAAACAAAATTCTAATTCTCAATTTCTATGGTTGGAGTTCACTAAATTTTGGTGTACATGCCTAAAATTAACTTCGGTGCCTTAACCGCAAATCGGTGCTACTGTACATATAACCGCACCGGTGCATTTTAGTTACTGCGCACCGGTGCTAGTGTTACAAATGGACGCACCGGTGTGGTGCTATTAAGTGACACACATGTGATGAAAAAACACAAATAAAAAAAGCACAACTCTATTTTCTTTAAGTGAAAAAAAAACGGCAAATTGAAAAATGGGCGGCAAAATATTTTCGAAAATCTAATTTCATAAAATAATTCTTTAAATACTAAACACTTTTTATTATTTCACTATTTTGCGAAAATTTTCAGTCTGAGATTTGCAGGAGACATACCTGGAGTAAGAGAGCATGAGGGCACTGTGGAGCAACGAAATACATTCGAACAAAAGTATTAAGACAATCAGAAACCAAATCTCTGGTGATTCAAACCCTGTATCATATAATTTCAAACCATCTCGTGATTAAATTTGATTATTTTTTTTACTTTTTTCTGCAGTTTTATCGATTTTTACCCTAAACCCTTCATTTTTTTGTTTCTGCCATTTATTCTCCCTATTTCTGTGATTTTAGAATTAAGGCTTTTCATTTTAGATTGACATCCAACCCACGAGACGAATTTCATAGTCGGATCCCAATCCATTCGGCCCTTGCGTGAATTTTTGGAAAAAATGGATTTTTTTTATCGGTGTGCCCTTCGTAACCTAGCGCACTGGTGCACTATATTATACAGTGCACTGCACAAGTACTGTGTAATAAAAAATTTAGAAACAATTTTTTTAAATCAGTGCACCATATCTAAAATAGGGCACCGGTGCTCTATGTTACGAGGATAGCACCGTGCAGTCTATTACACTGTTTTTGCGGTGCGTTTATAATACCCCCACGCACCATACTGTATATTATACTATTTGTGAGGTGCGTTTCTAATACCCCCATGCACCGACATCGGTGCGTACATCATGAAAGGCGCATCGTTTTCTTGAGATTTAATATTTACTTGAAAAGTTAACAATTTATTTATAAATATATTAATGAATGATGTGGTACAGGTTTCAGATTGATAAATAAATGACTGACAAGAGACCAAGTAACAAAAATATTGATAACACATCACGAAAAGAAAAAAAGGCAAGTTCTTTGTAAATTATTTATAAAAAATATTATTTTTGAACTATATGTAAGTTTAACTAATACATATTGTTTACTGTGTATCATGGAGAGCCACAAAATGAGGAACCTCGATAAGATTATTTCTGATCTAGGACCAGAAGAGCGTAAAAGCTTGATGGAAAAATATCAAAAGGATGATTCAGGTGAATGAAAAAATACTATCGATCCAATATGAGTTTCTTTTTTTAATTTTCATTAATAATATAATTAAAATTATTAGATAACATGTGTCAAACAATCTATTAATTCACATATGTTTAATGTTCTACAGGGACCAACAAATCAGAAAAGGAATGTTGTTCTAAGAAAAGAAAAATAATAGAACATGTAAATGAAAATGAATTGTTCCTTAGCTCATCTGGAGTGGTGCTGGAGGTTAACGTAAGGGGAAAAAACTTTTACAAAAGTTTGAGGGATCTAGTGGAACGAATTTATAGACGTTATTTCCACTTACAATACAAAAACCAATCCAATGATTCCAAGAACCAAATTTTATCTAAACTACAGGAAGAGTTTCCATAGAATTGGTCAATGAGACATGTGAGATTTTTAATAGCAAAAACGTACAACAACAGAAAATAAGGAATGAAAAAAAAATATTCCTTTAAATGTTTGTCTAGGATTATTTATAAATATCACTTTTGTTATATTTACTTTTCATATATCAATATAAAAATTAAATAGTTTATTGTCATGTTACATTTTCAGGAAGATTATGAAAATATCAAAAGATGAACAAGCTGATATAAGAAATATGCCAGTAGGAATGTCCAAAAAGGTGTACAAGGATATGGTCAAAGAAATGGAAAAAATTGCATCGCAGGAGGAGCCATCTAAAAAACAACGTGCTTCAAATGTAATATGTAATCATTGAATTTTTCGATCATTAGGTACAATAAATAAAAAATTTAGCATTAAATATTAATTTTCAAGGATTTTCTTACAAAAAAGAAAAGAACCCATTCAGCACATAAAACACAACGACAAGGAAGAAAAGGGTTGATATCTAAGTTTGTGAGTAATTGTTACTTCCATATAACAACTTAACTAGATTTCAGTTTTGTATTTTTTAAGTTGTTTTACAAAAATCATCATTGAATGTCTTCAAATAGGTGCTAACATACAAAGAAGAACCATCAGACGAATTGATTGAAATTGGGTTAAATATGGGTTGTGAGTATATGTTGGCATATTGGGAATTAATTGTGGAATTTGTAAGCATCTATCGATCTCTTTTTACTTAGCTCTGTCCATAATTAATAGAACAAAAAATATTTTATATTAAATATATGATTTGTTATGGGGTATAAAACTTGGAGGAAACAAAGTATGGAATTGCACCAACAAATGAAATTTTGAAAGATGGCATGGTACATGGTTTTGAAAGAATGTGTGTAGTTTATGAGTCAATTGTTGCTATGATACGTCATTTTTCTTTTCGATTTACATTGATGTATATTATTTAATATTGCAATTTTCATTATTCTCACTAATGTATATACACTCATTTCGGTTTATTTTTATGTTTAAAGATGGAAGGTGAAGAATAAGAAAACAATCAACACCATGAACAAAACATTCCTAAAAATAACCCAAGTCATGGAAGTAGCTCTAGTAGTGATAGCGCTTCAAGCGAATAATGATGATCACTATGTTTGGATATCAAAGCAAGGTGCTGTATTTTTTGAAATATTTGTCTGTGAAATCAGACATTTTGTTTAATGTAATGGACATAGTGTCCCAATTGAAAGACAAAGAGATACCAATAACTGTCTCATTTTGTATGAAAAAGACTGTCTTATTCATATATATGTATATAAAATAAAATATGTTTTAATTTATTCTATTGCGTTCTCCATTGTCATTCTCAAATGCACTAATACAAATTTAATTCATATGAATATTGTTATAAGATATATATGTGTCGACTTTTGATGAATAATGATTTAAAAAAAAACAATAATTATGATATGATATAACAAATTAATCCAAACATCATAGTCAAATGCATTAATAAAAATTTAATTAATATGAATATTGTTATAAGATGTGTCGACTTTTGATGAGTAATGAATTTATAAAAATCACAATAATTGCACTGTCACAGGTCGATGTTTTAAAAAATACAAAATAAACACTAGTGCGTGTCAGGTACTGTACACCGGTGCTTTTGTATGCTGCAGTGCACTGGTGCATTTCTACGACCTATGGGCACCGCACAAACACCAAAACCAATTAAAAATTTTGGTGCATTTGTGCGATACTGCGTACCAGTGCTTTTATGTGAGACTACGCACCAAAGAATTTTTACGACGTATGGGCACGACAAAAATACCAATACCAATTATAAATATCGATGCATTTGTCTAATACAACACACTGGTGCATTTCTATACGTCTATTTACCAGTGCATTATGACGACCTATGGGCACTGCACAAATCCAAAGACCAATTGGTATGGCCCCGTGCGTTGTATCACCAACACTGCGCCTGGTGCGGTTTTATACCTTGAGGGCCCGATGCAGGAACCTTCGAACGCCCTGGGGCCACTGTCTAGATGACACGCATTGGTGCGTTGAAACCTTAGTAAAGCACCGATGAAAAAAACATCTGTAATAACCTCCGGCTGCCCAGTTTTTTTAGTTGTGTTGAATTTTTGTTAAAATCTCCGTCAAAACCTCCATAACCATAAAAGGATGTTATACCAAATGTTTTTTTGACAATTTTGGCCAATTTTATAACACTACAAACCTCCTTTATAACCTTCGCTAGAGGGTCTTTTCCTTGTAGTGTAGTCAGACAAGTCATGATCAGTCAAGTCAGTCTTAGTTTTTTCAAGAGTCTAAATAAAGCGCCCAATGGATTAGTCTACTAGCCTACGGTGTTCATGGAACCTCACAGGGAGGATCATATCCCCATCAAAGCCTATGTTTGTGTCCTATTTCTAGGGATCTTGGTCATGTTACTCTTACTATGTCATTTGAATTCATGTTTATAAGGTCATGTTAGTGTATTAGTTTTGTTTTCATGAGTGCCATGGTATAAAAAGGTTAAATTTGTCATAGTGTCATAGAGTTAAAAAAATATTTTTCCATCATTTGAAAATGTTAGAAGGAGTCATGATTTGAAATTTTCAATCATTAAAGGTCAGTTGTCATTTTAGGAGATTCTAGGGATCAATGTAATAAAATCTTGATTATCACAATGTAATTATGGAAATCAATTCTACATCAAAAAATAATCATGACAAGGGATTGGGCATAGAATTGGAGGTGGTGATGTGTCAGTTTAGATGTATTTTCAACAATAGGTCATGATCTCAACAAAGAGTTAATGTTCAGAAGGATAGTCCTTCCCCTTTCCCTCTGCATTGCGAATTCAAAAATGAATTGCACATTCATGATTATCCATCCAAAATGGTGATCAACACTTTCTTACCCGCTCCAGACAATTTTGCATGTTAAATTGAGTTGTTATCTTTATTCCACATCGCTTTATTCTTGCACATCTTCATCGGAGGCTTCATCTCACTTGTTTTGGTCGCTGCAAAAGGGAGGAAGGGGCATTGCAAGTTCAGAAAATTCTACCATTCTTGCACACCGGTGATAACGTTTCCTTCACACATGAAAATTAAGCTTAATTCTCATCCTTCAGTCTTAAAAAAGTTTTGAAGTTGCATTTAGAAGCTATTAAAAATAATTTTGAGTTTGCAAATAAGTTTTAATTATTGTTGATGTGTTTCTGCAATTCACTACGCTTTATCCTAATTCAGCGCTGCGTTTTCATCCCCACGCATCGCGAATCCACACAACTGATCATACCCCCTTTCTCTAGCTTCCAATTTGCCTCTTTTCGTTATAAAATCCCTACATACAATTGTTTCCTTGGTCTAGATATTGTAACCAATTTTTTCCATTGAAGTTTATGCCCTAAGATATTTTGAAAGCCAAATTCCTTTGTGATGTATTTATGGACATGTAGGCTGTGACTGTCCCTCGTATAATTTCTTATGAATAGGTTATAAGTTTTTGAGTTCCATAGGGTTTTATTGAGAAATTATACGGTTTTAATTATTATGTAATTGTTGAATAGTGTCCTAAAACATTGTCACAAGGTTTGAAAGCCATAACACCTTCGTTTTTTTCCTAAAAGGTGGTTCATAAAATTATCTAATCCATTGCTGCAAAAGTGAAAATATGTCAACACTAGAGGTAAAAAAACACAAAGGGAGAGACATTGTAAATTTTGAACCACAATACATCTCAAACATCAATGAAGATCTAACCTTTAGGATGGCTTTTTAACAAGTAGGGTGCATGAGATTCTGTGAAATAATTCAGGGATATCATTTGCAGTTGACTATGTAATTTGCTAGAGGTTTTGATGGTGTGAAAGGAAAGGTGGGAAGCCTGACTTTTATAGTCTTAGCCCAAACAATATCTGAGGCCACTAAGATTCCTTTTGGTGGAGAGAAGCGGTTCAAAGGAATGGATTTTGATTTGGTTTCGTTCAAGGATTTTCTCAAGCCAAAACATAGGAAAGGGTCTGGTTCATTTGTTCCAAGAAGTTATTTAAAATATCATCATGGAAAGATGTTGGAGGTCATCCAAAGATACTTCACATGTGAGGAGAGATTCAACGGGGTGTATCACTATCACATTAGCCTCTTGATGCATTTTACTGGCAAGAAAAATATGACTATTCCATATTAATTGATTAGGATTCTATGAAATATGGTTGATTAAGTGGAGACAAAAGGAAGTCAATTTGAGGCCAATTTATTTCATTTTGCATTGACTAAATTCTTGGTAATGAAGGAACATGAGAAGAAAGGGAAAACATGGCAAGATTTCTTGGTCTCTTCAGGTTGGGAAGCACAATATTCAAACAATCAAAAGGCTAAGAAATACACTCCTTTAATTTTGGTTAAGGAAGCTTCATCTACAGTAGTAAGATTAGTCAAGAAACCTTTTACCAAAGGAAGATTGGATGGTAAGAAAACTGCTAAGAAACTATAGTTTTCCCCTGAGGTAGAGAAGGTGGTAAGGGTGCCAAGAACAATATATGCAACTAAGAGATTACTTGTGGTTCCTCCATCATCTCCTATTCAAATTATGGAATCAGAAAGCACACAAAGAGAAGTGGAAATTAATGAAAAGGACCATAAAATTGGGGAGTTACAAGATCATTTGGAAAAGGCCCATGTGACAATAGTTTATTTGCAATAGGAGAACAGGGAGCTTAGACATAAAGTGTCTCAAGAAACTATCTAGCCTAGAAGAGTAGAACCATCAAAGGAAACATTGGCGCATATTCCAAAAGGCAAGGGAAAAATGGTAATTGATGTTTAAAAGATGAAAGAGCCAATTCAATATTCAAGGAGACTGTAATGTTCCGAAATGGAAATCAACAGCTTTTACACCACTGAATCAATCCTTTTGTCAGAAATATGAACAAGGCTATTTTAGAGATGGACTGAAAGGGATTTTACCAATTATTTCACCTCTAAAGAGAGGATGAGATCCAGAGGCTTCCTGGCCCTTTCTCAGACTCTGCCTATAGCTATGAAAATATTTCTTCCTTCAGGAAGATCTTGCTCAAAGAGATGAGCTATAGCAACATCTGAGACTTCAATAATGAACAACAGTGAAATAATACATCATATGATACAAGAAGACTGCATATCTGATTTATAAAGTGCTGCAGTAAATATAGATACAAATCTTGAGGAAAATACCTCTCAAGATAGACTAGATCAGCCTCAATCAATATTGTACATGGAAACTTAGGATTACACTGCTATACAATAATGCCCTAGCTATGACTGCGCAGTTATATGAGGATACTGCAATATGTAGAATGGAAATATAATGATATATCTATATTAGCTCAAGAAATGAGGGGGAGAAAGCTCTAAACCCCTGAAAATAACTAACTAACAATCCTTAGAAGGATTGGCTGTAATACATGTACAAAATGATAAAATACAAAAATGTCGGAGTAGCTGGGTAGCTACTGCAGCTTAATAATAATACATGAATGGAGAAGGGAAAGAATGCTGAAAAATATATAGGAACCTCTTCCAATGATCTTCTAAGTGAAAGGCTGCCCCTTTCACTGAAGATTACACTCTCCAATTCCTGTGATGAATCCTCCTGCAAATGCTCTCTGAAAATAATGCTGTAAGAGGGAGTGACTGCGCTGGGGCTGAGATGAAACACTTGGCCCTATGCCAAAATCTGCAATAAAGCTCCAGAAATGTCTTGTTCTGATTTCTTAGAGAAATAAGAACTCCTCCTCTTCAAAACTAGCTCAAGAAATGGTGGGATGATGATCCCTCACTACTACCTCCAGCAAATCCAATGAATCTGCCCAACATAAATGCTATAGCTGAAAGAGATGGATTTGGCCTCAAGACTGGATGTGAGGAAGATGAAGAACAACTCCTCCAAGGCCTCCCAAGGAAGAATATAATACTTATAAACATAAATCTCCCTTGTGCTAAGCAACACAAGCTATCTCAGTTGAACAACCGAGGAGAGCTGCAAAATCGAATTCTCAAACATGAATGAACAATGGCTCTCCTTCACCTTTTTATGCAAGGAATGCTTCCTTGCCATGGACCCCACTCATTAGGGTTTCTCTCATCCTCTATTTTCCCTCCATTCAAAACTGCACAGTTTTCTTGTGCAAGCTTCCCTCTTTGGCATGTTGTTGAATTGGTCAACCATGGCCTAATCTTCTTCCTTTTGGCCCTTTTCACACTAGGAAATGTCAAATTAGCCACTTAAGTGACTCTTTGCACCTTAGGAGAGTTTATTTTGCTGCTACATGGGCTCCCTTACCCATTTTATTCCTTTTATTAAAATAAAATCAAAATTAATGTTCCAAATACTTTATTGGAAAATTTGGAACATTACAGAGACCTAAGGCTAGGTATGTTTCCAAGGTGCATATACAAGAAAAGAGTTTGTTCAACTTTTGGTTTTTGGATGAGAAAAAGGAATTTTAGAAGCTACTGGAGCAGCTTGAAGGTGTACAACATCAAGTAGATCAACTTACAGAGAAATACCATAGGGATAAGGTGGCCTTGTTTAAAGAAGTAGAGTCTGTTATGCTAGTCCTTGAAAAAAGTCTTTTATGCTAGTCCTTGAAAAAACTATGTATAAACTTAAGTGTAACTTGCCTCTGTAGAGGTAAGTGAGGAATTTATATGTACAAAAATTGGTCCTAAAAAGATGACTCAAGTTGGTTGAGATTAGAGAAGAAGACCTTTCTGCACAATATTTTTTAATACTTTTTTCCAGTGAATGAATGGAATAATAGGTGATTCACAGGGATTCGTGTGTCAGAATTTTGGTCATTTTTTCTCCTTTGACTTGTAAGTTATCTTATGTGTTTACATCCCTTCAATGTGCATATTTATTGCTTGGATAAAATTATATTAGTGATTCAAAATTCATCTTTAATGATGCTTTGATTATTTTTCCAAGTTATTAATGTTTTTAGCTTAAAAACATCACATTAGAATTCATCCATGGTTTGGTGCTCTAATGTGTTTTCCTTTCACCTTCTCTTCCTTCACCTCCTACAAAAATTTGATCTAAATACACCACCAAAGATGCATACCTTGCCCCTATGGAGAAAACCTCTATTTTATCACCATCTCATTAGATAGAAATTATATTTCAAACATGACTCCATGCCTAATGGATTTGCCCCTTTTCTCATAAAAAAAACTCTAAAATCAAAACCTTTTTGAGCATAATACCTAGCCTAATATCCTATTTGTTAAGAAACTCTAGTGAGAGAGTCTTCTCTAGGCTAGAAGGGCTATATTATGGCCTAAAGTGGTTTGTGGTTACCTTTGGGATTCCCTTTTCAGCCTAGGAAAATCATAGAGTGTTAACATATCCCATGGGAAAGTGAAGTTAGTTTTGTCCCTATCCTTAAGAGAAATATGAATTTTCTTATACCCATTGAATCTATCCAGAAAATAGAATTTTTTTTTACCAAACAAAGTATCTAGGACCTTATCAGTAAAAGGTTAATGGGAAATGGCCTTTTGAGTGGTTTTTTTCAACTCCCTATAGTCCACACAAACTCTCCACTTTCCATTTTTCTTAGGGACAATAACAAGTGGAGATACCCATTGACTGTCAAAAATCAGATAGATGAAATTTTCATTTAATATAATTTGATGTTCCTCCTTGAAAACACTTTTCAATGTTGGATTCATTCTAAGTTGAAGTTTTTGGACATGCCAGGATACTTCCTTTAAGTAGATGTGATGAGTGCACAAAGGAGGATGGATACCCTTCATGTACTTATAATCCAACGCAAAGGCTTATTTATTATTTCTTACAGTAACTGCACAAACCTCTCTTTATGTACATGGGATAAATTAGGGTTAATATTTAAGGTCTTCCCAGGCTCTATTTCCCCTAGAACACCCTTAAGACTAGGGGCTGTAGGTATCTCTTCAATATGAAAATAATCAAGAGCCTCTTCGTCACTATAAATTTCCATCACAAAACTTAACAACTAAGATGTTGATGGTGTAACGATAGAGGGGTCATTGATGAGGTTGTTAATGGTATCATCCCCAGTCCCATTTTTAAAGTGCAATGCCTTTCCTACAGTGAGCATCAAACATGTATAAGCTTATTCTAATTCAAAATTAGACCATAAAGGACTCTCACATTCCAAATTGGGTTTAGTTGGAGGGTAAAGAACAAGATCCTTGGTGGTGTCACCATCAGAGATGGTCATGTACCCAGATCTACATCCAATAAAAGCGTCTGTAGTGGCCACCCATTCCCCGCCTAGAATCAAAGGATGTTTCCCTCGACGTTTCTTAGGCTGTAACACCATAACATATAATAGGTAGTGCTAGGAATAATAAAATCCTCTATTATCTCTCTAGTTCAGATCTTATACATATCTGTTAATTCTAAAAAAAATGGGAGCTTGTCTCAGATAGGTAAGGCCAAGTAGTCAACTATTTCCCTAGTTATTATGTTAATTGATGCTCTTAAATCAATTAGGGTGTTTGGAAGAGAACCTCCCCCCACCAAATGTGAAAAACTATTGTTGGATTCCCCAGATCTTCGTATTTAGTACGTATGTTTTCTCCTATCATTAATTCTGATAATTTTCCAAGTACATTTACATTAGGGGATCCCAAGGTTTTCTACCTGGATTTTTGACACATAAGTCCTTAAAAAATTTTAGTATAAATTTGAACATCTCAAATTGCTTGAAATAAAGGAATTTGGACATGCAAGTTTGTTAATTCCTTTAATAAATAATATTCTTTTTAAGGAGTATATTTTAGTTCATTTAAACTTTCAAGGTAAGGAGGGTGCAAATAAATCTATATACTGGCAACTATTACAAGTATCACAACAAGAGTAACATTGGTTGTTATAGTGACATCGTATGTATTATCAACTGATATAGTGGTGTCATCATATGTATTATCAGCACCAGTTCTTACAGCAGTGTGGATATTATCAACTATTTAAGCACTAGTGGTAAAATCTATTGTTATAGCTTGTTGTTTTTATAAAGATCCTTGAATTAATTTTTCTTCTCCTGATAAAATTTATTCCAAGTTTTATACGATAACAGGAGAAACAATGGGGTTTACTACCATTCTTTATCATAATAGTATTTTGTTGCTTTCCATAGGGAATACAAAATAAGTAGGGAGAATTGGTGTTTCAAATTGCTCCATTGCCCTATTATTTGGATTAGGGTTAGGTTGTACATGTAGCTAGGGACATAATGAAGGTCCACTCTTAGGTACATTGGAGGGAAGTTGTATGTGTTGTTGTTGCACTGGGATCTAAACATGAATTTGGTTAAGAAAAGTAGTCCCTCCCATGGTTGAGGCCATGACGGGGAAGACCATTAAGGCCAAGGTGCAGGATATTGGAACAAAGGTGGATTAAGAGGTTGTCATGGGCTACTAAATATTTCATTATCTGGGAAATTCGTTGAGGAACATACATACTAGAACAAGAACTAAAATAAGAGAAGGGTTCTTGAATCGTACCTAATGGCCTAGAATACCAGGGATTCTTAGTGCCTATAAAATATGGTGCTTCAATATCCTCCCTTGTCTCCTTATAGATAGATTTTAATCAAAGGAAATGAGGGGTACTGTTATGTAGAATGATATTTCTCACATATAATGCAACTATTAAGTGGGCATTCCTTCAGAGGACACTTATTCTTGCAGTGAGAGTAGAATATAACCATAGATTTTTCTAATTCCATCTATTTCTGCTTTGCGTGCAACACATCAAACTGAGAGGACAATGAGCTCATAATATCACTTTTAAAGTTCTCCAGTAGGTTTCCAATTTCTTCTTGTGTTGCCCGATTATTGGATTACTTAAGAATTTTTTTAGAAGCATCATATGCCATGGTCTTGTTTCTTATTGATCCTATGGAAATCATTTGACAATGTTGAAAAATTTCATCATAAGGTTCCTTAGATATATGTCCTTTCCCCATAATATTTATCATGTTAAGAAAATAATCCCACTTTCCTTTGATGAAAATTGTTTTAAATATTTCCTTTTCTAGATTATTATGCTGACATCTCTACATATTATATTGAAGGTGCTCAACATACTATTCCAAGTTTTCATCTGGAGTTTGAGTGATATTGAACAACTCTTCCCTCTAATCTCTGGAGTGACAATAGTCCTGATAAATATCTAAAAAAGTATTCTTCATCCCATCCCAGGAGGTAATGGATGCCCCACTCAATCCCATATTAAACCATATAAATGCAACTCCCTTTAATGTAGTTTGGAACACTTTTAGGTTCTGTTCATCAGTGGTGTAATTACAACTCCTACAGAGGATTTTGAGTTCAAAGAGAAATGTATCCAAATATTTTGTAATTGTACCCTGAAAAGTAGGAAGTGAAGACAAAGGGATTTTTTTCATTAGGGTATGTACCTAGAGATTTCTAAAGGGGAACTCAAAGGTGGTAACTGAGCCACATTCCATTTGGTTCAACCTTAAATCTTGAGGGTTTTTACAAATTTTGTAGGTAGTCCCCCTAGTGAAGGAGATTTCTCTCATTTTGGTGATGGGGTTTGCTTTGGTTTTTTAAGTTGTTCAAGTTATCCATGTGGTCCAGATGATTTCACAACACCTTTCATAGCAATATTCTCAACAGGTTGTTTGACAACACTACCTAAATCTGAGATGTATTGATAAATTAATCATTTTTTTGGACTTGATTCTAAATTATCATGTACATTTGTATCAAATTGTCCTTCTAACAAGCCTTGATATCCTTTCCCTACTGATAAAAATGGGATGGGAACTCTAGCAATTGCCTCTAAGATTGAAGTTTCATAAAATTCCACTTCCATAATATGTGCACCCAACACATATAACTCAGAGGATGTTGTCCTTTGTTGAGCAACGTTACATGATATTTTCTTCTTAGATGTTACTCATTGAGTAGATCATTCTATTTCAGCTTTTGAGATGATCTCTTGTATATATGTTACTCTTCCCAAATATCGATTCTTATTCTTTATTCCTTGTCCTCTTCTATTTTCAAGGTTAGTTTCTTTGGTGGAGCCATATTGTTATTCTTCACTATTCACGCAATGAAATCCTATGTTCCCTAACTCCTCATAAGGCCAAGCCGAATTTGGTATGCCGGAGCAACACATAGGTTCTTACCTCTCGTCTTACCACCCGAGGACCTTAGATATAGGAACACATTGTATACACTTTCAATCAATGCATACAATCAACCTAGCCACACATATACACCTCTAATAGCCTTCCTGGAAATGGAACCAAAATTTTGGGTAGATTAATTGTCTTTTTAAATGAGAAAAACTAATCCAAATCACACATAAATTTTCAATCCAATTAGGCCTTTTGTTTCAATGGTATCATGCAATGTATATGCGTTAACAAATGGAAAATAGAACTATTGAAATCCAAAAACCAATCACTATAATATCAATCTCAGCACTCAAAACACACTTTCTGTCACACCCTAAATCTTTCTTATACTTGAAGAAAGAAAATACATATAGTTGCAAAATAAATCACACTTTGTTACACTATCACTCTTATTCAAATGTAACAAAACTCCTAGAAACGACTCAACACTCAGACAATTTATGAAACACATATTCAAATAAAAAATCCAAGGAACTCTAACAGTAATCAAATGACTATCAAATTAATAAAGGCATCAGTCCAAGACCTATGTTGTTACATAATGAGAGAGGTTATCATTCTGCAACTACTCAATGCATGAAAAATATTTGTAACAATAGAAATAAATTCGACATAAATAATAATTGATAGAAAATAAACACACAACTATAATACCTTTCTAACCAGTGATCACTGCTAAGAAGGAGAGCCATTCATCCTTAGCATGGGTTGTTGATTTACAAAGCACACAAGATAATCAAGAGAAATATATGGAGCCACAAATGATGGATATTTGAATTAATGAAAAGTTGCAACATATGATTACAATGATGTTACTCCCTGTCTGGTCTATCTATGCAAGCCTCGTGGACATAAAGTACATTATTTTATAATTTCAGAGTATAGGCTTATTTTCAAAAAGAAATATCATCATGAGAATCTCTCGATTCTCACGTGATCTAAATCGCGAATATACAAAGAAAGTATTATAAAAAAATATCCTAGTTGAAACAGAGTTGTAATTTTTTGTTTTTGTTTTGTTTTGTTTTTTTTTTTTTTAAATATATTATAATTATTTATCAATTAGGAATCCTAACTATTTCAACTGAGTCAACTATGTTTTCCATGATTTCCTCCTTTCAACGGTCAAGTTGGCTCTGACCGGGTGTTTGTCAAAATCAATCTTTATTACGAAACATAGGAGAGTAGAACACCCAAAATAAGCTCAGTGTGTATCAAAAACAACAATAGAGCCTTTTTTACATACTTGGAAAGGAAAAGCTAGGGAAAATGTTTTCTTGTAACACCACCTCAACAAGCCACACAACCTTAAAAAAACCATTCACCAATTTCTTAATAAAATAGCCTAAACTAATTATATTTTATGTTAAATTACAAGAAAAAAATAGACAATAAGGATAACAAACAAAAACATAACATACTTTAGTCAGTTGTGGCTGTCAGAGTTGCAAGGCATGGCTTTGAAAGTGAAAATGGAAAGGAAAAATAGGGAAAACAGGTGCAAAAAGAAGCCAATTTTGCATCCCAATAATGATATCGAACAGGTGGAATACCCTCATTCATTTTTTCAAATACCTTAGCATGATTGTTGATAAATTTTGAACATCCACTGGAGCAAATGATATAGATGTTTGAACATCTAATGAGCACAATTTCACAACTACACCTTTGTGTCCCTTTTTTAGAAATTTTGTCATGCTGTTAGAGCTTATTACTTTATTGGGTTTCCCTTGGATACCTCTAAGCTCAATTTATTTTCCTTTTGTGAAATATATTATGATAATATATTGGGAATTAAGGGCCACTCTTCCTGATGATTGTAATCATTGGACCCCTAATACAACGTCATCACCACCCATTTGGATTGCAATCATGGGACTAACTAATAAACACTCCCACATATTTAGCTTAATATTATTGCACTTCCTTGAAAAAATTATGGTAACTCCATCTAGAATCATCACTTGAAATTATGGTGCTAGATATATAAAGAAATTAAGAAGTTTTTCCAATTTATAATTAATGAAGTTATGGGTAATACCTGAATAAATCAATATTTTCACCCTTTTCCTTTTAATATATCCTTCTATCTTGAAGGTTTGTGGACTAATGATGCTGACCATTGCATGACAAGATATTGTTGGAGTAATCTCTTCTATTTATAGATCTTATGAATTTTCCACTTCTTGATCCTCTTCATCTTCACAATTTATGTAGATAATTCATTCTGACTACATTTATGCCCTTTAATATAATTTCTATCATAGTTGAAACATAGTCTCTTTTCTCTTCCCTCGTTCATTTTTTGAGCCAACCTTGTTGGTTTAGGAAAGGGTGGATGATTTTCTCTATATTTATTATCAATCATTTTCTAGTGGCCATATTTTTACTTTCAACTTTCCTTTCCAAATTGAATGCATGCTATAGATATTTAGGTTCAAATCTATGCACATCATGTTGGATGATTTCCTTTAAAGTGCCCATAAATATGTCTAACAAGTTATCCTCTAAAATATTCTTTACTTTGAGACTCAATTTTTGAATTTGTTGAATGTGTTAAGTAACTTGACCTTTTTTTCGAAGAGTTACCAATTGAATAAATAAGGTGTTGCTCTTAATATCCCCATAATGTGCTATCAATTCCCCTATAAAAATTGAACAAGATATAACATAATCCTTTTTTCTTTCATAAATCCATTGATACCATACATGTTGGTGTTGTTCTAAAAACAATGATGCAATATTTACCTTTGGTAAGGATGACACTTGTTTTAGACTAAAGTATTTGTTGCACAAAATATATGCTTACATTTTCAAACATTAAATTATTGAACTAGACATGTAAACTTAGAGATGCAAGCACAAGAAATGTAGGATTAAAGCTCTAATATAATCTAGTCTAATGAGCACAACTATTGAATAATAAAATTTAACGACTAAATAATATGAGCATAAAAAAACATTGAATACATGATAAACATAATGAAACTAAATACCATCTGCCAATCCTGATTTTAAATCCCCTAGCACAACTTCATAATGCAATCTTTCACTCTTGTAAAGCAATGTTCATGCACTCAATAGAAATTTGGATTCAAAGGAGCAAAATATTCTAGTTCTAATGGTTAGTTTCTCAAAAACAAATGCTGGAAATTAACACTATGGAATTTTTCATTGGGTAAGAGGAAAATTGTTTCTATAAAGGTTTTGAGTTATAATCTTTCATACAAAATGTTTGTATGCTCATATAACTTTGTGGTAGTAGTTTCCTATTGTATTGATCCTTTAATAACCCTTTCCTATAGTGGATCTTTCTTGTGCTACTAATCAAAACAATGTAAAGGCATTAAATATGATAAAAGCAATATGAAACTAAAACTTATAACTTAGAAAGATGATGCATTTGAATTAGAAATTAAAAGAATTGTAAACTAAATATAAATTAAACAAAAATCAAACATACTTGCAATATAAATAATAGAGTAAAAGGAAAATGTTACCTAGGATTGACGTGCCCTTTCCAACCTGAAAAACGATTCCAAGAATAATTAGATTAGGCTAAATTAATGCATGAAGGTTTAGGTACAAGTAACACCCATTAATAAAGTATCAACTATGTTTACAAGAAATAAACACACAAGCTTGAGGCCATAAATGAATTCCCTATCAGCAACCTATTTCCCAAGCCTATTACATAATGAATTATCAACCCCTTTCTCTATTCGACATCTGAATAATTATACAAGAGGAGCATTGGGGTGGATCAAAACCAATTCTCCATTTTTATATTTTTTTTACTATGAAATAGAAACAAGTTAGAAAATGATAACACCCAAGAAAAAATAGGTCATTTTCTCCCGAAAATATAAATACATTCAAAAAAACATTTCCATACATTGAAAATAGGTGGTATTCATTCCTATTGTTGATTAAACGACCGATCTGGTGTTTTCCTCAAATATTGACATTATTTGCATCTAGGTGAATTTGTGCATTTTGGATGGGCTGAAATTAAATAACTAAGGATATATATCAAACCATTCTATTTTTTTGAAAACTACCTTTACTCAATTTCCCATACTAGGAACAAAACCCATGTTCCAAAATTTTTAAAATTTTCCTTATCCCCTTGGAAATCATGGCTGAAGTTGACTATATGGAAATTTTGACGTGTAACATTTTTTTAGAGTTGGAGGCTCACACATGCGACCTGGGTGTGATCTGGTCAACATAGAATTATATTGACACCTCAAATTTCAAAACCCATGTGAATTGAATCCCCTCTAGAGCTATGCATATTTACCAACCTTGGAGGCTAGTTACAAGATTGCATGTGAGTTACAGGAACTAAACTAAATAATTCGTCATTATAAAAATTAACTTAAAACTCATTTAATCCATCAGAGATTTAGTGATTAATAAAATAAGCAAATTTTACCTTGAAATGTGTGTCAAATGGTTTTGGGTTCAAAGGGCTAGGGATGCATAATAACAGGGGAAATATGTGGTTATGAACATAGGAGATGGGCGATAATAGGTTGAATGAGGCATTGAAAATGGTGAAAATATGGGAGCCCAACATCTCCCCCACACCAATGTATTTTCATGTTCTCATGCAAAAAATAAATCCATCCTCAAAAGTCCTGCAAAGTCTTACAACATTCACTAAAATTTTCAAATGGTCTTGTTCTAATTTCAGTCTATGCTTCACTCTAATCTTTCCAATATTAGAGGTCTCTGTAGCCTCCCAATCTAAGAATATACATAAGAAACACTCCTCAGATAAGATGGATACAAGATCTCTCTATATCCAAACAATTATATTGCCTTATAGCCTCTCATTCAACATGAAATCCATCATAACTCCTTCAACACCAACATTAATCAATGTATGATGACTCATTATCAAAGAAACTATAACTGACATTAGAAAAATATGGGATCGTTTCTAGAACTATTGTTTTTAGGTATAACAACACCAGTTTCCATTTATCATCTGAGAAAATACTACCAACTTTTTTTCATCAATAAACAAAAGAAGAGTCACTAATTCCATCCGAACTTTTGAATCCACTTATTTATAAAATTTGTTAGGAGCCTAATCAATTTCCCAAATAAATTGTTTAAGAGTAACAGAACTTGACAAAATGGTCGAAAAAATGCAATTGCATTGAGACTAATGTCCTTATTTCTTCTTATTTGTGGTTACTAATAATGAGGTAAAACGTTCAATAACAATACTACCATATGAACCATATCGAGATGTTTTTGCAACCTGTTGAAGTTATACAAGTCCCTTTCTCTTGAGTGCATGAAAAAATGGTAACATTGGTTGTTTTGATTTCTTTGATTCATTATGAGACATTGTACAGAAGGTAGCATTTGGAGGAGAACCCTCTCCCAATAGGTGCAAATTATCAAAACGAGCACTAGAAAATTTGGCGGAAATTCCGACGGCCAATTCGTCGCTATTCCGACACATAGTCGTCGCAAGAGCGACAGTTCGAGGGCGGGAAAAACGTGGTTTACCATACTGTCGTAGTTCCGACGCAATTAAAAAGTGTCGCACTATCGACACTTTTTCCGTTGCTTCCAAACAAGCGTCACTCTTCCGACGTTTCCCAATCCGTCGCACTTCCGACCTTTCTAAATTGTCGCACTTCCGACGAAATGTGGTCCGACGTTTTGAACGTCGCTCTTCCGACGTTTGTAAACCGTCACAATTACGACGAAATGTGGTTCGACGTTTTGGACGTCGCTCTTCTAACGATTGTAAACTATCACAATTCCGACGAAATGTGGTCCGACGTTTTGGACGTCGCTCTTCCGACGTTTGTAAACGGTCGCAATTCCGAAGAAATGTGGTCCGAAGTTTTTATACTGTCGCTCTTCCGACGTTTCTAATCTGTCGCAATTCCGACGCTTATAAGGCGTCGGTATAGCAACGACAGGTTTAATTTAAAAAAAAAAAAAATGAAACTTTAAAAGAGGAAAAACACTGTTTTGAATATATTATATGAAGTAAAACAGTCCATGAAGTCATTACATTTTCACATCTGAAGATTGGAACCCAAATATCCATCCAGAAAAGTGGAAGTCCCACCCCAGACAGTGATAGAAAAATACCCCATGTCACATACATGGACTTGATATTAAACCCAGTAACGGTCCACATGGAGATTATCGACAATCCGAGAAAGCATCCAAATATGCCCGAGGCATCTATAAGAAAGTGAAATAGCAGTATGTAGAATAGTAAAGCAACAAATAGAATACCGACGTCCATTGTTCCAAATACAAATTAAAGTACCTAAAATCCATGAACAGAGAAAAACGCTAATCATGTGAGCAAGACCATCAGACCATATCAATAAACCAACAACATAGACCAACATCGCTAGTTTTGAAGGCAGAGTGATAAACATTAATCATTTTTTTTTCACAAGAGAAAAAACGTTGTTTTGAATATATTATATGAAGTAAAACAGACCATGAAGTCATTACATTTTCACATCTGAAGATTGGAACCCAAATATCCATCCAGAAAAGTGGAAGTCCCACCCCAGACAATGATAGAAAAATACCCCATGTCACATACAGGGACATGATATAAAACCCAGTAACGGTCCACATGGAGATTATCGACAAATCTAAGAAAGCATCCAAATATACCCGAGGCATCTATAAGAAAGTGAAATAGCAGTATGTAGAATAGTAAAGCAACAGATAGAGTACCGACGTCCATTGTTCCAAATACAAATTAAAGTACCCAAAATCCTTGAACAGAGAAAAACGCTAATCATGTGAGGAGTGTGATATGTCCAAAATATAAAAAGACCATCAGACCATATCAATAAACTAGTAACATAGACCAGCATCGCTAGTTTTGAAGGCAGAGTGATAAACATTAATCATTTTTTTTTCACAAGAGAAAAAACATTGTTTTGAATATATTATATGAAGTAAAACAGTGCATGAAGTCATTACATTTTCACATCTGAAGATTGGAACCCAAATATCCATCCATAAAAGTGGAAGTCCCACCCCAGACAATGATAGAAAAATACCCCATGTCACATACAGGGACATGATATAAAACCCAGTAACGGTCCACATGGAGATTATCGACAAATCTGAGAAAGCATCCAAATATGCCCGAGGCATCTATAAGAAAGTGAAATAGAGTATGTAGAATAGTAAAACAACAGATAGAGTACCAACGTCCATTGTTCCAAATACAAATTAAAGTACCCAAAATCCTTGAACAGAGAAAAACGCTAATCATGTAAGGAGTGTGATATGTCCAAAATATAAAAAGACCATCAGACCATATCAATAAACCAGCAACATAGACCAGCATAGCTAGTTTTGAAGGCAGAGTGATAAACATTAATCATTTTTTTTTCACAAGAGAAAAAACGTTGTTTTGAATATATTATATGAAGTAAAACAGTCCATGAAGTCATTACATTTTCACATCCGAAGATTGGAACCCAAATATCCATCCAGAAAAGTGGAAGTCCCACCCTAGACAATGATAGAAAAATACCCCATGTCACATACAAGGACATGATATAAAACCCAGTAACGGTCCACATGGAGATTATCGACAATCTGAGAAAGCATCCAAATATGCCTGAGGCATCTATAAGAAAGTGAAATAGCAGTATGTAGAATAGTAAAGCAACAGATAGAGTACCGACGTCCATTGTTCCAAATACAAATTGAAGTACCCAAAATCTTTGAACAGAGAAAAACGCTAATCATGTGAGGAGTGTGATAACCATCTCAAGAGAAACCTGTGCTCTCGCTTGATTCCAAAATTTGTAACCATATTTTGCATCCGAGATGTAAGGTTCAGGCTTGCTTTTTTCCATTAGTAGCCTACTACAGCATCCACCCTGTTCATAGCAAAAAGGTTCTTGTAGATATATAGAGAAAGAGTATAATACGTAGACCATATAAACATGGCTCTGTATTTCAAAAAACAGGTTTAAAATAGAAACAGGGCAACATTTTTTTTTCTAAGTAAAGTTAATCTATTAACAGTGGGAATAAAATTACATCGAAGTCAAAATCATTGCCCAGACTCATGGAAAATTTGTCATCAAAATAAAATAAAATTAAGAAGACTGCCCTCATACGGGGAAACCAGTCTTGAACGTTTAATTTACAGAATTCAAAATTATTACAAATGTCCAACACAGTAAAATAATCTAAAAGCAGCCCAATTAAGTGGGCCGTGAAGCAAGAAAAACAAATTAACCAAACTACTCCTCCGGCTCCTCGACATTTCGGCACCATCCTTCGGAACGTCTAGGATCGCTAGGTGCTACCTCCACATTCATGCCACGACTCCCGTCTTGAAGGCCCGAATGCTGGCCGGATTTTTCCGAGCTTAGACCCGCCGGACGGGTGTATTCTTCCTCTGTTTGGGCCTCCTTGCGGAAAACCACAGTGACTGAAGCTGTAATTCATGGGCGGTTGAGAGTGCAATTAAAGGAAAATTGCGCAGTGCGTTTCGTGGGAGAAGGTGAACTAGCGGTGGGGAAACGAGGAGCAGGGGAATCCATACGGTGGCCAGATCCTACAACCCGACCCCGCCCACTCCTAGTATTTGGATAGCGACCTGCATAATCACTGGACTGGTCAGAAGACAACTCAGTTGAGGGGCTGGAGGGAGCGCGCAGGAGTTGACCTCTAGTGCTCCCCCTGCGGCAACACATCCTTTGACGCACGCGAGGCATGGGTGCAGTCTCACTAGCAGTGTGCACAAAAGGAGACGGAGAAGCAGAATTCCAAGAAATAGAGGAAGAAAGACAAGGACTAGACCGAGAGAAATGAAGATATGCAGTAAGGTCTATGCAGTAGTTCAGCTGGCCACTTCTCCTTCTCGTCACAGTGAGCAGGCAGTGTAACCCAGCAACCGGCTCATCTGAAAAACCATAGCGAAATGCCATTTTATCAATGCAATGCAATCAAAGGACGCTCGTCATAATTAATCTCTGATCATTAATGAGAGCCGAAGGCCGGATCATATTGGAGCATGCAGAATCGCTAACGGGAGTGGAGGTACGAACTTGAACAGTGTTAAAATTTAATGCGATCTGATGTGAAAACCTTGGAACTTAATTGAACAGCGTTAAATCTTAATGCGATTGATATGAAATCGCCACATCCATGTCCCATCGCCTTAAACGCCATTGAATGCACCCGCAGCCGGGAGCATGGAAATTTTTTATTGAGGACACGTGGTAGAAATTGATTGGAGCAAATGTTTGTTTGGGCCACTCGCGCAGTGGAAATCCAGACCCGAAAAAGATTAGGGTGAATTTGATAAGAAATTCACGTCACAACTCTCCCTCCGTACGCTAGCCCAACTTCGGACCCGAAAAATATTAGGGCGGAATTCATTTGGTTTTCGCGTCACAAAATTGGCTGACGTCAGCAGGCTATTTTGGAACGCGAATTTGGTTTGAATTATGGTTTATAGCCGTTTGAAATCTGGCGGGCTCGACTTAAGAACAATTTTTTTTGATCCCATCTTATAAAATTTGTGTTGGTTTTCTTTGATAATACACATATTTATAATAAATCATGGGAATACCACACTAAACATGTGGAAAAGTTATATAAATTATTGAGAACAATCATTTTTATGTAAAAATATCCAAATGTGCTTTTGGGAAATAAGAATTCGAGTATTTGGTTCATATTGTTTGAAAGGAAGGAGTGAAGTTGGAGCCTCAAAAGATGCAAGCTATTACAAAATGACCTATTCCTAAGAAAATCAAGGTTCTTAGAAGATTTTTTAGACTTACATGATATTATTGATCATTTGTTAATAATTATGCATGCATTTCAAGTCCACTCACATATCTCTTGAAGAAAATATCATTTATATGGAATGATGAGGCTACTTTGGCATTCTCTCTTTTAATGGATGCCATGCCTTCTACACCAACATCGGTTGCACCTACTTTTGGTAAAACATTCATAGTAGAGTGTGAGGCACTAGGACAAGGAATTTACGTAACATTAACACAATAAGGGATATCATTGGCTTTTAAAATCAAGGAATTCAAAGAAAATATTTGGTGAAATCTACGTATGAAAAATAAATGGAAGCAATATTACATGCAATAAAAAATGGGGATAGTATATCATTGGGAGGCACTTTCAAGTCAAGATATAACATGATAGCATAAAGTATTTTTTGAAGCTATGGATTTCATTGGAAGATTAACAAAAATGAGGAGAAAAAATGCAAAGTTTTAATTTTGAGATAATCTACAAAAAGGGTAAGGAAAATTTAGTACATGATGCTCTTTCTAAAATAGAAGAGGCCTCAAATTTATATCCAATTACATTTTATATTCCTAGGTGGCTAGAAGAAGCTTGCCATAATGGAAAAATGACAATAGTACTAAACAAAAACTAAAATTTATAAAGGATGGGATGAACCCTATGGAGCATTGGGAGTGAAAGAGAGATATACTTTGGTGCAAATGTAGAATATTTTTATGCATGCAAGCATATTTGAATAAACAAATATTAAGGGAGTCCCATGTCTCTCTAATGGTAGGACGCAGGGTTCCTTAAAACATCTCAAAGGATCAAAAAATATATTTTTGGAAGGAATGAAGAAAGATATTCAAAATTTTGTAAGAGAAGGTCAGGTTTGCATAATAAATAAAAGGGAGATAGTAAAATCTCTAGGGTTACTTCAACCATTCCACATACATATTCAAAGACTAGAAGATATATCAATAGACTTTATTACAGGGTTACTGAAATATAAAGGTAAGTATTACATTTTTGTGGTCATTTATATAGACAAATTTTGTAGATTTTTTTTGTAGAGCCCAAAGTACATAAACAACAAGCCAAGTGGCAGAAGTGTCCGTGAAAGAAATTCATAGTCTTCATGGTTTTCCTAAAGTAATAGTAACAAGAAACTTTTGGAAATAATTATTTAATATGAGTGGAGAAACACTAGCCGCCATGAGTTCTACATATCAAACACAATCAAATGGTCAAACAAAAATAGTTAACAAATGTTTTTAAGGTTATCTACAATGTTACTCTTTAGAAAAGCAACTTAGTATGCCATAATTAATAATCATTCCCTATTCACTTTTGTTAATAGGTTTATGTCAGACGATGATGTAGGGGCATTAGGCACTAGCCAACAATGTAGGAGGTTTTTTCCACATGTTGTGGCTAGGAGGGTTCGAAAAAATTTGAGTTGTAACAGCTAGGTGTCAATACCTCAGCTGACTGTATTACTTAGACTAGTTAGAGTTGTAGGAGTCAAACAGTTTCAGTTAGTTGAATTATTATAATTAGACCTTTTGATTTCTAGAATGGTCCTCTCAGAGGAACCGAAGAGCCATATGTTATGTATATAAATTTTAATTCCTCGAATGAATAAAAGTAGAGAGGGAAGAGGAGAGTAGAGAGGGGATTTCTGCAATAAACCTCTGTGTGTGAACAATTGTTTCCAGTTAAATGATTTCCAAGCTTAGTTGCCATTGAATTATCTTGAACTGCTAATTGTGAATAATTATTTAACTATGAGGCGATTGGGTACTGATAATTCCATTCTCCTGTCTTTGAATTCCCTGTGAACTCACCCCACCCGAAGGCGAGGTCTGTGTAGAGAACCGGGGTCATGAACAATGTTCAAATATAAAAATCTCGCTTAATAAAGAGACACAATTGTTGTGCTTTTGGAACCTGACTCGAGGATTGGACATGAGTTAACAAACAAAAGGATAGTGGAACCAGACTTGCACTCGTGGTCAAGCCCTGTACCAAAACCACGAGCGGAATCACAAAAGAGGGTTGCCCATATCGCATCGCTTTTGTAGAGTAGGCGGTATTTCCTATTCGCGAGCGATTCCATAGGGAATGCGACACGTGGCGAAGTGACCCCCGAAAAACCACCGTTTAACCCGCGCCATCGCACGTTAAAGCCCGACGTTGGAAGCCAAGCGAAATTTCCAAGAGTCTTTGATTTGGAGAAGGGCCATCGGACGGTGGTCACACGTTGAACTTGCCTAGAGGTTAACTAAGGTGTGCAGAGGATAGCCAGGTACGATACAAGTGTTTGATTGGTTATTGATATATATAGGTGGGGCCGGAGTATAATGAAATTGTTTAATTAAACGATTGGCGGATAATTAGCATAAGTCTGGAGCGTGATTGTTGTAAGGCTGGGTGGTGAAATATAGAGCTGAAAGTTCATTAAAAGTTATTTATTTAAAAAGAAACGTGGAGTATAAATACAAAGTGTTGAAAGTTAAACATTGGTTATAAGTCTTGGAGATAATATAAAGTCGGGAATATAAATTAAAGTCCAAGCATTATGGATAGTATTTATTTATCAAATTCTACGAATTTCTACGAATTTGATAAATAAACCCAAAGAAAGAAGAAGTCAATTAAGACTCAGGCTGGAGGAAAAGAACGGGGTAAACCAAGGGAAAATGCTGACAGAGCAATTGTAGACACACCAGCTCTCCTTAGGGGTCCAATTTCAGTTTTGTTGCGTCACATGATGATCTCTCTCCTCTAGCATTTACTTGTATTGAAGATCACTATTCTAGGAATAAGGAGTTATTTTCTTCAAAAATAACCCTAGCCAAACATTGACAATGCATCAAGGATATCTTTCTATGCTTCATAAGTACATATGTTCTACTTCTAAATCATGTATTGGAAGTGGTTGTTTTGCTGGAAATTATTCACCAGTTGGTTTCATACCAAATTCTTTTTCTCATTTTCAGCATCCAATACATGAAAAAGATAATGGTTTAAAACAACATAAATATTTGAAATTTTGCAAGAATTGTCCGGCACACTTTGAATATGAATTTTGAAGTCAAGTGCATGATGCTGTATAGGATCAAGTGTCATTTTGAATACCAAATGTTTCACAATAAACTTCTCAACATGCTACCCTGCAGTAAGGATTAAATGACAATATTGCATCAACTATTTCCATAATAAAAGTGCACCTCGGCCATAAGACTAAACAACTACAAATGTTGTAGATCTAACAAGACCAAAAAATCAAATGTATTGCACAAGGCCAATACTGTATGAAAAATGAAAAGGAGTTTGCAACCAAAAATACCTTAGGCAACTAATTCAATTAGATACACCAAACCATCAGCAAAAGGAAAACCAGCCTACTTGGCCCCAATATTTTCAACTGGGTCCTCTAATTCAACCAATAAAAAGGCCAAAACCATAGCATTGAGATACATTTCATTACACTGTCAATAACAATAAAATTTGACTCATCCATAACCCTTTCCTTTTATTGTTGTGAAAATATTTATGCATTACTCTAATGTGGCTAGTCCATAGGCCAAGTAGACCACTGGGTAACAAATATGTTTCCTTTCACCTTTGAGTTTTCAAATTATGCCTACCAAATCCAAGACATTTAAGAGGGGGAACTAATACAACGTTAAAAAGAAAACCAGAGCACACATCTACAAATTACCTCCTTAGCTACTATCACACCATCATTAACTATTTTCGAGAACCATGCTTGCTCTCCAAGACAACATTTTTCCCTTCGCCCCAAGGGTGACTCCAACAAGATCAGCAAGTTTGTTCACACCGCCCGCAAGAAAAATTGACAATGCTTTCAGTAAGTGTGCAATTGAATGCCAGACCATATGCCAAAACAACCCTCCATGAAAAATTAAAATAACACATTAAAATTGAATATAAGTGGACAAGGAAAGATCCACCGCAGTGAAGTTTCACGTGCAAGTGACCTTCCTTTAAACATAATTTTTTCTCTGACCTGCAATTTTTTTGTCACTGAGCCATCCTTGTTGAAGTAAAACTCCTTTTCCATAGCTCTTGTATTAAATACCTTCTCTCTGTCGCGTAATATCAGAGTCCCTCTTCTGCTTGAGCGATTAAAGGAAATGGGTGAAAAAACTGAAAGAGAAGACAATTGTCTGCCATAATTATCAACCTTTGCACCCAACTTCTTCCCCTTTCCATTGTTACCCAATGAGGTAGATATGGCAATTGTTGTCATACTGCCCAAATAAGAGGCCATCTTCTCTTAAGCTGAATATAGAATTACAAGATCTTCATATTAGTATGAACCTTAAAAAACATGACTCCCATTGCTAAAAACCACTTTTAAGTTGTAACAGGCAAACTAAACAACTATCGCAACTTTTGGCAACTTCCGGAGCATTAAGAGAGAAAAAACCAAAGAGAAATACAACCAAAATCCTCATTTTAATGAGACCGGAATATATATTTGCATTAGGATAATAGAAAGAAATCATGACTATATTAAGGCCAACACAAAACAATCTTTAACCAGTGTCTCTTGCGGCCTTCAGGTTGCCATGCTAGAGGTTGCATATTTTTAATTTAAATTATTGACCTCTCGTGCCCATCTATGAATGCATCCAATGGGATATCTACATCAAATTCTCCTTTATATCCCCAAAAACAAATTCTCTACTACAAGAGCACCAATATTGATGGATCACCCCACACCATCCCACCCACTAGAAACGGTGAAAAAGGAAACCCGAGAAAACTTCTGAAATATCTCAAGATGACTATATGGGTGGTTCTTATGAATCAACCAACCATTTAGAACATGCTCATCAATCCAAACCATGAGTATTATGTGACAATATTCAAGTAGGCACTGAATCGGATTTCTGAAGCTATGTTAGAGAAACCCTAAACTCTCACTGAAAATAGGTGAAATGTGGCACCACTCAGAGATGGACATGTGCCAATTGGTACAAGTGGTAGACAATTGGCATGCTCAAACAACGAGGTGATGCAGGAATGACATGAGGGAGAAAATATCAGAAAAGCCCCAAATCTCGAGAACTAAAGCTCATCACCAACCTGAGATTGACAACTTTACATGATGTAACCTATGAAATCGTAAATGGAGAAATCATAGTAATAATAAAGTAACCTATGTAACAATAAAGTTGGATTCATCCTGGGAGTGGTAATGGGAGAAATCATAGTGAACAACAGAAAACATGCAGAGTTGCTTACAATCAAATAGATGAAAAAACACATACAAAAAACCTAGATAATAATCATGAACAAGCTTAATATTGAATTATGAACTGTAAAGGAACTTACAAAATGTGACATTACGAACCTGGTCAAGCGCACAAGAAAAAATATCTTGGACATGACCCTGGTTGACAAGTTGTATTGCTCATGATGCAAGAAGATTTGTACCTACACTGCCAAGTCAATCAAAATCCATCATTATCTATACAATAAATACAAGTAATTGATGTAGTATTTTTTACTCTAAGATGCATTCTTATGATAATGTTAGAACATATGTTGAAAATGTCAAAAAATAACTAAATAATCTCCTCTTCGTTTCAAGAAAAATTTATTGGAGTCGCATGAACTTGGAACAAGCCTCCCACGATATGAAAGAGTAGCAACTAAGTCAACAGTGACTTTTTTGTTGCTACGCTGGATCGAGGGAGGTTTGCTCCAAGATTAAATCGCTCCAATAAATTATTCTCTACTAAACAGGGCCAACCACATGAAGGTGGAAGCTCTTATGGCCCCTCCCCCCCCTCACATCACTCTCAATTCCCCAATACCCAATCTATATTTTATTTTTTACTTTCATGAGCATAAAAAAAAATATTCAATAACTAATAAAAAAACAATTCAACAAAAAGTACGCAAGGAAACATTGCAATTAATGCTTGACATAAAAATATTATGATAAATGAGTTTTTTATATAATGCAAAAAACGTTCCAAGTATGGTAACGTTTGTCTTATAATAATACAATATTTTACATTATCAAATTTTCTTTTTCTTCTTCCTATTTATAAAGCTCCTAATTACATCATCAATATCATCGTGCTCTGCTCTTGTTTCGTGCCTTTCGACCCGCACTGCTGACCTAGTTGCGTAGTCACGATGTCTGGTCTCATCCAGTGACGGGGCATCGCCTACAAAAACAGATAATATTAAATTTTAATTGTCAGTTTTTAAATATCATTGAACTAGTTCGGTAATATTAATAAAAAAAATTGCAATGAGATTATTTCCCTGGTGCACCAGTTGTCGCCGCTGACCTAGTTGCGTTGTCACGATGTCTGGTCTCATCCAGTGACGGGGCATCGCCTACAAAAACAGATAATATTAAATTTTAATTGTCAGTTTTTAAATATCATTGAACTAGTTCGGTAATATTAATAAAAAAAATTGCAATGAAATTATTTACCTGGTGCACCAGTTGTCGGCGCTGACCTAGTTGCGTAGTCACGATGTCTGGTCTCATCCAGTGACGGGGCATCGCCTACAAAAACAGATAATATTAAATTTTAATTGTCAGTTTCTAAATATCATTGAACTAGTTCGGTAATATTAATAAAAAAAATTGCAATGAGATTATTTACCTGGTGCACCAGTTGTCGTCGTTGGGACTGTTGCCCTGTCTTCCTCTCTGGTGGTAAGATCCTCAAGGGAAACATTCTCTATCATTTAAACAAAAAAAGTTATAAGGAAAACCATCAAGGTATAATTAGAAAAAATTATAAGTGGAAATTAATTACCGTCATGGCCCTCACTGATAGTAGCATTGTCGGCCTGGTCCCCACTACAATGATCAGGTTGCATGTGAGGATCATCTACATCTGGCTCTAAAACTGGGTTATTTGCCTCGTCGGTAGTGCTGCTCCCCTGATTTAAACAAAGTTGTTAGACATTAAATTTATGGACAAAAACAAACATATTGAAAGGTTAATGTTTTACCTTATCAGGCATTCTGGATCTTGGGACCTGCCCCAAGCTTCTGCGACGTTCAACTACGCCTTGATAGCCGAAATGGAAAGCGATATTTTTATCTTCCTCTGTAGTTTCTGTTCCGAAGTCATCACCCTACATTACATATGATTGTGTATTTTTAATCATATTTGATAGGATTACAAAAACGTTGAAAGGCGATACAATTAATTATAAGATGTTTAGCTACTTAATTACAATTCTTGCAGCTAATTTCAAGTAGCCGCCCTGGCCTAGCTTGTGATGGCCCTTTTTCTCAATCCTAGCTTTGGTTGCCTTTGAGGTGTCAAGCAACCTAGCATCAACAAAATTGAAGTCAGATATGACGTAGCACACTTTTATTTTAGACATAGGGAAAATTAAAGCTATTGAATTAAAGTTGTAATTTACCTTGCGGGTTCAGTTGGCATTTTTCCTTCTTTCTTTGCCCTTTTCTCTTTTCCGTCATGGATGAGTGCTCTCCACTCACTCTCTGGAACTGTGAGAGGACGCTCATATCTAGGGTTAAATTGCAATTGCATCCTATAGGTGTCCCTGGTATATTTCAAATATTTTTCGGCTACCCGAGCCACCACTGTTCTGTCAAATGTGCCGACCCCAAAAAGGGCTTCTAGATAATCTAGAAGTTCTTTTTTCAGGTTGGAATTCTGGGAATTCCACCCTGTGCATATGGTTGGGCCAAAAATTACCAACACATGGCTCTCCAGAAACATGTAGAACTCATTGTTTCCTACACAGAAAAAGAAGAAGAAGATATTATCATTAATTTAAAAATAAAAATCATGATAAATATGTTTTAGATAAAGTACATGAAATAGTTAAAATATTAAAATTTACCTGGGAGTTGTACATGTTTTATAGGGACACCTTCATCGTTCACCAACAACATGCCATTAATGGTCCCTGTGGAGCTGACACGTGTAGCTCCAGGAAACGCAATAATGTAGTTGGCCATATCAGCCTCATCATTGCCAACACGTTCAACAGTTGGCTGGGTGTCAGCTTGGGCAGGGTGTGTTTCTTGGCTAGCACCTAAAGGAGTAGAAGGTGTACGAGAGGGTTGTTGGGCAATCTCTTGCCCTTGTGTCCCACTACCACCAACATCGGGTTCAGAAAATGCTAGAAAATGCTACATACAAAAGAATTTTTGTTAGTTTAGTCAATGTAAAAATTAAAAATCAAACTATCACAATTCATCTCATGCAGAACAAAAAAAATATCCTTTTGACTTTTTATTATTACCTGATATCTTTCTAGTTGCCTCATAAGATTTTGTATCCTCTCTTCTGTTTCAGGTGTTTGAGGCGCGTCTATCAAAGTATTAAATTCCGACCTTGCATCTCGTGCCTTTTTTTGCAACAAGAACACTAGAGATAGGGATGAAGAAAGCTCTTCCTCAAAGAGGGAATCATTAGGCGTACCATGGCTAGGTGTCTGCATATTTGAACAAAATTAATATTATTTCAATTATGTAAATAACTAAAATACCTGAAGATAGAGCAATGCCGGCACTTTACATGTTCTTCCGCTAGCCTCTTTCCGCGATCATCCCGTCTCGGGGTTGTTCCTGTACTGCCCTGATCAGTCTGCCACATTGCAATAAAATTATAAATGTAAAAACTTGAAAATAATATCTAACTTGAAAACACAAAATGAAAACTGAAATAATTTCTAATAAGACACCGGAATACAGAGTTAGAGTTTCAAATATGCCTTGCATTGAATTCAGTCCTGGAAACATGTCATCGCACATTAAGGCACCCAAACAAGAGACGAGTTGACAATGAAGACCTTATTGAATATATTGTTGGAGCAACTTCTAGTAAACTTGTTGTGAAGACCTTGAGGACATTTTTGGAGCAACATTGTTGAAGCTGATGGTATAGCATTGTTGGAGACGATCTTCAAGGGCCTTGAAGTGAAGCTTTTGGAGCAACTATTGAAAAATCCTTAGAGCATTTAAGTAAGGCACTTTCTATCTTCCATCACCTTTTTCCTTTCAATATCATTTAAACGATTTTTTTGATATTTAATGTTTGAAATCACGTTATAATTCTTTGATTATATGTGTTTGGGGACTTTCACTTTGAAATTACCCAAAAATACCCTGGCAATTTTATCTTCAGGATGCATGTCTGACCCTATTGTTCAATATTTTGATTGATAGTAGTAAACATAGAGATTTAGGGGGCTCTTGACTTGGTTTGGTTGGGCCATTAGATCCCTAACATATACTAGGGAGAACCCCCCTTGAGTTGGAGGAGAGCTAGCCCGAAGTGAAAAGAGGTTGGTGAGGGGACAATGGGGCTATTGAATTACACATGGTATCACACTTTAGCTTTAGGAATTTATCTTGAGAAGTGTGAGATTTTGCTATATCAATTGTCAAATTGTTTACAACACTATTGTTAAGAACTAATAAGAAGTGATGTTGAGAGGTTTTTGGGTATAAGAAACAATACCATTTAAAAACTAGGGTTCTTAGTCCTTGGCATTCCTTCACTTGGGCCTAGGGGCACACTATAATAATTTCACACTAGACCATGCAAACTTAAAAGTAACTTAATAGATCCATAAAGTAATAATAATCATAATTCCTAATTTCCTATTGTACGATATGATGCAAATTATTCAAACATGAAGCAATGAAGACATGCAATGTATGAATTTCAAGATTGATGAACCAATACAAGAAGTTAGAAACTACAACTTTGATTCAATACTCTATGTCCTAACTCGAGGAAGGAATCTAGTTTGTAGGAATGAAGAGGTTGTTATCTTTACAATCCCATCCCAACATCAAATTCAGTGATAAGTTTCTATGAGGTTCTGGGTCAAGGAAACATTCACTCCATGAATGATATATTTAAGTAGGCTTCTCCTATTCTAGGAAAACACCATACCTATAATGCATTCACTTGCATGTATAAAGGGAAAGGAAAACATGTTTTCATACAACGGTGACAAAGGCATCTTGGGGAAATGTATCTTCACTTTTTATTTATGTTGTTCACCCACACCACTCTTGTGTTTTCACTAATCCTGTTTTGTCATTTTTGGATTCAAATTAAGTTAAGGCCTTAAGTATTTTTTGACCTTTCGGTGTAGTTTTCATAAGTGGCATGTATGGATTTTCCATTAATTCTGCACTTTTTCTCTTCATGCACATGTTTCCCTGGAAATCAAATGCATGATTTAGTCCCATACATTTAACAAGTTGTTGGATCAAGTCCATTGGCAATATCATGTTTCCTATTCAATCAAAATTTATCTCAGTTAGGGTAGGTAGGAAGGTTTTCCCTTTGTATTAATAGGGCACTTATAGCTTGCATTTTTATTATATCTTTCAAATTTAGTGTCGTTTCAATTAGGGCATGAATTTTTGCAACTTTCAAGGTGAGAATGAACAAAGACAAATTTTTGTGATGGATGACTGTATATGACTCCATGGCCAGAGGAAAAGACACTAATCTACTTCTTCAAATATCTATAGTTCTCATTCACCTCATACGGAGATGGTCCCCGATTTTGAGCCAAATGTTGCAGCAAAAAGTTCCCCCCCTCCATAATTTGATATTCAATGGAAATTTCTTAAATTGATGATGGGGCATGATTATGGAACATTGGCACATACATATGTAATGGAATTCCAAGATCATGATATATGTTTGCATATGTTTATGGAGGTGGTAGAGCAAAAAAGAGCTCAAATAGAGCTGAATTTTTTCACATAAAAAGGATTGTGGGCTTGACTAATGGTTCCATTTAAAAAATGATATCTAGACAGAGAATAAGTGTAGCATGCAAACATGCATTGAAAATCCATCTGAGTTTGCATTGTATTAATTATGATGGATTCAAATTTGGGTTTCAAAATGCTAGGTTATGGCATGATTTTGTCGAGAAACCCTTAGTTGGATTCTCATGTTGGTTTAATTTATATTTTAAGTTTGTTTTGTAGTCTTTGGGTGATAGTAACTCATGAACTAGGTTACCAATGTGTAACAATCATATTTCAAGAATAAAGTTGTGATTTTTTTATATTATTATTATTATCTATTAGCTACGAGTATTGACACCTAATGCCCGGAATTTTGACATCTTGATAGCATGGATAATTTCGAAAATGTTTCTAGTAATGTTAACATAATAACTATCATTACATGTCTTCACTTTTTTCACCATAATAGACCTGTGATATGGACTCATCACACAACTTCATATGCTATGTCCCAACAAGTTCAAACTCGTTGAACCTACCTCATAGTGTGGTTATTAAGGACAAGTTGCTTGATATATAACTCGATAGCATAGACCACGTTGCAGTTCTAAAAAGAATCCTCAAGTGTCAAAAAAACTTCATATGTTCTACTCTAAAGCCTTTTGGGATACCTGAAATAATATATGTATCATTGATGACTTTTAAAGTATGACAAGATCCAGAGGGAAAGGAAATCAATGGAAGAGTGATCCACCAATGAGAACCTAGAATTTAGCATCAGATGAGTTAGAGTCTAGGAAATTGAAACCCTATAATTTTAATTAGGGATGAAGGACATCACATAGGTAATTATATTTTCATGTAGAATAATCTGTTAATTCAAATTTAAACTACATAATATGAAAGGCATACCATAAATTTTTCCACGTAAGTCCAAACAACCTATAAAAGGGAAAACCTTCTTTTTCCATGGGAAATAATTTACCTTTCCTTTTTCAAGATAATCTAAATCACAAAAAATATGAACTATACCGCACACATTCTTGGATAATGTGAAAGTGGAAAAGGAATACCCTACACAAGTGATGCACACATGTACATTTGAACACTAATAGATTTTTGTAGTTGAAATGCAATGTTTGTTTTCATTTAAATGTAGGGTTTTTAAAGCAGGGAGAAATAATGGCTGCCAAATTAATAAGCGTTTCTTTGGGAAAAATTTAAATCTTGTATTGGGTGATGAAGATAACAGAGGGTATTGAATCTTGATTCTTGACATCTAGAGAGAACCCTACAGCCTAACACAATCCAATGGAATTGACCAAAAAAACCCAAATAGAGTCAACCCTACTATAGGAGGAAGGGCTTGCAGTAAGAACATACCATTTTGCAAGAGCTGAGGGTGAATGTCAAGCCTGCGTTAGAGCCAAGGGCGACGTGTGGCGAATGCCGTTCGCAAGAGTCGAGGGTGAATGCGGTGGCGACGTCGTTCGCAAGAGCCTGTGCGAACCGCCGACCGGGGC
Organism: Pinus albicaulis; assembly: GCA_034641835.2. Classification (NCBI taxonomy): domain Eukaryota; kingdom Viridiplantae; phylum Streptophyta; class Pinopsida; order Pinales; family Pinaceae; genus Pinus; species Pinus albicaulis. Next base: position 759,601,457 of record CM076580.1, read on the forward strand.
AAGAGCCCGTGGTGAACAAGCCGAGGGCGACGTCGTTTCTGCAAGAGCTGAGGGTGAATGCTGAGGGAGAATGCTATTCTGCAAGAGCGGAGGGTGAATGCGCATGTGATATCAGACGTTAATGTAGCACACATGTACATTTGAACACTAATATATTTTTGTAGTTGAAATGCAATGCTTGTTTTCATTTAAATGTAGGGTTTTTAAAGCAGGGAGAAATAATGGTTGCCAAATCAATAAGCATTTCTTTGGGAAAAATTTAAATCTTGTATTGGGTGATGAAGATAATAGAGGGTATTGAATCTTGATTCTTGACATCTAGAGAGAACCCTACAGCTTAATACAATCCAATGGAATTGACCAAAAAAACCCAAATAGAGTCAACCCTACTATAGGAAGAAGGGCCTGCAGTAAGAACTTACCATTTTGCAAGAGCTGAGGGCGAATGCTGTTCTGCAAGAGCTGAGGGCGAACACCGAGGGTGAATGCTGAGGACAAATGCTGTTCTGCAAGAGCTGAGGGCGAATGCTAAGGGCGAATGCTATTCTGCAAGGGCGGAGGGAAAATGCGCGCGTGATATCAGACGTTAATGTAGCTATTGCGACGGATACGAAACAATAAAATCATTTTTATGTAGCACACATATAAGTTTTGTATTTTTATGTAGCGCGCATATAAGTTTCGTATTTTTATGTAGCGCACATATAAGTTTTGTATTTTTATGTAGCGCGCATATAAGTTTCGTATTTTTATGTAGCATGCATATAAGTGTCATTATACCAACGGCGGAAAAAGCGTCGCTACTGGGACGGCTGCCTCCAAACGTCGCAATTGCGACACTTAGACATTGTGTCGTACTTGCGACGTTTGGAGGCAGCCGTCGTAATAGCGACGCTTTGTGCCATAGTGTCGCAATTGCGACGTCTTCCTCCAAACGTCGTAATTGCGACACTTTGTCTAAGTGTCGGTATTGGGAAAATTTTCTATAAATGTCGGTATAGCGACGGTTTCGGGCGGGATGGAAAAAATTTGGGGAAATTTCCGACATTTGGTCAAAAGCGTCGGAACCAAGTGTTGGAATTTCCGCCAAATGTAGTAGTGGAGAAAGGAACATCAAAATGCGCTCCCAAACTTCTTGTAAGTAGTTACTATCTTCATCAAAAATAGTGATAATGGCCAACATCAATAATCCTTTGCTTAATGTCAGCGACAGAGTGGAGAATTATCAACCTTCACCATAGAGGTTACTAAATCACCTCGTCATGTTTTCATATCCATGAAAACGATCAGATGGGTCACATAATGGGAGCCTTGGAGATAATGGAACATGGCCACTTCATCATCAGTTGTGAAAATTATGCCTACACTATTAACTATTTCTGGTTCCAGTCCCAAGTCAGCCTTAGCAGCTACTCGCAAGGAATCCCAAATATCTGCTACCCACCATAATGTGATGTTGTGTCCCAAAAATAATTACACATTTGTTTAATATGTTCTCATGTGATAGGCTATGAATGTTTCCAAGGCTTTGGTTTATGTATCTTTTTTGAATTACCATCAACAAACTTCTATAAAGACCCAATGTGGCCCATTCTCCATCACCGATATTCTCGAAATGACATGGAAATTACCAAAAACTCTGAGTAGCACTAGGGAAAGGGAAATATAGTTGCGGTTCAAAAGAAAAAATGTATGTGTAGCAACATATAATCAACATATATGCAGGGGAAGGATAACATCACCTTGCGTTAACACATATGAATTGATACCAAAAAGTGTTATTACAATCCTACTACTATTGTTTAATACCATTCAGCACATCACATCATTCATAAATAATGTTCCATCCCTCCCCTATTTCATATATTTTAGTTATTCCTTGGTCTAAAAAACTTCCCCAAAAAATGCATTGAGCTTACTTGTGGGTGAAATTTCCCCCATATAACCGAAGGACTCCATTGTACTTATATTTTCCACACCAACCCAAATCAAATCACATATGTGACGATCACAATATTATTTGGCCTCTTCTTCGAATGGTGGGAAAATGCAAAGAGACTATGATCAATCTTCAAAGAAAGAAAATTCAAGGTGGTTTCGGATCTTATCATTCTTTTTGATGTACTTAATTATGTTTCCCCCAACTCTCTTGAGATGAAATATGTCAAACAAGAATGTGTTCAATACCTTGCTAGTCTTTGTGCCATGCTAAATTAAATTTTTCTTTACATTTTCAACATGATTTAGAATGTGTTTTTAAATATCCCATTGAATTTTTGGCAATGAGGTACATAATACAGTCACCACAACAAACAAAAACCCTTTGATCTTCACACTTGTGATAGTGCATACACTAACACCAATAACCACAACAACCATAGTTACTTTTACCTCGATTTAATTTTGGTTGTGAAGAGTCCACTCTTTTATCACTAAAAAATTTCCCTAGTTGTGGAAGGAAATAACTGAGGTAACCTATAACCGATCTCTTGAATTGAAATCTATCCCTTTCAATTCGAAGGGGGTTCCATTCGATAAATCATTCAAAATGATTGGTTATGCATTCAACACATCGACTAGATCTAATTGGTTTAAGCAACGTTGGTATGGAAAGGAGAGGAAAAACCATTGGGTATGGAGTATGCATGACAACAAATTACCACTAACATGTTATATGAACAATATACAAAGGCAAGGTAGCGACAACTTATCATTTAGCTGTGATAGAAGAAGATAGAGATAAATACCAAAAGCAAGGCAATTAATGAATTATGTTAAACGTTTTGAAGTGGAAGACATATAGTAGTTTGAAAATAGTAAATATGAGCTAGATAAAAAAAGTTCAGCTTTACAAACTTTATTTCCAAAATGTAGAAGAAATGTGAAAAAAGATAATGAAAGGAAAGAAATGACATACACTATAGGACTGATAGGAAAACTATCACACAAGAATCTCTGTAACTCTGAGAAAATAACGCTGAACATAGAAACTTGTATAGATATCAAAACTTATACACTGTATCAATTTTTTTTCAAACAAATTCCAACCCTTTTTTCATTTTATAGAACTCGTATTTATAGAAAAGGAAAACTAACTAAAATCAGGTTTCTAGCAAAACTTTAAGGACAAAGTCTAAAAATCATAGCGCACATCTCAAATACACACATATAAAACTTTCTAATCCTATCTGCATCTAAATATCATGGTGCTGCTAGAGTCATGGTTGGGGATAAGGATCACCAAGTCGAATTTGATGAGGTGGCATCCAAGTCAACAACTATCCATGAGCTTTTTCCTCACGAATTCCTGAACAATAGGGTCCAGTGATCCCTTCAAAGAGAGAGGTTTTTTTAAATGGGTCCGTTACGGACAAAAACCTCTCTTGGTTTTGAAAAATTCATTTTGATTTGTTTGTAAAGCATGCCCAAAATTACTATATTATACAGGAAAAACAGAGTTTTAACAAACAATTTTTACAAAAATGCGCTATTACTCTTGTTGTCAGTGCTTTAACCCTGTTTTTTACAAATTAGTGCTAACAACCCCATTGTTAGTGCTTTAAAAATTATAGACGAAAATTTTTATAACGCACTCCATCAACAAATCACAAGAATCAAGCTCAACTTTCGAATATGATAAAGCATAACACAAAACTCAGGTTCATCCCCACAATAGGTGTATCAGCAAAAACAAAGAACTAGAGAAATTCTCATAAGGGAACTTGCTTGACACTAGAATTGTACGACCCTAAAATCCCTCAAAATAACCTCCAACTGAACTTAGTTTCTAGTATCTAGTAAACGAAAAAATACTATGGGAAGTTCTCCAAAAATCACTAATCTAATATAATCACAGGATATTTTATTTTCCAATGCTATGGAAAAGCAAAGAGAAGGAAACAATAGGAACTATGAATGAACATCAACTAGAAATTTCTTCTCTGCAAGATAGGAGAAATCATTAAAATATATACAGCAAGGCTTATGAATACTCCCCACCAAAAATATTCAATTGTTGTCATACCCTATCTTACCACTATGATCAAACCAAGATTGTGAACCTGGAGAGCATAACAAGGCTCACTGTCTCCTCTGAAATTGTTGGGAAAATTAGAATTGTGAATTATTTTGAAATACCTTTTGAGGGTTCAAATCCCAGGACTCTTGAACCAATACTTCTTCATAGAATTTTAGAAATGAAGGGATTGGAAAAAAATAATGAACAATCAAGGCTACAAGGTGGATATAAAATTTTCAAAATGATGGGCATGATGTAGAAATGAAGGAACCAATTAGGAAGAAGAGTGAAATGACAAGCATACAAAAGCTGCCTATTAATACATTTTATTTATCCCTAATAAATCAAATAATTACAAGTGTTTATACATCAAAATTGTTTAGTTTCTAGTACTCACTGAGATGACTGGTAGATCTAAGCATATTGAGCTTGTAATGACCATCAAATTTGGACTGATAAGAGGCATAAATATTTGAAGCTAGTGCTATCATTGAAGAGAGTAGGGGTTAATGGAGTGATTGTTTTTGCTGAAATATTTGTTTCTAATGTCTCAAACTGATAATAGTGAAGCTTTAGCTGTTTGAAATGCTAAAATTAAATTGAAACTAAGAGACTATAAGATGATGCTAGAGATTATATCCCCTTATTTTTTCATTGGAGCATTGCTACAAACAGATGTTAGAATCACGAATCAAATAGTATTTTCCGTAAAACCAAATCTAACATAATTCTATCTATGCAAATAATTTTTTCTCTAGTCGAACATAGAAAGAAATCATTGGATTATTGACAATTGATGCATGTCGTTAACCAATGTGATACAACTCACCATTTATGTCAATGAGTGTTAAGATGAAAGAGTTCATTTCGACAGGTATGAGTAAATGTGATGAGGTTGAGACACTTGCAATATCTGGAAATCGAGTGATATTGAGGTATTCCCTTATTAGTGAGGAAGCCTACCATTTATGTATGAAAAGTTCAAGGAAATCAAAAGAACTCTAATCTTGATAAAAAATAAGTTGTTGGAGTCGATGGGACAAGATCTGTTGGAAGGTGGGCCTTAATGAACCCCACATCAACCAATTTGAACAGAAAACCAAAAGTGTTTTGAAGAACCATTGCAACCAACATGAACTTATAGATTTTTTTGTGAATCTTTCCTACTAGGAGGCTTGGTTTTCAAGAAAGATTCACATTTTTTTGCACCAATTGCTTGGGTTTCATAGTTAGAATATTATTATTATTATTATTATTTTATCCATTTATTTATTATACTACCCTATCCTACTTGAAAAATAATATTCTCCTTCAAGTGTAGGAGTTCTTCTAGTGAATCCATATGCATAATAAGGCAACATGTGTGCTCATATTCAAATTTGAGAAATAGGCTTTAATGTATACCAGAGTATTAAATACCAACTACTTTGGATGATATGATGAGGGGAGTTGTTGAATAAGGGAGTGGTGCCTTAGCCTGATGGTTTTCTGGAAAGAACATTTAATATAATCATGATATTCTTGGCTTTCTTTCTCATTCAGTCGACTTTGTATGTCCTCTACCATGATATGTAGATCTTATATTATTGAATGGTTTATCCCTTGGTTACATGTTGGATTTGATTATAGACAAGTTAATAACTCATCGATCTAAAGTTCTAATGGCTACTCTCCATCGAGTTCAACCCATGATCCTTTGATCTCCTTATAAACGTGATCAAAGAAGACTTCTAGATCTGCTTGTGGCTCGTTGAAATTTTGATCTTCTATCAATTCTGGAAATGGAAATATTCTCTTGACTGCTACCAAAAATTTCTCTTCCTAAGAGGCTTTCCAACTATTACTAGAATCTGAGAAATTTATTGGAGTAACATTCTTCAAGCTCCTGATTAATCCTAAGTTCTCCTTGTTGGTTATTGATCCATACCTAACACATAGATTAGTGTATGGGGTGGTGGTTGGGGGGGGGGGAGATATTTATTACAACACCCTGAACATTCTTTTCAAATAAATAATGAAAGATGCTAAATAAAATAACTTCAAAATAAAGTATGTCATGTAATTTGACACCCTTACACTACTAAGACATGTTTTCACTAGTTATTTGTTCATCACGAGTTAGCATCTTCTTTCCATGAATCAAACTAAAATAAAAAAAACTTTCATAAAAGAAACACACTGTACCAACACAACAAGGGTTTGTAGAGACTCACCAAAGTGGTGTTGATGGCCAAACATGACATAAATCAACAATGGGGAAACCACCTAGTCAAGGCCCCAAACTAAGCCCTTATCAATTTGGAATGGTGATTCCAATTGGTTCAAATGGGTCCAATTACCCCCTCACTCTCCCTGCTGACTTGTGGTATTCCTAATTACTTATTAACAAGAAGAGAGAACTTAGATTTACCCTCTTGCTTCTAACTTGCAAGAAAGTAATCCGTAAGTTGACATAAGGGATCAACCAAGCAACCAATGAGATTATTCGTACATAAGGAGACTTCTATGAATGAAATTAATTAATCTAACTCTAAATGTAAATGCAAATGTAATCTAATCCATTATCCAAGTAACAAAAGTAAACCGTAAATCTGTCTCGATTAAAAGAAGGGTTAGTCTCCCTATCAATTAAGGGAAATGTATTGAAATTTGGAACTAATTGCGTTTAGAATAAAAAATGAAGCTAACAAGGTAGAAAAATAGTTCTACTAATTCAAACAAATATGCACATTCAACTATCCGATAAATAGTTATCATATCTCTGTTGCACATATATCTAAATTCAAATAAAATGAATTCAAAATAAGTGGTATAATTGCATTAAAGAAATAGTTCTCATGATTAAAACAAATATAAACTTGTCATCAATATACTAAATATTTATGAGTGATAACATGCCTATCTATTCGAATTCATTTCCTAACTTTAATATAAAAAAGATCCATCATGAAAAAATAGATTTTCAATGTTTAAATAAGCATACAATTAACTAAAATTTACAATTGTGCAAAACACAATAATCAAATACTTATCTAGATAAATAACTCAATCAAAATAGAATTAAAATGAAGAGTAGCAATCAACCTTTAACCTTGACATTAGTGTACAAAAGTAGAAAATCTGATCATAGCTTTTTATTACACAATTTATCAAAAAATTTCATGATAGAATGATTTTTTTTGGAGTTGAAATACACTTCTTAAGATCTGGTCCAAAGATAATTAATATTCTACAAAATCCAATCCTCTACAATAGTGAAAAAATCCCTTTTTTGGTATAGAATTAGAACCACTTCTCCTTTTCCTATTTTTTATTTATAATTACAAAAAGAAATGCCCAAAAGGGAGAGATATTGAAATAATGACTGAAATCTATGATATTAGTTGGAAAGAATTTCATTCTTTGCTTTGCTGGTGTAATTAAATTTCTCCAATTATCTTTTGCCTCATCCTCTCCAAAAAGCTATGCCAAAAACCAACAAAAAAAAATTAAAACCAATTAAAATGAAGAAAAACTCATATTTCCAAAATTGTGAAAAATAAATTGACCAATCGAGATCTAATTTAATAAATTAATAAAAATATATCTAAGAATTTTGTTGCTTTCTTGTGAAAATAATATTGGAAAAATTGATCTTCTAAAATGAATTTGCAACAAGAAGTCACTTTGGGCTAACAAAAACTCTCCAAAACAAAACCTTAAATTGATTTTTTGGTTGCATCTTTGTAGTTGTAGCTTCTGCTAATTTTTTGGAGTGGTTAATGAACAAATATGGTCATGAAACCACTTCCAAATCTTTCTCCACAGAATAATCTTTCGAACAAGATTTCATTTTCCCAATTTTGTTGCGTAAATCTCAAGATATGATCATCTAAATTTTGGGTTCCAAAATTAACAAAGTGTTGGAAAATACACGGTCCTAGTCAAATGTTATTAATGTTTTTGTTTTATTAAAGTTTAAAATAATTTCAAGTAAGTAATACAAAATAAATTTAAACTAAACAAAATAACATAAAATATAAATATTAAACAATATATATTTATATAATAAAACAACCTTAATTAAAAATAATATATAATTTAAACAATATGAACAAAGGAGAAGAGGAAGACTTTATATTTTGATGGTTATACATGTATGGAAACATAGAGGAGTGAAGGTGAAGCCGTGAAAGGGGGCCCACGTGGATGGGAGTGGGAACTATGAAATTTTTTTAATTTACTAAACATAAATCGTACAACAGTATTCTGATTTACTTCTCCTACTTGTTTTATTAACTTAACAAGATATTTTTTCTAAATAGTACAAGAAAAACATCAAAGTAAATACACTGCTAACTACAGAGCTATACAGATCAAGTACTGAAGAAATAAGCACATTCGACAAAAGACACACAGAATTTTTCGGACAAATGTACCCATAAAAACTCAATGCGGGAAAATCGGTGCAACAACTCTTAAGGATTTTATTATTAAGTAGATTTCTGAATACAAACTAGGGTACTAGTAGTGGTTTACCCAACAGAGAAAATTCTGGTAGAAGTACCTCTATCTCTAGAGACAGATATTATGGATGATTCAACTCAGAATGTAGAACCACACAAATGCCTACATGGTCCCCAGCAAGATTTGCGCTGAGACTACGTCACCCTTCAATGTGGCTACATCACCCTTTCTGATATGCTGAATACGAGCTCGATATGGCCCACTAAAACCCCAACACTACCCCTTCTAGCTCTGTGTCAGCTCCTCTAGGCATGTGTCACCCATCTGGGCCTGCATGAGCCTCTATGCTTGCTCTACATGAGCTTGGATGGGCCCGCGTCACCCCTACTAGGCCTGCACTGCTCCTCTGGTGCTGGTCTGCCTCTCTGTTATTGTATTATTGGTCTTGGATTAGAAATCCCACTACTGAACTACCCCTCACTACAATGCAAGCTCACTCAAAAATTCTCAGCAAACCGTGTCCCAGAATTTCGACTTAGCTCAAGTGCTGCCACTCTTTTTGTGTTCTCCAACTGACCTCAATTTTCCCGTTGAACATTCAATGGTCATGATCTAATCTTTAATCGACGACTAATATTATAAAAGACTTGATCCTCTTCACTTAGAACATTCTCACCCACATGTTTAAATTAATTCACTTTAATTATTTAATTTCCCTAAGTTAGACTTAGGGAATCCATTAAAATAAGTAATTATTTGAATAACTTAAGCTCCAGGTAGAATTTCTCTAAACGATTTCTGGGTATTGGAGATATCATGTGTTTTAGCCCCTCCACAAAGTTTTGGATCAAGATCACATCCGATGCTACCAGAAAATCAACATTCCCTCTTAGTGAGAAATGTGCTCTAGCAACACTTCAACCTAAAGCATCATCCTGATCCACGACATCGGTCTCTTGCGCTGCTGATTCTTAGCCTGCAACCGCTCATCCTCTGCGTTGCTGCCTTATGTACTACTACCCATGACTCTACCACAATCACTGCCTCATCTGTATTGCATCTCCCTCTCAAATGCTGCATCATGCTGCCCATATCATTGCCACTACTAACTGTTGCACTGCAACTTATTTGTTGAGAGTTATGAAATTGAAGGACATCACCCAAAATCTTGATAGATAAGTCAGTCTGGTTGTAGCTTGATATTGAAACACCCTTTGCTGCTAATCTGCACTAAACCTCTGGTGCCTTATGCTGCTGCTGCTCTACACTGTGTGAGAACTGCCTCTATGCTACTGAAATCCCATCAGCCTCTGCGATGCTGCTTATATGCTATTACTGCCTCTGATTTATGCTGCTCCAGTATTCAACATCCTAGCACTGCTAATGTGTCTCCATATTCCTTTGCACCAACTGACTCTAGTCATCATGCTACTATCATTAAGGGCTCTTGTAGCTCATATGTGATCCAAGAGTTTGGGCACCTCAAGGATCCTACCCTCCACCACCATTTGTAGTTCAATATACAGATCTATTTTTCCCCACCTCTTCCCTTGAGGCACATGAGCACTCATACCCACATCTTCATCACTGCCATCATCACCCTTAGCTGATGCAACCTTTGAATCAAAATATTCCTTGCCCTTCTTCTTCTAAGGACAAGTTGTGGCGAAATGTCGTAATTCACCACATTTGAAGCACCAGACCTTTGAAAGATCTTTCTTCTTCTTCCCTCGTTTCCCCCGTTGTCCCTTAGATGTGAGAGCCATATCTTCCTCCTCCTCCTTGATCTTGATTCTGTCGCTGGTGCTGCCCGCCTTGGTTATCCTCCTAATATCTTCTTGTTGAAGAGTTTCCCACATGTTTTCCCAATTTGGAAGTGTTTCTCTACCCAAAATTCCTTGGACAAAGGTCTCCCATTCTTTAGACACTGCATACAAGGTAGTCTTGACCAATAGACCCTCATCAGGAGTGCCCCCCCATAATGGCCATATGATCACAAATCACCTTCAATCTAATGAGGAAGGGGTTGAAAAAATTACACTTCTAGCCATGACATCTAGAAGGATGAAGACCCGAACCTTCTGTGATGGTTCTGCATCACCTCTGCGTTACTTCCTCTCAGACTACGTCACCCTTCAAGGTCTGTGTGAGCCTCTACGTCATCTCTATGTGAGCTAGATTAGCTCTACGTCACCCTTCATGACCGTGCGTTGTCCCTCTACACTGCCTCTTTCTGGATCTACGTTGTCACTCAGGACAATCGCCTTCCTGCAGAAAAACTTTGTCTCTTCGTTGATGGCTTCAGCTCTCCCTAATCTGCAATAGCTCTAATACCATGTGAAAATTTCTAAATTTACTAAATAGAAATCCTACAACAGTAATCTATTTTACTTCTTCTACTTGTTTTAATAACTTAACAAGTTATTTTTTCTGAATAATACAGGAAAATCATCGAATTAAATACATTGCTGACTACAAAAATATAAAAATCAAGTACTGATGAAATAAGCACATTCGACAAAGGACATATTATCACCCTAGTAATTTCTAAAGATTGCGGGCCTTTGGATTTTTTCAGTTTTAAGAAAACTAGGGGTAACCACAAACCTACTTTGGAAATTTAGGATCTAGCCTTCCTAAATTTCAGAGAGGGCTCTCTCTTTATGATTTAACTTTGTTTTTGTTTAATGTTTTAGGCTAGTTATGATAGAAAATTGATTTTGGTTTTGAAATGTTTGGTGGAAAATAATATTACTTGAAGACAAATTAAGGAGGGATCTACTAGTCCATTGGGCTATGGAGTCAAAATTTAGCAAGCAGAACTAGAAGGCAAGGCCAAAAGGATGCTAATGTACTCAGGGCAAGGTAGATAACCCTCAGAGATTTGGATAGATTGTTTTGATGAGATGGCTTGCTTCGGGATAAAGGGCAATGAAGGATCCTTTGATCTGGAAAAAGAGGAAGGAGGCAGGGGTCAAACGAGACTTGGAGCAATTAAGAATTCCTAAATCCGGAAATCAGCAGAAAACATTTAAATGATTAAGTAGTTAAGACAGGGATTTTTTACACTAATCCTGAAGTAATACTCCTAATTAATCATTAAGATTGAACAACATATATGAAATTGTATGTAACTCAGAATGGAAATAATGACAAGATAGATGCACTCTACTCTTCAAATTATCGCATGAATCCTAAATTATGAAGTCCAATTGGCTATTTTCCAGACTGTTGCTTTAAAATAAACACATGTGAGCCTCCAACGTACCAACAAAATATCTATAATGTTCTTAGCAATTTTATTCCACCCTAAACACTTCATAAACTGAAGTATTTATACAAATGTTTATTACAAATATCCTAGAGAGATCTAGGAATAACTCTAGGAAAATAAAAATATCTTTACACAATAAGAGGGACAACTGCTTAACAACTTTAGCAAGCTATCCTCTTATCTAGAAAATATAGAACTAATCTTATCAAACAAAACTGTTTGTTGAATAGCTGTCTTTGCTTGCTGGCATATTGCAAAATATATTTTTTGGAAGATATCTTCACTGATACTCTTTCCACTTATATTCTTTGACCATTGTACTTTATCTCTGATACTCTTTCACACTATTTATTAATCATTTCACTGATGTAAAAAGGGAAATTACTGGAGTCAAATCAGCTGACTGTTTTTTCTCTCTGATACACTTTGACTCTGGACTTTCACACTGATACTCTTTAACCAGATATTTTGACTTCTAACTATTGTTAAAAGATACTTTTCAAAAGTAAAAAATCAAAATTAAATACTGTTTTGTTTCCTTTTCAAACTGACTGCTTCATCTGCACTCTTTTCATTGTTTGATTCTTTGATGCTATAATAAATCTGTGAAAGTCTACCATTGTTCAACATCTAGTATCTTTACACTTTTGAGTTTTCTGTAGTTCTCATATGCTTCAGTGTACTTAGAAAAATTTGGCTTAATTACAAACAAATGTTTGATTTCATTCTGAAGGAAGAATAAATCTTCAATGTATTGGAGAACAAATTTCCCTGTTGGAGATCCTTGTGGCAGTTGCTTATTCACCTGTTCTTTGGCATGGTCCCTTATCTTTTTATCATATCCTTTTTGGTCCATCAATTTGTCATTGAATACATGGATGTCTGGAATGCCTGCTTGTCTTAGCATAATATACTTTGCTAAAAACTTGGTAATGGAAAAATTCATAGCATCACATTTTTCTTTCAATTTATTCATCAAAGTTTTCTTTGTCAATACCTTTTTGATTTGCAGTATAGTCTCTTTCCTGTCTTGTATCTTCAATTCTTCTAGCTCAGTCCTGTTCTTACTGTTTAAGAAGGTAATTAGCCTTTGTGCCTGTTCTGGTTTATCTGCTAATTCTTCTGTTGTCCTTTGTATTTCACCTTGAGCTGCTAGAAGGAGGTCTCTTTGTTCATATATCATATGTCTTGATGGCCATTGAAGATGTATAACATCAATAATGTTGGTCCATAAGTGATTTCTCATGTAAGAAATCTGTGTAGTGAAGCTCAAATCCTTCTGAAGGCTTTTGACTTGCTCTTCAAGTCTTTTAGCTTTTTGTTCATAATTGTTGGCATTAATCAATGCTGCTTTATTGGATACCTCCATAATTTGAATTTGTTTCTTCAAACTGTTAATTTCATTGGTTTTCAATGTCATTTCTTCCATTGCTTTGACAATTTTCCCTGCATCATTTGTCTGCTGCACCTGTGACGTTGAGGATTCTGTTTGGGAGGTAGTAGCTGATTGTATTGACAATGCAGTTGCCAATGGCTCTTTGGGTGATAGCTTTTCTCCCAATTTAGAAGGAATAGCAGCTGTAATAATGGGTATAACTGTGGAAATGGTAGAAGCATCAGTTTCCTTCACAATTTCTTTTTTTTTCATCAATATATCCAATTGAATTTCCACATCCTTAATTTGGGAAGTAAGTTCTATTATCAATTGCATCATATCTTATTTCTCTTTATGTTCTTGAACTATTTCCTTGCTCTGTGGGTGCTCACTTTGAGGAAGTTTTAATTGTTTCCTCAAAGCATCAATATCATCATTTTTTTGTTTGATTAATACTTCAACAGCTTGTATATTTTATTGGTCAACTCCTATTTGTAGGATCAAGTATTCTAAGGCCTTGATCCTTAGATCTTTTGCATATAAGGAGCCTTTATCAAGTTTTATCTGATCTTGGAGGTTGATAGTAGTATTTTGAAAATTGGTTACACTCATGGCCTTTGTCACCACAGTGGAATATAGCATCTCAGAGCTATGTAAGTGAAATTCTATCTGATCCAACTCATGTACCTTTTTAGTATCTACTTTAAATTCCATCTTTTTGTAATTAGTCACTGTTTTAGGGGTTGAAGTAGTAGGTTGTAAATATGACATGATCATTTTATTTGAAGAATAATCAAATGTTGTAAGAAATCTATCCTAATTTTCTGGCTTCTGCTTAAGAAATTGAGAACAAAACTCACTTTTAATCTCCTCATTTCTTTGTTTAATCTTCTTATACCTGTCGTTAATATCCAAATATTTTTCTTCTGCTGTTTGAGAAGAAGAAGTTTCCATGTTCACCTTTTGCTCAATCATTTGGGTCTCCTTTCCTTTAGATGCTGCTTGTTCTCTTTCAATATCTGTCAAAGTCTCCTTGATTGTTGTAGTGGCTTCATGATTATTGACCTCTGGTTCATCTTCAACCTCCATAAGTTTTTCTTTTCCTATGGAACTAAATCTTAGGTTATTTACTATGAATGGACCAATCTGATTTTTTAGTTTAAACTGTGTCTTCTTTTTGGATGCCATGAAATAGATAGCATCAACAGTCAACACCTGTCTCAATTACTCTAGAGCAAAGACTCTGATAGTAAAAAAATTAGGTAACTTATATGGAAGCAAATTGGTTCCAAATATTCTTAATTCAGTTTGCTTCTCATATAAGTACCAATCTCCCATTTTTCATTCTTCTGACAGTTGTAATATTCTTTACATCTCTTCATTTACTCTAGGTTGTTCTGATTTTTGTAACAAACTCATAGCTAGCCTAACAAACAAATCTGTGGAATTTGTATAATTGTATTAATTCCCTTGTTTTCTCAACAATGATGTCCAAAAGACAACTGATAGAGACTGGCCCTCTACATTCATTTTCTGCAATGTTATTGGGAAGTGATATGCTTGTGAGAATAAGAACAGATGAAATAAATAGGAAGAATACCTAAATACCCCTTCAGTGGGTAAATTTGTCAATTGATGGTGGATGGAATTAGCAATAAACCTAGCAAAATCAAAGATCATAGCAGGAGGCTGACCAGGAGACAAGGTAGAAAAAAATCCAAGGATGGACTCATCAGTAAACTCATCAGTGAAGTATCCTAAGATGAAGGATAACATTGAAATAACATGCCTAGAACCCTCTGGAAACTTGGAAGTGGAATAAGGAGGATTCAATTTTGGGATGTCCACATGACTAGGCATGAAGTTCTGAAAAATCATGAATCGTTTAGGAAAATCTAACCCTAAATATAATTGAGTCAATGCTTCAATGGATAATGGGACTTCCCTAGGGTCAAACTATAACTGCAACATTTCATTGATTGACTCTGCAGTGATAGAAAAAAGGATTTCCCTGTCATTATTCACAATTGATCTTTGATTTGGGACATAATACTTCTAGCACAGTCTTATCAAGTGCTCACTAGGATGTGTTACTGGGACTATATATTTAGGTAAGTTTATATCCCAGAGAGGAATTTCTTCTTTGTCTAAAAACTTCTCATAACACCAATTGTGCACTTCTAATAGATTGAATTCTACTAGAGGGTATACAATTTTGTAATCTACATCAACCAAAGGGATAACTTCTTCATTGGACACTGGAGGTTGAAGAGGATTAACAGTCATTGTGGTCTCAGTAGTGATAGCAGGAGTATACTTTGGGGTTTTTAATGCTTCAGACTTGGGAGGTTTGGATCCTCCAGACTTAACAGGCTTGGATCCTCCAGCCTTGGGTGTAATTTTCTTTTTTGTCATTTAAAATTAACTATAACAAGATTATACAGTTTGCTATAGTTGATTTTTCTTCAACAGAGGGTAATTGAGCAACTTTTATGGGTAAGGATGATAGAAATGGACAATTTATTTCTCAATTTAGGGTTTTTAGAACACAAGGAGCGATCTTGAGATAGAAAACACAGGTTTTATGAATGTTTAGGACTATAAAAAGGGGTTTTAAGGTTTTCAGTGGGTTTAAAAACCTTTCTTATTCGTGGAATTTGTTTTCAAACGGTCTGGACTGAGAATTTTAGCTTCAAAATGAGATTTCACGCAACTGAAAATTTCTGGGAAAAAATTGCGAGGGTTTGCCCTCTTTTTCAAAGTTTTTGAACATAACAGATGGGAAATTTTACTTTTTAATTCTTTACTAGTTTGACTGGTGGTTCCAATTGTGAATTTGCAGGTTAAATTTAGGGAAAATACCTGATTTGCAGGTATATTGATGCTGTGAGAAGGGTTTCAAAAACTTTGATGGTTTCTGCAACGCTGGTGCAGAGAAATGGCTTCGAATTGTCTTCAAACAGTAGATAGCGGTTGAAATCAGGTTTAAAATGGGAACTTAGGGCTTCAAAATGTAATGGGAGCTTCTGATAACAGCAGGAATGTGTGGAACAGTTGGGCGCAATAGAATATACATATAACATAAATAAAACATATAACAAAGGTTTTATCATTTGTTATAAATCTTTAAAAATGTCATAAATGCGAGTCAAATCACGAGCAGGAATGGTTTTTCTTTTATGAATGCATAGAACCATCGATGGTTTTCGCACTGGGTTGGAGTGGTAAATGGTATTGTCTAAAATGAATGTGAATGTATCAAAATACTACACGTCATGGGAGGTGGTAAACGAAAAACCACCCATTTCATGCTCATTTGGGCATTATGAAGTTGATTGGTTTGTGGACACGAAAATGAGCGTCCACTGTCGGATCTGAAAAGTGGAAGCGAACGGTTGAGATGAAATGGGAGGCTGTGGTCAAAAGGATGTGGGGCCAGGCGGATTTATATGCACAGAAATGAAAATCAAACCTTTGTAACATATGCATTTATATTTAAAGTTTTGTATGCGAGGTATATGGTTTACAAAGGGTTTTAAAAACAAGCGGTGATATACATATATCGAAAGTTTATATATAGGGTAAAAATGCGCATGAGATGGGATCTGCTTTAACCAAGGGTTTAAACTATATATAAAATGTGAGGTTTCATACATCAGGGAAATATTTTTCACTTAGACATATATAACCATGCCTAGAGTCTTTTTGTGTTTATTTATTTATTTTTATTATATAGTTATAGACTATGGAAATGTCTATTACTATAGAGGGCGGGATATTTACATATGGTTAGTTTTATGCCAAAGGGGGTGTAATTGGGGTTTTTATTTAAAACATGTGGGTAATTAACTTTGGCAAAAAAACTTATATTAGTGGGTTTTTGAGAATATTTTAAATAAAAGGAGCTATATTAATAGGATAAGGTATTTTATAAGGGATTAATAAATAAGTTAGAAGTTAATATGGAATAGGACAATGAAAAACACCAAAATATATTCATATGAATAAGTAAAGTGATAATTTAAAAAGAAAAGCTTTATCATTTGTAATTTGACCATTTTGACCTAGAATATAGTATTTTTGGAGGGTTTTTATGTTTTTATGAATGATGGAAATTAATCAAAGGGGATTTTCTTTTTCATTAAGTAAAAAGGTCTTTACTTATGAACTTGAAGAGCAAATGGATGAATGTAGGGTAAATGATGATAATTAGGGATTAACAATAGGATTTCAACACTTTTAACTTAACAGTGATTGAGTTGTGGTTGGTCCCAACAGAAGTAAGAGAAATGCTATGGGCCTCTTTGACTGAAAGTATAGAATGCAGAATAACTATGTGGGGGGGGGGGCGATATTAGTGATTTTTTCCATGGTGAAAATTATTTACATGATTCTCCGAATTCTTTCTACCTACCCAACTTTTAATCTAACCTTTTTTTCTTCCATTTGAAGGTGCATTTGAGCTAGCAACCTTGGACATTTTATTCTTTTGAAAGCAAATAAAAACTATCTAACTCTACCTTATTTCATCCGAGGGCTCAAATTAAACTGATGAACTCCTCTTTATTCTCTACCTATCTAGTAATTAGTCAGGATTAAACTGTGTGACTAATCTTTATTCACGATTCTACAGTAATAAAATTGAAACATGACAAGTCAAGATTAAGCAGTTCAACTCATCATGGATTATGGCATTTATTGACACTCTTCCATAATGATCAGTAACAAAGTAAAAAGTAGCGGCATTTGGACTTGCACACTTTAATGTTTTATTGCTTTTTTCTTTGGGGTATATTATTTTTTCTAAGTCCTTTGATTTTTCTTTTAGGACTTTACCCTCTTTTTTCTTTTCTATTTTTTTATTTTTTACAAAATATGGGAAAACAACTTGCAGAAATCAAAGTATGTACATATTTTTACATGACTATCATAAGTCAATTCCAAATTATGAATCCTATACTTATAGGACCCTAACAGTGACTTCACATGGGGATGGAATTTCCTGGTGAAATGTCAAGAACTCTAAGATCAGTAGCCTTCCATTTTGACCATGATGATCCTGTAACTGTTTTTTGTTTTCTTCAACAACTCATACTTATGATATTTTACTCTTCAAAGCTTAGGGCCTTCACTCCGGGCTTCAACTTTGGAAAGAAAACATCCAATCCAATCTACGAACTACAATGGATATTTACAATGATGTAAAAGGAAATTAGGACTAACTGTTAGTTAGCTCAGAATAATAGCAATTTTTGAGCATTCTACCATTGATTGGTCCTTCTGGAATGTTTGTTCCATCCAAATTTCTGATAAAAAATGCATTGTTACTTCTATACCCATAAATGACATAAGGACCTTTCCATAGAAAGTCAAACTTTCTATGTTTTCCTTTTTCTTCTCTCCTGGAATCCCATTTTAACACTTTATCTCCTATGGCAAAATCATCTTCTTTAGTTCTTTTATTAAATATTGTCTTGATTTTCTCTTGAATGACTTGAGATTTTTCATATACTTCTTCCCTTGTCTGCTGAAGATGAATAATTTGATTTATCCTTCTCTGTATATCATTAAGTTCTACCTGTGATTCTTGGATATTTTTCATAATTGGGACACCTAAAGATGATGGGAAAATTGCATCCATCCCATATACAATTTGGTATGGAGATGTTCCAATTGACTTCTTGGTAGAAAGTCTATCTGCCCATAAGGCATAGACTAACTTCTTATTCCAAGTTTTCTTATTTTCTTCAAGTAGTTTTTTGATGATACTCACAAGGATTTTATTTGAAGATTCAGCTAGGCCATTACCCTGAGGGTAATAAGCAGTAGAGTGGCCTAGGGTAATATGATACTTGTGGCAAAAGGAAATCATTTTCTTAGATTTAAACGCATTTGCATTATCCGTGATAATTTTTTGTGGGCATCCAAATCTAGATAAAATGTTGTTTTCTATGAAAGAAATAATGATTGAATTAGTGGATTGTTTGGTAGGAATTGCTTCAATCCACTTGGTGAAATAATCTGTGGCAGTCAATATCCATTTGTGTTGGCCAGAGGATGGAGGGTGAATTTCTCCAATGAAGTCTAAATCTCATTGTTGAAAAGGCATCTTAGTAGAAATAGGTTTCAGGGGTAAAGGTAACAACTTCCTTTTTCCTTCAAAAATCTGACATTTGTGATATGAAGTAACAAATTTTTTCACATCAGAAAATAAAGATTGCTAGTAGAAACCAGCCCTAAGAATCTTATCTGCTGTACTTTTCCAGTATAAGTGTCCTCCACAATCACCTGCATGAAACTCTCCAAGAATTTTGTTAGCTTCTGATTTTAGTAAACAATTCAGTAAAATCCCACTTTGTTCTTTCCAATAAAGCATTTTATCTAGAATACAATATCTCATTGCTTTAAGTTTGATGAATCTAGCTTTTGTTCTAGTTAATCCAGGAGGAGCTTGTAAATTTGTAAGTACAAAGATAATATCTGAGTACCATGGTCAGTCTAGATAGGTTTCACTGATCAACGGAGTCGCCATCTCTTCCTGATCATCAATCTGGGCAATAAAATTTATATCCAAAGCATTTAAATTGGATTCAACCATCAGTCTGGCTAAACCTTGTCCTTTTATGAGCTTAGTTGGTTTAATCTCTATGTCATATTAAAGGATAGTGGAAATCCAATTTCCTCTTCTTTCATCTGGCCCATCATGTGTTAAAATATCCTTGACTACAGAATTAGGGACATAGGCAATAATGTGGGAGTAAAGAATGTACACCCTGAAATATTTTACGGATTTAACCAAAGCTAAAGCTTGTTTTTCCATTATGTTATATCTCAAAGGTGCATCTCTAAGGGTTTTACTAAAAAATGCTATAGGCTGTTCAAAACCTTGGTCATTTTTTTGCAGTAGAACTGCAGCTATGGTATGTTCTGAGGCAAATGAAAAGATTATAAAATATTTCTTGATGTTTGCACTGATTATGACTGAAGTTTTTGTTAAAGCATGTTTAATAGATTCGAATGACTATTTTGCTTCAACTGTCCATTTTAAAACAGAGTCCCTTTTTAACATGTTATTCAGTTCTTTGATGATTTCTAGTAGATTAGAAATAAATCTTTTCAAAAAGTTAATTTTACCTAAAATTGCTTGTAACTCTTTGATGTTCCTAGGTGGGTGAATTTGCAGTTTAGCTTCTATTCTTACTGGATCTATCCTAATACCTTCCTTTGAAATTATGTGTCCCAGTAATTTTTCTTCTTCTAATCCAAAAAGGGTTTTCTTAGGATTTAATGATATACCAAATTTTCTACACTTAATGAAAACTTGTCTCAGATGATCCAAATGTTCATTATTTGTCTTAGAAAAAACGGTAACACCATCTAAATAAATAACCAAAAATTCATGTATTTCCTTAGCAAAGGCTATATCCATATCCCTCTGAAAGGTAGCTCCAGCATTCATCAATCCAAAAGGCATTTTCACATACATGAAAGTGCCCCATGGAGTGGTAAAAGCTGTTTTAGGTTGATCTTCTTTTTGAACAAGTATCTGGCTATTACCTGAAAAACCATCTAATAAAGATATTCTAGAAGAACCAACTACCCTTTGTCAAATATGGTCCATTTTGGGTAAAGGGTAATTGTCTTTTAAAGACACTTTATTAAGATTCCTGAAATCTCACATAATATGATTTCACTAGTTTTCTTTCTTGTAGGTACTAAGTTATAAACCCAATCAAAATATTTGATTGGTGCAATGATTTGGGCATCATAAATGCGCTTAACTTTTTTTTCAATTAAAGGTAATAGGACAGGATTGATCCTCCTCAATTTTTGTCTAAATGGTTTTTGATTATATTTTATAGGAATCTTGTGTTGAATTATGTTTGTGTTATATGATTTTAAATCTTCATAACTCCATGCAAACACATCTTGATATTCCTTTAAAAGTTCCATGTATTTTTCTTTTTCTTGAGGGGGTAAAGATTTTGAAAATTTGATCATTTTTGGTTTTGTTTCTGTCCCAATGTTACATTCTTCAATGTCAGACTTGAATGGTTCCATTTTAGGTTTTTTGGGCACATCATTAGAATCAAACAAGTCCTCCAAGGAGTTAAACCCTTAAGTAAGAAATTATCTTTTAAATCTAACATCTCAATTTCATCTTCAACTATTTCCTCTATATCTACCTTCTCCAAATTATCTATGTCAGATTGAGTAAATACAGTGGGTTTGGTAAGTTTACGCGTATCTATGTTATTTATTTTACAATTAACATCTATGTTATATTCTAAATCTAAATTACCATCTGTGTCTATCTTACAATTTTGAAATTCATCCTCATTATTCAAAAAATGATAAATCTGTTCATCTTCAGAGAAAATATGCCAGTATTTGACATTGTCTGGGACAATGGGTCTATATTTAACTTCAGCAGTATATCTATATGCTGGTTGAAAAGGCAAGTTACATGTGCTAGAAAAAGTTTCTATGCAATGTGCTTGCAAATTTTGATTTCTAGGAATAGTAGAAAACTTACATTCTAGTAAATCATCACATAAATCAATTGCTGCATCTCTATATCTGGCTAATCTAGGATTATGAACATAATAATCTCCATTTACTTGTTTAATGACTAATTTCGAATCTCCCATAATTAAAATCCTCTTACCTCCCAAATTTCTGATGATTTGGAGGCCTAAAATAAGTGCCTCATACTCTGCCATGTTGTTGGCACATTTGAAGTTGAGTCTAAATGCATGTCCTTCCGAATGACTGGTCTCAATGTTTGTGATCCGCACTCCAGCTCCTACTCCTAACTTGTTCATTGAACCATCAAAGTCCAAGTGCCAAAGGGCTTCATGAAAAATATTATCATTTTTTGGTTTAGGCTTTATGTCAATTAATTCAGTTTGGATTTCATTATTATTAGAGTTACATAAAATGAAAGAATCAAGATTTGTTGGTGTTGAGTAAATTGGGTAATTTATTGATCTCTCAACATTACTGACCATGTATTTCATTAAAGTTTCTCTATAAAGTTTCTTAGGTTGTCCAAACACTGTTATGGTGGCATAACTCATGTCTAATTATAGAGATCCCTGCAACTTAGCTCCCCATGAGTGAGAAAGAAGCATACCATATTTTGGTGGGATATCAGCTACTACAATATCCATAACCATGCTTTTACCAGGATATTGAACTAGATTAACACATAAGTCTTTTATCAATCCAATGCACTTAACCTTGCTTGAATCAAAAGAAAACAAATCTTTATATGGCCTTGTTATTTCTAAATTCAGAGTTTCCATAATAGATTTTGACATTAAATTGTGGGAAGCTCCTGAATCTAACATTGCATTATGTAAAATCTGATCGTGAATAGTAAGACTAATATAGAAAGGAGGAACTGCTCCATCTGAATGCTTACCATTTACATTAGGGCCAAAAATTAATTCAGGCTGATCATCATTTAAATTAATAGAATCTTCACCATCATTCAAATTCAAAGTTTTAATAATTGTTGATTTATATAAGTCATTTTTTACCAATTCTGTTAAAGGAATTGGTATTTTTAGCTTAGCTATTTTAGATTGAATATTAAATGATGATTGAGACTTACTAATCTGAATTAGTTCATCTTTAGTAACAGTTATCTGAGTGGGTTTTTCAAGCATTTCAGTAGTTGTACTTTTATCTTGAGTTGTTCTTTTATTTTCAGTCTGAGTTTCTTGATTTTTGCTGTCTTTAGTTTTCTTTTCAGGGACAGATTTAGTGGCAGCAGAAGCTTTTTCAGGTTTTGAATTTTCAGCAGAAGCTTTAGTGTTGACAGTTTTGGGATTTTCTGATTTAGAAGCAGCAGATTCGTCTTTGGATCAGAAATTGTTGATTTTGCTGAATTAGGGGCTTTGGTAGTGTTGGCCTTTTGGGCATTGTTGGAGGATTGGGCCACTTCTTCAGTGATGTCAACAATTTTTGGACTTGGTGATTTTTTAGGACTGGGAGGATTGGAATTTTGCTTGTTTTCCCTAGGGAGAATTTGTAAAATCTTTGTTTTTGGTGCTTCTACATTCTTTTTAGTTTGATTTTGAGAAGCGTTTTTAGTAGAAGTTTCATTGTTTTTTCTATTTCTAAGGTTATACCGACTGTGAATTTCGTTAATAGTGAATTCATAACCTTGTTTTAAATCAAAGAATTCACTAGATTCTACTTTGAGTTATTGAAGCTCAAAAATTTCTTGATCCTCCTGAGTGAGGAAAATAGTGTTTTCTTCATCTATCCCCATTACTATATTGATGTCATCCACATCTTCATCATTTTTTTGAGAACTTTCAGCATAGTTATCTTGGAATGGAGACCTAATGTTTTGATCTGGAGAGGCTTCTTTACCTTTTCCAGGATTATTATTTTTTCTAAAGTTGGGATTTTTGATTTGAGGTAGGTTATCCCATTGTAGTTTTCTCTCAATATTGTCTAATATTTCAACCACCCTTTCTAAAGTTTTAGAAAAAAGGTCAAATTTACCATCCAAGTTTGACATTTCTTCTTTGATTGTGACTCTCCTTTCATTCCTAAGTCTGGCCTTTTTAGCTAGAATATTTATTTCTACACCAACAACATCTAATTGCATCTGTTCTAATGTTTCAACATTCCTTTCTCTTAGCGGGTAAGCCATATCTGGATAAAATCCATCAGGAAATTTAAGAAGTACCGAATAGGGTGTACGTTTAAGATCAATAGGAATGGCATTATAAACACTGTTATATCTGGTACAATAATCCTAAATAGACTCATTAGAAGATCTTTTTAAAGCATCAAATTCAGATAAGATTTGCAGGGGGTTCTTTTTCTTTTCCCATTTATTTAGGAAAGCTCTATGGAATGTAGCTAAATTGGCTATACTACTAGCAGCTAAATTTTTAAATCATTTCTTAACCTTTCCTGTTAGACTTTGAGCAAATAACCTCATTTGAACTCTGATTCATCTATTTCATATATTTCACAATAATCTGTTTTTCTTATGACATGTTATTGAGCAATATATTGTGATTGGCCATCAAATAGTGGTATATTTTTCTGATAATCTTGGGGCATATCATGGAGGTTTTGGGGTAAGACAAGAGGAGCATACCTAGCAACCATGGCTTGAAGTTTTGTTGAACTAGGAGGTATAATAGTAATGATAGGAGCAGTGATGGATATGGTAGATGATGAGCTGAAAGTTGTGCTTGATGAGCTTGGAAAAGAGGTTGGTATATATATGAAATTACTTGGAAATAAAGATGTTGTGCTTATAAAACTAGTGGATGTAGTGGATTGAGTGAATGAGGGGAATAATATCCTAGGCTGCAAAGGCAACTTAGGACTAAATTTTTTGGTGGATGAACTTGTAGTGGAATCTAAAAATGAAGTGACAGCATACAGAGTTGAATCTGCTACTGGAATTATTGTTGTGTGCAATTGAGAAACTGGAGGCTTAATGTTAGATATTAAATGTGCTAATTTAATAGCTTCATCAATGTCTTTAATCTGTGTAAAATTAATCTTTTTTACTTGAATTTGATTTTCAGATTCATCTAATTTTATTTTTGCTGAAATAATATTATGTTTTTCTTTCAATAAAGAAGTAAAAACATGATCTATTATAGTATCTTTTAAATCAGTTTCAGATTTAATTTTAAACAATGATTGTTCAAACTTGAAATCAAAATCTATATTAGTCAAGCTTACTAACTCTTCAGGTAAAGAATTAGTTCTCCTCAATGGTACTTCAGTTTCTAAATTGATAATTTGTTTTTTATTTTTATTTTTTCCAATCTGTTCTCGGTTATCTACTATAACTGCAGGCTTAGGATCTGGGTTAGACCTAGTATAGCAGGTTTTCCTAGAAGCCAGAATGACTGTTTATGAATACCCACAACCCTTTAAAAATAATCTTAAAGTAAAAAAAAAAAGATTAAAAATCTTCCTTTAAGACTAATTTTAAAAAACTGGAGATTGGTTAGATTCCCCAGTATGGTCGCCAGTATGTTATCACCCTAGTAATTTCTAAAGATTGCGGGCCTTTGGATTTTTTTAGTTTTAAGAAAACTAGGGGTAACCACAAACGTACTTTGGAAATTTAGGATCTAGCCTTCCTAAATTTCAGAGAGGGATCCCTCTTTATGATTTAACTTTGTTTTTTTTTAATGTTTTAGGCTAGTTATGATAGAACAATTGATTTTGGTTTTGAAATGTTTGGTGGAAAATAAGATTACTTGAAGACAAATTAAAGAGGGATCTACTAGTCCATTGGGCTATGGAGTCAAAATCTAGCAAGCAGAACTAGAAGGCAAGGCCAAAATGATGCTAATGTATTCAGGGCAAGGTAGATAACCCTTAGAGATTTGGATAGATTGTTTTGATGAGATGGCTTACTTCGGGATAAAGGGCAATGAATGATCCTTTGATCCGGAAAAAGAGGAAGGAGACAGGGGTCAAACGGGACTAGGAGCAATAAAGAATTCCTAAATCCAGAAATCAATAGAAAACATTTAAATGATTAAGTAGTTAAGACAGGGAGCTTTTACACTAATCCTGAAGTAATACTCCTAATTAATCATTAAGATTGAACAACATATATGAAATTGTATGTAACTTAGAATGGAAATAATGACAAGTTAGATGCACTTACTCTTCAAATTATCGCATGAATCCTGAATTATGAAGTCCAATTGGCTATTTTCCAGACTGCTGCTTTAAAATAAACACATGTGAGCCTCCAACATACCAGCAAAATGTCTATAATGTTCTTAGCAATTTTATTCCACCCTAAACACTTCATAAACTGAAGTATTCATAAAGATGTTTATTACAAATATCCTAGAGAGATCTAGGAATAACTCTAGGAAAATAAAAATATATTTACACATTAAGAGGGACAACTGCTTAACAAGCAAGCTATCCTCTTATCTAGAAAATATAGAACTAATATTATCAAACAAAACTATTTGTTGAATAACTGTCCTTTCTTGCTGGCATATTGCAAAATATATTTTTTGAAAGATGTCCTCACTGATACTCTTTCCACTTATACTCTTTGACCATTGTACTTTATCTCTGATACTCTTTCACGTTGTTTATTAATCATTTCACTACTGTAAAAAGGGAAATTACTGCAGTCAAATCAACTGATTGTTTTTTTCTCTCTGATACACTTTGAATTTGGCCTTTCACACTGATACTCTTTAACCGGATATTTGACTTCTAAATTCTTTAAAAATAAACTTTTCAAAAGTAAAAAATCAAAATTAAATATTGTTTTGTTTCCTTTTCAAACTGACTGCTTCATCTGCACTCTTTTCACCGTTTGCTTCTTTGATGCTATCATAAATCTGTGAAATTCTTAACAAAATCTGCTTCAGTGTACTTAGCAAAATTTTGCTTAATTACAAACAAATGTTTGATTTCATTCTGAAGGAAGAATAAATCTTCAATGTATTGGAGAATAAATTTCCCTGTTGGAGATCCCTGTGGCAGTTGCTTATTCACCTGTTCTTTGGCATGGTCCCTTATCTTTTTATCATATTCTTTTTGGTCCATCAATTTGTCATTCAATACATGGATGTCTGGAATGCCTGCTTGTCTTAGGATAGTATACTTTGCTAAAAACTTGGTAATGGAAAAATTCATAGCATCACATTTTTATTTCAAGTTATTCATCAAAGTTTTCTTTGTCAATACCTTTTTGATTTGCAGTATAGTCTCTGTCCTGTCTTGTATCTTCAATTCTTCTAGCTCAGTCATGTTCTTACTGTTTAAGAAGGTAATTATACTTTGTGCTTGTGCTGGTTTATCTGCTAATTCTTCTGTTGTCCTTTGTATTTCACCTTGAGCTGCTAGAAGGAGGTCTCTTTGTTCATATATTATCTATATTGATGGCCATTGAAGATGTATAGCCTCAATAATGTTGGTCCATAAGTGATTTCTCATGTAAGAAATCTGTGTAGTGAAGCTCAAATCCTTCTGAAGGATTTTGACTTGATCTTCAAATATTTTAGCTTTTTGTTCATAATTGTTGGCATTAATCAATGCTGCTTTATTGGATACCTCCATAATCTGAATCTGTTTCTTCAAACTTTTAATTTCATTGGTTTTCAATGTCATTTTTTCCATTGCTTTGACAATTTTCCCTGCATCATTTTTCTGCTGCACCTGTGATGTTGAGGATTCTGCTTTGGAGGTAGTAGCTGATTGTACTGACACTGCAGTTGCCACTGGATCTTTGGGTGCTAGCTTTTATCCCAATGTAGAAGGAATAACAGCTGTAATAATAGGTATAATTGTGGGAGTGGTAGAAGCATCAGGTTCCTTCACAGTTTCTTTTTCTTTCATCAATATATCCAATTGACTTTCCATATCCTTAATTTGGGCAGTAAGTTTTATTATCAATTGCATCATATCTTCTTTCTCTTTATGTTCTTGAAGTATTTCCTTGCTCTGTGGGTGCTCACTTTGAGGAAGTTTTAATTGTTTCCTCAAAGTAGCAATATCATCATTTTTCTATTTGATTAATACTTCAGCAGCTTGTATATTTGATGGGTCAACTCCTATTTGTAGAATCAAGTCTTCTAAGGCCTTGATCCTTAGATATTTTGCATATAAGGAGCCTTTATCAAGTTTCATCTGATCTTGTAGGTTGATAATAGTATTTTGCAAATTGGTTACGCTCATGGCCTTTGTCACCACAGTGGAATATAGCATCTTAGAGCTATGTTTGTGAAATTCTATCTGATCCAACTCATGTATCTTTTTAGTATCTACTTCAAATTCCATCATTTTGTAATCAGTCACTGTTTTAGGGGTTGAAGAAGTAGGTTGTAAATAGGGCATGATAATTTTATTTGAATAATAATCAAATGTTGTAAGCTATCTATCCTAATTTCCTGGCTTCTGCTTAAGAAGTTGAGAATAAATCTCACTTTTAATCTCCTCATTTCTTTGTTTAGTCTTCTTATACCTGTCCTTAATATCCAAATATTTTTCTTCTGTTGTTTGAGAAGAAGAAGTTTCCATGTTCACCTGTTGCTCAATCATTTGGGTCTCCTTTCCTTTAGATGCTTCTTTTTCTCTTTCAATATCTGTCAAAGTCTTCTTGATCATTGTAGTGGCTTCATCATTACTGACCTCTGGTTCATCTTCAACCTCCATAATTTTTTCTTTTCCTATGGAACCAAATCTTAGGTTATTTACTATGAATGACCCAATCTGATTTTTCAGTTTAAACTGTGTCTTCTTTTTGGATGCCATGAAATGGATAGCATCAACATTAAACACTTGTCTCAAGTACTCTAGAGCAAAGACTCTGATAGTAAAAAATTTAGGTAAATTATATGGAAGCATATTGGTTCCAAAGATTCTTAATTCAGTGTGCTTCTGATATAAGTACCAATCTCCCATTTTGCATTCTTCTGACAGTTGTAATATTCTTTTCATCTCTTCATTTACTCTAGGTTGATCTGATTTTTGTAACAAACTCATAGCTGCCCTGGAAAACAAATATGTGAAATTTTTATAACTATATTCATTCCCTTCTTTTCTCGAACATGATGTCCAAAAGACAACTGATAGAGGCTGGCCCTCTACATTCATTTTCTGCAATGTTATTGGGAAGTGATTTTCTTGTGAGAATAAGAAAAGATGAAATAAATAGGAAGAATACCTAAATACCCCTTCTGTGGGTAACTTTGTCAATTGATGGTGGATGGAATCAGCAATAAACATGGAAAAATCAAAGATCACAACAAGAGGCTGACCAGGAGAAAAGGTAGACAAAAATCCAAGGATGGAATCATCAGTAAACTCATCAGTGAAGTATCCTAATATGAAGGATAACATTGAAATAACACGCCTAGAACCCTCTGAAAACTTGGAAGTGGAATAATGAGGATTCAATTTTGGGATGTCCGCATGACTAGGCATGAAGTTTTGAAAAATCATGAATATTTTAGGGAAATCTAACCCTAAATATAATTGAGTCAATGCTTCAATGGATAATGGGACTGCCTTAGGGTCAAACTGTAACTACAACATTTAATTTATTGAATCTGCAGTGATAGAAAAAAGGATTTCCCTGTCATTATTCACAATTGATCTTTGATCTGGGACATAATACTTCTGGCACAGTCTTATCAAGTGCTGACTAGGATGTGTTACTGGGACTATATATTTAGGTAAGTTTGTATCCCAGAGAGGCATTTCTTCTTTGTCTAAAAACTTCTCATAACACCAATTGTGCACTTCTAATAAATTGAATTCTACTAGAGGGTCTACAATTTTGTAATCTACATCAACCAAAGGGATAACTTCTTCATTGGACACTGGAGGTTGAAGAGGATTAATAGTCACAGTGGTCTCAGTAGTGATAGCAGGAGTATACTTTAGAGTTTTTAGTGCTTCAGACTTGGGAGGTTTGGATCCTCCAGACTTAATAGGCTTGGATCCTCCAGCCTTGGGTGTAATTTTCTTTTTTGTCATTTAAAATTAACTATAGCAAGATTATACAGTTTTCTATAGCTGATTTTTCTTCAACAGAGGGTAATTGAGCAACTTTTATGGGCAAGGATGATAGAAATGGACAATCTATTGCTCAATTTAGGATTTTTAGAACACAAGGAACGATCTTGAGACAAAAAATGCAGGTTTTCTGAATGTTTAGGACTGTAAAAAGGGGTTTTAAGGTTATCAGTGGGTTTAAAAACCTTTCTTATTCATGGAATTTGTTTTCAAAGGGTCTAGACTAAGAATTTTAGCTTCAAAATGAGATTTCATGCAATTGGAAATTTCTGGGAAAAAATTGCGAGGGTTTGCCCTCTTTTTCCAAGGTTCTAGACATAACGGATGGGCAATTTTACTTTTTAAGTCTTAACTGGTTCGACTGGCGGTTCCAATTGTGAATTTGCAGGTTAAATTTTGTGAAAATACCTGATTTGCAGGTATATTGATGATGTGAGAAGGGTTTCGACAACTTTGATGGTTTCTGCAACGCTGGTGCAGAGAAATGGCTTCGAATTGTCTTCAAACAGTAGACAGCGGTCGAAATCAGGTTTAAAACGGGAACTCAGGGCTTCAAAACGCAATGGGAGCTTCTGATAACAACGGGAATGTGTGGAACAGTTGGGCGCGACAAAATATACATATAACATAAATAAAACATATAACAAAGGTTTTATCGTTTGTTATAAATCTTTAAAATTGTCATAAATGTGAGTCAAATCGTGAACATGAGTGGTTTTTGTTTTATGAACGTGGAAAACCATTGGTGGTTTTTGCACTGGGTTGGAGTGGTAAATGGTATTGTCTAAAACGAACGCGATCGTATCAAAATATGACACGTCATGGAAGGAAGTAAATGAAAAACCGCCCATTTTGCGCTCATTTGGGCATTATGAAGTCGATTAGTTTGTGGATGCGAAAATGAGCGTCCACCGTCGGATCTGAAAATTAGAAGCGAACGATTGAGATGAAATGGGAAGCTGCGGTTAAAAGGATGTGAGGCCAGGTAGCTTTATATGCACGGAAATGAAAATAAAACCTTTGTAACATATACATTTATATTCAAAGTTTTGTATGCGGGGTATATGGTTTACAAAGGGTTTTAAAAATGAGCGGTGATATACATATATCGAAGGTTTATATACAGGGTAAAAATGCGCATGAGGCGGGATCTGCTTTAACCAAGGGTTTAAACTATATATAAAACATGAGTTTTCATACATCGGGGAAATATTTTTCACTTAGACATATATAACCATGCCTAAAGTCTTTTTGTGCTTTTTATTTTTATTTTTATTATATAGTTATAGACTATGGAGATGTCTATTACTATAGAGGGCGGGATATTTACATATGGTTAGTTTTATGCCAAAGGGGGTGTAATTGGGGTTTTTATTTAAAACGTGTGGGTAATTAACTTTGGAAAAAAAGCTTATACTAGTAATTTCTCATTAAAAAGAGCAAAAGGACATCGAAGGCGTGGGTGCCGGTGTCGTGTAACTCCCAAGAGGCGCGATTGGACAACAGCACGGGCGAGTGAAGGAGCTGATAGCAACACGGTAGGATGGCTGCCAAGTGTCAAATTTTGACAGGGCAGAAGGGCGAATCTTGAGCATATGTGGAGCACAGGGATTGACTGAGATGAATAGTGTTTCCCAGTCAATCCCATAAAAGAACACCTTCGGTGTAATTAGTGGGTTTTTTGGAATATTTTAAATAAAAAGAGCTATATTAATAGGATAAGGTATTTTATAAGAGATTAATAAATAAGTTAGAAGTTAATATGGCATAGGACAATGAAAAACACCAAAATATATTCATATGACTAAGTAAAGTGATAATGTAAAAAGCAAAGCTTTATCATTTGTAATTTGACCACTTTGACCTAGAATATAATATTTTTGGAGGGTTTTTATGTTTTTATGAATGATGGAAATTAATCAAAGGGGATTTTCTTTTTCATTAAGTAAAAAGGTCTTTACTTATGAACTTGAAGTGCAAATGGATGAAGGTAGGGTAAATGATGATAATTAGGGATTAACAATAGGAATTCAACACTTTTAACTTAACAGTCATTGAGCCTTGGGTCTGGTCCCAACAAAAGTCAGAGAAATGCTTTGAGCCTCTTTGAATGAAAGTCTAGAATGCAGAAAAAATATGCGGGAGGGGATATTAGTGATTTTTTCCATGGTGAAAAGTATTTACATGATTCTCCCACTTCTTTTTTCCTACCCAACTTTTAATCTAACATTTTTTCCTTCCATTTTGAAGGTGCATTTGAGCTAGCAACCTTCAACATTTTATTCTTTTGAAAGCAAATAAAAACTATCTAACTCTAACTTATTTCATTCGAGGGTTCAGATTAAACTGATGAACTCCTATTTATTCTCTACCTATCTAGTAATTAGTTAGAATTAAACTGTGTGACTAATCTTTATTCACTATTCTACAACAATAAAATTGAAACATGACAAGTCAAGATTAAGCAGTTTGAATCATCATGGATTATGGCATTTATTGACATTCTGGCATAATGATCAGTAACAAAGTAAAAGTAGTGGCATTTGTTCTTGCACACTTTCATGTTTTATTGGTTTTTTCTTTCGGGTATATTATTTTTTCTAAGTCCTTTGATTTTTCTTTTAGGACTTTACCATCTTTTTGATTTTCTATTTTTTTATTTTTTACAAAATATGGGAAAACAACTTGCAGAAAGCAAAGTATGTACATATTTTTACAAGACTATCATAAGTCAATTCCAAATTATGAATCCTATACTTATAGGACCCTAACAGCGGCTTCACATGAGAATGGCATTTTCTGGTGAAATTTCAAGAACTCTAAGATCAGTATCCTTCCATTTTGACCATGATGATCTTGTAACTGTCTTCTGTTTTTTGCAACAACTCATACTTATGATATTTTACTCTTCAAAGCTTAGGGCCTTCAATCCGGGCTTCAACTTTGGAAAGAAAACATCCAATCCAATATACAAACTGCAATGGATATTTACAATGATGTAAAAGGAAATTAGGACTAACTATTAGTTAACTTAGAAGAATAGTAATGTTTGAGCATTCTACCATTCACTTGTCATTTTGGAATGTCTGTTCCATCCAAATTTCTAATAAAAAATGCATTGTTACCTCTGTACCCATAAATGACATAAGGACCTTTCCATACAAAGTCAAAATTTCCATGTTTTCCTTTTTCTTCTCTCTTGGAATCCCATTTTAACACTTTATCTCCTATGGAAAAATCATATTCTTTAGTTCTTTTATCAAATATTGTCTTGATTTTCTCTTGAATGACTTGAGATTTTTCATATACTTCTTCCCTTGTCTGCTGAAGATGAATAGTTTGATTTATCCTTCTCTGTATATCATTGAGTTCTACCTGTGATTCTTGGATAATTTTCATAATTGGGACACCTAAAGATGATGGGAAAACTGCATCCATCCCATATACAATCTGGTAAGGAGATGTTCCAATTGAATTCTTGGTAGCAAGTCTATCTGCCCATAATGCATAGACTAACTTCTTATTCTAATTTTTCTTATTTTCTTCAAGTAGTTTTTTGAATAGATACTCAAAAGGATTTTATTTGAAGATTCAGCTAGGCCATTACCCTGAGGGTAATAAGCAGTAGAGTGGCCTAGGGTAATATGATACTTGTGGCAAAAGGCAATCATTTTCTTAGATTTAAATGCATTGGCATTATCAGTGATAATTTTCTGTGGGCATCCAAATCTAGATAAAAAGTTGTTTTCTATGAAAGAAATAATGACTGAATCAGTGGATTGTCTGGTAGGAATTGCTTCAATCCACTTGGTGAAATAATCTGTGGCAGTTAATATCCACTTGTGTTGGCCAGAGGATGGAGGGTGAATTTATCCAATGAAGTCTAAACTCCATTGTTGAAAAAGGCATCTTTGTAGAAGTAGGTTTCAAGGGTAAAGGTAACAACTTCCATTTTCCTTCAAAAATATGACATTTGTGACACGAAGTAACAATTTTTTTCACATCAGCAAATAAGGAAGGCCAATAGAAACCAGACCTAAGAATCTTATCTGTTGTACTTTTCTAGTATAAGTGTCCTCCACAATCACCTACATGAAACTCTCCAATAATTTTGTCAGCTTCTGATTTTAGTAAACAATTCAGTAAAATCCCACTTTGTTCTTTCCAATAAAGCATTTTATCTAGAATACAATATCTCATTGCTTTAAGTTTGATGAATCTAACTTTTGTTCTAGTTAATCCAGGAGGAGCTTGTAAATTTGTAAGTACAAAGATAATATCTGAGTACCATTGTGAGTCTAACTAGGCTTCACTGATCAATGGAGTCGCCATCTCTTCCTGGTCATCAATCTGGGCAATAAAATTTATATCCAAAGCATTACAATTGGATTCAACCATCAGATTGGCTAAACCTTGTCCTTTTATGAGCTTATTTGGTTTAATCTCTATGTCATATTCAAGGATAGTGGCAATCCACTTTCCTTTTCTTCCATCTAGCCCATCCTGTGTTAAAATATCTTTGACTATAGAATTAGGAACATAGGCAATAATGTGGGAGTAAAGAATGTACACCCTGAAATCTTTTATGGCTTTAACTAAATATAAAGCTTGTTTTTCCATTATGTTATATCTCAAAGGTGCATCTCTAAGTGTTTTACTGAAAAATGCTATAAACTGTTCAAAACCTTGGTTATTTTTCTGCAGTGGAACTGCAACTATGGCATGTGCTGAGGCAAATGAAAAGATTATAAAATCTTTCTTGAAGTTTGGACTGATTAGGACTGGAGTTTTTGTTAAAGCATGTTTAATAGATTCGAATGACTGTTTTGCTTCAACTGTCCATTTTAAAACAGAGTCCTTTTTTAACATGTTATTCAGTTCTTTGATGATTTCTGCTAGATTAGAAATAAATCTTCTCAAAAAGTTAATTTTACCTAAAATTGCTTGTAACTCTTTGATGTTCCTAGGTGGGTGAATTTGCAGTTTAACTTCTATTCTTGCTGGATCTATCCTAATACCTTCCTTTGAAATTATGTGTCCCAGTAATTTTCCTTCTTCTAATCCAAAAAAGGTTTTCTTAGGATTTAATGATATACCAAATTTTCTACACTTGATGAAAACTTGTCTTAGATGATCCAAATGTTCATTATTTGTCTTAGAAAAAACAGTAAATTCATCTAAATAAATAACCAAAAATTCATGTATTTCCATAGAAAAGGCTATATCCATAGCCCTCTGAAAGGTAGCTCCAGCGTTCATCAATCCAAAAGGAATTTTCACATACATGAAAGTGCCCCATGGAATGGTAAAATCTATTTTTGGTTGATCTTCTTTTTGAACAAGTATCTGGTTATAACCTGAAAAACCATCTAATAAAGATATTCTAGAAGAACCAACTACCCTTTGTAAAATATGGTCCATTTTGGGTAAAGGGTAATTGTCTTTTAAAGACACTTTATTAAGATTCCTGAAATCTACACATAATCTGATTTCACTAGTTTTCTTTCTTGTAGGTACTAAGTTAGAAACCCAATCAGAATATCTGATTGGTGCAATGATTTGGGCATCATACATGTGCTTAACTTCTTTTTCAATCAAAGGTAATAGGGCAGGATTGATCCTCCTCAATTTTTGTCTAAATGGTTTTTGATTATCTTTTATAGGTATCTTGTGTTGAATTATGTTTGCGTCATATGATTTTAAATCTTCATAACTCCATGCAAACACATCTTGATATTCCTTTAAAAGTTCCATGTATTTTTCTTTTTCTTGAGGGGGTAAATATTTTTACAATTTGATCATTTTTTGTTTTGTTTCTGTCCCAATGTTACATTCTTCAATGTCAGACTTGACTAGTTCCATTTTAGGCTTTTTGGGCACATCATTAGAATCAAACAAGTCCTAAAGAAATTATCTTTTAAATCTAATATCTCAATTTCAACTTCAACTATTTCCTCTATATCTACCTTCTCCAAATTATCTATGCCAGATTGAGTAAATACAGTGGGTTTGGTAAGTTTATGTGCATCTAAGTTATTTATTTTACAATTAACATCTATGTTATATTCTAAATCTAAATTACCATCTGTGTCTATCTTACAATTTTGAAATTCATCCTCATTATTCAAAAAATGATAAATATGTTCATCTTCAGAGAAAATCTGTCAGTATTTGACATTGTTTGGGACACTGGGTCTATATTTAACTTCAGCAGTATATCTATGTGTTGGTTGAAAAGGTAAGTTAAATGTGCTAGCAAAAGTTTCTAGGCATTGTGCTTGCAAATTTTGATTTCTAGGAATAGTAGAAAACTTACATTCTAGTAAATCATCACATAAATCAATTGCTGCATCTCTATATCTGGCTAATCTAGGATTATGAACATAATAATCTCCATTTACTTGTTTAATGACTAATTCCGAATCTCCCATAATTAAAATCCTCTTACCTCCCAAATTTCTGATGATTTGGAGGCCTAAAACAAGTGCCTCATACTCTGCCATGTTGTTGGCGCATTTGAAGTTGAATCTAAAGGCATGTCCTTCCGAATGACTGGTCTCAATGTTTGTGATCCACATTCCAGCTCCTGCTCACGACTTGTTCACTGAACCATCAAAGTCTAATTGCTAAAGAGCTTCATGAAAAATATTATCATTGTTTGGTTTAGGATTTATGTCAATTAATTCAGTTTGGATTTCATTATTATCAGAGTTACATAAAATGAAAGAATCAAGATTAGTTGGTGTTGAGTAAATTGGGTAATTTATTGATCTCTCAGCATTACTGACCATGTATTTCATTAAAGTTTCTCTATAAAGTTTCTTAGGTTGTCCAAACATTGTTATGGTGGCATAGTTCATGTCTAATTGTAGAGATCCCTGCAACTTAGCTCCCCATGAGCGAGAAATATGCATACCATATTTTGGTGGGATATCAACTACTACAATATTCATAACCATGCTTTTACCAGGATATTGAACTAGATTAACACATAAGTCTTTTATCAATCCAATGCACTTAACCTTGCTTGCATCAAAAGAAAAGAAATCTTTATATGGCCCTGTTATTTCTAAATTCAGAGTTTCCATAACATATTTTGACATTAAATTGTGGGAAGCTCCTGAATCTAACATTGCATTATGTAAAATCTGATCGTGAATAGTAAGAATAATATAGAAAGGAGGAACTGCTCCATCTGAATGCTTACCATTTACATCAGGGCCAAAAATTAATTCAGGCTGATTATCATTTAAATTAATAGAATCTTCACCATCATTCAAATTCAAAGTTTCAGTAATTGTTGATTTATATAAGTCATTTTTTACCAATTCTGTTAAAGGAATTGGTATTTTTAACTTAGCTATTTCAGATTGAATATTAAATGATGATTGAGACTTACTAATCTGAATTAGTTCATCTTTAGTAATAGTTATCTAAGTGGGTTTTTCAAGCATTTCAGTAGCTATACTTTTATCTTGAGTTGTTCTTTTATTTTCAGTCCGAGTTTCTTGATTTTTGCTGTCTTTAGTTTTTTTTTCAGGGACAGATTTAGGGGCAGCAAAAGCTTTTTCAGGTTTTGAATTTTCAACAGAAGCTTCAGTGTTGACAGTTTTGGGATTTGCTGATTTAGAATCAGCATGATTCTTCTTTGGATCGGAAATTGTTGATTTTTTTGAATTAGGGGCTTTGGTAGTGTTGGCCTTTTGGACATTGTTGGAGGATCGGGCCACTT
This sequence comes from Pinus albicaulis, assembly GCA_034641835.2. Taxonomy (NCBI): domain Eukaryota; kingdom Viridiplantae; phylum Streptophyta; class Pinopsida; order Pinales; family Pinaceae; genus Pinus; species Pinus albicaulis. Next base: position 759,638,853 of record CM076580.1, read on the forward strand.
CTTCAGTGGTGTCAACAATTTTTGGACTTGGTGATTTCTTAGGACTGGGAGGATTGGAATTTTGCTTGTTCTCCCTAGGGATAATTTGCAAAATCTTTGTTTTTGGTGCTTCTACATTCTTTTTAGTTTGATTTTGAGAAGTGTCTTTAGTGGAAGTTTCATTTTTTTTTTCTGTTTTCTAAGGTTATACTGATTGTGAATTTCGTTAATAGCGAAGTCATAACCTTGTTTTAAATCAAAGAATTCACTAGATTCTACTTTGAGTTGTTGAAGCTCAAAAAGTTCTTGAACCTCTCGAGTGATGAAAATAGTGTTTTCTTCATCTATCCCCATTACTATATTGATGTCATCCTCATCTTCATCATTGTTTTGAGAACTTTCAACATATTTCTCTTAGAGTGGAGACCTAATGTTTTGATCTGGAGAGACTTCTTTACCTTTTCCAAGATTATTGTTTTTTCTGAAGTTGGGATTTCTGATTTGAGGTTGGTTATCCCATTGTGGTTTTCTCTCAATATTTTCTGATCTTTCAACCACCCTTTCTAAATTTTTAGAAAAAAAGTCAAATTTACCATTCGAGTTTGATGTTTCTTCTTTGATTGTGACTCTCCTTTCATTCCTAAGTCTAGCCTTTTTAGCTAGAATATTTATTTCTACACCAACAACATCTAATTGCATCTGTTCTAATGTTTCAGCATTTCTTTCTCTTAGTTGGTAAGCCATATCTGGATCAAATCCATCAGGAAATTTAAGAAGTATTGAATAGGGTGTAGGTTTAAGATCAAGAGGAATGACATTATAAACACTATTATATCTGGTGCAATAATCCTGAACAGACTCATTAGGAACTCTTTTTAAAGCATCAAATTTAGATAGGATTTGCAGGGGGTTCTTTTTTATTTTCCCATTTTTTTAAGAATGCTCTATGGAATGCAGCTAAAGTGGCTATACTACCAGAAACTAAATTTTTAAACCATTTCTTAACCTCTCCTGTTAGACTTTGAGCAAATAACCTCGTTTGAACATCTGATTCATCTATTTCATAGATTTCACAATAATCTGTTATTCTTATGACATGTTGTTGAGCAATATATTGTGATTGGCCATAAAATAGTGGTATATTTTTCTGATAATCTTGGGGCATATCATGGAGGTTTTGGGATAAGACAATAGGAGCATACCTAACATCCATGGCTTGAAGTTTTGCTAAACTAGGAGGTATAATAATAAAGATAGGAGTAGTGCTTGATATGGTAGATGATGAGCTTGGAAAAGAGGTTGGTATATATATGGAATTAATTGGAAATAAAGATGTTTTGCTTATAAAAATAGTGAATGCAGTGGATTGAGTGAATGAGGGGAATAATATCCTAGGCTGCAGAGGCAACTTAGGACTAAATTTTTTGGTGGATGAACTTGTAGTGGAATCTAAAAATGAAGTGACAACATACAAAGTTGAATCTGCTGCTGGAATTATTGTTGTGTGCAATTGAGAAACTGGAGGCTTAATGTTAGATAATAAATGTGCTAATTTAATAGCTTAATCAATGTCTTTAATCCGTGTAACGTTAATCTTTTCTACTTGAATTTGATTTTAAAATTTATCTGATTTTATTTTTGCTGAAATAATATTCTGTTTTGCTTTCAATAAAGAAGTAAAAATAGGATATATTACAATATCTTTTAAATCAGTTTCAGATTTAATTTTAAACAATGACTGTTCAAACTTGAAATAAAAATCTATATCAGTTAAGCTTACTAACTCTTTAGGTAAAGAATTAGTTCTCCTCAATGGTACTTCAGTTTCTAAATTGACAATTTGTTTTTTCTTTTTATTTTTTCCAATCTGTTCTGGGTTATCTACTATAACTGTAGGCTTAGGATCCGAGTTAGACTTGGTATAGTAGGTTTTCCTAGAAGCCAGAATGACTGTTTATGAATACCCACAACCCTTTAAAAATAATCTTAAAGTAAAAAAAAAAAGATTAAAAATCTTCCTTTAAGACTAATTTTAAAAAACTGGAGATTGGTTAGATTCCCCAGTATGGTCGCCAGTATGTTATCACCCTAATAATTTCTAAAGATTGTGGGCCTTTGGATTTTTTCAGTTTTAAGAAAAATAGGGGTAACCATAAACCTACTTTGGAAATTTAGGATCTAGCCTTCCTAAATTTCAGAGAGGGCTCTCTCTTTATGATTTAACTTTGTTTTTGTTTAATACTTTAGGCTAGTTATGATAGAACAATTGATTTTGGTTTTGAAATTTTTGGTGGAAAATAAGATTACTTGAATAAAAATTAAAGAGGGATCTACTAGTCCATTGGGTTATGGAGTCAAAAGCTAGCAAGCAGAACTAGAAGGCAAGGCCAAAAGGATGCTAATGTATTCAGGGCAAGGTAGATAATCCTCAGAGAGTTGGATAGATTGTTTTGATGAGATAGCTTGCTTCGGGATAAAGGCCAATGAAGGATCCTTTGATCTGGAAAAAGAGGAAGGAGGCAAGGGTTAAACGGGACTAGGAGCAATTAAGAATTCCTAAATTCGGAAATAAGAAAAAAACATTTAAATGATTAAGTAGTTAAGACAGGGAGTTTTTACACTAATCCTGAAGTAATACTCCTAGTTAATCATTAAGATTGAAAAACATATATGAAATTGTATGTAACTCAGAATGGAAACAATGACAAGATAGATGCACTTTACTCTTCAAATTATCGCATGAATCCTGAATTATGAAGTCCAATTGGCTATTTTCCAGACTGCTGCTTTAAAATCAACACATGTGAGCCTCCAATGTACTAGCAAAATGTCTATAATGTTCTTAGAAATTTTATTCCACCCTAAACACTTCATAAACTGAAGTATTTATACAAATGTTTATTACAAATATCCTAGAGAGATCTAGGAATAAATCTAGGAAAATAAAAATATCTTTACACATTAAGAGGGACAACTACTTAACAACTTTAGCAAGCTGTCCTCTTATCTAGAAAATATAGAACTAATCTTATCAAACAAAACTGTTTGTTGAGTAGATGTCCTTGCTTGCGGGCATATTGAAAAATATCTTTTTTGGAAGATGTCTTCATTGATTCTCTTTCCACTTATACTCTTTGACCATTGTACTTTATCTCTGATGCTCTTTCACGCTGTTTATTAATCATTTCACTGCTATAAAAAGGGAAATTACTGCAGTCAAATAAACTGACTATTTTTTCTCTCTGATACACTTTGAATCTGGCCTTTCACACTGATACTCTTTAACCTGATATTTTGACTTATAACTGCTGTAAAAAGATACTTTTCAAAAGTAAAAAATCAAAATTAAATACTGTTTTGTTTCCTTTTCAATCTGACTACTTCATCTGCACTCTTTTCACTGTTTGCTTCTTTGATGCTATAATAAATCTGTGAAAGTCTGCCATTGTTCAGCATCTGGTATCTTTACACTTTTGAGTTTTCTGTAGTTCTCATCTGCTTCAGTGTACTTAGCAAAATTTGGCTTAATTACAAACAAATGTTTGATTTCATTCTGAAGAAAGAATAAATCTTCAATGTATTGGAGAATAACTTTCCCTGTTGGAGATCCCTGTGGCAGTTGCTTATTCACCTGTTCTTTGGCATGGTCCCTTATCTTTTTATCATATTCTTTTTGGTCCATCAATTTTTCATTGAATACATGGATGTCTAGAATGCCTGCTTGTCTTAGCATAGTATACTTTGCTAAAAACTTGGTAATGGAAAAATTCATAGCATCACATTTTTCTTTCAAGTTATTCATCAAAGTTTTCTTTGTCAATACCTTTTTGATTTGCAGTATAGTCTCTATCCTGTCTTGTATCTTCAATTCTTCTAGCTCAGTCCTGTTCGTACTATTTAAGAAGGTAATTAGCCTTTGTGCCTGTGCTGGTTTATCTGCTAATTCTTTTGTTGTCCTTTGTATTTCACCTTGAGCTGCTAGAAGGAGGTCTCTTTGTTCATATATTATCTGTATTGATCAGTGGGTTTAAAAACCTTTCTTAGCCGTGGAATTTGTTTTCAAAGGGTCTGGACTGAGAATTTTAGCTTCAAAATGAGATTTCATGCAACTGGAAATTTCTGGGAAAAAATTGAGAGGGTTTGCCCTCTTTCTCCAAGGTTTTGAACACAACAGATGGGAAATTTTACTTTTTAATTCTTAACGGGTTCGACTGGCGGTTCCAATTGTGAATTTGCAGGTTAAATTTTGGGAAAATTCCTGATTTGCAGGTATATTGATGCCGTGAGAAGGGTTTCGACAACTTTGATGGTTTCTGCAATGCTGGTGCAGAGAAATGTCTTCGAATTGTCTTCAAACAGTAGACAACGGTTTAAATCAGGTTTAAAACAGGAACTCAGGTCTTCAAAACATAATGGGAGCTTCTGATAACAGCGGGAATGTGTGGAAAATTTGGGCGTGGCAGAATATACATATAACATAAATAAAACATATAACAAAGGTTTTATTGTTTGTTATAAATCTTTAAAAATTTCATAAATGTGAGTCAAATGGCGAGCATGAGTGGTTTTTGTTTTATGAACACGGAAAACCATCGGTGGTTTTCGCGCTGGGTTGGAGTGGTAAATGGTATTGTCTAAAACAAACGCGATCGTATCAAAATACGACACGTCATGGGAGGCAGTAAACGAAAAACTGCCCATTTTGCGCTCATTTGGGAATTATGAAGTCGATTGGTTTGTGGACGTGAAAATTAATGTCCACCGTCGGATCTGAAAAGTGGAAGCGAACGGTTGAGATGAAATGGGAAGCTATGGTCAAAATGATGTGGGGCCAGGCGACTTTATATGCGCGGAAATGAAAATCCTTTGTAACATATGCATTTATATTCAAAGTTTTGTATGCGCGGTATATGGTTTACAAAGGGTTTTAAAAATGAGCGGTGATATACATATATCGAAGGTTTATATACAGGGTAAAAATGCGCATGAGGCGGGATCTTCTTTAACCAAGTGTTTAAACTATATATAAAACATGAGGTTTCATACATCGGGGAAATATTTTTCACTTAGACATATATAACCATGCCTAAAGTCTTTTTGTGTTTTATTTTTTATGTTTATTATATAGTTATAGACCATGGAAATGTCTATTACTATAGAGGGCAGGATATTTACATATGATTATTTTTATGCCAAAGGGGTGTAATTGGGGTTTTTATTTAAAATATGTGGGTAATTAACTTTGGAAAAAAAGCTTATATTAGTGGGTTTTTGGGAATATTTTAAATAAAAGGAGCTATATTAATAGGATAAGGTATTTTATAAAGGATTAATAAATAAGTTAGAAGTTAATATGGCATAGGACAATGAAAAACACACCAAAATATATTCATATGACTAAGTGATAATGTAAAAAGCAAAGCTTTATCATTTGTAATTTGACCACTTTGACCACTTTGACCTAGCATATAATATTTTTGGAGGGTTTTTATGAATGATGGAAATTAATCAAAGAGGATTTTCTTTTTCATTAAGTAAAAAGGTCTTTACCTATGAACTTAAAGTGCAAATGGATGAATGTAGGGTAAATGATGATAATTAGGGATTAACAATAGGAATTCAACACTTTTAACTTAACAGTCATTGAGCCATGGGTCCGGTCCCAACAGAAGTCAGATAAATGCTCTGAGCCTCTTTGACTGAAAGTCTAGAATGCAGAATAACTATAGGGGAGGGGATATTAGTGATTTTTTCCATGGTGAAAAGTATTTACATGATTCTCCCACTTCTTTATGCCTACCCAACTTTTAATCTAACATTTTTTTCTTCCATTTTGTAGGTGCAATTGAGCTAGCAACCTTGAACATTTTATTCTTTTGAAAGCAAATAAAAACTATCTAATTCTACCTTATTTCATCCGAGGGCTCACATTAAACTGATGAACTCCTCTTTATTCTCTACCTATCTAGTAATTAGTCAGGATTAAACTGTCTGACTAATCTTGATTCGTTATTCTACAAAAATAAAATTGAAACATGACAAGTCAAGATTAAGCAGTTTAACTCATAATGGATTATGGCATTTATTGACACTCTGTCATAATGATCAGTAACAAAGTAAAAAGTAGTGGCATTTGGACTTGCACACTTTCATGTTTTATTGCTTTTTTCTTTGGGGTATATTATTTTTTCTAAGTCCTTTGATTTTTCTTTTAGGACTTTACCCTCTTTTTGCCTTTCTATTTTTTTATTTTTTACAAAATATGGGAAAAAAACTTGCAAAAATCAAAGTATGTACATATTTTTACAAGAATATCATAAGTCAATTCAAAATTATGAATCCTATACTTATAGGACCCTAATAGGACACACAAGAATTTTTGGACAAATGTCCCTAAAAAAACCCAATTTGGGAAAACTAGTGCAACAACTCTTGAGGGTTTTATTATTAAGCAGATTTCTGGATGCAGACTAGGGTACCAGTAGTGGTTTACCCAAGAGAGAAAATCCTGACGGAAGTAACTCTATCTCTGGAGAAAGATATTATGGTTGATTCAACTCAAAATGAAGAACCCCACAGGTGCCTACACAGTCCCCAGCAAGCTTTGCGTTGAAACTGTGTCACCCTTCAGTGTGGCTGCATCACCCTTTCTGATCTGCTCAATATGAGCCCGATCTGGCCCACTAAAACCCCAACGCTACTCCTTATGGCTCTGCTTCATCTCCTCTAGTCCCACATTACTCCTCTGGGCCTGCATGAGCCTTTGTGTTGGCTTGTCTTGAGCTTGGATGGGCCTGCGTCACCCCTACTGGGCCTATGTCACCCCTGCTAGGCCTGCCCTGCTCCTCTGGGCCTGCATGAGCCTTTGTGTTGGCTTTTCTTGAGCTTGGATGGGCCTGCGTCACCCCTACTGGGCCTATGTCACCCCTGCTAGGCCTGCCCTGCTCCTCTGGTGTTGATCTGTCTCTCTGTTATTGTATTCTCAACCTTGGATCATAAATCCCACTATCGAACTTCTCCTCGTTGCACTGCAAGATCACTCAAAAATTCTCAGCAAATTGTGACCTAGAATTTTGACTTAGCTCAAGTGCTACCACTCAGTGTGTGTTCTCCAACTGAACCCAATCCTTCCTTTAATATTTTTCCTGTTGAACATTCAACAACTGTGATCTAATCTCTAATCGACGACTAAGATTAGAAAATACTTGATTCTCATCACTTAGAAAATTCTCACCCACATGTTTAAATTGATTCACTTTAATTATTTAATTTCCCTAAGTTAGACTTAGGGACTCCATTAAAATAATTAATTATTTTAATAACTTAAGCTCCTGGTGGAATTTCTCCAAACGATTTCTAGGCGTTGGAGATCTCATGTGTTCTAGCCCCTCCACAACTTTTCGGAGGTAGATAACATCTGATGCTACCCAAAACTCAACACGACCCCCTCTCCACCATTCAAAACTCAAATAAAACGATACCCCCTTTATAATCTCTATGCCATATTCCCTTGAACGCCTCCCACTTGAAGACTCTTGATGCTTCCTCCCACGCCATCTTGGAGCCTAGTTAGCCCAGGTGGATTTGAAAAAATGAAATTGTAATACCTCCGAGGAGCCTGGGGGGAAGAATATCCCCTTGCCCATTTTTTATTATATATATATATAATAAAAAATGGGCAAGGGGATATTCTTCCCCCCCGGCACACACATATACACATATATAAGTTCTTGAATTCAATGATTTTAGAATAAAACTTAAATAATATATATATATATATATATATATATATATATATATATTAGTAATTAATTTAATTAATTAAATAATTTCTTTGTTACTTTTTTGAACTCTGCTTTCTCTGGTTCTTGCGTTGCAACTCTCTTTTGTCTCACTATGTCTTTTCTGGATCATGTTTTTTTTTAGAATTTTTTGATATGGACAAGATGCTCGTAATCCTCTGATCTAAATGTATATTTTCTCCATGGCTCTATATTTGTACATGTATATTTGCTCCATGGCTCTATATTTGTACATGTACTCTCATTCAATCAATGAAAGCATTTTTTATTCCTGGAAAAATATTAATATAAATAAATAAATTAATTAGATACTTTTATTTACATATTTTAAACTAATTAAAGTTATACAATTTATAAAATAAAAGTAAAATACATATTTACATATTTTAAGCTCAGGCGATGAAATTTAACCAAATTTTCACCGAAGATATTTTTCAAACAGTAAGCAGAATGACATGAAACTTGAACTATTGGAACACTGGCAATAAAAATATATGCAATGGAACAATCAAAATGAAAATTCGAAAAAAGTGAAAATCCTACAAAATAAACCAAAATGAAGCATTCAAGACAGTGATATTAACAAAATTCATACAAAGGGACCCCTAATAATTTTTAAAAATTATGGTGGGTGTTGTGGCCACAACAATTAGCGACACATGGGGACGAAGAAATTATCTCTACTTTAGGATAATAGGATTAAATTTACCAAAAGTGGAAATAAAAACTTTCAAAAATTTCTCTCATGTTGCACCATTTCGAAGGGTCCCACATGAGATGAATTAAGGTGGATAAGCTCATAAAAATGAGAGTACTTGAATGCACATGGGGACGAAGAAATTATCTCTGCTTTAGGATAATAGGATTAAATTTACCAAAAGTGGAAATAAAAACTTTCAAAAATTTCTCTCGTGTTGCACCATTTCGAAGGGTCCCACATGAGATGAATCAAGGTGGATAAGCTCATAAAAATGAGAGTACTTGAATGCTCGAACTAAAACAATGAATCCAAATGTAAGGAATAATTATTATTATTTTAAACTTTCTCTCCATTATTAGATAATAAAGATAGCTAGGATAATTTTAAATATTAATATGCATCTATTAGATATGAAATTACCCCTTTTTCCTGACATCACTCTATTGCCAACAAGCCTGTTCAGTACCCTAACGAAGATGTATTGCTACCATGCATGCATTGACCCATTTCCAGTTAGACTTTTCAATACCCTGAGGAGTTTTCATACACTTCGCACACATATGTGATTTCAACCCTCTCATGTGCCACAATTTTTATTAGCTTTACTGAAGAATTTCTTTTAGTAATTGGGTGAAGAGCACAGGGTGGTATAAGATACTTTTTATTTGAAGAGATGGATGTAATACTGGTTAAGTTTGACCCACTAGTATTCTCTTTATCCACCAATGTAGAGGCTTCAAATGTCTAGGGGTATGGGAGGGATTCAAAGAAAATAGTGTAGACAATTTGTTCCTTTATAAAGAAAAAAATTATAATACTTGAATCAAATCCTATTGTTATTCGTAGGTAGAAAAGTGAAAACTTGATAAAAATGACCTTAAGTTAAATGAAATCCTATTGAAAATATAGAGTAAATATTCCCCATGTAGATCAACTAGTGCGGGGAAAGAAAAAATATTCCCCATATATATTTTGGAAATATCACATAATCCAACCCAAAAGAAAAAATGAAATAAAAAATACTTCAATGGTTGCAAATAAAGGAAGAAAGTGAAAGCTCAAAAGAAAATGTAAATGGAAAACCCATGATTGAAAGAAAACTCCAACAAGACCACTTCTGAAAATATGTCTAAACAAAAGAGCGAATATGAGGAAAGAATGTGTGTTTCACTTAAGTTGAGATTCTTTTAAGTTATGCCTGACAAAAGTGTGACAAATTAGACTTTTATTGAAAGAGATTTCTAAAATTGGTGAATAGTTATGAATAAAAGTAAATTCGCATCAAGATGTCGCTTCGTTGTAAATATCTTACTTCAAAATAAATTTTGAAAAGCGAAGAACAAGATAATAAATGAAAATAAATTAAACTAAAGATACTTTATGATGTCACTCATTTGTCATTTAATCATTATCACAACTACTTCTCTGAGTCAAAATGGATGCAAAGTAAATTGAAGGATTTTTAAGCAAACTTGGCACCAACTCCAAACATTCAGTGTAAGTAGTGAGGACCTGTGAAAACAAAGCTTAGATTAGAGATTAATAAACCAAATTTGAAACTAAAATCATGATGAAAAATAGTAAATGATGAAAATAAGCATATGAAATAACCTTGAAGAGTCTCGTTATGATTTACTTTAGAGATGCTAATTTCCTCCAAATTAATTTTTTTGAGAAGAAAATTCATTTATGATTAAGATCAAATAGCAGAAAGAAGCTACAATTTATTATTATCAACATGCATATGCCTATTATCATCAAATTTATTGAATCTAAATTAGAGCGAGCATTAAGTCAGAAAGGACTAGTTGATGTCCAAGGAATCAAGAATAAATACAAATCCTCAGAAAAAAAAGAATGAAAATATACCTAAATGTACTCCGCTTTGTGTTGCAATTACGATTACTCTCTTTGCAACTTCTAATATGAATCATATTCTTTGGATGTGTAGGCTAGGTGAAAACATTCTGATTTTATATCAACCCAAAATTTTTCTTAAAATCCCATGGAATTATATCAAATTCCCACCTTATATATATATATATATATATAATCACAAGAGAATCTCTAAATTCCATACTACTTCTATGTTGATGCTTATGGATAGGAGGTGATTTTCCATGTAAATATGATATTTCCGTAGGGATGACAAGCAGTAACTTTTAATTTGAACTAAGAAATGAGTCGAAAACTTTTGTGACTGTTTACATCAGCTTGGAAACTAAAGCCCGCAAGGAATTAAGGGTGTGTGTTTGAGAAATGATTGAGGTAACTAGATCTAGGATGATGTGGAAGGGAATGATGTGTGTCCTAATGAAAATAACTGTAAGAGTACATGAATGCCGCGTGGATGGGCTGATGTAACAAATCTAGGTTAAAATTTCATGTAATAAAAGTTAATAATGGAAAAAATAAAACCACGGTTAAGGGACACTTATTCCAAGCTAAATTGTGGGCAAAGATATCCTAGTGGGCATCACTGGATGTGTTTATGCCTAAGTGGAAATTGACAAAGGCAATAGCTAAGGAATTAAAGATGAAAAAAGGTATTTTGGAACATTTATTTATGAAAATAAAAGAAATTAGGATAAAAGGAAGGTGAAAGGTCACAAGTTACATGTGAGGAGGAAATTGAAGGAAAATAATGAAAAATTGAAGAAATTAGAGGCACGAATGATAAAATTACCTCGCAGAATCAATTGGTAGCCTTTTGTTAGTTCATTTTTAGAATTACACCCAGAGAGGAGAAGAGCACCAAGAGTAGAAGGAGATCAATTAAGCAAAGGAAAGGAACAACAAGCAAAGAAGGGACAAGGAAATGAAAGGAAAGCAAAGATAAAGCAAGGAAGAGCAGGATAAAGCAGCTTCAACATGAATACTTGTAGGTAACAGATTGCATGTATGATTTCCTAGCTATTTTTGACATGCATGGTATATAAATTTTAGTATTTGGTTATTTTGTTGTCGGTGGCAAGGTTTTGCCAGGTTTTGACAATGGTTTTCAGCCTTGCATTTCCTTTTTTCGGATAGCCATGGTGTTATGGTATTGTTCTCGGTTTTTATTTTTGGAATTTTCGAATGGTTTTGAAATCTAGGGAATAGGTGGTCTCAAGAACATTCTGAAAGGCCTAAGAATCCATTGACTAGTTTTGGCAGGATACACGGCAAAGCCTGAGGGTGGTGTCTCAGTAAAGGCCTAGTGATCCAGTGTGGATTGTGGTAAATCCTAGAGAAAATGAGATAGAAAATTCATTAAGGATAGTTATGAGATCCAGAGGCATTCCAAGCTTGGTTTGGTGAGTGACCTCGGTGTCAGTTTAGGTGAGATCAAGGTATGGTGAGGGTGGTGGTGGTTTAACCTATGGATTCCCTTGGTTGTTTTTGGATTGTTTTATTCATGATATCCCACATTCATGCTTAGAATATGGAATAGGGGTGACTAGATGAAAAAAAGATGTGGTTCAACCATGTATATGGTTGGGTGGTACGTGGAAGCCCTAAACCTAGTTGGATCTTTCCTATGTTTAATGAAAGCTAAGTTCTCTTACCTGTGTACTTTTTATTATGTTTCTTTAATGGCTATTATATTATGGTTATTTACGTGGTTATATGATATTTATAAGCATGGTTATGTGAGTGGTTCTAGTCATGGTTCATTTCATGTTTTTACTTGTAACTAAAAGAATAATGGATGCAAGAACTAATTGATGTTAAGACAACTAACGAGAGAGGGTGGTGATCCTTCTTGATAAGCCTCATATGAATTTCCAGTCCATTATGATCAGTCTTGTATTCATTCCCTATAGGTTGCATTGTTCATAAGTGTTTGACAGAATTTCAGTCCCAGTTGGGGATGGTCAGGCCTAGTCCTAATGTCAGTTTTTGGTTCACAAGCATTGTCTTTGTGTAATTTATGAATCCTAGAAATTATAGGGATTTTTGGGAAGAGAATTATCCCTAGCCCTGGAATATAGCCTTAAAATATGTAGTTGTTGGAAAAACACTAATAGAAAAAGGCTCCAGTCGCATTGATGCATTGGAATGGGAGTGACTATGGGTAAAAATCATGGAAATTTGAATTTGGCTTAGGGGATGGAAATTGAGAGGGTTTGGGTCACTCCTGGAAGGTCCTGTGGCACCTAAGGCAAGTCACTAAGGTTTTTTTATCAACTTCATTTCCTTAAGGTCACCTAGGAGGTTGAGTCTTGTCATAGTGGTCCCTCATCTCATGTTTACCCTGGGTAAGCCAATTAAAGTGGGTATATGTGAGGGGAGGTATCATTACAACTGAATCATCTCAGAAGCATGATCCTAAAAGAAATGAAGGAATTGAGTTGAAAATGTTAATGGGATGACTGGGTTGTGGGATGAAATTTAAGTAAAACATGCATGTTCCAATATAAAGGGTGTGAAACTACACAACCTCTGTGTAAATGATCAGAGTCATCCTGGAAGGTAGATTCCATATGAAATAAAGGGTTCACAAATTACGAAGGTTCGGGATGACTAGGAGTATGAATACATGGAAAGGGAAAGATTCAACACCCAATCATAAACCAAAGGAAGAAGTTTGTGTGTGGCCAAAAGTTGAGGTGAGAGGATGAGCTTTCTCGACGATGAGTTATCACGACTCTTTCATATAAATGAATCGTATGAAACTTTGGGGAAGGCGGACTGAGAAGATGTGTAAAGGGGATGATGATGTAAAGAGTACAAAATATGATTTTAAATGAAAGCCACGTGAATGAGAAGGGACCCATATATGTGGCGGTGTATGCTTCCGTCACCTCGAAAGGTGATCCCTAGGAGGATGGAAAGGAACGACTTGTAAAATTTTTGGGGAAGTACCTTCAGGATACACGGTAAAGTGAAATTGTTATAGCTGGGCAAGGACACTCGTAACAAGATCTAGGAGAATGCTGTAGAGGAAAGGGATCTACCTGTCCACGTTGTCCCGGTAGTTCAAAATTTTGGAATAAAAGAGGAAAAATGAAAAAAGATTCAGCAGGGGAAATAAATGTCTCGAGATGACATGGGAGACAGTAAATAAGTTGGGTTAATGTGATTGGAGGAAACAATAAGAAGAAGGGAGTGGAACCATGACTAACGTCACCCCAGGAAGAATCAAAGGAGAATCCACTAAGACTTCTGGGGTGAATACCTTTGGGGTGATGTGTAAATCTAGGAAATAAAGAACCAATCAAGAAGCATTAAGTGAAAAATGGGGATGCATACAAATATGGTGTGCATACTAGATCGTTGTGTAATTTTTGAGTTGTTCTATGGTTTATAAAAAGTATAAATAAAGAGAAAGGTATGAGATGATTATCACCGTGAAAAAACAAACAATATTGTGAAAGGTTTGACCTCGGCCGACCTTTGCAAATGTGGAATTTTAAAAAGCACAAGGGTATGGATTCAAAACATATATGGGAATGGAGAGGGGTCTCCGTTTGATCATTGATAGATTTCATTCAAGACTCCTTTGTCCTTTTCCACTGTTGCAAAATTTTTCTTGCATTATTCACTTGTCCAAATAACTTGCTCAATTAAAAGCATTAATGTTTGACATAGGTTACAATAAGTGAAAGCTTTATCTCTATGATTAGTTTTCCGCCAATGATGCTAAAAAATTCAACTGCATTAGTAATGGCAAGCAAAAAATTAACATGTCTCATCTTGTAAATTTTCAAAGAAAAGGAAATATAAAGCAAAACACCTATACATAACACAATAATTACAAATTATAATGAGTAGATGAATAATTCGCTAAACATGTTAATAAACAAATTTTATTCGAATAGATTTGAATCATTCTTTTGCCGAGAAGAAGTAAATATTCATTTCTTGCTTATTTTCCTACCCACATTATTAAAATAAAAAGAAAAGAAAAAAAATCTAGATGAAACGAGTCATACTCCTAATCTTAATCTAGAGAGAAGACTAAAACTATGTAAAATCGTACTTCCAATGGAGCCATTCCATTAGCTTAATCCCTAAAAGAAAATGCACATAAGTAATAGAAATAAAATTATAACTAAACTATTAAAAGAAAATGTCAACCTATTATGTACATGCATTTCTAATAAATTTAGTAAAATATACTTATCATCTACATGAAATCTTGCTAAAAATATATTTTCCAGCTGTTAGACTCCTATACCAATAGGTGTCATATTTCATGATTGACTTGATGAGCTCTGTAATATGTTCATTCCTTTCCTTGTTGCAAAGGTTTTCCATATTATCAAAAATCAAAAAATTTAAAAAATGTAAAGAGGGTATACCCTAAAAGAAAAATCAAAGGGTGGAAAAATAAAAATGGCCAAAAAAGTGAAAGAAAATGAACCCCACCAAAAGAAAGGCCAAGGAAAGTGTGCAAATTTTAATGCCACTACTTTTTTCTCTGATGTAATAAACAAATTGTGTGCAACTTGTATTTTATGCCACAATTTATGAATGGTCAAACAATTTAAGCTTGGCTAGTTCATCTTTCAATTTTTATGTTTTAGAGATAGAGAATAAAATCTAACCAAACTGTTTAATCTTGGCAGATAAGTAGATAGGTAGAGTAAATAAAAGGAGCTCAATAGTTTAATATGAGCCATTGGATGTAATAAGGTTAGAATTAGATAGATTCCCATATGTAAAAGAAAAAGTGTGATTAGGGTTTTCCAATCTAAGTGCACCCTAATAAAGAAGAAAAAATGGTAGAGTAAAGTAGGTAGGGTAGGTAGATGTTGTTGCAGAATTACATGTGATGAATGATGGTTCTAAATGTGTTCAATTTTATTTTCATCACAAAGTGCAAAGGCAGACACTCCACTGGAAGAATTTCAAAGCAAGGCAAAGTCAAATTATTAACTTCCCTTCTCATTTTTCCCTAAACATTTCACTAATTTCCCCTAAGTGCTAAGGTATTTGAAAATTAAAGGGGCTCAAGGCATTTCCTTGACTTTTGGAGGGACCGGACCCTTGGCCCAATAATTGGAAAAAACCTAAGTACTTAAAATCATTCATCATCACACTCATTTACTTCAAAAAATTATTTCCTCAGTAAAATCCCATTTTACTTAGGAAAATCATGAGATATTTCATAAAAAACCCTCAAAATCACATTTTATCCTAAGTTTAAGTGATGAAGTGATTATTATGCAATTTGCTTCTAAAAACTTCACTTTCTTAGTTATATTAATGTATTTTGAAGTTTACCTTGTCCCCTTGTCAGCTTATCATTGATTTTATTTATTAACTCCTTATAGAAATGACCTTCTCATATTATATATAATTCCTTTTATATAATATCCCAAAAACCCATGTATTATGATTTTAACCAAAGTATTTATTCCTCACTCATTCAAATAAAAAACCCACTTTATACCCCCTTTGGTTAAAATATATCATTATATGTTAATCCTGCCCCCTATGGTAATTGGATTAATATAATTCAATTATCATATAATAAAAATATGAAAAAAAAATTTTAACATATAATATATGTGTTTTAAACAAAAAATAAATCCGAAGTTTAATTCAAACCAAACCTCGAAATAACCCATCTCTATGTATATTTTCCCCTCGCCCGATCACGTTTCCGCTTTTTAAACAAAGGAATTAATTAATCCTCACGATTAATTAAGAACCTAACTTCGCCAATCAAAACACTCCCACTGTGATTAATCAATAATAAAACGCGTCGGGCCCGTGCCATTAAAACCCCGTCATCTCCCTGTCCTGTCAACCGTTCGATCGACCTGTTCAAGATTAACGGCTGTTGATAATTCCACTGGCCATCCCTGATCCGAACAATAACGCACGAAATGACGGTGGTTTTCAAACAGTACCATGGCCACGTGTCATTCGCTCTGTGGAATTGCTACCCATCTGCTCAATACCGCCTTCCCTGAAAAGCGGTGCGGAAAAAACCGCTTACCACCTCCCCCCCCGTGACTCATCTGTCG
Organism: Pinus albicaulis; assembly: GCA_034641835.2. Taxonomy (NCBI): domain Eukaryota; kingdom Viridiplantae; phylum Streptophyta; class Pinopsida; order Pinales; family Pinaceae; genus Pinus; species Pinus albicaulis. Next base: position 759,655,295 of record CM076580.1, read on the forward strand.
TAGATACTGACGTCATTTATTAAAATAATAAAAAAATCCACCACCATTTGACTTTGCCAATAAAACAAAAACCCGCGTCTTTTTCATCATTTTGTATGTAGAAAACGACTTCACCCTCCATGCAAAGAATTTCAAAAAATCAACTGTCAAGCGCCCTTAACTATACTTTGTTGAGGACTATTGCATACTAGTAATCCAGAGTTCGTCCGCCTCAACCAGTACCTGTTCAAATTACTGTACATTCCCAAAAATAGGTATTTACCCTAATTTCCACTGAACTCTGTTAGAATCTTGGTTTTTGTTTAGATAACTATATACGAAAAACTCAAACAGGATTCTAAATTGGTCTCCCTAAGTTCCCAAAACCGCAATTGAATCCCCAAAACCTGAGATTGTGCCCATTTCTTCAAAAACCCCACAATTCATTTCTGAATCCACAAGAACCAGAAATGGAGATTCCCTTGGCTTTAAATGTCACCCCATTGAATGCCCCTCACAGAGACTTGGATTATTTATCATTAGTTGATAGAGATTTCCAAATTAAAGACCTGATTTTTAATGATAGTCCTCTTCGAATTTTTTGTTGTTGCAGAGACAATTATTTGAATGGCTTGGATATGATTGGATTATGGGAATCTAATATTCCTAGGTACCTCTTTCCCTCTGTCCATATTTTCCCTGAGATAATCCATTACTGTCATGCAAACTATGATCCCACTCAACGAGCAGTCTTATCTCCAAGTCAAAATGTCCTTTTTCCCATTACTGCTCAGTCTATCAATGAGATGCTACATTTTCAACCTGATCAAGCCTTCACTCCCTTGTCCATGGGAGAATTACTTGATAAATCCACCAAAATATCCCATGAAGAATTAAGCCACATCTGTCAGACCTTTATGTTGCCTGATCATCAGCCTAAAGGCCCTCCCCCTTATGGGTATGCTTTTTTCACTGAGGAGGGTAGACTTGTTTTGGATATGATATCCTTTATAATGGGCTTTAATACCAGTGAATATGTTGACCATTTAATTCTAGTATTATTGTCTATTTTTACCCCTGGACAGCCTCCTGTTGTCAAGTATGACTTTGCATCCTACATTGCAGACAAAATCCATGATCAATTCATGAGATTAGAGAATGAGAAAGTGTTCAAGTATTCTTCTGTCATTTACCATCTCATGCTCTATTACCAGTCAGAAAATTTCCCTTTCTATATCAAAAATCTTGATGCCAAAGGGAATCCTAGGTCTGTTATCTTTTGGTTAGCCATCACTCATAGTTCTCTAGATTCTCCCTATTCCTATAATGAGTTCATTGATCTTTTTATACACCCTGCAACCACCTTGTTGACATGAGTTTCTCCTCCAAGGCTCAGCAATGAAATCAAGAAAACTTGACAGCTCTCAAAACAATACAAAGTTTGTGATTGGTACTTATACCAAAATCACACAGAAGTCAGAATATATGGATGTGAATTATGTCCATTCAAATTGCCAAAATATGTCCCCATGAGAATCTTTGCATTAGAGTATTTCAGGCAGATGAACAACTCTGATATAATTCATTTTTGTAATGAAAAGAAGAAGGCTCAACTTCGGATCAAAAGTCAATTAGGTCCCTTTATCTGTAACTCTAGGGATGCAGGGGAAGAAGCTGAAAAGATATTAGAAGACCGTTTCAGATTACAAAAGAGTTTCTATTGGGTACCTTATGACCCATTCAGCTTCATTTGTGATAAAAGAATGAAAAATAAATCAGCACCATACATGCATCAAATAATCCCAGAGATTGGAAAATATGCTAATACAGATGAATGGATAGAAGGAACATTGATAGAGCAGGATAGTGAGCAGGTCAATATAGACAATGTTATGAAAGATCTTGAAAAGATGCTTGACCTAGACTCTTTTGCACAGGTACCAAGATTAGAGGTTGGTCCTTCCTCAGCTGGAATTTTTCAGTAGAAGTTACAAGAAAACATTGCAGTATCATCTAAGGGAAAAGAGAAAGAGGTTGATATACAAGTTAAAGAAACATTCACTATGACAAAACAACCTCAAACTTCCAAGGGACAGGATCAAGTACAGGTTTCTTCTGTTCAAACCAATCCAGTAGAAATGTCAATTTTGCAGACTCCATTAAATGTAGTGAAAGAGAGATGTCAAGTCACACTCTCACTGGATCTTCACAACAGCCTCAGGCCAAGAGACAGAAATTGAATACTCCTCTAGAAGTAGAATCTATTGATGAAATCCTTGATAGTCAAGGACAAGAACAATTGGGCAGTCAACAAACAAGTACAGTCAGTGGAGCATCCACTACCTCACAAAGGAAAGAGCTACAAAAGCAACAGAGTGTTGAAATATCTTCTTTCAAAACACCAGTTAAAGATGAAGGAGATATAAATAAGACATTTATCAATATAAAAGCCAGGAACGATCCTTTAAGAATCCAGGTTTATAATCAATATTTGAAGATAGCTCCTAAGAATCAAGAAAGATTGATGTTAGCTTATGACATTCAGCAAGGCAAAATGATAATGAGTCACTTCAAACCCAAAGTGCAGCAACCTCAAACAACTGCAGATTATATCAGAAATTTTTTTGAAGTCTTAGCAAAGGATATTCATCCTTTAGATCAGATTGAGTTACATAAGTAGACTGGTGAAATGATCTATTCTACTTTGACTGATAAGGCAATGGCATCTCATAGGATATAGGATTCTTTGGAGAACACTAGTACACAATTGCAGCTTGAAAAGGCTTCTTCTCAAGCCAAAGACAACAGGATAAAAACATTGGAGGAAATAATTATTGGATTAGGTCACAATCCAAAGGATGTAAAAGGTATAGAAGATCTAATCAAGAAAAAAGATGATGACATTGCAGCTTTGAGAAAGCAGTTGAGATTGCCAGCTTCAAGACATCCTCAAACTGAAGAAGTAATAAAGAAGAATTCTGATGAAGAAATGATGGACTTGCTTTTGAGGCTGAATGAGCAACCGACTGAAACAGAAAAAGAGCTTGAACAAGCAATAAAAGACAAGCAGTCCAGTGTTCCAGTATCTACAACAGAGGTTATCACAGGTACAACAAGTCAGCCAACAAGTCAGCCAACAGGTCAACCAACAGAGCCATCACAGGTAAATACTTCAAATTTGAGTACAGAAGAACTAATAAAGTCAATGAATGACTTGAAACTTCAAGTAACAGAACTTCAGCACACAAAGTTACAGCTTATTAATTTAGAACAGAAATATGATGTTTCAAAAATGACTGTTGCTGACAAAACAAGAGAAGTCAAAAATTTGGAAAAATTGGTTAAAGCTTTGGAAAAGGATCTCACATTGGAGAAACCTTTAAGAGAAATAAATGACATTCTTTGGGATAATATTATCCAGTCAATAAAAGATATCTGGTCTTCAATTCAGATAATATACAAGCAGAATGATTTGGTCAAAGTAGCTCTGGATGAAGTTGAAAATACACGAGCAGAATTAGGAAATAGGCCTGAGGAAGCCAATCAGCTCATACAATTTCTAAACACCCAAACCAGACAACAACTTGCAGACCTGGATATTCAGGACATAACTGGAAAAATCTTAGAGATAAAAAGAGTTGTTACTAAAAGAACTCTTATGCAAAATTTAGAACGAAGGTGCTTTGACATGCAAGGAGAAATCATTGCTTTCAGAGAAAGGTTTGATGTTTTATTGAATAAAGGGTTGCCCAGCCCTATGGTTTCAGAAGATAAAATAATGGACCTGGAAAGTTATGTTGCGAAATTGGACAAACATGCTCACAATCAAGCCAGTTCCTCAACCATTTCATCAGAAGCAACATTACCTACAGGAAGGAATCTTCATGACAGATTAGAGAATTTGTTTTATCTTGAACATGAAGTAAAACATTTGTTTCCAAATTAGCCTAATTTCTTCAGATATACTGAGGCTGATGAAACATTAGGGAAGCTTCAACGGACTAGAATAGAAGAAGATAAATGGTGGGAAGATCTGTTGGAACTTTTGTAAAATTTATCCTTATATGAAATTTTGCCTATTTACTACAGTATAAAGGATAAAGGGATAAACAAAGGTCAAAGAGTATCGGTTCAGTTAAAAGTGCATCAGTAAGAACAAAGAGTATTAGTGAAGCAAGGCAGTTAGAACAAAATTACTGAAGAGGACAACAATGAGCCAAAATATAGGTCATGCCTCCATCACATTCTCAAAAGGAGGAAACAGCACAACATCAGTTGCTTTTTGTCTTATCTACGAGACCATTTGTCTCTATTTTTATTGTAACTTATTTGTGAGTCATCTTAGATTATATCTCGTTTTGTTAAGAGATATTTTGTATGATTTTTTGTATAAATAATCCCTCAATTGGATTATTGAAGGTGGATTCTTATACTTTGATGTAACATTGAATATTTTGGAATAAAGAGCTTTGGAGAAATTTTTCGTGGCAAAAATGGACAAGGAATTGAGGCAGAAGACTTTTCTTAGGATTCATGTGTCAAATGAAGGATCAATAAGTCATCTCTATCCCATGTTTTGAAGTTTTATATTTGTTTACAATATCATCTGTGTTTCATTATCTTAATATTTAACGAAAAGGATTGAATCAGAAAGTACTTAGGTGTAATCTAATTTCAGTCGTTATTATTATAAATGTTTTCTTCTAAACTGGTTTAAACAATGAATTCTTAATTGCTCCTGTTTGTCTAATTCATACAACTTTGGTTATTTAGTAAAGAATAATTAACTGCTCTTTATTGATAATCAATCTATTTCTCTTCTCTTGAATGTGTTGAAATATTCTTTATTGCCTTTCATCCGTTTGAATTCCATATCATTCATTTTAGATCTATAATTGTTTCTAGTTTGATTATCTTGCCCTGATAAACCATCTTTTCTTAAAAAACTTAAGCCAGTGCAGCCAATCCTTTGACTCCATTAGCCCAATGGACTGAAACTATTTGATCTTAATCTCAACTAAAGAATTCCATCAACCTAAATTCAAACAAAATCCCTAAACTTTATAACTAGCCTAATGCTTTCTAAAAACAAAGCTAAATTTTATAGAGAGAGCCCTCTCTGGGTACAGATTGGCTAGATTCTGTACCTGAAGGTTAGTTTGTGGTTACATCGGACCCCTTTCCTCTTCCAACAAATTCAAGGAAAATCTGAGTGATAACACCAGCCATATTTCAATCTTGTCATGATAACCATTATTTAACTACTGAAATGAAATCACGGTTGGAATAACACTAAGCAAAGCAATGTCATAAATTTCTCCCTATAGAGACAAGTTAGTAGTATGTACAATAAAATAAATACTAGAAATATTATGTATGATTATATTTCCCAAACAGTTCTCAAATGGACCATGAAATTTTAATGAATATGTCAGAAGCTTTTTAGATAGATAATATAGTTGGTCAAATTGTGATGTTACCATTTCGCATGTTTATTCTTGTGGAAAATGTATTTGAGAAGAAAGAATGAACTGATATGACACGAACATCAAATAAAATTGAAATATTGGAAGGTCTTGAATCCCATGACTATTAAGGTCTTGGAATTAATTTTCACATTGATCCATTAACACACTTGGTGCGTGTTCAATGCTTGATTTATCAATATGCCAGCATAGGATATCCAAGAATAAAAAAATATAAGAAGTATACAAATATGGAAATATCCATAATAAATGAAGCATAAAAAATAAAATTAGATCACTATTTACACTCAATTGTTATAGATAGTGTTACAAAAATATTTTGATTTATTTGGAAAATTGCCCTCACAAGTGTGAGCCAAGATATTACAATGAAAACTATTACTAGCATATACTTGTGAATCAAATGGGGGATCTAGACTATTACCAAGAATGGGAACTTGAATAATGTCAATTTTAAGAATTAGAATGGATTTCTGTTCAAGAAAATTGGAATCATCATGAAATTTTGTTAGTTCAAGATAAGAATCATTTATAGTGATATCAATAGAAGAAGATCCCACAACTTGAAATATGGATTTATTTTGAGTATCGAGAACAAGAGAATTTAATGATGGATGGGATAACTCAATATTATGAAACTCAGAATCATGATCATAAATAACTTGAAAAATTTCATTAGCATTCCATTCCTTTTCATAGGACATATTAAAACAAGAAAAACTATTAAATGAATTAATTTTCCAATACTGTTGAAAATGTGATGATTGAATGATTTTTTTCCTCGATAAAAAGATTCATTATTTATAAAATTTATAAGAATTCCTCTATTTTATATAATAGCACCTGTCCAAGTTACAATCAACAAAAATATTAGGATAAAGAGAGAAGTAACTATCTGAAGAAATGAAACTGAAAATTTCCCTACCTATAGATTCTTGCTCATTTTTCAAAATGAAAATTTAAGATTCCTTATCTTATATTTGGATAACCACATTTTCCTAGAAATTTATGCTTGGATGCTCCAAAATTTGTGGGTTATCATGAGTTTCAACCTAAGAAAATTCAACAATATTCGTGACAAACTGCACATTATTGGAATTTTCAATTTGCATTGTTGGCTACTGATTTTCTTTCTGATTATTATTTTCTAATTTTGTTACTTGTTGATTTATGACATACTATTATAAAATCATATTTATTAGAAATTGATTCTTCAATAGTAACATGATTTAAATAATTCTTAGGATCACTGTTATTTATGTTGGATGAGATTATTATTTCGTGAGAAGACTAATTAACAATTTATGCATTTTCTTCTTGAATAGATTCAACCATGCTATTAATAATGAGAGGTTCTTCGACAATGGAAAATGTGCTAAGAAAAATAATACTTTCAAGTTCATTATAGCTATGAGAAATACAAGGAAGGGTAAGAATATGTCAAAACAATTCGATCAATTCAATTTTATGAGGTAAATATTGCACTCAAAATTGTAAGAAAATTAATTTAAATTTGATAAGAAAAATTTCAAAATATTCCTCCTCAAATCTACAAACACATTCATGTTGATTACATACCTTTTCATAATGATAGAACTGAAAAGCATGGATGGACATTCTTGTAAACTCATCCTAAGTATGTACAGAGGCAACTGGAAATGGTAGACACTGGTATTTAGATAAACCTATCAAGGTAAGAGTAAATATCCTACAAATCACACTTTCATCAATACCATAATCATTACAATTTAGAATAAATTGAAGACATGATAAAAAATAGAAACATTCTCCTTACCATTAAAATTTATTTCTCACAAGAGTTTTACTACCTTTATTGGAGTGGTTTCAGGTGCAAGTCGAGTGAAGCAACTCCAAATATGAAGTTTAGAAGGATCCATTGTAAAAAGATAAAAATACAAGACTCTAAAAAGGACTACTCGTCGGTGTCCCTCCTTCTAGCACCAAAATTGTTGATGGCAAAAAATGACTGAAATCGACAATGGGGAGATCACCTAGTGAGGTCCCCAAACAAAGTCCTTATCCATTTAGAATCGTAATTCCAACTGGTTCAAATGGGTCTAGTTACCCCCTCACTCCCCCTGGTGACTTTTGGTATTCCTAATTACTTATCAACAAGAAGAGAGAAATTAATTTTTACCCTCTTGTAGATAGTTTGCAAAAAAGTAATCCTTAACTTGACATATGGTCTCAACCAAGACACCAATGAGATTGTTTGTGCATAAGGAGACTTCTATGAATGCAATTAATTAATATAACTCTAAATCTAAATGCAAATTTAATATAATATATTATGCAAGCAACAAAAGTAAAACCTAAATCTAACTCAATTAAAAGAAGGATTAGTCCCCCACTCAATAAAATGCAAGGTATTGAAATTTGGAACAACTTGAATTTAGAATAGAAAATGAAGCTAAAAAGTCAAAGAAATAGTTCCAGAACATACTACTAATTCAGAAAAATATCCACATTCAAATATCTTATAAATAGTTATGAGATTTCTATTGCACATATATCTAAATTCAAATAAAATGAATTCAAAACAAGTGGTATAATCACATTAAGGAAGTAGTTCTCATGATTAAAAAAAAACTAAACTTGTCATCAATATGCTAAATAGTGATCAATGATAAAATTCCTATATATTCAAATTCATTGCCCAAATTTAATATGAATTGGATCCATCATGAAAATATAGCTTTTCAATATTTAAATAAGCATAAAATTAACTGAAATTTACAATAGTGCAAAACTCAATAATCAAATACTTATTTGGATCAATAATTCAATTAAAATTGAATTAAAATGAAGAGTATCAATTAGCAATTAACCTTGACATTAGTGTACAAAAGTTACAATACGATCATAGCTTTGGAGTTGAAACACACTTATTAAGATCTAGTCCAAAAATAACCATCTTCTACAAAATCCATTCCTCTAAAATAGTGCAAAACCCCTCTTTTTGCAAAAAGAGAGAGTTGTTGAAAGAATAATGGATGAGGTCTCTTATTTTAGTTGCAAAGAATCCCTTTCTCTTCTTTGTTGGTGCAATTCCATTGCTTCAAGATTCCTTTGCCTTATCCTCTCCAAAAAGCTCTGCCAAAGCCATCAAAATAAAAATTAAAACCAATTAAAATGAAGAGAAACTCAGATTTCCAAAATTGTGAAAAACAAATTAACCATTCTATATCTAATTTAACAAATTAATGAAAATATATATAATATTTCCCTTGATTTATTGTAAACATAATATTGAAAAAATTATCTTCTAAGACGAATTTGCAACAACAAACCACTTTGGGCCAACAAGAACTCTCCAAAACAAACTTAGAAATTGTTTTTTTTGGTTTCAAACTCGTAATTGTAGCGCTAAATTTTGGAGTAGTTAGTTACCAAATATAGACATGAAACCACTTCCAAATATTTCTCCATGGAATAATATTTCCAACAAGCTCTCCTTTTCCCAATTTCGTTGAGTAAAAGTCAAGATATGGCCATCCAAAATCTGAGTTCCAAAATTAATAGAGTGTTGGAAAATAAACACTTGTGGACAATTGTTTTTAATGTTTTTATTTTATTAAAGTTTAAAAGTATTTCTAGTAAGTAATATAAAAGAAAAGAAAAGAATATAAAATATAAATATATATTATTTTGTAAGTTTGGCAGGACTACATATTTATCATGTCCATGATATCATGTCCTTAACAAAGCACCCAATCACTCTATCGAAAACTCTATAAACAATATAAAATATAAATATTAAACAATATATATTTATATAATAAAAAAACTTTAAATAAAAATAATATATAATTTGAACAAAGGAGAAGAGGAAGGCTTTATGTTTTGATGGTTGTTGCAGGTAGGGAAACACATAGGGACGATGAAGATGTGGGAGGGGGCGCACGTTGAGTGGGACCCCCTATCCACCATTGAAAACTAAAATGAAACGATGTCCCTTTTATAATATTTATGCCATATTCCCTTCAACGCCTTCCACTTGAATACTCTGCATGCTTCTCCCACGTCACCGCGGGTGGGTTCGAAAAAAAATTGCAATACCTCTGGGAATGGGGAAAAATATTCCTTTCCCAATTTTTATTATATATATATATATATATATATAAAAGTTCGTGATGGTTTTAAAGTGAAACTTAAAAATAAAAAAAATAAATTAATCAAATTAAATAATTAAAAATGATATTTACAAATTAATTAATTAAATTATAATTAATACAAAGTAATCAAAATTAATTAATTAGATATTTTTATTCACATATTTTAAACTAATTAAATTTATACAATTTAAAAAATAAAAATAAAATACATATTTACATATTTTTAAAAAGTCCAGTGGTCAAATTTGACCAAATTTTAACCGAAGACATTTTTCAATTCATAAGTAGAATGACGTGAAACCTGAACTGGTGGAAAGTTGGCGAAAAAACACATGCAATGGAACAATCAAAACAAAAATATGAGAACAATGAAAATCCTACGAAATAAGCCAAAATGAATCATTTAAGACAATGATATTAACAAAATTCATGAGCATAAGAAAAGGCTAAATACTAATAAACACATTGAAACTAAATATGACATGCTAGTCCTTTTCTTAAATCCCTTGGCACAACTATGGAATGTAATATTTCACCCTTGTAATATAATGTTCATGCAATCAATAATAGGTTGGATAGAAAGGAACAAAGGATTCTAGTTCTAGTGGTTAGTTTCTCAAAACCAAATGTTGGAAATTAACACTATGTAATTCATCATTAGTTAGAGGGTAACTAGTGCTATAAAGGTTTTGAGTTATAATCTTTTATACAAAAGTTTTGTACGTTCATATGACTTTGCGAGAGTAGCTTCCTATTATCTCTATCCTTCAATGACCCTTTCCTCTAGTGGATCTTTCTTATGCTACAAATCAAAACAATGTAAAGGCATTGGAGATGATATAAGTAATACGAAACTAAAATGATATATGACTACATGCAAGTTATAAGAACTAGGCTAAACAATTCATCATTAGAAAAATGAACTTAAAACTCGTTTAACCATTAGAGACTTAGGAATTAATTAAAAATAAAAATAAAAATTACCTTGAAACATGTTTCAAAGGGATAGGAATGCATAATAAGTATATCTTGATCGCTTGAAGATTGGCAAGACTGCTGCAAATTATCATAAACTTTGAAAGATGGAAGATCAATGTCATCCTTTGAAGAATTATGTTCAAGTTCATTGTCATCCAAGGTAGAATACATGATATTCTCATGGCGGTGAAAAGGGTTTTCATTCAAAGCATCCAAGAGTTCATCATCCATAAAATCTTCATCGCCATAAGCACTTTCTAGCTCTTGAATAAAATTCTCAAAGTGATCATAACAATCCTCAATCAAAAGCAAAGAAGGATAGGTTTCTCTATACTTCTAAAAAAATACTAAGTGAAAATCCTTGAGAGAATAAATACAAGCAGGAGGCAAGCTTTCATACCAAAACCATGCTTTTTCTTCTAATGTGATCACAAACATCTTCATTAAACAATCTTCATGAAAATTAATCTTCAGCTTACACACATGCGTATGAAATATTATTAAATGAAGTGTAGCATCATCAACTTTTCCATCTCTGAATTTTGGCAAGTATGTTTACCAATATACCTGGGGCATATGATTTGGAAATCCTATAACATGATCTCAATGCATATGAGCATACCTCCTAGTAGTCGAATCCATATTGAAAATAATGAAGTCACCAAAAAGTTATTCAAGCTACCAGTTTTTGAACAGTGAGCCATGAAAACTATGAACTTTTGGATTCTTTGACACTCGAGTCACTAGGTGAAATATGCACAACCTTACTTTTCCTGACCACTCTTCACCATCATAAATCAGAGCTAATCTTTGTCGTTATTTGCTGGGAAATATTTAACCTTCGCTTCCCGGCAATGGCGCCAAAAATGATATCACTTCCCCCCGTTCCTAAGGCTGAGAATGGAACTGAAGGATGTCTTTAGGTTAGGTAGATAGGTTAGGTAGCCAGCTCTACCAAAACTAGAGAGGGCTCTCTCAATGTCACATTAGCAGTAAGTGAGATGAATGGATGTATAATGATCTTGGAGTTTTGATTGCTTTTATTTTTTACTGGATAGGAATTACAGTTAGGGAACAAGGTCCAGGGTTTCGGTCAAATTTCAAAGGTTAGATTACAGAGGCAAGGATGGGGCCATGTAGGTAAGCTTAGGAGCATGCTTAATTTTTCATTGTATATAGGGTGAACAAAGGGAGAGTCATAATGAGCATTAAAATTAATTCATTAATCAGAAGAGCAGAGACATGTTCATGTAAATCTAATTTAAACAGAGCATGGAAAGCATGATTTTTGTCTATATAGTGATAATATTAACATACAAAAGCATATATGTAAAATAAGGATAACAAAAAATTCAACTTGATAATATTATAGAGTAAAAAAAATGCTTAAAGGCATACCACTAGAGTCTCAACACTATCTTTGCATCACTGACTTTGATTTCATTCAAAAAAACTTGTACAATAGCTCCACTGCAAATAAAAATTATCCAACCCTTCAAATGGCTTGATTTGGACTCATGACACCTCATAGGGTAAAAATCCTATCCAAAAATCATCATAATTACATCAGATGAGTCACTTCCTAGAATCTAGGGGAGTTAGAAACCATTCCCTCAAGTTCAGCTAAAGACTAGGAGTGTGTGTCTCCTTCATTTAATTACATGTTTCCTCATCATAAGAGGCAAAAAGAACTCAATTATCCAAATGATACCTCATGGTACAGCTAAACTTCGAATTCTAAAGTTTTCCTGGCTTGAAAACTCTCCAAAGGGAATCCAAATGTAGTGCCATTTACAGAAACGTCGCACCTCTCCAGTAGATGCGTCACACTTTTTTAGAGGTGATTTTTTCCCACTTTAAAAAATGTATTTGAAAGTCTTAAGGTTGGGATAGGTAGCCTTATGTGTCTACTTTCAAATTCACCTCAAAAACTGATAAAAAACCTGCGGGAAGACCTTCAAAGCATGATTCTCCCAACCTAACTCCATAAGCGCCACACAGAGGTAAAATAGGTGGCAGAAGCATGAAAAAAGTGACGTTTCTTGCATTTTACTTCAAAACCAGAAGGTGAAATGTTGACCTGATGTCATATATGTGATGTAGAGGTGAAAATCGATCCAACCATATATAAATTTATCCATATAGATGCTCTGAGTAAAAGCATCGCACCGCTGCGTGACGCTTCTGTAAATAGCAATTTTCCATATTTTTCAATAAATTTTCTACAAACATACAGATTAAATATGGATTAATATCTATCTAACCATAAATTTTTTTATAAACCTGAAAGAAGATTTTATTATTTGGTATGTTTTGAACAACAAACTCCTCTGTTTTTCCAAAATAATTTCCCATTTGCTCCGAATCAAAGTTTGAAGTTCATCACTAAAAATTTGCAGAAGCGTAGCGCACTCTTAGCGAAAGCATCGCTCCTAACTTGAGAGGGAGTTTGGAGGCCTTCCCAGAGAATTTTTGGGATGAAAGTGGTATGGTTGGAACGCTTATGATTTTTACTAAAAAATGGATTCATCAAGCATGACAAACTCCTACTCCAAACCCCTTCAAAATTGACTTGAAGACAACTTATTCAAAAGTGTAGAAAATGACCTAGAGCAATTGTATTTTTGGCATTTATCTCAAATCATAACACCTGTGCATAAAATGAAGGAGGTTTTTTTTTTTTTTTTTAATTTTATTTTGTCTAAGATTGACAAAAACATCTTTCTTGTTTTGGAAATTCATCTCCATTTATTCAAAAACGTATTTTGAAGCAAAAATGTCCGTATGTGCAATGTAAACACTAACATTTCACAAAGCTCTAATAATGATGCCATGGGTCTGATTTGGCTCAAACTTGTAATGATGACCTCCCTTATGGGCCTTTCTCTTCTCCCTCCATGGTGTTTTTAAATAATATTAAAACATGATCCAGATGAAATGGGTAGGGGAGGTGTAGAATTAGGAAAACATGGGATAGTGGTAGAGTGGTTTTAGGGACAAAAATGGGATGGAAGGAAGCTAGGGAAGAATCCAAAAAAAATTGGTTAGGTAGGATGATGTATTGGCTACAATATGTAATTGAAATTTTTGTAAATGGGCATGTAAAAGGTGCCAAAAAGGTCAAAACACGTGAATTTCCTACTTTTCCTGCAAGAATGAAGTGAAGATTAGGGTTTTAATGAAATTGATGGAAATGAGGGTTGTGAGTGATAGGGAGTGTTAGGGTATGGTGTATGAATGTTGTAAGAAAGTTTTGGATGGTTATATTATGGTTTTATCAGCTGAAACAAGCCAAGGATGAACAACACCAAAAACGTAGTGGAGATGACCTAATGAAGGAAACCACTAATTTGCTGAAGAATTTGACTTGAAAGAGGTGTGAAAAGAATCCACTTACTAATTAGGAGGTATTTGAACCCTTTTGCAAGCTTATTTGACCCTTGTATGGTTGTGGAGTGTTGTGAGCATGAGAGAGGATCTCTTTCAACCATGTAGCATACTTCTTGAAAAAGGACAAGATGCCTTTGTTTTATTACCTATCTTTGCTAACTCCCAATGAAAGTGATTTGACTAATGACAATGACCTTTATTTTCCTTTCTTTCATGACATTATTGGACATCGTGGTGGCGAAACAAAATATACCTAGACCATGACCTAGATGAAGGTGTGGTGAATGACCTCTTACCCTAGATGATAATGGGTGACTTGACCATAAATTGAGTGAAGGGAGTAGCATTTCAGACCTAGACACGTTCAATGAACAAAATTTTATTTGAAAATTGACTTGAAAAATGAAAATTTGACCTAGGACCGCTACTAAGTAAACCCGAAAGAGTACATTTGATCATTGAACATTTTGACACTAACATTGGCTCTAGCTGGAGATGGAAACTCTTTTAGGAGGTGTCAAGAACACCGTAGATCAGGTAGCCTCATCTATTGGGAAATGGAGTCATTGCAACTACAATCCTCAAACTGACTCAAATCAAACTAAAAGTTGAATTGTACATCATCAACGACAAACTTTATTGGAAAATGACACTAAAAAAAATGATCAGAATGTTGAGCTTATTCATAACACCTTACCTAATCTAATTGACACATAAATCACTTGATCAAGTGAAGTCGAAGATCTAACTTAACCAATTTATTAAATTACTACCTGACTGATGCTTGTATTCATCTCCACTAGGCATAAATAAAGATTGAGTAAATGGCAACTCAAAGTGAAAATCGAGCCCAAAACATGTGTTGGTGAAGAAAACAAACTCCACCTTTTCTAATGCCTACAAAATACTACCCAAGGGGTCTTAAAAAACGTGAGACATTACCTCTTCTTGATCAGAAAAAAGAAGGGATATTATTTCAAATATAATGGATGATTGTTCTTCTTCATTTGGTTGATCCTTCTTAAATAAAAATGCAGCAATGTTATCTTCCATATCATCCAGATCAGAGACAAGATTTGTGTGTTCTTGTAGATCTTCAATTGAGTTACCCAAATCAGCATAAAAAAAAATATCTACAAGTAGTTTTTGATGTATATCAGAAAGAGAATGGTCTTGGCTTTGAAAAAATTATATATCTTGATCATTTGAAGGTTTCTGAACATGTTCATCAAACTCAAGACAACAAACCTGTTGTACACTATTTTTGACGTTAACGGATAAATCACGACTCTCTAGAGTTTCTATACAAGCGAACTCAAAATTATGATCTGCACATATTTCTTCCTGAATTAAAAACTCATAAGAAGAAAGGGATGAAGTGTAGCTAGAAAAAAAATCTTCATATATATCTTGATCGCTTGAATATTGGCAAGAATGCTGCAAATTATCAACAACTTTGAAATATGGAATATCAATGTCATCCTTTGAAGAATTCTGCTCAAGTTCACTGTCATCCAGGGTAGAATACATGAGCTTCTCATGGTGGTGAAAAGGGTTTTCATTCAAAGCATCCAAGATTTCATCATCCATAAAATATTCATCTCCATAAGAACTTTCTAGCTCTTGAATAAAATTCTCAAAGTGATCACAACAATCCTCAATCAAAAGCAAAGAAGGATAGGTTTCTCTATACTTGTCAAAAAATATTGAGTGAAAATCCTTGAGAGAATAAATACAAGCAGGAGGCAAGCTTTCATACCAAAACCATGTTTTTTCTTCTAATGTGATCATGAACATCTTCATTAAAGAATCTTCATGAAAATTAATCTTCAGCTTACACACATGCATATGAAATATTATTAAATGAAGTGTAGCATTGTCAACTTTTCCATCTTTGAATTTTGGCAAGTATGTTTGCCAATATACCTGTGGCATACGATTTGGAAATCCTATAACATGATCTCGATGCATAGGAGCATACCTGATCCGGATTTATGCAGGAACGCAACATAATAAACATATAACCATAGATACAAAGATGCAGCGAAAAAATCACTTCATTTCATTAATATCAAAGAACTGAAATTTGCTTACAGACGAAATGGAAATAAACTAGCTAGGGCGCTGGTAGCTATCTCCAAGAAGAGATGTGGCGGCTACAGGCCTCTGAACTCAGTTACAATGAGGCTCGAGTGCCTATTTATTATTTAGAAACAATGGAAAACCCTAAACATCCAAAACCCTAACCCTAGGAGATGAAGCGCCAAAACTATGGGCCCCGTTTGGGTAAATTGGTGTTTCAAATTCCCGAGGACGTAAATTTGGCATACGATCTCCGTTTGACGTGAACCATACCTCATTAGAAAGATATATCCGAGGACTACAAATTTTGAGTGAGAAACATCAGTCCATGGACCCATGTTGCTCTCGGTTTTCCCAAAAAACGTCGTTTAGGGCCTCAAAATAGCTCCGAAAGTTCAGGATCTGAAAAACTGCTAAAAATAGTAAGTTGTGCCGAAACTGAAAAACTGAAAGAGACAATGGTGGGGCCCCAAGTGGAATAGGTGGGTGACCACCAATATCCACCTAGATCATTCCTCCCCCCTTAGGAAGCAATGGTCCCCATTGCATTAAGTTCCTCCATGAGATGAGGAAACTTCTGCTGAACTTGGTCCTTGGTGAACCACTTTCCTTGGTGCAGGAGTTTGCCAGCTTTGACAACTAGATACAGTTGGATCATCTATTGGCGATTTTTCTTGATTTTCATGTCCATGATACAATCTGTGGTGGCCTGTTCCATGCAGTCTGGGTTTAACTATGTTGGTGTGAGTTGTTCTGCAATGTCAGAGGTGTCTAGCTTTGATACCACTGATCCAGATTTATGTAGGAATGCAACAGAATAAACATATAACCATAGATACAAAGATGCAGCAGAGAAATCACTTCATTTCATTAATATCAAAGAATTGAAATTTGCTTACAGACAGAATGGAAATAAACTAGCTAGGGCGCTGGTAGCTATCTCTGAGAAGAGATGTGGCAGCTACAAGCCTCTGAACTCAGTTACAATTAGGCTCGAGGGCCTATTTATTATTTAGAAACAATGGAAAACCCTAAACATCCAAAACCCTAACCCTAGGAGATGAATTTCCAAAACTATGGGCCCCGTTTGGGTAAATTGGTGTTTCAACTTCCCGGGGACGTAACTTTGGCATACGATTTGCATTTGACGCGAACCATACCTCATTAGAAATATCTATCCGAGGAATACAAATTTTGAGTGAGAAACATTAGTCCATGGACCCATGTTGCTCCTGATTTTCCCAAAAAACGTTGTTTAGGGCCTCAAAACGACTTCGAAAGTTCAGGACCCAAAAAATTGCTAAAAATAGTAAGTTGTGCCGAAACTGAAAAACTGAAAGAGACAATGGTGGGGGCCCAAGTGGAATAGGTGGGTGACCACCAATATCCACCTGCATCAATACCTCCTAGTAGTCAAATCCATCTTGAAAACAATGAAGTCACCAAAAAATTCTTTAAGCTACCAGTTTTTGAACAGTGGAGTCGCTATGAAAACTATGAACTTTTGGATTCTTTGACACTCAAGTCACCAAATGAAAGACGCACAACCTTAATGTCCCTGAACACTCTTCACCATCAGAAATTAGAGCTAATATTTGTCGTTATTTCCCAGGAAATATTTAACCTTTGCTCCCTGGTAACGACACCAAAAATGTTATCACTTCCCCCCGTTCCTAAGGCTGAGAATGGAACTGAAGGATGTATTTAGGTTAGGTAGCTAGCTCTACCAAAACCAGAGAGGGATCTATAAATGTCACATTAGCAGTAAGTGATATGAATGGATGTATATTGATCTTTTGGTTTTGTTTGTTTTGAGTTTTCGCTAGATAGGAATTACAGTTAGGGAACTAGGTCCAGGGTTTAGATCAGATTTCAAAGGTTAGATTACAGAGGAAAATATGAGGCCAGGTAGGTAAGCTTAGGAACATTCTTAATTTGTCATTGTGTATAGGGTGAACAAAGAGAGAGTCAGAGTGAGCATTAAAATGAATTCATTAATTGGAAGAGCAGAGACATGTTCATGTAAATCTTATTAAAAAAGAGCATGGAAAACATGATTTATGTCTATATACTGATAAGATTAACATAAAAAAGAATATATGACAAAGAAGGATAAAATAACATTCAACTTGATAGGATTACAGAGAAAAAAAAAATCTCAAAAGCATACCACTGGAGCATCAACACTATGTCTGCAACACTGACTTTGATTTCATTCAAACAAACGTGTACAATAGCTCCACTGCAAATAAAAACTATACAACCCTTCAAATGGCTTGAGTTGGACTACATATAGGAAAAAAAAGTCATGAGACCTCATAGGGTCAAAATATTATCCAAAAATCATCATATTTACATTAGATGAGTCACTTCCTAGAATCTAGGGGAGTTGGAAACCATTCCCTCAAATTCAGCTAAAGACTAGGAGTGTGTGTCTCTTTCATTTAATTACATGTTTCCTCATTATAAGAGGCAAAAAAAACTCAATTATCCAAATGACACCTCATGGTACAACTAAAATTTGAATTTTGGAGTTTTCCTGGCTTGACAACTCTCCAAAGGGAATCTAATGCAGAAACGTAGCGCCATTTATAGAAACATCACGCCTCTCTAGCAGAAGTGTCGCGCCTGTTTAGAGGTGAATTTTACCCACTTTAAAAAAAATACTTGAAATTATTAAGGTTGGGATAGGTAGCCTTATGTGTCTACTTTCAAATTCACCTTAAAAACTGAGAAAAAACCTACGGGAAGACCTTCAAAGCTTGATTCTCCCAACCTCACTCCATAAGCGCCACACAAAGGTAAAATAGGTGGGAAAAGCATGAAAAAAGTGTTGTTTCCTGAATTTTACTTCAAAAACAGAAGGCGACATGTTGACCTGATGTCATATATGTGATGTAGAGGTGATAATAAATCCAACCATATAGAAATTTCTCCATTTATATGCTTTGAGGAAAAGCGTTGCGCTGCTACGCGACGCTTCTCTAAAGAGCAATTTTCAATATTTTTCAAGAAATTTTCTACAAACATAGGGATTAAAGATGGATCAATATATCTAACCATAATTTTTTTTATAAAAATGAGAGAGGTGTTTATTATTTGGTATTTTTTGAAAAACAAAATCCTTCGGTTTTCCAAAATACTTTCCCATTTGCTCAGAATTGAAGTTTGAAGTTCATCACTAAAAAATTGCAGAAGCGTAACGCACTCTCAGTAGAAGCATTGCTCCTAACTTAAGAGGGATTTTGGAGGCCTTCCCACAGGATTTTTGGGATGAAAGTGGTATGGTTGGAAAGCTTATGATGTCTGCTAAAAAATGGAGTCATCAAGCATGAAAAACTCCTGCTCCAAACCCCTTAAAAATTGATTTGAAGACAACTTATTCAAAAGTGTAGGAAATGACCTAGAGAAACTGTATTTTTGGCATTTCTCTCAAATCATAACAAGTGTGCATAATTTGAAGGAGGTTTTTGTTATTTTGTTTAATATTGACAAAAACCTCTTTCCCGTTTTGGAAATTCATCTCCATTTATTCAGAAAATTATTTTGAAGAAAAAATGTCCCTGTGTGCAATGTAAACACTAACATTTCACGGAGCTCTAAAAATGATGCCATGGGTCTGATTTGGCTCAAACCTGTAATCATGACCTCCCTTATGGGCCTTTCTTTTCTCCCTCCATGGTTTTTTTATATAATATTAAATCCCTAGCCAGATGAAATGGGTAGGGGAGGTGTAGAATTAGGAAAACATGGGATAGTAGTAGAGTGGTTTTAGGGACAAAAATGGGATGGAAGGAAGTTAGGGAAAAATACCAAAAAAATTGGGTAGGTAGGGTGATGGATTGGCTACAATATTAAAGTGGAATTTTTGTAAATGGGCATGTGAAAGGTTCCCAAAAGTTCATAACACATGAATTTCCTAGTTTTCCTGCAAGAATGAAGTAAAAATTATGGTTTTAATGAAATTGATGGAAAGGAGGGTTGTGAGTGGTAGGGAGTGTTAGGGTATGGTGTATTAATCTTGTATGCAAGTTTTAGATGGTTATATTATGGTTTTATCAGCTGAAAAAAGCCAAGGATGAAAAACACCAAAAACATAGTGGAGATGACCTAATGAAGGAAACCACTCATTTGCTGAATAATTTGACTTGAAAGAGGTGTGAAAAGCATCAACTTACTAATTAGGAGGTATTTGAACCTTTGTGCAAGCTTATTTGACCCTTGTATGGTTGTGGAGAGTTGTGAGCATGAGAGAGGATCTCTTTCGACCATGTAGCATACTTCTTGAAAAAGGACAAGATGCCTTTGTTTTATTACCTATCTTTGCTAACTCCTAATGAAAGTGATTTGACCAATGACAATGACATTTATTTGCCTTTATTTCATGACATTATTAGACATCATCATGGTGAAACAAAATAGACCTAGACCATGACCTAGATGAAGGTGTGGTGAATGACCTCTTACCATAGATGATAATGGATGACATGAACATAAATGGAGTGAAAGGAGAAGCATTTCAGAACTAGACACATTCAGTGAACACAATTTTATTTGAAAATTGACTTGAAACATGAAATTTTGACCTAGGATCACTACTAAGTAAACATGAAAGAGTACATTTGATCATTGAACATTTTGACACTAACATTGGCTCTAACTGGGGATGGCAACTATTTTAGGAGGTGTCAAGAACACCGTAGATCAGGTAGCCTCATCCATTGGGAAATGGAGTCATTGCAGCTACAGTCCTCAAACTGACTCAAATCAAACTAAAAGTTGAACTATACATCATCAACTGCAAAATATACTGAAAATTGACACTGAAAAAAAAAGATTAGAATGTTGAGCTTATTCATCACACCTTACCTAATCTAACTACTCCATAAATCACTTGATCAAGTGAAGTCGAAGATCCAATGTAACCAATCAAGTAAATTAGTACCTGATTGATGATTGTATTCATCTCAACCAGACATAAAGAAATATTGAGTAAATGGCAACTCAAAGTGAAAATCGAGCCCAAAACTTGTGTTGGTGAAGAAAACAAACTCCTCCTTTTCTGATGTCTACAAAAAACTGCCCAAGGGGTCTTCAAAATCGTGAAACATTACCTCTTGATCAGAAAAAAGAAGGGAGATTCTTTAAGATATAATGGATTATTGTTCTTCTTCATTTGGTTGATCCTTCTTAAATAAAAATGTAGCAATTTTATCTTCCATATCATCTAGATCAGAGACAATATTTGTTTGTTCTTGCATATCTTCAATTGAGGTAGCCAAATCAGCATCAACACAAATATCTACAAGTGGCTTTTCATGTATATCAGAAAGAGAATGGTCTTGGCTTTGAAAAATTTCTATATCTTTATCATTTGAAGGTTGTTGAACATGTTCAACAAACTCAAGACAAAAAACCTGTTGTAAACTATTTTTGACCTCAATGGATAAATCACGACTCTCTAGAGTTTCCATACAAGCGAACTCAAAATTATGATATGCACATATTTCTTCTTAAATTAAAAACTCAGAAGAGGAAAGGGATGAAGTGTAGTTGGAAAAAACATCTTCATATATATCTTGATCGGTTGAAGATTGGCAAGACTATTGCAAATTATCATCAACTTCGAAAGATGGAAGATCAGTGTCATCCTTTGAGGAATTCTACTCAAGTTCACTGTCATCCAGGGTAGAATACATGATCTTCTCATGGCGGTGAAAAGGGTTTTCATTCAAAGCATCCAAGAATTAATCATCCATAAAATATTCATCACCATAAGCACTTTCTAGCTCTTGAATAAAATTCTCAAAGTGATCACAACAATCCTCAATCAAAAGCAAAGAAGGACAAGTTTCTCTATACTTCACAAAAAAAATTGGGTGAAAATCCTTGAGAGAATAAATACAAGTAGGAGGCAAGATTTCATGCCAAAACTGTGCTTTTTCTTCTAATGTGATAATGGGCATCTTCATTAAAAAATATTAATGAAAATTAATCTTTAGCTTACGCACATGCATATGAAATCTTATTAAATGAAGTGTAGCATCATCACCTTTTCCATCTCTGAATTTTGGCAAGTATGTTTGCCAATCTACGTGAGTCATACGATTTTTAAATCTTGGAACATGATCTCGATGCATAGGTGCATACCTCATATCATTCGAATCCATCTTGAAAATAGTGAAGTCACCAAAAATTTATTCAAGCTATCGGTTTTTGAACAGTGGAGTCACCATGAAAACTCTGAACTTTTGCATTCTTTGAATCTAGAGTTGCCAGGTGAAAGTTGCAAAACATTCTTGTGCTTGAAAACTATTCACCATCAGTAATCAGAGCCAATATTTGTCTTTCTTTCTTGGGAAATATTTAACCTTCTCTCCTTGGGAACGACACCAAAAATGTTATCACTTCCCCCTGTTCCCAAGGCTGAGAATGGAATTGAAGGAAGGTAACCACAAACCAATCTTTAGGTTAGGTATCTAGCCCTACCAAAACCAGAGAGGGCTCTCTCAATGTCACTTTAGAAGTTAGAGAGATGACTGGATGTATAATTATCTTAGTCTAGGTATTAAAGTTAAGTAAATTGGGGTTTTGTTTGTTTTGAGTTTTTGCTGGATAGGAATGACAATTAGAGAACTAGGTCCAAGGTTTAGGTCAGATTTCAAAGGTTATATTATAGAAGCAAGGATGAGGCCAGGTAGTTAAGCTTAGGAACATGCTTAATTTTTCATTTTGTATAGGGTGGAAAAAGAGAGAGTCAAACTGAGCATGAAAATGAATTTATTCATCGGAAGAGTAGAGACATGTTCATGTAAATCTTATTAAAACAGAGCATTATAAGCATGATTTCTGTCTATGTACTGATAATATTAACATACATAAGCATATATGTGAAAGCAAGATAACATAACATTAAACTTGATAAGACTATAGAGAATTTTTTTTTTTGAAAGGCATACCACTGGAGTCTCAACACTAGGTCTGCAACACTTTGATTTCATTCAAAAAAACTTGTACAATAGCTTCACTGCAAATAATAAATATCCAACCCTTCAAATGGATTGATTTGGACTACATATAGGAAAAAAAAGTCATGACACCTCATAGGATCGAAATCCTATCCAGAAAAAATCATAATTACATCAGATGAGTTACTTCCTAGAATCTAGGGGAGTTAGAAACCATTCCCTCAAATTCAGCGAAATAATAGGAGCGTGTGTCTCCTTCATTTAATTACATGTTTCCTCATCATAAGAGGTAAAAAAAAATTCAATTACCCAAATAACACATCATGGCACAGCTAAACTTTGAATTCTAGAGTTTTCTTGGCTTGAAAAATGTCCAAAGGGAATCCAATGTAGAAACATAATGCCATTTGTATAAATGTTGTGCCTCTCTAGTAGAAGAATCACACCTATTTATAGATGAATTTGATCCACTTTAAAACATATATTTGCAAGTACTAAGGTTGGGATAGGTAGCCTTATGTGTCTACTTTCCAATTCACCTTCAAAATTGAGAAAACACCCATGGGAAGACCTTCAAAACTTGATTCTCCCAACCTCACTCCAGAAGCGCCGCGCAAAGGTAAAATAGGTGGCATAAGCATGAAAAAAGTGTTGTTTCTTGAATTTTTCTTCAAAACAAAAAGGTGACATGTTGACCTGATGTAATATTTGTGATTTAGAGGTGAAAATCAATCCATTTAAATTTATCCATTTACATTCTCTAGGTAAAATCGTTGCACCACTGCATGGCGTTTCTATAAAGACCAATTTTCCAGATTTTTCAAGAAATTTTATACAAAAATAGGGATTAAATATGGATCAATATCTCTCTAACCATAACATTTTTTCAAAACCGTGAGAGATTGTATTGCTTTGGTATGTTGTGAGCAAAAACCCCCTCCATGTTTCCAAAATAATTTTCCATTTGCTCAGAATCTAAGTTTGAAGTTGGTCACTAAACATTTGTAGAAGCGTAGTGTACTCTCAGCAGAAGTGTCACGCCTACTTTGAGAGGGAGTTTGGAGGCCTTCCCATAGGATTTTTGGGATGAAAGCGGTATGGTTGGAAATGTTAGGATGTTTGCTACAAAATGGAGTCATCAAGCACTGCAAAACCTTGCTCCAAACCCGTGAAAGTTTGACTTGAAGACAACCTGTTCAAAAGTGCAGAAAATGACCTGAAGCAACTGTATTTTTTGCATCTATCTCAAATCATAAGACCTGTGCATAAAATGAAGGATTTTTTTGTTCTTTGGTTTATTATTGAAAAACCCTCTTTCACTTTTGGAAAATTCATCTCTATTTCTTCAGATACTGATTTTGAAGCAAAATTGTCTCCATGTGCAATGTAAACCCTAGAAAATGATCACGAAGCTCTAAAAATGAAGCCATGGATCTAATTTGGCTCAAAATTAGAATTATTACCTCCCTTATGGGCCTTTCTCTTCTCCCTCCATGGTTTTTGTCAACCGGATGAAAACCCTATCTAGATTAAATGGGTAGGGGAAGTGTAGAATTAGGAAAATAGGGGATAGTGGTAGAGTGGTTTTAAGGACAGAAATGAGATGGAAGGAAGTTAGGGGAAAATCCAAAAAAATTTAGGTAGGTAGGATGTT
Source organism: Pinus albicaulis (assembly GCA_034641835.2). Taxonomy (NCBI): domain Eukaryota; kingdom Viridiplantae; phylum Streptophyta; class Pinopsida; order Pinales; family Pinaceae; genus Pinus; species Pinus albicaulis. The sequence goes on from CM076580.1 coordinate 759,679,968, forward strand.
GATTTCGGTATAATATTCAAGTGGAATGTTTGGAAATGGGCATGTGAAAGGTGCCCAAAAGGTCAAAAGACATGAATTTCCTAGATTTCCTGCAAAAATGTAGTGAAAATTAGGGTTTATTGAAATTGATGGAAAGGAGGGTTGTGAGTGATAGGGTGTGTTAGGGTATGGTGTATGAATTTTATATGAAAGTTGTGGATGGTTAGATTAGGGTTTTATTAGCTGAAACAAGCCAAGGATGAAAAACACCAAACAGGTAGTGGAGATGACCTAATGAATAAAACCACTCATTTGCTGAAGAATTTGACTTGAAAAAGGTGTGAAAAGCATCCAATTACTGATTAGGAGGTCTCTGAATCTTTGTGTAAGCCGATTTGACCTTTGGATGGTTGTGGAGAGTTGTGAGTGATAGGGTGTGTTAGGGTATGGTGTATGAATTTTATATGAAAGTTGTGGATGGTTAGATTAGGGTTTTATTAGCTGAAACAAGCCAAGGATGAAAAACACCAAACACGTAGTGTAGATAACCTAATGAAGGAAACCACTCATTTGCTGATGAATTTTGATTTGAGAGAGGTGTGAAAAGCATCTACTTACTGATTAGGAGGTATCTAAACATTTTTATAAGATGATTTAACCCTTGGATGGTTTTGGAGAGTTGTGACCATGAGAGAGGAGCTCTTTCGACCATGTAGCATAATTCTTGAAAAAGGACAAGTTGTCTTTGTTTTATTACCTATCTTTGCTCACTCCCAATGAAGGTGATTTGACTAATGACAATGACCTTTGTTTTCCTTTTTTCATGACATGATTGGACATTGTGGTGGTGAAACAAAAGAGACCTAGACCATGACCTAGATGAATGCATGTTGATTGACCTATGACCCTAGGTGATAATGGATGACATGACCTTGAAATGATGATTACCATGAATGGAGTGAAGGGAGTAGGATTTCATACCTAGACAATATTCAGTGAACAAAATTTTATTTGAAAATTGATTTGAAAACATGAAATTTTGACTTAGGACTACTACCAAGTAAACTTGAAAGAGAACTTTTGATCACTGAACATTTGGACGGAAACTAATAGACACTAAGATGGATGGCGTGGAAGCTAAGATGGATGGCATGGAAGATAAGATCGATGGTATAGAAGGAAACATGGAATATTTGAAGAAAGACATGGAAGGCTTGAAGGAAGGTTTGACAAAGTTGATACAAGAAATGTTTCCTAATGGTGAAAAGATAGTAGAGGAAACTCATGATGAGAACAAAATAAATGTTGATCATGATTTCATAATATCTAATGTTAGCGGGAAGAATCACCATATTCCAAAAATAGATATGAGGAATTTTGATGGAAAGGATCCTGTAACATGGATACTACAGATGGAGCAATATTTTGATCTCCATAATGTGCAAAACACACAAAAGGTACGCATTGCAACTTTACATTTAGAACAAAATACATTTGTATGGCATCGATGGCTTTGCTCCCGTAAAAAAATTGTCACTTGGTCAATTTTTACGGAGGAAATGATAGCACATTATGAGGATACAAAGAGCAACACCTTCTTTAGCCAATTGATAAATCTCAAACAAAAGGGTTTAGTGGGGCAGCACATTGAGGACTTCCAAAAATTGAATATAAGGGTAAATAATATTCCAGAGGAACACAGGATTGATCTCTTCTTAGGTACTCTAAAGGATAACATCCAACATGAAGTTCGTGTTTTGGAACCTGATTCATTGGAGAAGGCATTCAGGTTGGCAAGAAAAGTTGAATGTAAAATTATGACGACAAGGAAGCCTACCACTCAATTCTATAAAGAAGGAAGTGTTGCTACGCCTAGATTTCCACAACCTACAAGGTTGACACCACAAAAATTGGAATAAAAAAGAGCAAAAGGGCTTTGCTACAGTTGTGATAGCAAATACACTAAAGGTCATAAGTGTGCTGAGAAGAAATTATTTTACATAGATTGTGAAGAGGAAGAAGAAAATGAACAAGAAGAGGATATATACTAGGAACCAGCCCTAGAAGAGGAAGAAATGAATCCGACCATATCGTGTAATGCACTGGCAGGAATTACCACTCCTCAAACTCTCAAGATAGAAGGACATATCAAGAAGAAAAAGGTAATAGTGTTGATTGATTCAGGTAGCACCCATAATTTTATTAATTATAAGGTAGCCAAGGAATTAAATTGTTTCCTATACCCAGCACCAGAATGTCAAGTGATGGTTGCAAATGGAGGAACTATAAATTGCTCTGGAAAATGCCATAATATCAAGCTAACCATGGGGGAATATGTATTGACTAGTCCAATGCTTGCCATTCCTATGGGAGGTGCTGATGTTGTACTAGGCGTACAATGGTTACAATCTTTGGGGATGGTAGCTTTTAATTTTCAAGAACTTTTCTTGAAATTTTTTTCAGAAGGAAAGGAAGTTGAATTACGGGGTATTGCGGGGAAGCCAGGAAGGATAATAAGCTCTAATGTCATGACAAAGCTTCTAAAGAAAGAACAGCGAGGCGTCATTGCACAATTATGCTCACTAGAAGTTCCAACATCAAAATCATCTATTTCTGCAGATCTCCAACAAGTCTTGGACAATCATTCCAAGGTGTTTGAAACTCCCAAAAGACTCCCACCTATTCGTGATCATGATCATGCTATTCATTTGATTCCAGGAAGTGTTCCTCCAAACATCAAGCCTTATAGATATCCTTACTTCCAAAAGAGTGAAATTGAACGTATGATTGCAGAAATGTTAGAGGCGGGTATAATTCAACCTAATCAAAGTTCTTTCTCTACTCCTGTAGTATTGGTACACAAGAAGGATGGATCATGGCGAATGTGTCCGGATTATAGGGAGCTCAATAAGCTCACCATTAAAGATAAATTTCCCATTCCTGTGATTGATGAATTATTGGATGGATTACATGGAGAAATTTATTTTACCAAGTTGGATCTTTGTTCAGGATATCATCAAATTAGAATGAAGACTGAAGATATTCCAAAAACAACATTTCGAACTCATGAGGGTCATTATGAATTTTTGGTCATGCCTTTTGGCCTTACCAATGCACCTTCTACATTTCAAAGGTTGATGAATTCCATTTTCAAACCCTTCCTTAAAATATTTGTGCTAGTATTTTTTGATGATATACTAATCTACAGCAGGTCTTGGAAGGATCATGTTGAACATGTTGACAGGGTGCTCAAACTATTGCAGGAGAAACAATTATATGCAAAAAAATCCAAATGTTTCTTTGGAGTACAAGAGGTGGAATATTTGGTTCATATTGTATCTCACGAGGGTGTTAAAGTAGACCCTAACAAAATTAAAGCCATTAAGGAATGGAAATTCCCCACAACCATAAAGAAGTTGCGAGGATTTCTCGGGTTAACAGGGTATTATCGCAAGTTTGTTAAGAATTATGGGAGAATAGCAGCACCTCTAACAACATTATTGAAGAAAGATGCATTTTCATGGACTCCTGAAGCAACTAAGGCCTTTGAACATCTTAAAGAGGCAATGTGCCTAGCACCGGTCTTAGCTACGCCAGACTTCACAAAAACCTTAATTGTGGAATGTGATGCCTCAGGAAATGGAATTGGTGTTGTTTTAATGCAAGAAGGAAGACCCACTTCTTTTGAAAGTCATCCAATCAAAGGAAAGTATTTACATAAATCTATTTATCAGAAGGATGTAGAAATTTGCTGAATAATGAAGTTTATTCGCTGCGATTAACCTGATCATACATCAATTCGAATTTCTTGTACAACACATAATTGCTTCTACAAATTAATCGTCACATGCGGAATAAAAACAAAGCGACAGAACATAAAATCACACACATAGAATGTAGCATGTATGGGGAAAGCTTATAGCTGAAAACCCCCAGATATATGTATCATATAATGGATGAGAATCATGTAGTTTTAAACAATACAATACTCCTCACAAGTACTGAGTACTGTCTCCAAAAACTGCACAAAAACTAGCTCAGTTTGAATCGATCACGGGTTCAAAACTCCTCCTCTAGTCTGCCTGCCTCTACTGCGCAATCCAAAGTGTGAATGTAGCTGAACCAAGTTCGAATTCACCTTGATTGAACAGTGCAATCATCACTAGCACTCTCATCCCACTGATTGTGCAAATCTCATGCACAACTTATGTACAACTGCTGTCGATCTCACCCTTTCATCTACCTCTTCCACTTGTCTTCACTGAACTGTCCATGCACTGAGTTAAACTGATGTGTTATTTAGTTGAATAACGAGTTAATATCAGTGAATTAAATAATATTTAATTCACCCAACTCATCTCTAGTGTGATCGTCAGTTAAACTGATCACAACTAGTTCAACTAGTTAACCGGAACACAATCTCCATCAACTCCTCAATCAACTCCACTAGAACTCTGCCACATGAGTCTAACTGAAGTCAATCACGCATTAGCTCAACCAAACACATGGGAATAGCATAAATCCTCATGTCAGCTGCATGCCCCACCTCCGGGGGTCAAACTGAAGTGTCGCAAGAGAGTAAACTGGAGTTTAGAGTCCAAATATTATTAAGGGTAAATAATATTTGACTATTCTATTTTTAGCTCGGCAGTCTAAAAATAGAAACCACCTGAAAGTCTAAAAATAGAGGTCCATATATTTTTAACAACTCGAACAATCATCCAAGAATAACATACTACAACCCCTGGACCATGCTCCATATGTCTAAAAATAGACATAGTCTAAAAATAGACTTTGCGCCAAAAATAGCCTGCGGGCCCACCTAGTGAAGGCGACTTCTTTTCACTAGGCTCCATCATCTTGCTGCATTTTCAACACTCCCTCTCAGAAAGATATGGATTGTCTGCAACCCCTATCCTGCCTCTGTGAAACTCGAATTTTCTCCTGGTGAGCGCCTTCGTTAGAATGTCAGCATCCTGATCCTCCGTCGGAATGTAGGACAACAACATGATCCTCCGCTGAACACAGTCTTTGATGTGATGGTACCTGATGTCAATGTGTTTGGACCTATCATGAAAAACTGGATTAACCGAGAGCTTGATGCAGCTCTGGTTATCACAGTAAATCACTGTAGGCTCCAACTGCAACCCGAACAAGCCGACCAGGATCTTCCTCATCCAAATCGCCTCACATGCAGCCAAGCTTGCTGCCATGTACTCGGCCTCTGCTGAACTGAGTGCTACGGATCTCTGCTTCCTGCTGTACCAGGAAACTGTTGTCGACCCAATGCTGAAAACTCCTCCAGAAGTGCTCTTCCGGTCTGTTGGGCTCCCTGCCCAATCTGCATCAGTGAAACCAGAAAGCTTCACTCCATCCTCCTGTCTGTACCATAGACCATATCCCGATGTGCCTCTGATATAGCGCAATACATGCTTGCCCGCCTTCAAAAAGAGCTTGGTAGGCTTAACCATAGCTTGCGAAAGCTGGTTAACTGCATAGCATATATCGGGTCGTGTATTGACCAGATACATAAGCGACCCCACCAACTGTCGATAGACAGTGGCATCCACTACCTCCGCTGAAGTAGCATCCTCCTTCCTCCAACCACCAGGAAGAGGAGTGTCAACAGGCTTGCAGCCTTGCATGTTGAACCTCTCCGGAATCTCCCGGGCATACTTTCCCTGAGAAACAAACAGTCCTCCGCTGCGCTGCCAAATCTCCAATCCCAGGAAATAATGAAGGATGCCCAAGTCCTTCATCTCAAACTCTCGTGCAAGATCCTCCTTGCATGAAAGTATCAACTGCTCATCGCGAGTCAAAATCAGATCATCTACATACAGTACTATGATCAACAGCTTCCCCTCCACCACAATCCGGTACAGGTTTGGATCCGCCTCACTCTTGGAGAATCCAAGCCCGGTGAAGTAGCTGTCTATCCGAGTGTACCAAGCACGAGGTGCTTGCTTCAGCCCGTACAGTGCTCTCTTAAGTCGGCACACATGCGACTCCCTGCTGAAGATCTCGAAACCTTCAGGCTGCTCTATGTACACCTCTTCCTCAATAACTCCATTGAGGAACGCAGTCTTCACATCCATCTGATGGATGTGCCACCCCATCTGCGCTGAGAGAGCAAGGATCGTCCGTATGGAGGAATACCTTGCGACAGGTGCAAAGGTCTCCTCATAGTCGACTCCCTCTATCTGTGAGAAGCCTCGGGCGAAAAATCTCGCCTTGTACTTCTCCACACTCCCGTCAGCCGCCTGCTTCACTTTGTAAATCCATCGCGAACCTACCACTGACTTCTCCTTCGGTCTTGGGACAATCTCCCATGCACTGTTTCTGATGATCGAATCATATTCTTCGATCATGGCATCAACCCAAGCGAGTTCCTCCACAGCTTCCTCGAAAGAGGAAGGCTCCGTCACGACACATTTGCTCACAAGAGCCATGTATCCAGTGTACCGATCCGGTGACTGTCTCTGTCTGCGCTGAGCTGTAGGTGGTCCTGGAACCCTCTCTGCATCTTGAGCCAGTTGCTCAGCTTCTGTAGTGCGCTTGCACCCTCTGATGGTTGGCGCTGCATGAGTGGTTTCTTCCACTCCCTGAACCTCCTCTTGTGGCTGATCCACATCCGGAGACTCCTCCTTGGGAGCTAACAGCTCCTCCTCTGCATGCAAGTGTGGCTCCCTCTCAAGCGAACACTGCATGGCTTTCTCCTCCAGAAATTTTATATCCCGTCGAACAATAGTCTTACGACTGTCTGGCACATACACCCGATAGTTGTGGGGCGTATCAGTGTACCCCACAAATATTCCTTCCTCTGCGGTCGGATCCAGCTTCCTTCTTGCATCCTTCGTCACATGCATGTAGACAGGAGAACCAAAGATTCTCAAATGAGAAACATCAGGCCTCTTGCCAGAATAAGCCTCCTCCGGTGTACTCATGCCAAGAACCTTGTGAGTACAACGGTTCTGCACATACACTGCTGTGTTGCATGCCTCAGCCCACAAGTGAAGGGGTAGGCCCTGATCATGCAACATCGCCCGTGCAGCACCCACGATTGTTCTGTTCTTCCGCTCAGCCACCCCGTTCTGCTATGGGTTATGGGGTGCGATGAGCTCTCTTCGAATCCCTTCTGCGCTGCAGAACTCCTTGAATTCAGCCGAGATGAATTCACCACCATTGTCGCTCCTAAGAGCCTTCACCTTCTTCCTCGACTCCTTCTCGACCAGTGCTTTAAACTCACAGAACTTCGCGAATGTCTCGCTCTTCTTCTGCATGAAGAAGATCCAGCACTTTCGAGAGAAATCATCAACAAAGATCAAGTAATACTTGTGCTTTGCTGTCGAAGCAACTGAGAAAGGACCACACACGTCTGTGTGAACTCTCTCAAGGATCGTCGTGGCTCGACTATCCTTCTCGTGAAAGGTGGCTTTCACATACTTCCCTAAGGTACACCCCTTGCACTGATCTGACTGCGCAAGAGTGCCCTTTGGAAGTCCCATAGAAATCTGCTGCAGTATCTTCAAGGCTCCATGGTGAAGGTGGCCCAATCTCCGGTGCCACAGTTCGCCCTCATCATCCCGGCTCACCACTTCTCCCGCCTTGCATGCCATTGCTGCGCAGCCATCTACATGCAACTGATACAGGTTCTTGACTTGAACCCCTATCATCCGGGTCTCTCCAGTAGCCTTAATGCGCAGGAAAGCTTTTCCTTCGCTGAAGACCACATCATACCCCTTATCTTCCAGCATCGCCACAGAAACCAGGTTCTTCTTCAATCCGGGCACATGCATGACATCCTTTAACATGAAGGGTTTACCAGACTCCCTCTTAAAGGAAATGGTACCGATACCAGTTGCACCGTATCTACCATCATCGCCCATCTCGATGTGCATGCCCAGATCTTTGTCCTCCAGATCTGAAAACAACTCCCGATCTCCAGTCATGTGGAATGATGCGCCACTGTCCAATAACCACATCGATCCCATCACACTTGAAACCAAGCATGCGATCAGTGAAAAGTCAAGCTCGAACTGCGAGGCCAAAGCCTCTCCAGATGCAGATCCGCCAGTCTTCTTGTTTTTCTTCTTTTGCGGACAGTTCGTGGCATAATGTCCGTGCTGGTGACAGTGGAAGCACTTCACCTTGGACATGTCTTGCTTTTGCTTGCCCTTAGCACCGGATTGAGAAGACTTATTCTTCCCCTTCTTTGCTTTGGCAGCCAAAGCACAGTTTTCTTCATCAGCTCCCTTTGATGAAGCTCCATCTCTGGTATTCCGCTAGATCTCCTCTTGCACGAGATCAGACCACAGTCTTTCCCATCCCGGCAACTTTTCCCGACCATTGACACTATCTTGATATGCATGCCAACTCTTCGGTAAACCAAGAAGCGCCAAACTCACCAGATCCTCATCATCCACCGTCACACCAACACTTCCCAGCTCATCCCGACATTGGGTGAACCTCGTGAGGTACTTGGGGATGCTTTCTCCTCTCTCCATCTTGATGTTTCTCAGTCTATCTTTGAGCGCCAGTTTCCTTTGGTCGCTCTTGCTCTGGTACAGATCTTTCAGCGCTTTCCACATTAAATATGGAGTAGCTTTACCATGCAGGCTGGATACAATATGATCCTTAACGCCCTCCAACAAGATCCTTCGACATTTCGCCTGTTTCTTTTGCCATGCTTCCACAACAGCAGCATCAGTAGAGGTAGGCTTTGGAACATCTTTCTCCATGAATTCCAATAGCCCATTATCATCCAATACAACCTCTATGCGGTCCTTCCATGCAACATAATTCGAACTGCCTTCAAGAGCATATTCGAGTCGCAAACCGTTGAAGGACATTTTCGCCGCGGCACCAAGAACAGAAATCTGCAAATTCGAATTTCACAAAGAGCTGATAAAATTGATCGCTTCCGATCTACACTTGAGAGCTAATTATTTCCAAATCAGAGATTGACTGCACGGGCATTCACCAGATCTTTCACCTTACAAGGAAGGATGAATATTCTGGAGGCTACCTGGCCAGCATGCAGGCTCTGTCCGAGGAAATAATAAACAATCACCGTAATAGATCTCGACGATTAATTTTGCTCTGATACCATGTAGAAATTTGCTGAATAATGAAGTTTATTCGCTGTGATTAACTTGATCATACATCAATTCGAATTGCATGCATAACACATAATCGCTTCTACCATTAATCGTCACATGCGGAATAAAAAACAAAGCGACAGAACATCAATTCACACACATAGAACGCAACATGTATGGGGAAAGCTTATAGCTGAAAACCCCCAGCTATATGTATCATATAATGGATGAGAATCATGTAGTTTTACACAATACAATACTCCTCACAAGTACTCAGTACTGTCTCCAAAAACTACACACAAAACTAGCTCAGTTTGAACCGATCACGGGTTCAAAACTCCTCCTGAAGTCTGCCTGCCTCTACTGCGCAATCCAAAGTGTGAATGTAGCTGAACCAAGTTCAAATTCACCTTGATTGAACAGCGCAATCATCACTGGCACTCTCATCCCACTGATTGTGCAAATCTCATGCACAACTTATGTACAACTGCTGTCGATCTCACCCTTTCATCTACCTCTTCCACTTGTCTTCACTGAAATGTCCATGCACTGAGTTAAACTGATGTGTTCTTTAGTTGAATAATGAGTTAATATCAGTGAATTAAATAATATTTAATTCACCCAACTCATCTCTAGTGTGATCGTCAGTTAAACTGATCACAACTAGTTCAACTAGTTAACCGGAACACAATCTCCATCAACTCCTCAATCAACTCCACCAGAACTCTGCCACATGAGTCTAACTGAAGTCAATCACGAATTAGCTCAACCAAACACATGGGAATAGTGTAAATCCTCATGTCAGCTGCATGCCCCACCTCCGGGGGTCAAACTGAAGTGTCGCAAGAGAGTAAACTGAAGTTTAGAGTCCAAATATTATTAAGGGTAAATAATATTTGACTATTCTATTTTTAGCTCGGCAGTCTAAAAATAGAAACCACCTGAAAGTCTAAAAATAGAGGTCCATCTATTTTTACCAACTCGAAAAATCATCCAAGAATAACATACTGCAACCCCTGGACCATGCTCCATATGTCTAAAAATAGACATAGTCTAAAAATAGACTTTGCGCCAAAAATAGCCTGCGGGCCCACCTAGTGAAGGCGACTTCTTTTCACTAGGCTCCATCATCTTGCTGCATTTTCAACAAAGGAAATTTTTGAAATACCACATGCACTAAAGCAATGGCGACCTTACCTAATGGGAAGACACTTCAAGGTAAAAAATTATCATGATAGTCTCAAATACTTTTTGGAACAAAAACTATCTTCAAAAGAGTAGCAAAAATGGGTCACAAAGATGTTGGGTTATGACTTTGAAATCATCTACAAAAAATGGAAGCTAAATGTTGTTGCAGACACACTCTCAAGAAAGGATGAGGATGTGGAATCATTGCTTTGTGCCATTTCTATTAACCAACTATATTGGATAACCGAAGCAAGGGAGGAATGGAATATTGACGAAGAATTATGGACACATTCAAGAGTTGCAGCAATATCCTAGTACATATGATACATTTAGTTGGAAAAATGATTCCTTATGGTACAAAGATCACTTATATATTTGTAATAATTCCAAACTAAAACAAAAGACTTTTGGAATTTCACACCTTTCCCTTAGGAGGACACTCGGGATTTTTAAAAACTTACCACATGGTGAAGAAATTATTTTTCTGGGATGGCCTTAAATCTGATATTCAAAAGTTTTTGGTGGAATGTTTGGTTTTCTAGCAAGATAAAGTTGAGACAATTAAGACCCCGGGTCTGCTACAACCTTTATCCATTCTAAATCAACATTGGTAGGAGGTTTCAATGGATTTTATCACACGTTTACCTAAGTCGGAAGGAAAGAGTGTCATCATGGTGGTAGTTGATAGGCTTACCAAGTATGCACACTTTTGTGCATTATCTCATCCATTTAAAGCGAGTGCAATTGCTACTGTATTTATGGAAACAATTCAAAAGCTACATGGAAACCCAAATATTATTGTAAGCGATAGAGATCCCATTTTCAATGGAAATTTTTGGATGGAATTATTTTCTTGTTTGGGTAGTCAACTAGCTCATAGCTCATCTTATCATCCTCAATCTGTTGGGAAAACTGAGATACTGAACAAATGTTTGGAAGGATATATTTTTTGATTTTTATCTAATAAACAAACACAATGGGTCAATTGGTTACCTCTGACTGAATGGTGGTATAACACTTCCTTCCACATTGCATAAAAAATGACCCCATTTATGGCACTTTATGGATATCATCCGCCATCCATCACATAATATTTAAGGGAAAATTTTAAGGTTTAAGAAGTGGAAGATCAAATCAAGCACCATCAACAAGTTCTCCAACTCTTAAAGGATAACCTAAATTTGGCAGAGAATTGAATGAAACAACAAGAAAATCAACATTGCAGTGATAGAAGTTTTGATGTAGGCGACTAGGTATTTTTACGGCTACAACCATACAAACAAATGTCCCTCAAGAAAGCTAAGAAGGATAATAAATTATCACCAAAGTACTATTGTTCCTTACAAGGTGTTGCAAAATATTGGTACTATGGCATACAAATTGGATCTTCCTACATCTTCCCGAATGCACAAACTTCCAGTTCAAACAATATTGCTAGAACTTGATAAGGAAGGAAAAATCATATTGGAACCTAAAGTAGTCACGGAAACAAGAACTCGATAGCTATGAAATCAATCAATTTCAGAGTATCTTAGCAAGTGGAAGAAATTTCCCATTGAATATTCCACATGGGAGGATGAGAATTTTATACAGAAGCATCCAGAAATACTCAAGCTTTGAGGACAACATATTTTTGAAGGAAAGGGGAATGTTAGGGATCTATATTAATAGTGTAGTCCCTTATTGTTATTAGTGTATCCCCCTTATTATTATTGCTGTACCACTGTAGTCCCCATGTTGTTATTATTGTTCCCTTACATTATTATTGTTAGGTCAGATAGGATTATATTATGGCCCCATGGACTCCTATATATAGAAAGGAGGTTTTTTCATTTTTGTCATCCAATAATTTTTCATTTATGTAATGTAAAGGAGGTTTCCCCCTCGAAGAGGCTGATTTATAAGGCATTGATCTATCTTTTCTTCTATTTTGTGAGCTGGTTTCATAACATTTTGGGTTAACATGGGTATTATATAGGGTTGACACTGCATGCCTTGGAAAATTCCTTGGAAGTATTTCAAAAATTCACAAGGAAGAATCTATGTAGAACTTTAGGCTATAGATAGCCATGAACCAAAGGAGGAGAGGTTTATGTTCCATGCTACACATACGTTCTAGGAAAAAAACATTTAAAATAAATAAAATAAAGTGAGAACATGTAGGGATTATTTTATGTGGATAAGTAGGCGAGTCAAAGGGAGACGTTTCCTCCATCCTTTCCACTCTAGTAAGTCAAAAAATGTTGAAAATTATAACTAGGTTTTCTCTCTATTATGATGTAATTGTAATAATAACATTGTATATTATTTATAAAGAAAGAAAATGAAACAATTTTTTTTTTGAAGTACGGGTTCCATACTCAATTTTGAGACAAAAGCATGTTCTCCATGCTTTTAGGACTTCTAGGTATTTCTAGGATAAAAAATTTATTGGTCATGTTTCATAGTTCCATTTGGACTAATTATAATGAAGAAAAAATATTATTTTATTGATAAAAATCCATGGATAAGCCCAATACCAAGTCGGCCCAAGAGCATGATCAAGTTGGCATAAAGGAGGGTTATTCGACCCTGAAGAAATGCTATAAATACAAGGGATCTCGACCTCATTTGGACACATATCTCAAACAATTTCAATATGAAATAGCGAAGAAGAAGAGTAGATGGGAGAAAAAATAAGAAGAGAAGAAGTCAAATTTTTTTCAAGGAATATTTTCTCTTTCCTCGCTATGGTTTATGAAGCTACGAGTTGCAGGAGGGAAAAATTCTATAGCAGTTGCAGAGGGACGAAATTACAGGGCTGAAATTATGTTGCAAGGGTCAAAGTTGCAGTAGAAGTGTAGAATTATCGAAGTTCTGGAAGTTGTCTCAAAGAAGGTCTTGATGGGGGATAGTTTTGGGATTGGAGGGTTTATTGGCTGAGGTATTTGGGTCTTGGAAGTATCTTTTTTTTAAGCATATTATAAATATGAAGAGAAGCATTTTCTAGTTTTTCCCCTTGGAGGGGTTTTTCCTTGGCTTGGAGCCTACATCTTGTGTACTTTGTCTCTTTGTGATCTTCATTGTGTTTGGTATTTTCTTGATGAATAGACTTAAATAAATAATAGAAGACAAACTAATATCAAAAGTAATTATCAAGATAAGGAAAATGAGTTATAATCTACATGTCTCCATATTTTCCAACATGGTTTCAGATGTAAGGTGAAAGAAAGAGATTGAATATCACATCTTTGTTGGCACTACAACAAGGGTTATAAGGAAGGGTTTCAAGGTTCTTGGAAATCTCATCACATCTATCAATAATATTCTATTGAAGATAATCTCCATGATCTCAAAGGAAGGAATAGATGGAAGCTTGTTCTCCACTTTATTTGACACATTTAAGGACGATAATCTATGGGTTATTGACAATGGTGCCTCCATACATATGATGGGAGAATGTAGTCAACTCCAAACCCTATATAAGGGAAACTCATCCCACTCTATCGAACTTGGACACAACAAGAGATATCTAGTGAAATTCATTGGATATACTTCATTAGAGCTCAAGTCAGGTGGAATCATTCACTCAAAAACATTTTATGTGTTCCAGTTTTGAAGAAAAACTTACTTTCAATTTCTTGTCTAGAGGATAAGGGTGATATAGTTTCTTTCTTTGATGAAAAGATTTTGGTGTTGGGTAAGGCCTCTAGTATTAATGAATCAAGGGTGATTTGGATTCATGAGGGGACATTGTATAGGCTCTATACACCCCTATCTCAATCCCTAGTTCACCTAGAAGTGAGTCCTTCCAAACTATGGCACAGAAGGTATGTGCACCTTCATTATAAGATTTTTCCATCTCTGAGTCAAATGGTCAATGGAATCTGCAAAATAAAGGAATATCATGAAGGGATATCTAAGGGATGTTCTCCAGGTAAGAAGTAAATAAACCATTTTCTAGTAGTGACACCGAATCTAAGGAAATTTTAGATCTCATACACTTAGATCTATGTGGACCTATGGTAGTAAAGTATCTTGGTGGACATCTATATTATCTAACCTTAATTGATGGTTACTCAAGGAAGATGTGGTTATAAATTCTTAAATAAAAGGATGAGGTATTTGAAAATTTTTAGGAGTTAAAGAATGAAGTGGAAAACCTAACTGAGAGAAATATCAAAATTTGAAGGTTAGACAATGGTGGAGAATACACCTCCAAAGATAATAAATTTATGCAAGAAAGCAAGAATCAAGAGGGAGCTTAATGTTCCCTATAATCGTGAATATAATGGCATGGTAGAACGGAAGAACTATACTATTGAAGAATGTGTCAGGGATATGCTACATGATCAAGATCTTCCTCAATTCCTATGGGGAGAGGCATGCATGAAAACTATCTACTTACAAAATTGAAGTCCTCAGGTGATTCTTAACAACATGACTCCGTAAGAAGAATTTACAGGAAAAAAGCCAAGTGTGGACCATATTCACATATTTGGATTTCCTATGTATATTGATATACCCAAGGAAAAGAGGAAAAAGGTAGATCCTACCAGTCTAAATCGCATATTTGTGGGATATAGTGCTTCATCAAAAGCATATAAAATCTATATCAAGGAGGATTGTCGAATTGAAGTAGGTATGGATGTCATCTTTGATGAGATCTCAACTTACAAAAAATAAAAAAATGCTCTAGTTAACTCTGATGAAGAAGAGATACCTATACTTGAGGATATCTATAGGAATAATGATGGTCAAGAACCAGGCCTTGTTCAATAAGATGTTGAAGGTCCTTGTAAGCCTATACAACAAGCAATTATTCCAGAAACTTGGAAGAGACCCATTTGGCTAAAAACTAGTCTTCAAGAGGGAGAAGTACATAAATCATCATGGACATCCATGGAAATTAAGAGACCGAAAAGGTATTATGGGTATGTTGAATACATGACAAGGCTTATTGAAGCAAGAACTTCCTCCTAAGAAAATGCAACTAAACATCAAGAATGAAGGAATATTATGTAGGAAGAATACCAGTCCATAATAAAGAATGATGTTTGGGATATTGTCCCTAGGCCAAGTGACAAATCTATAGTCACTTCAAAGTGGATTTACAAGATAAAGCACAGTGCAGATGGGAGCATAGAAAAATACAAAGCAAGGTTTGTAGCAAGAGGGTTCTCTCAAAATGAATGAATTGATTATGAGTAAACCTTTGCTCCCACAACTAGGTATATAACTATTACACAGTAATTTGTCACCGTCCCTGTAATTCCTCGTCCCGCACATTGGACGGCCTTTCTCGTGACCTGTGAGCAGTGACATAACCTGAAACCACTTTCATGGCATCCCCCTTGACAAGGACAATCATTCCTCTGAAGAAATTTTCCCATGAAAACCCTAAAAAATGATCTTTTGGCCTTGGCATGACTAGCCAGTTCAGCCCTCGTGCCAATGGGGAAAATCCACCATAGAGGGCATGCCAAATGGCACTCTGTCCGAGTGTCTCACTCGTGCCAAGATTAACAAGGATTTTTTTTAAAAATAAATGGCGGAAGTTTGATTCCAATAAACTCCTGAATGAGTCTATAAAATGAGTTTGGAGGGGCTCCGGATCTCCATGTATGGGAGATGGTTTTCCACCTATCATGGAAGCTTCCTTAAGGATAGGGCCAATCCCATAATTTTAGGGATCCAAACTCCCCTTCCACCATTTATATAAGCTTGCCTTTTTCCTTTAGCAAGCTAGAAGAGAAGAGATGAACTTTTAGCAAGGAGACTATCGCCAGACAACCTTTGAGAGCCAAGCCGAAGAGAGAGAGCTTTGTCCCGTTTCTAACAAGCTTTGTTGAGACGTGCTTCGCTATTCAGCCCCACCGAAGGAAGATCCAATGTTAGAGCTTTGGGTTGTATCTTTTCTTTGTTATTTTAATGATAAGCAAATTTGATTATGGTTTCATTCATGTGTCTTTTTCTTTGATGCAATGAATTACATCCTCTCTGACTGATGTATGGTTACAAGATTTAGATTTTACACTATGTATCATTGTATTTATTCGCATGTGTGCAGGTGTTTGGACGTGTTAAGCGGAAGGATCATGATCTGCCAAAGTGAAGGACAGGAAGCATCATCCTTTCTCCAACGACCATTGCGTAGGACCCGAGGTAGGTAATTCATTATGTTTTTGTTGTTTTGTAACTAGAGACCTGCGTCACTGCATGACTGATTGTTGCTAGACCCGATTTGGGCTAGTAAGGATTGCCTCTGTCCGCAGAGGGGATTTACCTCTCCAAAAATAACAATAAGATCACATGTTTCATTAGCTGCTGCTATGGGATAGAACATCCATCAAATGGATGTCATGACAAATTTCCTAAATGGAACCATTGATGAGGAGGTCTACATTGAGTAGGCTCAAGGATTTGAAATAAATCAGAGGGAGACTCATGGATAAAAATTGAAGAAATATCTCTATGGCTTAAAGAAAGAACCTAGGGCTTGGTATGCTAGGATGGATGCATATCTATTGAGACTTG
This sequence comes from Pinus albicaulis, assembly GCA_034641835.2. Lineage (NCBI taxonomy): Eukaryota > Viridiplantae > Streptophyta > Pinopsida > Pinales > Pinaceae > Pinus > Pinus albicaulis. The sequence continues at coordinate 759,696,749 of CM076580.1, forward strand.
GTTTTACCAAGAGTAATGTAGATCCTAACCTATATATCAGAGTGGTCCAGGATGAACCAATTATCATATTGGATGATCTACTAGTTACAAGTGTAGAGCATCAGATTTACTATTGCTAGAAGAAGTTAGCAAAAAATTTCAATATGAAATATCTTGGGATTATGCACTATTATTTGGGACTAGAGGTATGGAAAAATATAAGAGATATATATCTTGGCTGAGGTAATTATGTGATAAATATGCCTTAAAAGTATGGCGTGATGTATTGAAATTCTGCGATGACTCCAATGATTACCAACTTAAAGAAGTTGAGGAGCTTAGAATCTAGTCTGATGGATCCTACTTGCTACAAAAAATTCATTGGTTCCTTGATGTATCTAGTAAATAAAAGACCAAACATTTTTTTATAGTAAATATCCTAAGTCAGTTTCAGATTAATCCAAAACATTATCATTATATTTTAGCCAATCATAACCTAATATATTTACATGGGACTATATATCACTACCTCTGATACACTAGTAATGAAGTCCAACTCATTGGATACACAAATTCATATTTGGGTGGAAGTGAGACAGATAGAAAAAATCACAACATGTGGATGCTTCATCCTAGGATCTTTCATGGTCTCATGGATGAGAAGAAATAAAGATACAATTTCCTTGAGTGGTGCTAAAGCTAATTATGTTGCTACAAGTGAGGTTTGTTAGGAAGAAATTTGGCTGAGGAAGTGATCCAGATATTTTACTTCATGGATGCATACACAATTACATATAAAACAACATGTAACCAAGTAACTTAAACACATGAAAAGAAGCGGAAATAAAATAAAACTTGAGATCAAAGACACAAGATGATTTGATTATGGATTTCACCTAGTGTGGGCTACATCTACGGGCCCTATTCAATGTGGGGAGGCCTCTTTCATTAAATGTAAAATAAAATAAATTACAAGAAATTAAAAAATGACACCTTATTCATCCACTTCCAGGGATGACCTAAAAATGTAGACATATGTTAGAGAAATGGGTTGCACGGTTGGAATCATGGAGAAAAATCATGAAAATTGACTATAAAGCCGACCCAAGTTTCTGACACTAGCACTTATGGACCCCAAAGGAATCTTCTCAGCATCAAAATATACCCCTCTTAGGGTTCTGCTGCATGGGCCTTCTCCTCCAATGGTCGGATTAGAAAATTTTTAAATAATGGATGGGTAATGAACCTTCCAACAAAGGCTTACCGACATGTTGGCTGGCAATATTAAAATAAAACGTTGGTCGGTTGGGAGGTCTCGAGTTCCAAACCATGGGCCTCTCGTTTTTGCTCCTTCATATTATTTTTTGCATGCCCAGTAATGACATGGTTGGTTGTTGTTTTGAATATGATGTTGGGTTGCCTGTTGGCAGGCCGACCCACCTGGGGCAGGTAGGTTTGACCTCCGTCGACTCCATTTTTTTTGGTAGTCGTTGTATGATTGGGTGGGACTGGGTCTCCAGTGGCCTGAAGCATATATGTTATATATTTTTCAATATAAATGCCATTATGTAGGTAGGGTTTGTGGCCCGCCAAGCGATTACTATATTTTTTTAATTTTTTACCATATAGGCCACATTAGACAAATTTTTCCTGTTGATTTTTTTAGGTCACCAGCAAAATTAACGAGGCAGAAAAGTTTCCCATTCCGACAACTAGATTCCGTGTGCCAATCATTTTCGAAATTGTTGCCTCGTTAGTGACTGCCATTAGGCCTAGTTTGATCGGAACTTTGATTGGCCATAACTTTCACATACAAACTCAGATTGAGGTGTCATTTGCACCATTGGAAATCTTCTGTCGAGATATTTGATCTGACCCTAGTTCCACTTCAATCTGATGAATTTTTCATTTGAGATTTTTCCCATCCACTTCTATTTCTAGAACCACCTAGATCATTCTTCCCCATTAACGAGCTTTTAGGAAGCCAAAATATTTATCACTAAATTGGAAAGTGAGAGAATTTATCCCTTGCTTTCTCCTTTTCAATCCATTGATCCTTACTTGGATGCATTCCCTTGAAACCAATATGAAGGTACTCCACGTATCCCCATCGTGAAGTCCTAGTTCTCTTGTTAAGAATGATATCCTCAGGTAGCTTGTCCAAGTATTCAGGTGCAAAATAATCCATTATAGGAACCTGTCAAACCTCTTTAGTGTCCATGATCAGAGGAGGTTTATAAAGCTTCAAGTTTTCAACGTTCACCACTGAGTACATCTGCATGTATGTTGGAAAATCAAGACGAAAAGCATTGTATCCAATATTCTCTAATATGGTGAATGGGACATAATGGATTGGTATCAAATTATTTCCTTCCCATTCCATCTGGTCTTTAATCATGTGGAGTTGCACCATATCTCCAACCTAGAATTGGTGATCAAATTGGTGCTTGTAATGTCAAGCCTTGTATTGAGCTTGAATTTTCTCCAACTTCTCCTACATGCCTAGTGAATCATCTGAATTCTCTAAATGAACTTCTGTGCTTTGTCCCTGTCATCTTTTTCATTGGAATACTCATCTCTCCCAAATACCATGTCTAAGGGATCCCTTAGAAAATATCCAAAGCATGTATCGAACCATGAGATATGAGTGGATGAATGCACTTCCTGGTTGTATGCATGTTGTACGTAAGGAAGCTTCTCATCCCACTACTTGGGATTCTTGTCACAATAGCCTCAGACTAAATGTATCATTGTGCGGTTGACAACATATGTTTGTCTGTCGGTTTGCGGATGAAATTTCATGCTCCTCTTCAACTTGGTTTCCATCATTCTCCACAAACTCATCCAAAAATATCCAAGAAAATGAGTCTCTTGATCAAACACAATGGATGTGGGAAGCCCAAAGTGGACCCATACAAATTGGAAGAAGATATTAGCGGTCTACTCTACAGTGACCCTATTTCTACAAGGCATTAAGACACACATTTTGCTAAATTTATCCACAACAACATACAAATAGTCATGAAATCTCCTAGACAAAGGAAAACCACCAATAAAATCTATTGACACACTTTCCCATGGATGAATCGGAACAAGGAGTGGTGTGTAGAGCCCCAATTTTCTATTATAAGGCCTGAAAACTGAGCACAACACACATCCCTTTACGTATCGAGTCACAATATTTTTCATGTGAGACTAATAACAAAACCTCTATAAATGACACAAAGTTATTCCTACACCAAAATGACCCAACATAAGAGAGGTATGTGGCTCTCTGATTACATGTATTCTTTCATTAGTGGGAATACAAAATTTTCCAAGATGGTACAACAATTTTCCCTACAAATGATAAATTTCCACCTACGATCCATGAGTCATATTTGAATATATATCAAAATATTTATCATCAACATAATGTTAAACATAACTTTCAAAATATAAAGAAGCATTTTTCAAAATTATAGATGCGGAAATAGGAGGGTGAGAAAGCATATCTGCCACTTTGTTGTTGGTGCCCTTCTTGTATTTTATTACCAAGTGAAATTATTGTAGGAATCACATCCATCTGAAATGAAATGATTTTTGAAGCTTGGCTTACGACTGGAGGTACTGCAAGGGCTGGTGATCTCTGTGAATGATGGTCTCCTTGCAAATCAAATAGTGCTTCCAATTCTTCATGCTTTGAACCAAGGAATACAACTCCTTGCCATATGTGGGATAATTCAACACTGCTCTCGTGGCATACCCACTGGAATATGTATCGATCTCAAAAGTTTGTTGGAGGCTTAGGTAAGGCCAAAAATGGTGTGGTACTGATCTTCTCTTTCAATGTATCAAAGGCTTTCTGTTGCTTTCTTCCCCAATGAAAGGTTTTCTTAACACTTGTAAATGCATGAAAGGGGGATGCAATGACAGAGAAGTTGGAAGTGAACCTTCTCTAGTATTGTACTACAACCAAAAAGATACAAGCATATCTAACATTGGTGGGTTTAGGAAAATTTGCAATCAAATCAATTTTAGAAGGATCTATTTTTAATTTCCCACCTTCGACAATGTGACCCAAGTAAACCAAAGGGTCTTACGACATTCACACTAAGACATTTCTACATGCATTTAAAAAAAAAAAAAACACCAGACACCTTTTTAACATGACTCACATGATCTTCCCATGTTCTATTAAAAACAAGATTATCATCAAGATACACAAGTAAAAAATCATAAGGAAAATGTATGAAAAAACCATTCATTGCCCTCATGATGTGGTCAGAGCATTGCATAGTTAGAATGAAAACACCAGGAATTCAAACAACCCATGTTTTATCTTGAATGCAATCTTCCATAAATCCTTTTTGGTAATCCTGACTCAGTGATGGCCACTATGCAAGTAGATTTTTGTGAAATAGACAACTTTTTTCAATTAATCTAACAAATCATCAATGCGAGGGAGAGGGTACGGTTTCTTCATCCTTATTTTGTTGAGTTCTTCGTAGTATACACACATCCTCTATGTGCCATCCTTCTTTGGTACCAACATGATAGGTGAGCGACATGGAGAATAACTTAGCCTTATGACCCCTTGGCTCAGTAATTCCTGCACATGTTTCTTTATCTCCTCCATCTCAATGGCCAACAACATGTACATACCAATATTTGGTAAAGGAGCATCATGTTACAAATTTATCTCATGCTGGATCTCATGCTTTGGAGGAAACCCACTTGGTTCTTGAAAAATCCCATCATAGTTAGAAACAACTTTGTACAATTCATTTTTATGAGTGGGATCAAAACCTTTGAAAGCTTCAAATGTCTCTGAACATTTTTCTCTCACAACCATGAGCATGCACCTGTTGTTGGAATTGATAAATCTCTCCATCTGACCTTCACTTACACGAATGGCATTGATTTTTTCACGATGAGCTCTAACAATGTATTCCACCTCATATTTCGTGAGATGACACTTGTTTTCATGGCGAAAGAAAACTATTTTCCTATCATACAATTATGGATGCCCCAATACAATACCACAAATATCCAAGGGTAAAACATCAAGATCAACCTCATCTACTAGTTTGGATTCAATCACAAATATAGATCTACACTGCTTGGTTACAGGTAATTTGTATTTATCACAATGAGGCTTGGTCTCTAACCCGAAATTATTAACCAAGGACTCATAAATTAAATTTTCTTGTGAGACTAGATGAAACAAGGTTTCCACTTTAGTATGTTTCTTTACGACTCTAATGTGGAACAATTCAGTCTTCTTTCATTCATCAAAAATAGACTTATTTGAAGAACTTGTACTTGCATGCAATTCATAATTTTCATTAGCATTAAGAGAAAGAGTACCTTGTATGCCCACTACTGTGATCCGTGTCTCGTCACCAGAATTAGAACCATGGTCCTATTGTATGGTTTCCACTGTCTTTTTCTTGTTCTTCCCACCAAATCTCTTTGGTTTCAACTCTAGATGAAACTTCCAAAAAATTTCATCATCATGGCCTTCCTTCTTTCAATGTGTGCAAGATGGCTTTTCTCCTTCATCCTTCTTCGTTTTAGCTGCCTTCTTGTCATTTCCCTTGCATTTTCCTCTGAACTTGCCATTATGAGGTTTGAAAGATGATTTATTTGTTTGCTCTTCTTTTTCATTCTTTCCCCTAATTTCAAGGTGAATGGCCTTCACATTGGCCACATCAATAGTAGTAGGATCAAATAACAACAAAGAATGCCTGATGTAACTATGTAAATCACCAATATACTTTGTTATAATTTATGGTGAATCAAGTGAAATAATCAAATTCAAAGATTGCTTTATAAAATATTCTGTGAATCTTGGTACATTTTAACCCTTTCATTGTCTCAAATATTTCCATTCCATTAAATCATTTTGTTGATAACCCAAAGGATAAAACTGATCTTTTAATGCAGAAGGAAAATTGGACCAAGAAGAAAGGGATTACCCAAGTTTTTCCTGTCTTTCTACAAATTTCTCTCCCACCAAACTAAAGCGATGTCGCTTAGCTGAAGAGATGGTAATTGGATCTTGGCTTCATTCTCCTCGATTTGATGAATACAAATATAAAAATCGATAAGTCTAATCCAATTATTTAATTTCTCTGCATTACACTCTCCATTATATGTGGGAAAATCAAACTTTACATCTAGCTTTAAAAATGCTTCTTATTTGTATTTTTATGATGCCTATTATAATGATGAGAAGAGGAAGAAGAAGATATGTCACTGGTGGATGGATAGGGAAAAGGCTCTTCTCCTCCACCTCCATGGTGTACTAAGGCATGATCATCAGGCTCCTTCTTCTCATGTTTGATTTTATTCTCATATTCTGCAAACAACTTGTCAAATTTCTCTGTCATGGTGAAGAAGATATTGCAATTTCACTCTTATTCCACTCGTGCATCCTCATCTACCATGTTCCATCTTCGTGTTGCATGCCCCACTTTAGGATCAAAGGATTTGAGTTTTCCTTCTCCTCTTTGGAGCTTGTTCTTGGTTAGCATTCACTCATGAAATTCACATCAAGAAGAGCTACTCTAATACCAAAATTGTTCCTGATATTTTACTTCATGGATGCATACAAAATTTCATATAAAAAATCAAGTAACCAAGTAACTTAAACACATGAAAATAAGCGTAAATTAAAAGAAAACATGAGATCAAATACACAAGATGATTTAATTATGGAGTTCGTTGAGTGTGGGCTATGTCTTTGGGCCTTGATCAATGTGGGGAGGCCTCTTTCATTAAATGGAAGGTGAAAGAAATTACAAGAAAATGAAAAATGACACCTTATACCTCCACTTCTAGGGATGGCCTGAAAATGTAGACCCATGTTGGAGAAACGGGATGCACAGTTGGAATCTTGGCAAAAAATTGTTAAAAATTACCATAAATTTGACCCCTTTATAACACTGGAACTTATGGACCCCAAAGGAATATTCTCAAAATCAAAAGATGCCCCTCTCAAGGTTCCACCCTCCTGGACCCACCCCTGGTTCAGCTGCATGGACCTCCACCTCCACTGGTCAGATGAGCAAATGTTTAAGGTTTAAATCATGGATGGGTGATGAGCATTTCAACAAAGTCCTAACAACCTATTGGCTGGCGGTATTAAAATAAAACATTGTCGGTTGGTAGGTATTGGGTTCCAAATTGCAGACCTCCCATTTCAGATCCTTGTTATTTTTGGCGTGCGGGATAACGACACAGTTGGTTTTTGTTTTGAATATGACGTGGGGCCACCCGTTGGTGGGCTGACCCACTCGGGTCGGGTGGGTTTGACCCCCATCGACTCCCTTTTTTTTGGTATTCATTGTATGGTTGGGCAGGCTCGAGTCTCACGTGGCCTGATCCATAAATGTTATATATTTTTCAATAAAAATACCATTCAGTTAGCGGGGTTGGTGGCCCGCCAACCTATTAATATATATATTTTTATTTTTTACCATATAGACCACATTAGAAAAAAATTCCCATCGAGTTTTTAGGGTCCCCGACAAAATTAACAAGGCAAAAAATTCACCTATTCCAACTACCAGATTTCGTGCGCCGATCCTTTGCCAAATTTTTGCCTTGTTAGTGACTGCCACCAACCCTAATTTGACCATAACTTTGACCAGCCATAACTTTCACGTATAAACTCGGATTGAGGTGACGTTCATGCCGTTGGAAAGCTTGTATCAAGATATTAAATCTGAAACTTGTTCCACTTCAATTCGATGACTTTTTTTTTGAGATTTTTCCTAGCCATTTCTATTTCTAGAGCCACTTGGATCAGGAAGTTAGGATTAGACTTGCTTGAAGGATTTCTTAGCCTTACATGGATATATTGTGATAATCAGAGTTGCATAATATTGAAATAAGACATAGTATTTCATGCTAAGAGGAAGCATATAAACAACAAGTACCACAACATCATAAGCTTGGTATGAAATGGGGTCTTGGAGCTGCACTATCTAACTACGGATAAAAGGTAGCATAAATAGTGGATAAAGAATTACCAAACAAGAAGCTTGATTTCATGAGAGATAAGCTTGGTTTGGTGAATATATATTCCTTGATTGAAAGGGAATGATATCAGATAGTTCTTGTCTTTATGGGTCAGACACTAGTCTAGGACAAACAACCGTAAGTCTTAGTGAACGCCATAACGGAGGAATGGAATATGTAGGATTGGATAAGAATTTATATTCAAACTTCTTATGGATTTTAGAATCCAGGGAAAGAAGTTGTTGACCAATTTTCTTTGAGGACGAGGTAGGGAATCCATGATAAGAATAGTCGAAGAGGACCCATATTCTTTGAGGATCCAGGTTTGTAAATCCAAGATCATAAGAGTACTAAAAGGACATACCTTGTAGAAATTCGGTTAGGGTATGTGCCTTGAGACGTAGTGTGGCAACTCACGTAAAGCCTCCCAAGATAATGCTTATTATTTAAGATGACCTTTTCTAGTTACGACCTTCAGGGATAGTGTTGGTTATGATAAAAATATGCTTTACAAATATGGATTATCAATATGACTCTTACTATGAGAATGCTTCAACATTGAGATTCCTTGTACCATGAATACCTCCCAATTTAGGAGGGAGTTTTGAAAATTGTGATTAGGCTAGTCTTCATTATGATGTAATTGTAATCATGACAATGTATATTATTTATAAAGAAAGAAAATGAATGAAAAATAAATTGTATTTATTTTTGGAGTATGGGTTTCATAATGAAGTTTGAATCAAAATCATGTTCTTCGTTATTTAAGGTCTTCTTGGTATTTATAGGTCTTTCTAGGATAATGAATAATATTGGTCATGTGTCATAGTCCCATTTGGACTTGTTGTAATGAATATGGACAGATATCTCAAGAAATTTTGATCTACAATAGAGAAGGAGAAGAAGAGTAGTTGGGAGAATGAATAAGAAGAGAAGAGGTTAAAAGTTTTTCAAGGAAGATTTTCTCTTTTATCATTATAGTTAATGAAGCTACCAGTTGCAAGAGGGTGAAATTTTGTAGCAATTGCACGCGGACAAAATTGTAGGGCTAAAGTTATGTTGCAAGGGTCAAAGTTGCAATAGCAGTGTAGAATTATCGAAGTTCTGGAAGCTGTCTGAAAGAAGGTCTTGCTAGGGGATGGTTTATGGATTGGAGGGTTTATTGGCTAAGGTCTTTGCAGGGTCTTGGAAGTGTCTTTTTCTAAGCATATTATAAATAAGAAGAGAAGAATTTTCTAGTTTTTCCCCTTGGAGGGATTTTTCCTTGGTTTGGAGCCTACATCTTGTGTACTTTGTCTCTTTGTGATATTCATTATGTTTGGTAATTGCTTGATGAATAGACTTAAATAAGAAATAAAGGACCAACTAACATCAAAATTAGTTATCAAGATAAGGAAAATAAGTTATAATCTACAAGTCTCCATATTTTCCAACATGGTTTCAGATGTAAGTTGCAAGAAGGAGACTGAAGATCACATCTTTGTTGGCACTACGACAAGGGTAACAGTTATAAGGAAGGGTTTCAAGGTTCTTAGAAATATCGCTATACATATCAATAATAGTATATTTAAGATAATCTCTATGCTCGCAAAGGAAGTAACAGATGGAAGCTTGTTCTCCGCTTTATCTGACACATTCAAGGATGGGAATTTATGGGTTATTAACAATGGTGCCTCCATACATATGATGGGAGAATGTAGTCAAATCCAAACCCTATATAAGGGAAACTCATACCACTCTATCGAACTTGGACACAACAAGAGATATCTAGTTAAATTCATTGGATATACCACATTAGAGCTCGAGTCAGGTGGAAGAATTCACTCAACAACATTTTATGTGTTCCAGGTTTGAAGAAAAACTTAATTTCTATTTCTTGTCTAGAGGATAAGGGTGATATAGTTTCTTTCGTTGATGACAAGATTTTGGTTTTGGGTAAGGCCTCTAGTATTAATAAATCAAGGGTGATCGGGATTTGCGAGGTGACATTGTATAGGCTCTATACACCCATATCTAAATCCCTAGTTCACCTAGAAGTGAGTCCTTACAAACTATGGCATAGAAGGTATGTGCACCTTCATTATAAGATTTTTCCACCTCTAAGCCAAATGGTCAATGGAATCTGAAAAATAAAGGAAGATCATGAAGGGATATGTAAGGGATGTTGTCCAGGAAAGAAGTAAATAAACCATTTGCTAGTAGTGACACCAGATCTAAGGAAATTTTAGATCTCATACACTTAGATCTATGTAGACCTATGGTAATAAAGTATCTTGGTGGACCTCAATATTATGTAACTTTAATTGATGATTAGTCAAGGAAGATGTGGTTATACAATATTAAAAAAAATGATGAGGTATTTGAAATTTTTTAGGAGTTCAAGAATGAAGTGGAAAACCTAACCAAGAGAAATATCAAAATTTTAAGGTCAGAAAATGGTGGAGAATATACCTCCAAAGAGTTAATAACTTTCTGCAAGGAAGCAAGAATCAAGAGGGAACTCATTGTTCCATATAATCGTGAATATAACGACGTGGTAGAAAGGAAGAAATGTACTATTGAAGAATGTGTCAGGGTTATGCTACATGATCAAGATATCCCTAAATTCCTATGGGGAGAGACATGTATGAAAACTATCTACTTACAAAATTGAAGTCCTCAGATGATTCTTAACAACATGACTCCGTAAGAAGAATTTACAGGAAAGAAGCCAAGTGTGGACCATCTTCAGATATTTGGATATCCTATGTATATTAATATACCCAAGGACAAGAGGAAGAAGATATATCCTTGATCTAGGTGGATATTGGTGGCCACCCACCTATTCCATTTGGATCTGCACCATCGGTTCTTTTAGTTTTTCACTTTTAGCACAACTTACTATTTTTAGCAGGTTTTCAGGTACTGAACTTTCGGAGCCATTTTGGGGCCCTAATGATCTAGGTGGATATTGGTGGTCACCCACCTATTCCATTTGAACACCCACCATCAGTTCTTTTAGTTTTTAATAGTTTTTTGTGTCTTGAACTTACTATTTTTAGCATTTTTTCGGGTCCTGAACTTCCAAAGTTGTTTTGAGGCCTTAAATGATATTTTTTTGGGAAACTGAGGAGCAACATGGGTCCATGGACCAATTTTTCTCACACCAAAAGTTATACTCCTCAGATAGATCTTTCTAACGAGGTATGGTGCATGTCAAACAGAGATCGTATGCCAAAGTTATGTCCCCGGGAAGTTGAAACACCAATTTACCCAAGCAGGGCCCATAGTTTTGGCGCTTCATCTCCTAGGGTTAGGTTTTTCGATGTTTAGAGTTTTCCATTGTTTATCAATAATAAATGGGCCCTCAAGCCTCATTGTAACACAATTCAGAGGCCTATAGCCACCACATCTCTTCTAAGAGATAAGTTACCAGCGCCCTAGTTAGTTTTATTTCCATTACGCCTGTAAGCATATTTATGTTATTTGATATTAATGATATGAAATTTTATTTCCATTGAATCTCTTTGTTTATGTCTATTTATATATTTTATTGAATTCCTGCATAAATCCGGATCAATGGTATGAGAGCAGTCTGCTCTTTCTTTTTTTTTCTTTGCATGTCCCCAATGTGGTCTGGGTATAAGGAGTTAGGGCTCGATCTGGTTGAACCCTTGCAAGATCAACCTCGCAAACCCCGATGACCTCCCATGGAGAAAGAAAATAAATACGAGGGATCAGGATATCCTATCAAAATATTTCTCAAGGAGGCCCTCGAGAAACAAAGGAACGCGATGATGGATAACTTTTCTCAGATCCTTCAATGACTAACCAACTATGACGCATCTGTATCCAATAACCACTCTAGAGGCACCACTCCCTTCAAGGTATAGGTAAATTTTAAATTCCTATATTTTAATGCCAAATAGATGTAGACGCTGTCGATAGATGGTTGAATTTGTTAGAAGGGTATTTCTTGGTCCATGATTTCTCTGATCAAGAAAAGATTATTTTTGCACTCCTTAAAGCTGCCCCCCATGTCAAGGACTGGTGGGAAATCTACTGTGAGAAAAAGGACAAGGGGGAACCCTCTCTATTCTCAGAATTACCCACTTGGAATTTGTTCTGAGATGGCATTAAGGAACAATATTACCTCATGGGGAGCTATGAGGATAAGTACATCAAATGGACCACGCCATGACAACAAAGGGATCAACTGAACTGATGAATTTGTTCCATACCCTACACAAAGTTGGGTATTAAAGATTCAGAGAGACATTTGGTGCTCAAGTACCGTAGCTGTCTTCACAGACACATTTAGGAGGAAATGGATTTCCTCGACATTACCTCACTTGGCACATCATATCACTATGCCACCAATATCGAGCATAAATTTAAGCAGAATAAGCGAGACTTTGGATTTACGAATCCGAAGCCAGGTAAAGGCGCCCCCAAACCACAGAATAGGGGGAAAAGACAAAGTGGGGAAACTAAGAGCACCACCAAAAAACCAAAGAAGGACATGGGGAAGTGGTGTGAATTTCATAACAACCCCACTCATGGCGCAAATGAGTGTCGGGCCAAACAGTTGCTGGTAGGCGAACTGAAGGCACCCGAATAAGATGCATGTTCTGATCCTGAGCCAGATCCAGACAAGGGAAATGAAAAAGGGAAGAAGATCTTTGATGCAGACCCCAGTGCCATTTTTTCCACCACAAAGCTCCAGAGGGAGGATCCCGAGGATCCAGAGGAGGGGGAGCGCCTCTTCCATTCGCAAATGTGGGTGAAGGGTTCTCCACTGCAATTTCTTGTTGATAGCAGAGGCCTAAAGAACCTCATTTCAGCAAAGTTCGTGAAGCAACTCGGCCTTCTAACCATAGCACACCTACAACCATATACCATTGAGTGGCTTCACCCAGGGAGAGATCTCTGCATCCGCCAGCAGTGCCGCCTTTTGTACAACATCAAGCCATTCACGAATGAGGTATTGTGTGATGTTGATCCTCTTGATGTAGCTGATGTATTATTGGGCCAACTATACTTGTGGAGGTGACATGTTGTGCATGAGTCTAGGCCTCATTCTGTTGTTATTACTTTGGGAAATAAATTGTATAGGATACCAGAGGTAGTGCCGCCTCCTGCCATCTCCTTGACTATTGCAAAACAACGCAGTAAGATTATTTCCCAAAATAGGAAATTTATTTTCCTTACAACTCACTCATAGGGAAAGAACAATATTGTGGCCACAGCCTCGAAATAGGGCTCCCCTGCACGGCTGCAGCAAATGGACAAATTCGTGGAGGGATACAAGGACATTTTCTCCTCACCCACAGAGGTTCCTCTACACTGTCAGGACAAGCACTCCATTGATCTGACCCCCAACGCACTGCTGCTTGATATTTCCATACCTCATGTGACCACACAGATAGAATCCACACATGTACTCTCTGAGGTTGATAAAGAAACCAAATTTACTGAATGCATTGAGCATGTTCGCCCGCGGGTCCATGAAATATTTGACAAATCCAATACCCTGTTCAATAGAATTTTCTTCATCTCATCGAGGATCTCAACGCAATGGGGAAAATTTATTCCTAAGGGGGGAGAAGTGATCTAGGTGGATATTGGTGGCCACCCACCTATTCCATTTGGACCCGCACCATCAGTTCTTTCAGGTTTTCACTTTCAGCACAACTTACTATTTTTAGCAAGTTTTCGGGTACTAAAATTACGGAGTTGTTTTGGGGCCCTAATGATGTGGATATTGGTGGTCACCCACCTATTCCGTTTGAAAACCCACCATCATTTATTCCAGTTTTTCAGTTTTAGCACAACTTACTATTTTTAGCAGTTTTTCGGGCCCTAAACTTCCAAAGCTGTTTTGAGGCACTAAACAACGTTTTTTTGGGGAAACCGAGAGCAACATGGGTTCATTGACCAATATTTCTCCCGAAAAAAAGTTGTATTCCTCATATAGATCTTTCTAATGAGGTATGGTGCATGTCAAACAAAGATCGTATGCCAAAGTTACGTCCCTGGGAAGTTGAAACACCAATTTACCCAAATGGAGCCCATGGTGTTGGCGCTTCATCTCCTAGGGTTAGGATTTTCAATGCTTAGAGTTTTCCATTGTTTCACAATAATAAATGGGCCCTCGAGCCTCATTTTAACACAGTTTAGAGGCATGTAGCCACCACATCACTTCTCAGAGATAAGCTACCAACGCCCTAGCTAGTTTTATTTCCATTATGTCTGTAAGCATATTTATGTTATGTGATATTAATGAAATGAAGTATTATTTCCGTTGCATCTTTGTGTTTATGTATATTTCTTTATTTTATTTCGTTCCTGCATAAATCCGAATCAATCCTACTAGTCTAAAGGGAATATTTGTGGGATATAGTGCTTCATCAAAATAATATAGAATTTATATCAACGAGGATCGTTGAATTGAAGTAGGCAGGGATGTCATATTTGATGAGAGCATAGCTTACAAAAAATAAAGGGACGCTCTGGTTGACTCTGATGAAGAAGAGATAATTATATTTGATGATATCTCTAGGGATAATGATGGTCAAGAATGAAGCCCTATTCAAGAATATGTTGAAGGTCCTTGTAAGCCTATACAACAAGCAATTATTCCATAAAATTGGAAGAAATATGTCTAGCTAAAAACTACTCTTCAAGAGGGAGAAGGACATAAATCGTCAGGGACATCCACGGAAATTAAGATACCAAAGAGATATTATGGGTATGTTTCATACATGAAAAGGCTTATTGAAGAAAAACCTTCCTCCTATGAATATGCAACTAAACATCAAGAATGGAGGAATACTATGTACGAAGAATACCAATCCATAATGAATAATGATGTTTGGGATATTGTCCCTAGGCCAAGTGACAAATCTACAGTCACTTCAAAGTGGATTTACAAGATAAAGAACTGTGCAAATGGGAGCATAGACAAATACAAAGAAATGTTTGTAGCAAGAGGATTCTCGCAAAAGGAATGAATTAATTATGAGTAAACCTTTGCTCCCACAACTAGGTATATAACAATAAGATCACTTGTTTCGTTAATTGCTGCTATGGTAAGGAACATCCATCAAATGGATGTCATGAAAAATTTCCTAAATGGGACCATTTATGAGGAGGTTTACATTGAGTAGCCTCAAGGATTTGAAATAAATCAGAGGGAGACTCATGGCCATAGATTGAAGAAATCTCTATATGGCTTAAAGCAAGCACCTAGGGCTTCATATGCTAGGATGGATGCATATCTATTGAGACTTGGTTTTACCAAGAGTAATGCAGATCCTAACCAATATATCAGAGTGCTCCAGGATGAGCCAATTATCATATTGGATGATCTACTAGTTACAGGTGTAGAGCATCGGATTGAAGATTGCAAGAAGCAGTTATCAATAGAATTCAATATGAAATTTCTTGGGATTATGCACTATTATTTAGGACTAGAGGTATGGAAAAATACAGGAGAGATATATCTTGGCCAAGGTAAGTATGTGATAAATATGCTTCAAAATTATGGCATTATGGATTGAAAGCCTATGATGACTACTATGATTACCAACTTAAAGAATTTGAGGAGTTTAGAATCTAGTCTGATGGATCCTACTTGCTACAGAAAATTCATTTCTTCCTTGATGTATCTAGTAAATAAAATACCAGACATTTTTTTTGTAGTAAATATCCTAAGTCAGTTTCGGATTAATCCAAAACATGATCATTATATTTCGGCCAAGGATATCCTAATATATTTACATGGGACTAGATATCACTGCCTTCGATACACTAGTAATGAAGTCCAACTCATGGGATACACAGATTCATATTTAGGTGGAAGTGACACAGACAGAAAAAAGCACAACATGTGGATGCTTCAAGCTAGGATCTTTCATGGTCTCATGGATGAGCAAAAATTAAGATAAAATTTCCTTTAGTAGTGCTAAAGCTTAATATGTTGTTACAAACAAGGTTTGACAGGAAGCAATTTGGCTAAGAAAGTGATCCATATATTTTATATCATGGATGCATACATAATTGCATATAAAATAACATGTAACCAAGTAATTTAAACACATGAAAAGAAGCAGAAAAAAAATCAAACATGAGATCAAAGACACAAGATGATTTGATTAAGGATTTCACCCAGTGTGGGCTACGTCTCCGGGCCCTGCTCAATGTGGGGAGGCCTCTTTAATTAAATGGAAAATGAAATAAATTACAAGTAATTAAAAAATGCTACCTTATACCTCCACTTCCAGGGATGACCTAAAAATGTAGACATATACTGGAGAAATAGGTTGCATGGTTGGAATCATGGCGAAAAATCATGAAAATTGATTATAAATCCGACCCAAGTTTCTGACACTAGCACTTATGGATCCATAGGGAATCTTCTCAGCATCAAAATATACCCCTTTGAGGGTTTCACTGCACGGACCTCCTCCTCCACTGGTCGGATGAGAAAATGTTTAAGGTTTAAATAATGGATAGGTAACAAACCTTCCAACAAAGGATTAATGACATGTTGGTTGGCGATATTAAAATAAAATGTTGTTGGTTGGGAGGTCTCAAGTTCCAAACTGTGGGCCTCTTGTTTTGGCTCCTGCATATTATTTTTGGTATGCGAAGTAATGAAACAGTTGGTTGTTGTTTTGAATATGATGTGTGGCTGCCCGTGGGCGAGCCAACCCACCCAGGGCAGGCAGGTTCAACCCCCATCGAGTCCCTTTTGTTTGGTAGTCGTTGTATCATTGGGCGGGCCAGGGTCACCAGTGGCCCGACCCATATATGTTATATAGTTTTGAATATAAATACCATTATGTTGGTGAGGTTGGTGGCCTGCCAACCGATTAATATATTTTGTTAATTTTTTTACCATATATGCCACATTAGAAAAAAATTTCTCGTTGAGTTTTTAGGGTCACCAGCAAAATTAATGAGGCATAAAATTTTCCCATTCCGACGACCAGATTTTGTGCACCAATCCTTTGCCAAATTGTGGCCTCGTTAGTGACTGCCATTAGGCCTAGTTTGACCAAAAATTTGACTAGCCATAACTTTCACATATGAACTCATATTGAGGTGTCATTTTCACCGTTGGAAATCTTGTGTCAAGATATTTGATCTGACCCTAGTTCCACTTTAATCTGATGAATTTTACATTTGAGATTTTTCCCATCCCCTTCTATTTCTAGAGCCATCTGGATCATTCTTCCCCATTAATGAGCTTTTGGGACGCCAAAAGATTTATCACTGGATTGAAAAGTGAGATAATTTCTCCCTCACTTTCTCCTTTTCAATCCATCAGTCCTTACTTGGATGCATTCCCTTCAAACCAATACGAAGGTACTCCACAACTCCCCATCGTGAAGTCCTAGTTATCATGTTAAGAATGACATCCTCAGGTAGCTTGTCCAAGTATTCGAGTGCAAAGTCATCCATTGTAGGAACTTGTACAACTTCTTTAGTGTCCAGTATCAATGAGCTTCTGAAAGCTTCAAGTTTTCAACGTTCACCACTTAGTACAACTGCATGTATGCTGGAAAATCAAGATGAAAATAATTGTCTCCAATCTTATCTAATATGGTGAATGGGACATAATGAATTGGTGTCAACTTATTTCCTTCCCATTTCATCCTATCTTTAATCATGTGGAGTTACACCCTATCTTCAACCTGGAATCAGTGATCAACCTGGTTCTTGTCATGTCGAGCCTTGTATAGGGCTCGACTTTTCGCCAACTTCTCTTGCACTACCTAGTGAATCATCTGAATTCTCTGAATGAACTTCCGTGCATTGTCCCTATCATATTTTTCACTAGAATATTCATCTCTCCCAAATACCTTGTCTAAGGTATCCTTTGCAAAATATCCAAAGCATGTCTCAAATGGTGAGAACTATGTGGATGAATGCACTGCCCGGTTGTATGCATTTTGTACATAAGGAAGATTCTCGTCGCACAACATGGGATGCTTGTCACAATAGCCTTAGAGTAAATGTATCACTATGTGTTTAACAAAATCTGTTTGTCTGTTGGTTTGCAGATGAAATTTCATGCTCCTCTTCAGCTTGGTTTCCATCATTCTCCAAAAAATTGTCCAAAAATATCCAAGAAAACGAGTCTCTCGATTAGACACGATGGATGTGGGAAGCCCAAAGCGGACCCATACAAATTGGAAGAAGAGATTAGTGGTCTACTTTGCAGTGACCTTATTTATACAAGGATTAAAACAAATTTTGCTAAATTGATCCAAAAAAAAATACAAATAGCTATGAGCTCTCCTAGAGAAAGGAAAACCACCAATAAAATCCATTGACACACTTTCCCATGGACGACTTAGAACAAGGAGTGGTGTGTAAAGCCCCAATTTTCTATTATAGGGATTGCAAACTGAGCACAACACACATCCCTTTATGTATCGAGTCACAATATTTTTCATGTGAGGCCAATAACAAAACCTCTGTAAATGACACAAATTTTTCCTAGACCAAAATGACTCGACACAAGAGAGGTATGTGGCTCTATGATGACATGTATTCTTTCATTGGTGGAAATACAAAGTTTTCCAAGATGGTACAGAAATTTTCCCTGCAAATGATAAATTTCCACCTACGATCCACGAGTTGGCTTTGCATATATCTCAAAATATTCATCATCAACATACTATTAAACATAAATTTCAAAATATAAAGAATCATTTTTCAAAATTATAGATGCTGAAATAGGAAGGCGAGGAAGCATATTTGCCACTTTGTTTTTGATGCCCTTCTTGTATTTTATTACCAAGTGAAACTGCTGGAGGAATCCCATCCATCTGAAATGACATGATTTTTGAAGCTTGGTTTACAACTAGAGGTACTGCAAGGGCTAGTGATCTGTGTGAATGATGGTATCCTTGAAAATCAAATAATTCTTCCAATTCTTCACATTTTGAACCAAGGAATACAACTCCTTGTCATATGCGGGATAGTTGAACACTGCTCCAGTGGCATACCCAATAGCATATGTATCAATCTCAAAAGGTTGTTGGAGGTTAGGTACGACAAAAAATGGTGTGGTGTTGATCTTCTCTTTCAGTGTATCAAAGGTTTTCTGCTGCTTTCTGTTAAAATTTGCAACAAGAAATAATGAAATTGGCATCCAAAAACCACATGACAACACACACACTAGTGTGGGACCACAGGTCATGTAGTGATGGGTCCTAGTGATACATTAGTGTGCAAGCCAATTTATTCAATAAATTTGAAATGTATAATTTAATTGTTCCTTAATTAAATTGGACAATAAATTGTAATCTTATCTCATAAACACTTGTAATAGTTAACTAAGTGTGATAGACTCCGTTAGCTCATGAATTTCGAGTTTAGGGTGGTTGGTGAGGCATGCAGAGTGATTCTTTGTGTTTTAGAGTCCAAGTTGCAGTTAGTGTATTAGTTTAATGCATGAGAAATCATGTAACTGAATTAAGTGAGTTAAAGTCAGTATAACTAGTTGTAACTGATTGTTGCACTAGTGAGAGGTCAAGTGAATTAAATCAGATTTAATTCACATGCAGTGATATGTCATGTAACTGATGATTTACTATTAATAGCTGCAGATATGTCAGTTCTAGTGGAGACCCAATTGAGACAAAGGTTAAAGGGCAATTTAATCTCAGTTGTATTATTAGAAAACTGCCCGGATGTAGTGAAAACACCACATGATTTCCCATGATATGTAATATTCCTAAATTAGCCTACAACTAATTAGAATATTAAATTTTTGTTTTGTCACTTAGATAGGTGAATAAGTGGGTAGGGAGACCCATAAATCTCTTTATTGCGAATAAAACCACTTCTCATGTGAAAGTGGATCATATTTCCAGCTTAATAAAGAACCCTAAGGTGTGAACAGGGGCTAAAACATGTGGACTGGGTCAACTTTGGCCAAATCAACAATGTTGTCATAGAGGAGTGGACATTGATGGAGGGACAACACAGTTTTATATGGAGACACATTGCATGGAAGTAGTGTCATTAATGGATGGGGCTTAGGGTTTGGAAGCTCATATATTATAAAAGGAAGAGGATGGCAACCATATCATTCATCTAGGTATATTTTATATTTTGATATATGTTCTGTTTAGACATATAGCTTTCTTTAGCCGTTTAGCTAAGATTGCATGTGTTGTTTAGCACACCGTGTTCCTGATCGGGAATCCCACCTCTTCCATTGAGGATCTCTTGGAGGAGTTTTCACTATACTTCCATAATCAGGCATTTGGCCAAGCTTTAGTCTCATGTACAATGTAGTTTTTTTTAGAGTTGGGTTGTGTTGCAGGGTTGTAGCAGTGGAGGAGAGAAATCTCCAATTTTTGAGCTTATTTTCTAGTGAGGGGACTAGCCCTTCACCTATTGAGTTGATTGGGTGTTGTTGCAGATGATAGATCATTCCTTCAGCCCCATATCAACAGTCATTCCCAGGGATTTTGTAATTCAGGCAAAAAAAATGTAGTGGGTAACTCAAAAAAGGCCGAAAATCGAAACTTAAAATATGGCCAAACCATTTCTGGGTTTGTCTGGGTTTTTTGAGTAGAATCCATGGTTAAAAAGTGGATCATTCTGAGCACTCTAAAATCCTTATGTGCATGGTTCTTATCCTCAGTAGCAATGGTTTCCAGCAGTAGTAGCAGTAGCAGCACAACATTTCCAGTGCTTGGTTCCTTTAGTGTATTTCAGCGATCTTGTGGCTTGAGTGCATTCCTTTTGGAGCACTGTGAAATTTCATTTGCTGTTATATATAATGATATGGTTGCATTTTTTTCTACTCATAGATTATGATTTCTTAATTTAATTTCCAGTTGCAACATATTTCTGGCATTTTCTAGATTTTAGTGCTATGTTCTTGTTTTGATTTATTTGGAATGCTGCATATGTTCTATATCCCTGTATTTTCCATTTTGGAATATTATAGTGGTATCAGAGCATAATCTTGGCTCAACCTGTGGATCTTAGACATTATGCTATCAGAAGATTAAGAAGAAGGAGAAAGAGATCAAAATGATGGAGAGAATGATTTTTATCACATCTCTTTTCAAATCTAAGAGGAACCTCACCAAGGAGGTCAAGAAAAGAAAAATGGATAAAATCCATGAAACCACACTAGGGTTTCAAGATGAGGAAGGTCCATGTACTTCCTATCAGCAAAAAGCAGATCCAGTATTGCATAAAGCTCCAAAGAAACATGTTATGCTCTTTCCTATTGAAGAAGAAGACAAAAGGCATGGAGATGGAGGAAAATTAGATCATGAGATTCTAAGTGAGTATCTTGAAGAATATAAGTCTCAACCTAGAGCTTTCAAGGAGAATCTAACTCTCCCACAGTTCATTCAACTCAAAGAAGAAAGAAGACCTTGCAGCAATAGAAGAATAAATGGAAACAGATTTCTATTGTCTACCTTTGATGGGTCATCCTCATGCACAACAAGGGCTTGGGGAATGAGGGTGGATGCATTTTTGCTGCTACATTCAGTAGTAGAGGAAGAAGCTATTGAGATTGCAGCGTTGCACCTTGAGGGTGAAGAAAATTTTTTGTGGTTCAACCATTTGAGTCATGCAAGAGTGACTACATATGCGGATTTTACTCAAAGGTTGATCAAGAAGTTTGACAAGAAGAAATTAGAGGAGAAGAGGCCTTCACCACCACTTGCTGCAGAAGCACTTGCATTAGGAGAAATAACCCTTGCATCTTTGCAAGATGGTCTTGATCTCTTGAAATTTAGAGTCCCATGCACTATTTTGGAGATGCATGAGGAGGAGGATACTTGTACCAACACTAATGTAGCCATAGAGGAGCAATCATCATCATCAGTAGTTGGGGAAGTCATCACACCAGAGGAAGGAACCCTTGTAGTAGTACAATATGTTCCCAAGCTTTACCAAGGTATACACATGTTTCCAATTTCTGATATTTCAGCACATCATATGGAGGATTGTGGGAATATACCTTTGCATGACCTAGGGTCAAAGTACATTGCTGATTTAGAGCAGCAGGCTATCACTATGCTGAGGACCCTTGATGTATTCAAGGAGGAGGTATAAAGTCATCCTAGTATATCATTGTTGAGCTGCACACAACTCTTGGGGTTGGTGTGTAGAATTTTTGAGTATGGGATGAACATTGTCCTGAGCAAAGCAATGTAGAACTATGTGTTCATCATTGAGAATGATCTTGAGACAGCAGTTGCACCATTATGGAGATCAAAAGTGCTGTCATTGAGCAACAGTGATGAGTTGGGGGCCCAACCATTATTGAAGTATTCCAATGACCTTTATACATGCATAACAGAGGACAGGTAGATGATTGATGGAGGGTATCTTATGAGGGATGACATATTCCATTATTATGATGGGTACTTGATGAGTATTTCACATCTTGATGAGAAAATTCTACCTACATCTTATTTGGATCCTTATGGATTCAACTTGGTCATTGAAGAGTGGTCTTAATTTGGAGATCTCCAGGATATTGCATTTCAAAATCCCATGAAATGAAAAGATAGAAATCAGATTTGGGAGGATGGTATTCTCCATTGGTGGAGTACCAAAATGGAGCATGGTAGGAGACACCCACATTTGTATGAATGGGTGTGGATGGTAAGCAAGGTGTTGGTGAGCCACTTACAGATCTATGACACAGGGTAGCAAGAAGCAAGACTGCGTTGGTTACTCTTGAAAGAATTTGTTCATCATATGACACATTCTATTTCAAAGACTTGGTTGGTGGATGAACCTTGGCATGACACTTACATCATATGGAAGCAAGGATTTTGGGTGTATAGGAGTGATGTGATATATTTCATGTCAACCATCATGTTGTTGCTCCATAGTTTATATGGTGATGGTGTGGGGAGGCAACAAGAGATGTTGTTTCTTTGGATGTTCTTGGGGGAGGAGAATGCCTTGCATATAACACATGGTTCATTCCTTTGCATGGAGATATGTCATACCACTATGGAGGGCTCATTCTTGGACCTTGTTATCAATTTACTCTTAGTACATGGTAAGAAGTATTTTTTTTCATTTATTTATCATCTAACATAGTATTTTCATTCTCTTAAAATCTCTATATATTGCATTGCTCCATAAGAGGGCAAGTCTCTATTTGGGCTTCATGGTCATTTTTGGACCAACATCTATGATGAAGATAGCCATTTATTGTATTTCTTTGGGCAAGTGTTGTAATATTTACTGTATGCTCAGTTGATATACAATGCCATTTACTATTTACTAGTAGATGAGATGACATGCACAACTAGAAAATTGTTTGAAGACAACTTGCCACATCATATTATGAAACTACAGTTGGCAAAACTGCGCTGTGACCACTTGGGAAACTGTTGGTACCTTCCAGCACTACATAAAACCTTCGGTACTTTCCTCATTTGGATCCCATATGATGATAATGTCATATTCATTTTACATGGGATGATCTGGGCAAGAACCAAAGAGTGGATCTTTAAGGATCCAACTACCTTTTTGCCTCTTGAAGGCAACATTATTACAACCCAAGTTTAGTAGCAACTCTACACTTATCTAAAGTGGAGAGAGAGACAACATGGGATGGACAATTTGATCCATCATTTTCAGCTATACAACCCACCTTCTTTGCAGGAGCCTAAGGTGGAGGAGATGTTTCATGAATTGCCATGTTGGAGGGTAACTCACTTTTTATGGATGATAGCTTGGGGATGGAGGCTTCACATGGAAATAATAGTTCCCAATATATTTCAGATTCCATGCCTCAAGAATGCCTCTAGACCACACACAGTTGCTTCCATGGATATTCCACTTGTTCATGATGAGAACCATTTTAATTTTTCACCAAAGGCATACTTATACACTTGGGAGGAGCAACTTGGAGACTTATTGATGAGACATCATCTTGTTCATTGGAGGAGCTTATCACATGAAGATGTTACAGGAGGAAGAGGAAAGCCTCTTTATTTGATCCTTACAGTTGCTTGAGGACAAGCAACATTTGGGAGGGGAGGACTGTAATATTCCTAAATTAGCCTACAACTAATTGGAACATTAAAGTTTTGTTTTGTCACTTAGATATGTGAATAAGTGGGTAGGGAGACCCATAAATCTCTTTATTGTGAATAAAACCACTTCTCATGTGAAATTGGATCATCTTTCCAGCTCAATAAAGCACCTAAGGTGTGAACAGGGGCTAAAACAAGTGGAATGGGTCAACTTTGACCAAATCAACAACGCTGTCATGGAGGAGTGGACATTAATGGAGGGACAACACAGTTTTATATGGAGACACATTGCATGGAAGTAGTGTCATTAATGGATGGAGCTTAGGGTTTGGAAGCTAATATCTTATAAAAGGAAGAGGATGGCAGCCATATTATTCATCTTGGTATATTTTATATTTTGATATATGGTCTGTTTAGACATATAGCTTTCTTCATTTGTTTAGCTAAGATTGCATGTGCTATTTAGCACAGGGTGTTCTTGATCGGGAATCCCACCTCTTCAATTGAGGAGCTCTTGGAGGAGTTTTCACTATACTTCCACAATCAGAAATTTGGCTAAGCTTCAGTCTCATGTATGACGCAGTTCTGTTTAGAGTTGGGTTGTGTTGTAGGGGTGTAGCAGTGGAGGAGAGAAATATCCTATTTTTTAGCTTATTTCCAGTGAGGGGACTAGCCCTTCACCTATTGAGTTGATTGGGTGTTGTTGCAGTTGATAGATAATTCCTTTATCTCCATATCAACAGTCATTCTTAGGTAGTGCGTAAGTCAGGCAACATAAATGTAGTGGGCAACTAAAAAAAGGCCGAAAATTGAAACTTAAAATTTGGCCAAACCATTTCTGGGTTTTTCTAGGTTTTGTGAGTAGAATCTGTGGTTAAAAGTGTGGATCATTCTGAGCACTCTAATATCCTTCTGTGCATCATTATTCTCCTTAGTAACAACAATTTCCAGCAGCAGTAGCAGTAGCAATACACCATTTCCAGTGCTCGGTTCCTTTAGTGTATTTCATCCATCTTGTGGCTTCAGTGCATTCCTTTTGGAGCACTATGTAATTTCGTTTTCTGATATATATAATGATATGGATCCATTGTTTTATGCTCATAGATTATGATGTCTTAATGTAATTTCCAGTTGCAACATATTTCTGGCATTTTCCAGATTTTAGTGCTATGTTCCTGTTTTGATTTATTTGGAATGCTACATATGTTCTAAATTCTTGTCTTTTCCATTTTGGAATATTGCATGATACTACTAGCACAGTTGAGGAAGGTTTAAATTCCTAAGGAATAGGGATTTCATTCCTCATGAATTGCATGAGCAAGGCAGGCTGAGAAAAGGCTGAGAGTTGGCTAAGTACCATCTCGATTTTGTCTAAATCAGTGTGAGATAGTTAGTAGAGTGCAAAAAACTCTTGTGAGAAGAGTGCATTGTATTGTTTCATGTTTCCTTGGTGAATATACAATAGAAGATAAAGGGGTTTTGAGCAACAAGCTTTCTGCGGGAAAATATATATGTTATGGTTTGATTTTCTTATTTATTTACTTATTGTGATTGGCGATTGTGTTTATTTTCTGCAATTTATTTCTAGAAGGATTCAGTATCTTGATTTGGTACATTGCTTTATTGGATTGAATCTATTGATATACATATGTTTGTATTATTTATATATGGTATCAGAGCAAGAATTATTTGGGTGTGTTAGTTTGCAGAGTATATATGAAAATTTTGATGCAAAATTTTCGAAAACAAATAGTATATTTGGATTCCTTGTGAAAAAATACCCAAATTGAAAAAACAAATTGGTCGAATCGGAGCTCGGATGAGGGAGTTATCGTCGATTTACAATCAACTCTTTTTTAGAAAAGTTTGCGATGACGAGACAATTACAATGTGCGTGAGTCAAGAACCTACATGCACTTCAGGTAAATGATGCAAGAAAAGCTTTGATGAGCAAAGCAGAGGATAGTGCCTTGGTGGTTGAGAGGGAGCCTCTCAACATGCAGCCTCAGAAGCAGTATCAGAAGGTTGTGGAGCAACCACAATTGGAGAAGCAGAGAGGAGACCGAGTGGAAGAGTCCACTCAAGAAGAGTCCTATAGGAGGGGGAAATTTCAAGCTAGATGGGCAGAGAGAGTATATGAAACTATACGTCCAGGTGTAAGGTGGGGCAATGTGCAAAATTAATCCCAAGAATAAATTGGGCAGGGTTCATTGAGATGGTGCGTCTCATGGATCGAATCTAGCTACGAGGAGCCCACAGTAAAATAGTAGCATGAAGGATCAGTTAGATTGATGCAGTCAGATGTCATGAAGACAAAAATCAGGGTGATAGGTGTCAGATATTGGAACACAGATCAGAGTTGGTAGAAGTGCAGAGTGCATGGATGCAAATGTCAACAACGCAGAGAGTCCATTAGACATGTGCAGTAGCGATCAACAGACATAAGACTCTGATGAAAGATGCATTATACTGATTCAGTTGTTTGGAGGCTATTTAGTTTCAGAAGTGTTGCATGCAAGAGTTTCATTTTCAAACAACACTAAAGAAGTGTTGCATGTGCGAACAACACTAGAGAAGTGTTACATGCAAGAGTTGCATGTGTGAACAACACTAGAGAAGTGTTGCATGCAAGAGTTTCATGTTGCATGCAAGAATTGCATGTGCGCATGAAAGAACATTCCAAGGTACCGGATCGAGACAAATTGATTCCTTTCTTGTTGAGAGGGAGTGTTGAAATTTGCAACAAGAAATAGTGAAATTAGCATCCAGAAACAACATGAAAACACACACACACACACTAGTGTGGGACCACAGGTCATGTAGTGATCGGTCCTAGCGATACATTAGTGTGAAAGCCAATTTATTTAATAAATTGGAAATGTGTCTAATTTAATTTTTCCTTAATTAAATTGGATAATAAATTGTAATCTTATCTCATAAACACTTGTAATAGTTAACTGAGTGTGATAGACTCATTTAGCTCATGAATTTCAAGTTGAGGGTGGTTGGTGAGGCATGCGGAGTGATTCTATGTGTTTTAGAGTCCAAGTTGTAGTTAGTGTATTAGTTTAGTTCATGAGAAATCAGTTAGCTCAATTAAGTGAGTTAAAGTTAGTCTAACTAGTTGCAACTAATTGTTGCACTAGTGAGAGGTCAAGTGAATTAAATCAAATTTAATTCACATGCAGTGATCTGTCATGTAACTGATGATTTACTATTAATAGTTTCATGCATGTTAGTTCCAGTGGAGACCCAGTTGAGACAAAGGTTAAACAACTGTTGACTATCAGTTGTATTATTAGCAAGCTGCGTGGATGCAATTAAAACACCACACGATTTCCCATGATACTAACATAGTTAAGGAAGGCTGAAATTCCTAAGGAATAGGGATTGCATTCCTCATGAATTTCATGAGCAAGGTAGATTGAGCAGAGGTTGAGAATTGGCTAAGTACTAGCCCGATTTTGTCCGGATCAATGTGAGACAGTTAGCAGAGTGCAACAAACTCCTGTGAGAAGAGTGAATTGTATTGTTTCATGATTCCTTGGTGAATATACAATAGAAGATAGAGGGGTTTTGAGTAGCAAGCTTTCCTCGGGAAAATATTTGTGTTGTGGTTTCATTTTCTTCTTTATTTACTTGTTGTGATTGGTGATCGTGTTTATTTTCCGCAGTTGATTTGTAGAAAGATTCAATATCTTGCTTTAGTAAATTGCTTGATCCGATTGAATCTATTGATATACATATGTTTGTATAATTTCTACACTTTCCTCCCAAATGAAAGGTTTTCTTCACACTTGTCAATGCATGCAAGGGGGATACAATAAAAAAGAAGTTGGAAATGAACCTTCTCCAGTATTTTACTGCACCCAAAAAGCTACAAACCTCTGTAACATTGGTGGGTTTAGGAAACTTTGCAATCACATCAATTTTAGAAGGATCTATTTTTAATTGTCCACCTTCGACAATGTGACCCAAGTAAACCAAAGAGGTCTTACCAAATTCACACTTCGACATTTTGACATACATTTTTTCTTTTTTAAAAAAATCAGACACCTTTTTAACATGACTCACATGATCTTCCCATGTTCTATTGCAAACAATAATGTCATCAAGATACAAAAGTACACAATTGTAAGGAAAACGTATCAAAAAATCATTCATCGCCCTCATGATGTGGTCGGAGCATTGCATAGTTCGAATGGCATCACCGACCATTCGAACAACCCATGCTTTGTCTTGAATGCAGTCTTCCATACATCCTATTCTGTAACCCTGACCTGGTGATGGCCACTGCGCAAGTAGAGTTTTGTGAAATAGACAACATTTTTCAATTGATCTAACAAATAATTAATGTGAGGGAGAGGGTACCAATTCTTCACTATTATTTTTTTGAGTTCTATGTAGTATACACACATCCTCCATGTGCCATCCTTCTTTGGCACCAACATGATGGGTGAGCCACATGGAGAATAACTTGGCTTTATGACCCCTTTGTTCAGCAATTCCTGCACATGTTTATTTATCTCCTCCATCTCAATGGTCAACAACCTGTACATACCAATATTTGTTAAAGGAGCATCATGTTACAAATGGATCTCACGCTTTGGAGGAAACCCACTTGGTTCTTGAAAAATCCCATCATAGTTAGAAACAATTTCATACAATTCATTTTTATGAGTGGGATGAAAACCTTGGAAAGATTTAGATGTCTCTGCATATTTTTCTCTCACAACCATGAGCATGCACCCTTTTTTGGAATTGATCAATCTCTTCATTTGACCTACACTTCCAAGATTGGCACTGATTTTGGTATGATGAGCTCTAACAATGTATTCCACCTCATCTTTCGTGAGATGATACTTGTTTTAATGGCGAAATAAAACTACTTTCCTATCATACAAGTATGGACGCCCCACTAGAATACCACAAATATCCAAGTGTAAAACATCAAGAACAACCTCATCTTCTAATTTGGATTCAATCACAAATCTAGATCTACACTGCTTGGTTACATGTAATTTGGATTTATCATGATGAGGCTTGGTCTCTAACACTCACTCCTTAACCAAGGACTTGGAAATTAAATTTTCTTGTGAGATCGGATGGAACATGTTTCCACTTTAGTATGTTTCATTATGACCCTAACATGGAATAATTCAGTCCTCTTTCGTTCATTAACAAGAGAGTTATTTGAAGAACTTTTACTTCCATGCAATTCATAATTTTCGTTAGCATGAAGAGAAAGAATACCTTGTATTCCCACAGTTGTGATCTGTGTCTCGTCACTAGAATCAGAACCATGGTCCTATTGTATGGTTTCCACTATCTTTTGCTTGTTCTTCCCACCAAATATCTTTGGTTTCAACTCTAGATGCAACTTCCAACAATGTTCATCATCATGGCCTTCCTTCTTTCAATGTGTGCAAGATGGCTTTGCTCCTTTCTCCTTCTTGGTTGTAGCTTCCTTCTTGTCCTTTCCCTTGCATTTTCCTTTGAACTTGCCATTATGAGGTTTGAAAGAAGATTTATTTGGTTTCTCTTCTTTGTCATTCTTGCCCCCGATTTCAAGGTGAATGGCCTTCACACTGGTCCTATCAATAGTAGTAGGCTTAAATAAAAACAAAAAATGCCCGATGTAACTATGTAAATAACCAATATACTTTGTTACAGTTTCTGGTGAATCAAGTGAAATACCCAAATTCAAAGCTTGTTTTATAAACTCTTTTGTGAATCTTGTTACATTTTAACCCTTTCCATGTCTCAAATATTTCCATTCCATTAAATCCTTTTGTCAATAACCCAAAGGATAAAACTGTTCTTTTAATGCTGAAACAAATTGGACCAAGAAGAAAGGGATTACCCAAGTTTTTCATGTCTTTCTGCAACTTGTTCTCCCACCAAACGAAAGCGGTGCCACTTAGCTAAAGATATGCTAATAATTAGATCTTGGCCTCATCCTCCTTGATTTGATGAATCTAGAAATAGGCCTTGATAAGTCTAATCCAATTATTTAATTTCTCTGCATTACATTCTCCATTATATGTGGGCAAATCAAACTTTACATGTAGCTTAAAAAATAGCTTCTTAGATGTATTTTTATGGTGCCTATTAGAATGATGAGAAGAGGAAGAAGAATATCTATCACTAGTGGATGGATAGGGAGAGGGCTCTTCTCCTCCACCTCCATGGTGTACCGAGGCATGATCATCAGGCTCTTTCTTCTTGTCAAATTTCTTTACCATGGTGAAGAAGATCTTGTGATTTCACTCTTCTACCACTCGTGCATCCTCATATACCATGTTTCGTCTGTTAGTACCCTATAAAATAGGAAGTTGTACTTCAGTTATTAATTTGGGTAATTATCCTGATCTTGGTTTTTTTTTTTTTAATTCAGTTTAAGGTGTTCAGGAGGAAAAGTATGACTGAAATAAATGTTTTCTTTTATGCACCCATTGCTATGTTTGTATCTTAGCACTGACTTTAGCTTTTGGTAGTTAAAGGTGTCAAATTTTATTAAGGGTGAGATACCGAAAAGCTAAAATTTTCAGCCAGCTAAAAGCGCTTATGCTTCATGCATTATGCACTGATGGTTAATAAGCTCTGACCAAGATCAAAGGTCCAGATTCATTTCAGACCCCTTCCACATGTTAGTGTCGGTATCTTCATCCCTCCGTCAGTGATCAAAATCCTCTTGTTGCATTGCATATTAGGTGTCTCACTCGGTCAGCTGCATTCCATTAGGAGCATGGATCATCTGACGGTAGTGGCTTGTTGTTCATATCCCTCATGTCATTTACCTACTGGCCCATTTCCATTCATTAAGATCATTTGCAGTCACTTTTTGTCTCATAGTTTGCAAAGAGTCGTTTTTAGGGTTTTAGTGTCATTAGGTCTAGGGTTTCATTAATAAGGTCTTCAAAATGCCCAATAATAGTCAGCAGGCGCATGAGGAGTTTGAAATAAGGTTTCAATACTAAGAAATTCATCATCATATGCTTAATAATGTATTTTTCTTCAAAACTCTGTTTTGAAGAAAAATAGAGCAATTCATATTTTTATGTATAAGTGTAATGTAATTTTAAGTTTTCTCATTTGTAAATAATTTCACTGGCAACCCTAGTCACCTTTTTCAAGCTCCAGCAAATCCATTCCTTACAAGGCAAACACAAAGCACATCATTCAGTCAATCAAAGCCAAAGTGAAGCAAGCTATTTAAAACAGAGTTTAAAAAGTGTCAAATCTAAAACATTACAAAGTGGGTTTTTGAAGTGGAAAATTAAAAGGTCTTTGGTATATAAGTCATCTCCATGTTCAAAGGCTCATTTGTGTTCCAAGAGGGGAGAGTGAGCAAAGGAGAGGGCCGAGTAAAACGAAGAGAGTAAAATCATAACAGAGTTGGCAAGTTTTAGTGGCATGACACATTGGCTGGGTGACGTGGCACATCGGATAGGCGTGATGCATTGGGTCGGCCTCCACTGTGTTGAGAATACACCAGCGTGGCGCATAGGAGTGGCGCGACGCGTAGAGTTGCCTCTTGTTTTGAACCCCAATTTCATTCAAACTTGAAATTACTCGACTGCCTCCAGTCCAAGTAAGTCAAACAACTTTGTCAATGTCAAATGAACTTATGTCTTATGATGTCTATGAGGATTTAATAAACAAAAATTCAAACCCTATTTGCTTGTTCAAGAAATGCTTCCTTAGTTTTGTTTTTTGTGCCTATCACTTCCATTTCCCCACCTTGTTTTTCCCTCATCATTGTTATAGTTTTATCAACCCATTCCCCATATCCCTAAATTCACTCATTCCCTATCCCAATTCCCATTATCCCATCCTAACTATGAAATTCCCCAACCCCCAATGCTATCCCAAAAAGCCTAGAAGCTGCCCCTAAAACTCTTTAATTGGTAAATTTCAATTGGAAATATTCCCAACATTCCCTTTACCCTATCCCTCCATAGCCCCTCACATATTTTCATACATTTGGCAATAAAAACCAAAGACACTAAAACTCCTCATACTCATCTAAGACAACACAGATTTTGGCAAACATGGAGACAGATTCTTCTTATGACAGAGACAGTGACTCTACAATTGAATTGAATGCACCTAGGAGACCTCACAAGGGTGGCAGACATGTGAGGGAGGAGCCTACTTCACTTGCTGAGTTGCAGGCCTATCCTCTTGCTATTTCATGTTTTCAACAGTAGTCTTGTTATCAGTTTTGTGAAATGGTTTCTAGAGTCCACCACCATCATGAGCTGGCCAGATTGTTTATGCTTCATTTACATAATGGCCAAGTCACTCTCGCAGGTGTGACATTCACTTTAACACCTGAGTCTATCTCTCTAGCAACCAGTATTCCAAATGTTGGAGAGAAATGGAACAAAAGACAACAAGTTGACCAGGAACACTATGAGCCATATATCAAGCCCAGTTTTTTGAGACAACTCAGCAGAGTTTTTCCCTTTCGGTTCCTGAAATATTCATACGCTCCTTTGATGAAACTCATTATCAAATATTTCAGTTGTGAGGGCCGGTTTTCTCACCTCTATGCCTATCATATCAGGTTGCTAATGCATTTTACCAGGGTGAGAATGATGAACCTCCCTTACTTCATGTGCCAGAATATTGAGAAGATGATCACCCTTGTGCAAAGGAAAACTCCTGAGCAACAGTATAACAGTATCTATCACTTTGCACTCATCAAAATTGTGGTTATGCATCAGCTTGGTTTGCAGGATATTTCATGGGGGGATTTCATTTCTAATGAGTTCTTCACAGCTCCTCAGGTACCTTTGGAGGTTTTTCATGAGGCAGGTGAACCTTCATATTAGCAGGAAGGCCATGAGACACAGACCGCTAGTGTGCTGGTGTTTGTCACCTATCAGAGGGGCACTAGAGGGTTGTTTGCAACAGCCAAGCGAGTATTATCTCCACCCGGGGTGGAAGGGGTCTCGCTTCCTTCATCAGCGGTACAGGTACAGGACAAGGGTAAGAGGCCAATATATGATGAGGGGCCTTCAGGAAGCCAGGATACAGACTTCATACTCATTGATGATGATTTGGGCTCACCAAGCTCAAAGCTGAGAGAGATGGTTCAGGAGTAGAAGGCAGAGATAAACACTTTTTCCCTCAAATTTCAAAGAGCCTAGTGGATAATCAACTACCTTGAGCAGAGAAAAAAATAGCTAGAAGATCAACAAACTATCATGGAGTTGCAAAATATACGTGAGAACTAGCAAGCTGCCAAAAGGAGCAAAACCGAGATGATATCCTTTGAGCAAGAGATTGAGGCTGATCGTGAAACTTGGCTTGAAAGGGTAAATATTCATTTGGAAAAGCTGTTGGAGAAGGCCAACAAGGAAAATAACATGTTGAGGCACATGGCTAATCACTATTGGATGAGAAATCATGTTTGCAAGGAACAAATCAAAATCTTGAAGGCCAAGTTAAAGAAGGCCTCAAAGCGTCGGAAAAGGCAAGATAGACTTAAGATTTTGGCCGAGGCTTCCTTGGCCCAACATAGTACATGATGGAGGACATTCAGCCCAGATTTCAAGAAATTTGGGACACTTTTTGCAAATTTTGATTTTTTGGCCTAAAAACAGATTTTTCATCTCTATGCGCCGCGCCACTTGGCGCGCGCTTTTGATGGGGGACTCCTCTTGGGGAAAACTTTACATTTTTGGATTTTTCATGGAAAATTATGCATGTCTACTTATGGCCAAGAGATTTTGACAGGTTTTTGGCTTCCAGAAGGGTCAAAAACACCCTAAAAATGACCTTTCTGCCCCTTTTTGGACACACTGGAAGCAGTGTTGGGAGAACTCATTTTTGGAGGGGAAAATGAAGACCAAATTCAGAAATTCCACTTGTGTTGGAAATTAGATAGGTAGACCTTTCCAACCAGCCCATTTGGAGCTAATTTGGACACCGAGAAGGCCTTCAAAATCAGCTCCAAACTGGCGTGACACATAGAGAAATCAGGCACAATGCATTGGGGATTTTTGCTCATTTTGGACTTAGTAACTCTGTTTTTCGCCTAGTTTTTGACATTTTGACTTTCTTATTTCCAAATGTTAAACTCATGATGTAATTGGATGTAGTTTGATGGATATTGATGTAATTTTGTTAAATTTTTACTCATGGAGGTAGATTCATCCATCAAAAGGTGAATTGCAACTTAATGAATCAGTTTCCTATCTTATAGAGGCAAGTTGTTCCACTGCCTATTTTCCAGTTCTCAGTTTAGATCTTGTTGAAACAGCTCCTAAAATTTTGAGCTCGACCCCTAAAGGCTGGGGATGAGTTAGTGTTGTCTATATCTTGTAGTTTTTCAGTCATTAGCATGGTTGGACACTTGGGATTGCTTTGAGCATCATTGTACATTCATCTCTGCAGTTTGGCAAAGGAATAGACCAGGGTTTACAGCACTCCTTGGGATTCATGTGGCTCTTTGTTTTGATGATGTGTTTGTCTCTGTTAATGGAAGTTTACTGGTGTTTCATGTGTATCATTTTCCCTCTTATTTCTTCTTAAGTTAAACAAACAAGGATAAAGGTGGAATTCATTAAAATTTGCAGTGCCCTACCTAGGGTTTGTTTAATTTTCTATGTTTTCAACTATTTGAATAGGATTCCTGAAGGTTTCTTGCCCTCTTCAACTCCTCACTGGTATGAGCTATCCATTTCATTCAAAATTGAAGTGTCGAAACAATTGCTTACCTTTCCCCATTCAGATCTCTGCAAAAACTAGGCCTCATTCCCCAGGCCCAAAATCTGCCCTTCCCTTTGATCCAACAAAAACCCTCAAAATCAAATCAAACACTTTGCATATATACCTAGCCTAAAATTAGCCTTCATTCAAGTCATCTCAAGCCTCACTGATCATTTTTTGCTGAGATTGACAAGGAGAGAGCCCTCTCCCGATCTGGTAGGGCTAACTACCAGATTAAGCGTGGTTTGATGTTACCCTAGATTCTTCCTTTCTCAGCCTGAGGTAGATTTAGGCCATAAAACCGCACATCTGACTTTAATCAACGGGGGGGTGTGGGGGGGGGGGGGTGTCCAAAATAGCATGATTTCCAAAATTGGATAAGGATCACGTGGCAAGCCATGAATATTTCACACCCCCCTCGTTGGAAACCACCTATCGCTTGTTGGGTCCTCTGAAAAGGTTTGTTAAAACCATGGTTTGAGGACAGTGACCGTGACAAACCACATGAAGGAGTTATACGGTCATGTCTTTTCCATGTCATAGCTAGTACTCATACCATCATGAAAATATTAACTTCCTAAATCGCGTTGATGCGTCATTTAAAATTATTTTAAAGATCAACAATCACCCATATCCCCTTATCACGTAATCATGAACTATAGTCCTATCCATTCGTGTTGGTTAAAATACCGAAAATGGTCACCATGATCTCCAACTCATATTAATTCGATCGACAGTTTGATAATCTGTTTTAAATTCATCTGCAGTCAAGAGCTTCGAGTCTACATTGATATACTATTTTTCCATGATTTTGGTTTTTTCAGTCTCACCCTTGTTTTACGCTCAGTTGGGCTCACCATTTACCTACCTCTTATCATAGTCACCCTGTAAACCTGCACAGTTTGTTTGTAATTGTTTGCAGGTATTGGAGCATAAATGTCAACTGGAGGACCGTTTTTAAGGGAGGAATTACGAGATGCATCTTACCTTGAGGCACACCCACAAGCTTGCAAATTTTTCAAATAGGCGAGCTGTTATAGGTTTTGTCAAAAATTTCAAGGATACCACCAGGGTGTCACTGAGGTATTTGCTAGAAGTTTTGATGGAAATCAAGTGCATTTGGGGCCTATGAGCATGTTGATTGATGAAGCAAGTGTGGCTGTAGCTACATAAATGCCAAGAGGAGGAGAACGTTTGTTAAGACCACCTTTCCTAAAGATATAGATTTCAAGTTCTTTCGTAAAAAGGAACATCAAAATATGAAATGGCAAAAAGACATTCCAAGAAGCCATTTGCAGGAGCAATTGAAAAAAATATTGAAAATGATCCAGGTTTATATTACATGTGAAGGAAGGTATAGAAGAACAATGTTTTATCATTTTAGGCTACTTCTTCATTTCACTGGAAAGCGATCACTCAATATGCCTTATTATCTTCTGAGAAGCCTCACTAAAATGGATTCCAAATTTCAATCCAAACCCCTGATAGCTAGTAACAGTTTGTTTCACCATGGATTAATTAAATTAATACTGCTAGAAGAGCTGGCAAGAAGGGATAAGACATGTAATTATTTATTATTTTGAGGAGAGTTTGAACAAGAGGTTCAACCAAATAAGAAAGTAACTCCTTCACAGGAGTTTTTGACATTGAAAACCAGTAAGAGAATAAAGAGGGCACTGTATCCAGTGAAAATGATCACCAAAAATGCTCCCTCGACATCCAAGAAATCTAAGAAAAATCTAGAATTTGAGAAAGATGCAGAGTTTCAAGGTAAAGCTATGGGAGAAGATATTCAAAAGAAAGCCACATCAAACAAAATTTTAAATTTACCCTATTTGGACTCAGACTATGAACCATTTGCTATAGAAAAGGAGATTGCATCATTAGCTACAAAAAACAAAGTACAACCTTTAGAGGAAGAAATAGGAGGAGAACCATCAATTGAAGAAGAAAAACCCCATGGAAAAGTTGAAACCTCCTCACAGAAGAAGGTCATTAAAAAGTCTAAAACACAGAAGTTGCAAGAGTAGAATAATGAGCTGAAGGTTTTGGAAAGAACCCTAAAGGCAGAGAATGAAACCCTCAAGAAATCATTAGGTAAGGTCAATACATCGCTTGATCAAATGGCTATCAAATATGATACAATCAAGCACGAGAATAAAGGACTGCGCCAACATAATGACAAGCTGAAAGACAGGAACAAAGTGTTAAATTATAGACACATTCAAAAGAAGCTGAAATCCCAGGCTTATCACACACTTGATGCTTTCGCTCAAGCTGCTCTGGAGTTCGTTGAAAGTGGTGATCATTAATGAATTAGAGGTGAAGGATGTCACACAAAGTTTTGGTTAAGTTCAAATGCATTTTGTATTTTTGTCAGCTAAAGGAAGTTAAAAATCCCGAATTAGCTACCGAATATCATGGTAATTAGAAGCTTAGCGTGCCCTGTTTTTCCTTCCTTATCTATCGAAAATTTTGTTGGTGAAATAAGACAACCAATATCCTTAAATCAAAATTGTGCATTAAAAGAATGTCAAACAAAATCCAGTTTTGTGGGGATTTGGTCATATCTTCCAAGTTTCGAATGTACAATCAGAAAACAACTTTGGCTCTGTTTTTATTTCAGTATCAGGCATCATATATTTTCTAATAGGTTAGGAAATTGGGTCATAATTGTAAAAGAGATCAAATCTCTTATTTTGGGTAGAACTGATAGACAGTATCCAAGAATATCTGAAATAGTAAAGGCAAGGATTTGATTTTCCTGATTATTAGGATCTGAAATGTTCTGAAAGACAGAATGTAATATGAGAAAAGGTTGTTAGACTTGTAAGGGGGAAAATCTATTGTAAATGCTCATCTGGTTGTAAGCACCTTTTTTGGATGAATGAAAGGACCCTGATGTTTCCAGATTCTTGTGTTATGTTTTCATGGTAATGTACTTCTTCATGTTATCTGCTTACCTTCATTCTGCTATTGCTTGATCTCTTTATTGATTATAAGAAATTTTCGTTCAAGATTTGTCAATTAAGAAACCCTACTCAGGTTTCTAATCAATATCTATGTTTTCCTCTTAAATTTAAATGTAGAATTCATATAATGTCTACTCTGCATTCATATGAAATCTTAAATATTTTCTTCTTTTCCACTCACTAATTGTTAAGATCCATTAGCAACACTGTTACCAATGAAATAGGTAACTACACTGTTACCTACTTTTTTTTGGTAGCATAAAAAGCACCCGATTTTGAAAAGTGGTGATGCAGAATCACCTTCTTCTTTTTTTGAGCACATTTTTGACACTCTAATATTTTTATTTATGAAGTATGAATATTTGTTTTAAAATGTTAGTGATTTTCATGCTAATTTTGAAACGTATTGATGTAGCATCAACTTTTTTTTTAGAGCAGTGATTTTCATGCTAATTTTGAAATGTATTGATGCAACATCAACCTTTTTTTTTAGAGTGGTGATTTTCATGTTGGTAATAAAACACAAAACTTAGATAAAAAAATATATATAAAAACAATAAAAAAACCAATAAAAATGTAAAAAAAAAACAAAATTAACTCGTAAAAATAAAAAATTTAAACAAAAATAAATAAATAAAACAAAAATATTCGAAAATTATATCAAAAGAAATGACAAAATTTGAAAAAAAAACACATAATTTAAAGAAAAAAACAAAAATTAAAAAAAAAAACATCAAAAACATTTTTTTCTAAGTTATTAAAAAAATCCATATAATTAAAAAAAAAAATTTAAATAGAAAATTTAAAAATAATTTAAATTACAAAATTAAAATTTAGATAAAAAAAATAAAATACAAAAAAGAAAAAATTAAATTTAAAAATTTAAATTAAAAAAATAATAATAAGAAGAAAACAAAAATACAAATTTTAAAATTAACCAAAAAAAAAAACAAAATTTAAAATTGAAAAAGAAAATTAAAATAAAATAATTATAATAAAAAAAACTATCATTAAAAAACAAAAAAAATGAAAAAAACCACGTGCAAATAATTAAAAAACAAATATCCATAAATTTGCTGTTTTTTTTAAATGAAACAATTTATAAATTTTAAAAATGAAAAACCAAATAAACTAAAAGATTTAAAAAAAAAAATTAAATTAAATTAAAATTTAATAAATTTAATGAATAAATTTTAAATTTTAAAAAATAATTAATCTAAAATATTAAATTTAAAAACAAAATTAAAAAATTAAAAAAAATTAAAACAAATTAAATTTCAAATATAAAAATTAAATTAAAAAAATTAATTTTAAATTTTTTGAATTTAAAAAAAAAAAAAAAAAATCAAATTAAAAATTAAAAAAAAAGAATTTTTTGATCGTGGGTGGCGCGCGGTCGGCCTCACACACTGGGTGGTGGTGGAGGAGGTCGGCCGTTGGGTCCGGGCGGGGGTACACGTAACGACGCGGCCTTCGCGCCACACCGGGCGAGAGCCGCCGACGAGGACGACGATTGGGAGGCCGATTCTGGGAATCGCTCTCCCGCGGGAGGAGGCCGATTCCGCTTCCCGCCGTGGGAGGCCGATTACGAGTCCACCCTCCGTGGCGAGGGCGGTCACAGGAATCGCCCTCCGTAGCGGGAGGCCGATTCCGAATCCCCCTCTGGCGTCGCGGGGAGTCGGCCTCCCACGGGCGGGGAAGGTGATTCTGAGATCGACCTGCGTCGTGGAGGGCGATTCCTGGAATCGGCCTCCTGCCTAGCAGCCGGCCTTCGCCATCACCATCGCCATCGCCTTAATATATATATTTTTTAAATTTAATATTTTTATTGTATTTTATTTTTCATTTTTCATTTTTAATTAATTTTTCATTTTTTTACTTTTAATTTCAATAATGTTTTTTTTTTTTTAATTTTTATTTTAAAGTTTTAAATTTATTAAAATTTAATATATTTCTTCAAGTTTTAAATTTATTTTAAAATTTAATTTTTTTTTTTAATTTAATAAACATTTTCTTTTTTCTTTTTTAAATTTAATTTCTGTATTTTATTTTTTATAATTTCTTTCTTTATTTTAACTTATTTTTCTTTTTAATTTGATATTTTTATTTTGTTTTTATTTTTATTTTTTTATTTCTATATATTTTGAAATTTTAATCTTTAAATTTATTTTTTATTTTTTATTTTTTCTTAAATTTTAGGTTTTTTTTAATGCTTGAATTAAGATTTTTATTTTGTTTTATTTTTTATTTTTTTATTCCTATATATTTTTATATTTTAAGCTTTAAATTTTTTTTATTTTTTTCTTAAATTTTAGGTTTTTTTAATGTTTGAATTTTAAAAATTAAAAAATGTTATTTCTATTTTTTAAAATGTCAAAAATATGACAAATTTTTTTTTTTGTTATTAAAGGCGTCAAGTTTGGTTTTGTTTTGAGGGTGTTTTTTAAATACTTTTTTCAAGAAACAATTTTGTTTTTAGCATAATTTCATAAAATGTTGAAATTTGACCTTAAAAAAAAACCAAGTGCGTTCTGGAATACACTTTTTTTGTTGTTGGGGTGTTTTTCATGTTTTTTTAGTCTTTTTGGGCTAAAGTTCCCGTTTTGAGGTCAGGTTACCTATTTCATCGGTAACAGTGTTTAGCATGACTATCTCTCCTGGTTACACGTGGTCTCATTAATCCATTCATTTAGATCTTCCTTGACCTTTTGACTCCATTAGCCCAATGGTCCTCTTTTGTTATCTCAACCACAAATTTCAAACAAACCCCTTTGCCCTAATAACTAGCCTAAAATGCCAAATCAAAAGCTAAAAAAAAACAGAGAGATCCCTCTTTGAGTCTAGGAGGGCTAGATCCTAGGCTCGAAGTGGTTTTGATGTTGCCTTCAGGATTTAGTCCTTCAACCTTGGAATTATGGGGCGCTAACACATACTACGAAAAGCTGTGAGG
Organism: Pinus albicaulis; assembly: GCA_034641835.2. NCBI lineage: Eukaryota > Viridiplantae > Streptophyta > Pinopsida > Pinales > Pinaceae > Pinus > Pinus albicaulis. The sequence continues at coordinate 759,737,410 of CM076580.1, forward strand.
AACTTTCTCCAGTAGTGCACTTCAAGTTTTAGTTTTGACTTTTGATATTGAACAAAAGTCAAACACCAGAAGGTTGTTCCATTCACCTGACAACTCCATTGGCAGCAAAATTCAGAAACAAAGATTCACTGGCAACTCCACAAGCTCAAAATGGGATCAGTTGCAAGGAGATATGTTCCAATGAACAAAGATTACATTCCAGGTTTCCCAAACAAAATGCCTCAGGTAAATTGGCAAAAAAGTCTTCCTATTTTTCAAGATGAGAATGTTGATAATGCTTTGTTACATCTCATTAAATTTCACATACATTCATGGAAGCTGAAATTTGAATGGCATGGGGATTGCCTCATGAAGATGTTCATGGAAACATTAGAAGGAAAGGCAAGGAAATGGTATGATAGTTTAAACCCTGGTAGCTTGTTTTCTTTAAAATATTTCCACAAAGCGTTTTATGAGAAATATCGAGAATATTCTCCATCTTTGTCATTAGTGGAAAATTTTTGTGATTAGTTTGAATATTTCATACAATACACTGAAAGTATTGATGAAGACCTAGAAGATATTAATGATGAGGATCTATTAGAAGAACTTCATGGATTTCCTTCTCAAGTTAATTTTCATGATGATCAAGAGAAGTTAGTTGAAGATGAAATCAATCAAGAAATGAAATTAGATCCACATGATCTCTCGTTGGAGACAAATGAAAATCCATATGCTCCTTTGTATAAAACTAAAGAAGGCATTCAACATCATAGTCAATCTTCACGAGAGAGAGAAAACAATTATTGTTCAGTCCAAAGAAAACAAAGAATACCTCCTCCTTTAACTGAAGAAAAAATTAAACAAATTCTAAGCATGCAGCAAGCCTCTCAATTTTCAGTGTGATTAGGAGATCAATTCTATTTGTTCTACTACTGATTTATGTACTGAAGTTATTCCTCATGAAGAAACAAAGTCAGAACAGATTGATGTTGATGTTGTTTTACATTCACAAGAAGGCTTATTATTAGAAATTACTTTTGTTCATCAAAATGATGGTCTTCAAACAAAATTTAGAAATCTCAATCAAGATATGTCATATTTTCTTGAGGATAACATAGTGGTATACAATGAAGATTCCATATCAAATAATCATGAAGAATGTTATATATTATCTTTGAGAATGATCTTTAGCATAACAGATTGGAACAAAGAGTAGACCTAAATGAAGCTAGTTATTTGAATCCTTAGTACCAAGTATTTTTCCAAAATCCTTTTTCTGGCCTCTTAAAATCATTTAAAGAATGAGTATGTTATGCCATGAATGGTTTATTGCAATATTTAAGGAAAATTTTGAACACTTATGTTTAACAGCAATTAAGATATGAGTGGTCATTTTCTTTTTTCATCTTGCCTTAAAAAGTGAACAAGAATCAGTCATGTAGTCATTTACTTGATTGGTTATATTGGAAAGAAGAGTCCACTTAGTGTATATATAATCCCTAAAGTAGAGTAGGATAGATGGTGTGAAAATAAGCTTGCTGGTCAAGCATTGTTTTCATCTTGTGTTTCAGTTCAATTTTCAGATTTTATTTTCAGTACAAATCTGTCATGCTTTGAATTTCCAGTTTGACAGTGTGAATTGGTTCTCAATAAAAGATCACAGGGTACGGGATTTCAGTTTACAGCCCAATAATTAGCTTGGTCTGTGAAACTCAGAGTTCTATGGATTCTTGACACCTCCAAAGGAGTTGCCATCCCCATTTGGAGCCACTATTAGTACCCTATAAAATAGGAATATGTACTTCAGTTATTAATTTGGGGAATTAGTCTGATCTTAGTTGAAATTTTTTATTTTAAGGCATTCAGGAGGAAAGGTATGACTGAAATAATTTTTTTTTGATGCACCCACTGTTGTGTTTGTATCTTAGCACTGACTTTAGTTTTCGCCAGTTAAAGGTATCGAAGTTTATTAAATGTGAGATATTGAGAGCTAAAATTTTCGGCCAGCTAAAAATTGCTTATGCTTCATGCATTATGTGCTGATGGTTAATAAGCTTCGACCAAGATCAAAGGTCCAGATTCATTTCGGATTTCTTCTGCACATCTGACTTTAATCAACGTGGGGGGGGGGGGGGGGGGTGGTCTGAAATAACATGATTTCCAAAACCAGATAAGGATCACGTGGCAAGCCATGAAGATTTTGCACCCCCCTCATTGGAGACAACCGACCGCTTGCTGGGCCCTTCGAAAAGGTTTGTTAAAATCATGGTTTGAGGAAAGTGACAATGACAAACCACACAATGGAGTTATACATACATGTATTTTCTATTTCATAGCTAGTACTCATCCCATCATGAAAATCTTAACTGCCTAAACCACGTCGATGCGTCATTTCAAATGATTTTAAAGATCAACAGTCACCCATATCCCTTTATCACATAATCATGAACTATAGTCATGTCCATTTGTGTTGGTTAAAATCCTGAAAATGGTCATCATGATCTCCAACTCATGTTAATTCGCTCGACAATTTTCTCATCTGTTTTAAATTCATCTGTAGTCAATAGCTCTAAGTCTACATTGATATCCTAATGTTCCACAATTTCCGTTTCTTCAGTCTGGCCCTTGTTTTACATTGAGTTGGTCTCACCATTTACCTACCGCTTATCATAGTCACCCTGTAAACCTACACAGTTTGTTTGTAATTGTTTGCAGGTGCTGGAGTAGAAATATCAACTAGAGGAGCGTTGTTAAATAAGGAATTACAAGATGTATCTTACCTCGAGGAACACCCACAAGGCTGCGAATTTTTCAAACAGGTGGGTTTTTATAGGTTTTGTCAAAATTTTCAAGGATACCACCAAGGTGTCACTGAGGCATTTGCTAGAAGTTTTGATGGAAACCATGTGCAGTTGGGGCCAATGGGCATGCTGATTGACAAAGCAAGTGTGGCAGCAGCTACAAAAATGCCAAGAGGAGGAGAACGTTGGTTTAATACCACCTTCCCTAAAGATATAGATTTTAAGTTCTTTCTTAAAGAGGAACATCAAAATATGCAATTGCAAAAAGCATTCCAAGAAGCCATTTGCAGGAGCAATGGTAAAAAATGTTGAAAATGATCCAAGTTTATATTACATGTGAAGGAAGGTATGGAAGAACAATGTTTTATCATTTCAGGCTAATTCTTCATTTCATTGGCAAGTGACCACTTAATATGCCTTATTATCTTCTGAGAAGCCTAACTAAAATAGCTTCCAAATTTCAAGCCAAACCCCTAACAACTAGTAACAATTTGTTTCACCATGGATTAATTAAATTAATAGTGCTAGAGGAGCTGGCAAGAAGGGATAAGACATGGTTCAATAGGAACAATAGGTTCAACCAAAGAAGAAAGGAACTCCTTCACAGGAGTTTCCCACACAGAAACCAGTAAGAGAACAAGGATAGCATTGTCTCCAGTGCAAATGATCACCAAAATTTCTCCCTCGAAATCTAGGAAATCCAAGAAAAAACTAGCATTTGAGAAAGATGCAAAACTTAAAGGTACAAATATGGGAGAAAATATTCAAAAGAAGGCCACATCAACCAACATTTTAAATTTACCCTATTCAGAATTAGAATCCAAACCATTTGTTGCAGAAAAGGAGATTGCATCATCGGCTGCAGAAAACAAAGTACAAAATTTAGAGGAAGAAATAGGAGGAAAACCATCAATTGAAGAAGCAGAACCCCATGGAAAAGCTGAAACCTCCTCATAGAAGAAGGTCATCACAAAGTCTAAAACACAGAAGTTGCAAGAGGAGAATAATGAGCTGAAGGTTTTGGAAAGACACCTAAAGGAAGAGAATGAGGCCCTCAAGCTATCATCATGTAAGGTCAATATAACACTTGATAAAATGTCTGTCAAGTATGAGAAAATCAAGCATAAGAATAAATGATTGCACCAACATAATGACAAGTTGAAAGACAGGAACAAAGTTTTAAAGTATAGACTCCTTTACAAGAAGCTGAAACCCCGAACTTATCACACACTTGATGCTTTAGCTCAGAATTCTCTGGAGTTCGGTGAAAGTGGTGATCATTAATTAATCATAAATGAAGGATAAAACACAAATTTTTGGTTAAGTTCAAAGGAATTTTGTATTTTTGTCAGCTAAAGGCAGTTAAAAATCTCGAATTAGCTGCCGAAAATCATGGTAATCGACAACTTAGCGTGCCCTGTGTTTCCTTCCTTAGCTACCAAAAATTCTTTTGGTGAAAGAAGACAACCAATCTCCTTAAATCAAAATTGTGCATTAAAATAATATCAAACAAAATCCAGTTTTGTGGGGATTTTGTTATATCTTCCAAGTTTCAAATTTATAATCAACAAAAAGCTCTGGCTGTGTTTTTATTTCAGTATCAGGCATCAGATATTTTGTAATGGGTTAGGAAATTGGGTCATAATTGTAAAAGAGATCAAATCTCTTATTTTGGGTAGAACTGTAGACAATATCCAAGAATATCTGAAATAGTAAAGACAGGGATTTGATTTTCTTGATTATTAGGATCAAAAATGTTATAAAAGACATAATGTAATATGAGAAAAGGTTGTTAGACCTGTAAGGGGGAAACGCTATTGTAAATGATCATCTGGATGTAAGCACCTTTTTTGGATGAATGAAAGGACCCTGATGTTTCCATATTATTGTGTTATGTTTTGATGGTGATTTACTTCTTCATGCTATCTGCTTACATTCATTCTACTATTGTTTTATCTCTTTATTCTTTATAATAAATTTTGGTTCAGGATTTTTCAATTAAGACACCCTGCTCAAGATTCTAAACAATATCTATGTTTTCCTCTGAAATTTAAATGTAGAATTCAGCTAATGTATGCTCTGCATTCAGATGAAATCTTAAATCGTTTCTTCTTTTCCACTCACAAATTGTTAAGATCCATTAACATGAGTATATTGCATGGTTACACATGGTATCATTAATCCATTCTCTCAAACATGTTTAAACCTATTTGACTCCATTAGCCCAATGGCCACTCTTCTGCTGTCTCAACCACAAATTTTCAAAAAAACCCCTTTGACTTAATAACTAACCTAAAATGCCAAAGAAAAAAATCTACATCTAAAAGAGAGATCCCCCTCTGGGTCTAGGAGGGCTATATCTAGGCTCAAAGTGGTTTTAATGTTGGCCCTCTAAGATTATGTATAAAGCCTTCAGAATTACAGGGCTCTAACACCGTCTTCGTGTTGCATGCCCCGCTTCAGGATCAAAGGATTTGAGTTTTCCTTCTCCTCTTTGGAGCTTCTTCTTGGTTAGCATTCACTCATGCAACTCACATCAAGAAGACCTACTCTGATACCAAACTTGTTCCATATATTTTACTTCATGGATGCATAAAAAATTGCATATAAAAAATCATGTAACCAAGTAACTTAAAAACATGAAAATAAGCATAAATTAAAAGAAAACATGAGATCAAAGACACAAGATGATTTAACTATAGAGTTCACCGAGTGTGGGATACATCTCCGGGACCTGCTCAATGTGGGGAGGCCACTTTCATTAAATGGAAGGTGAAATAAATTACAAGCAATTACAAAATGACACCTTATACCTCCACTTCTGGGGATGGCCTGAAAATGTAGACCTTTGCTGGAGAAACGAGATGCACGGTTGGAATCCTGGCACAAAATTGTTAAAAGTTACTAGAAAGTCGACCCCTTTCTGACACTGGCACTTATGGACCCCAAAGGAATCTTCTCAAAATCAAAAGATACCCCTCTCAAGGTTCCACCCTCCTATACCCACTCTTGGTTCAATTGCATGGACCTCCGCCTCCATTGGTAAAATGAGAAAATGTTTACGGTTTAAATCATGGACGGTCTACGAGCCTTCCAACAAAGTTCTAGCAACCTATTAGCTGGCGGTATTAAAATAAAACATTATCGGTTGGGAGGTCTCGGGTTCCAAACTGTAGACCTCACATCTCAGATCCTCATTATTTTTGGCATGCGGGATATGACATGGTTGGTTTTTGTTTTGAATATGACGTAGGGCCACTCGTTTGTGGGCTGATCCACTCGGGTCGGGTGGGTTCAACCCCCTCCAAATCCCTTTTTTTTGGTATTCATTGTATGGTTGGGTGGGCCTGGGTCTCCTATGGCCCGACCCATATATGTTATATATTTTTGAATAAAAATACCATTCGTTTGGCGGGGTAGGTGACAGGCCAACCAATTAATATATATTTTTAATTTTTTACCATATAGACGACATTAGAAAAAAATTTCCCATCGAGTTTTTAGGGTCCCCGAAAAAATTAATGAGGCAAAAAATTCACCTGTTCCAACAACCAAATTTAGTGCGCCGATCCTTTTCCAAATTTTTTCCTCGTTAGTGATTGCCACCAAACCTGGTTTGATCATAACTTTGACTGGCCATAACTTTCACATATGAAATTGGATTGAGGTGGCATTCATGCTGTTGGAAAGATTGCATTGATATATTCAATCTGAAACTTGTTTCACTTCAATCCAATGACATTGTTTTTTGAGCTTTTTCGCAACCACTTCTATTTCTAGATCCACTTGGATCAGGAAGTTACTATCAACTTGTTTGAAGGTTTTCTTAGCCTTAAATGGATACATTGTGATAATCATAGTTGCATAATATTTAAAGAAGACATAGTATTTCATGCTAAGACATCAGAAGCTTGGTATGAGATGGGGTCTTGGAGTTGCACTATCTACCTATAGATAAAAGGTAGCATAAATAGTGAATAAAGAATTAGAAAACAAGAAGCTTTATTACCTGAGAGATAATCTTGGTTTGGTGAATATCTCTTCCCTAATTGAAATAGAGTGATATCAGATAGTTCTTGTCTTTATGGGTCAGACACTAGACTAGGAAAAACAACCTTAAGTCTTAGTGGAGGCCATAATGAAAGAATAGAATCTGCGTGATTGGATAATAATTTATATTCAAACTTCTTATGGATTGGAGAATCCATTGAAAGAAGTTGTTGACTGATGTTCTTTGAGGATGAGATAGGGAATCCAAGATAATAGTAGTCAAAGAGGACCGATATTCTTTGAGGATGAGATAGGGAATCCAAGATAAGAGTAGTCGAAGAGGACCGATATTCTTTGAAGATCCAGGTTTGGAAATCCAAGATAAGAATATTACTAAAAGGACATACCTTACAGAAATTTGAATGGGCTATGTGCCTTGAGATGTATTGTGGCAACTCATGTAAAGCCTCCCAACATAATGCTCATAATTTAAGATGAGCTTGTCAAGTTACGACCTTCAGGTATAGTGTTGGTTATGATAAAAATATGCTTTACAAAGATGGATTATCAATATGATTCTTATTATGAGAATTTTCAAGATTGAAATTCCTTGTACCATGAATACCTCCCAAGTTAGGAGGGAGTGTTGAAAATTGTAATTAAGCTAGTCTTCATTATGATGTAATTGTAATCATGACAATATATATTATTTATAAAGAAATAAAATGAACGAAAAAGAAATTGTATTGTATTTTTGGAGTATGGGTTTCATAATCAAGTTTGAGTCAAAAGCATGTTCTTCATGCTTTTAGGGCTTCTAGGTCTTTCTAGGATAAAGAATAATATTGGTCATGTGTCATAGTCCCATTTGGAGTTGTTGTAATGAATAAAAAAATATTTATTTTATCGAGAAAAAGCCATGGATAAGCCCAAGAAAAAGTCGGCCCAAGAGAAAGATCAAGTAAGCCTAAAGGAGGGTTATTCGACCCTCAAGAAAGGCTATAAGTATAAGGGATATCAACCTCATTTGGAAACATATCTCAAGAAAGTTTGATCTATAATAGCAAAGTAGAAGAAGAGTAGTTGGGGGGACAAAAAAGAATAACATCAGTTGAAATTTTGTCAAGGAATATTTTCTCTTGTCTCGCTAGGGTTTGTGAAGCTTCTAGTAGCAGGAGGATGAAATTTTGTAGCATATGTAGGGGACTAAATTGCAGGGCCAAAATTCTGTTGCAGGGGTCGAAGTTGTAGTAGGAGTGTAATATTATAGAAGTTCTAGAAGTTTTCTCAAGGAATATTTTTCTGGGGGGTGGCTTGGGTCTTGGAGGGTTTATTGGCTTATGTTTTTGGGTCTTGGAAGTCTACTTTTTGTGGCAAGGTTAGAATCGACCTGGAAATGTTACCTGGAGGAAAAATCCATGCTATCCACATCATGCTAGTGGATGAGTTGCAGTACCAGGAGGCCCATGCCTTCCAAGTCGCTGTTGAGTCTTAGCAGCAAGCAAAAAAATTGAAGAAGGAGCAATAGAATGCAGAGGAGCCGTGCCAGGAAGCTGAGGGTCTACATGTTGCATTAGAATATATGATTGATTGGTTGTGTAGTAAACTACCAGAGGTCATTTTCCCTACCTCAGCTGCACTAACAACGAAGTTAGAGAGCCTGGTTGTTGCGCTAAACGCATCACACACCGAAATCCAGGTTGTCTGTGCCAAATTTGAGCAATAGATAGCCGAGCTACAGATGAAGCTCCAACCAGAGACACTGCTGGAGGTCCGAGAAAAAATCATAGCTGAGGTAAAGGCAACCACTAATAATGTAGCAACAACAGTGGTAGAATGTGGTACGCTTTTGGATGAGGCCATGGGTGTTCAGATGTATGTTCAGAACAACCCAATGGTCCAATAGATAAGGAATGAGATCATACTTATGGTTTGAGACCATGGTATATCCACATCTATGCTAGTATAAATATGTAAGAGTCAAGCGGCGAAGAGATAGATCATGATATGTATGGTTATTGACTAATGTTTTGATCTAAGTCTGGATTTTTGTCTGGGTATAAAGGCTCTTGTTGGTTGTGCATGCAAAGACCTAAGTCCTGAGCTACGTGCAGACTTTGCTGCTGTGTGCACAAAATATAGATTGTACTGAATTGCATATCTCTTAAAAAAGAAGGCATTTTTGGAAAACCTGGATTCTTATGTGGTTTACTGGCTTGATTATCTTTTATTTGCTTTTGATTTAAATCTGTTCTGTTATTGCGTATTTTCTTTTGTAATTGGTTAATTTCATCTATATGCAAATATTAGTTGATGTTAAATGAATAGATATGAATGAAATATACTGTGCACAAGATATATTGAAGTATTTTGTGACAATCTGCGAAAGGATTATATCTGTTGACTCTGCATCCACAAAGATGTATATTATTTTCAGTAAGTCTAATTAGATTTTCCACGTCAAAAGCTCCCTCAGGGCATGGAAACCTGGTTCTAACACCCTGCCATACTGCTTCAGGTGAGACTTTGGTCTATGCAAGCAGATCACTACCGAAAGGAGGGTTTTATTAGTTGTGCGATAACTTTGAACCTGGGTCAGGACCCCTCAACCCAACAAGACTCTAAAGAAGAAGAGAAGCCTTTTCTAGGTTTTCCCCTTGGAGAGGTTTTTCCATAGCTTAGAGCCTACATCTTGTGTACTCTGTCTCTTTGCTATATTCATTTTATTTGGTAATTTATTTATGAACACACTTAAATAAGTAATAAAATACCAACTAACATTAGAAGTAATTATTAATATAAGGAAAATATGTTATAATCTACAAGTCTCCATATTTTACAACAAAAAGAACAGGGTACCAGAAAATAGATAGAGTTAAATGTCTCATAGAGAATAAAACATGCAAGGGTTGGTAATATGGAAGGAATATTATTTCTTTGTGCTCGACATTCTATCAAAATCCAAGCATGAAAAGGCTATTTCACGCCAAAAAGGGGAAATACATTTGGTGTTTACTGAACTCAAAGTAGGTATGGACCTACCTAGTATATGACTTTTCCACCCAAGGTGTTGACACATGGACCCTATAAACAATCAAAAGATGGCATGTGACAGTTCAAGCAAAGAAAAAATTACTCAAATTTTGTAGAATTCAATATTCCAAGAGAGAACACCAGGTAATTATAACAATTTCTTTAGAAAATAATTGAAATTCTATTGATCTTCTCCATATCTAGGAGAAACAAGGATAGCAGATAGATATATGAAGGAAAATGGGTTCAAATAGGATAAGGATGAAGGTGATTATAAGGTTCATGAACAATTTGGATTAGAATTTCAGCTATTATGTCCAGTGACACATGAGGTATACAATTAGCCACAATCCAAGTTGATACCATATTTACACTATTTTTAGAGATTGGAGGGATTCAATTAGATAAGTATCAATTTAATAGTCATGAAATAGGCCTAAATATAATAAGTTCAATGTGTATAATTTTAAATTGTATTTCATGTCTTCAAAATATAAAGAACCTTGTAATTCTAAAAGCACTGTTAATAATAACTAGAGTATGATATCCATTTCAAAGATAGAGGTTTTCTAGCGTCAACTTTGTCTAGGGTACCTCTTATGTTATCTATGTATGTGTGATTGTAGTGTCTAATTATGTTAGAATAGACTTTTTAATGAAAACATTGTCACTAAATGCACAAAATATTATTATAGTTAAGGTTTTACAAGTTTTATTTCTCCATTTTAAAATTTATGTGTTGATGAATCATCACATCCATATGTTTACGGATCATATTGGTATCAAAGTGTAGTTCCTAACCTTAAGAGGTGAGCTATCTATTACTATTGACTAGAGATAGAATGTTATAAGAAGGTATAGAGATATCTCCCTTAAAACCTAGACAAGAAAGAAATACAAATCATGACAAAACCATGGGTGATGAAACAAAAACTAATGAGGCATAACATAGGTAACTAGTGGAAGGAAAACAAGCATCCAAGTACATACTACATTTTAGTGCAGAGGAACACACAAATTCACATGAGAATAAGTATTGGAAAGGACTTACATCTTTCTTTTCATTAATTTTTCATGTGGACTTATACATTAAGGAAGTGGTTGGATCAATTGTACCCATTCCAACTAATCACTCATTATGTTTACCTGGTATAGTAACCATTTATTACATATATTTACTTATACTAAAGTATGATGACTATTACATAGGATCGAGAGGCCCCTCAACATATTTTCCATCCTTAATTCCTTGATTTTCTTAAGTTTGGAGAAAAAAAACCATGACATGTTACTCTTTAACCTTTACCTTCAATCTAGTAGGTTTTTGTACAATTAGTGAGTCTCTAGTGTCCTTTTGATCTACTACTCATACATTTTTATGCTATTATGAACATGCATATTCTCTATATATTTTTATTTATTTAGTTTCCAAACAATACTCATGTTCTGATGCACAATCAAATATGTTTTAACAATGATATATGCCTAGAAAAACTACTTATTACCATTGGCTTATTTAATGTTTCTTGTAATGTATGCAGTTAAAATTTAAATTTTCATGAATGCTATATTTAAATTGTCTAAGGCACAATTAATTTTTTTCCAGTTATGAACTTTTTAAACAATTGATAGCTCTATATTGAAAAATGTCAGTAAGAAGTTGACCTCATAAACTGAAAACAGATTCAGGTTACAAGGATGGAGGAGATTTCCTACCTTAAAGAACTCACATTTCTCCCCCATTTTAATTTTTTTACACAAATTAACATGACTAAAAGACTCAATTAACAAATAATTAGAGATTTATAGAAAAATCAAGTATCCATCATGCAATACATGACACATATGGTTCACATGTTTTACAAGTTCTTTAATATTTTGGCACAACATGACGTTTGTGACTTAAATCGACAAAATTGTTCAATATTTGTATATGCAATTACAACGATTAGCGATTATTTTTATATTAGGCTAGTCAACTTATTTTATACACTAATTGAATAATTTTTGTTGGCTTCCAATCATTAAGATAATATAGACTACTTAATTCAAAGAATTTTCCTAGCTATCTCTCTACCATCATCAACCAAGAGGCCAATAATAAATATTTTTTTGAATGTTATCCCATGATGACTGTAGTAAATTAACCAATCTACACTCCTTGGCCACATACTTAAATATTTTTGCACTGTTATATAGTGATTTCTATGTAGCTCTAAAACAATTTTGATGTAATTATGTCTAGGAAAATTGCCTAATGATTCTTATCAAAGTTATAATACAAATGAAAAAGCTAAAGATTCATTAAGGAAATATATGATAAAAATATATCAATACGTGGGAATGATACCATTATAAGTTTTATTCTATGAAATTTTTTTACAGCAAAGCCATATATCCCATGTCGATTCCAATTACGCAGATGGGTTATTCAATCATACTCCAACCGACAAGCCTCATGCTCCAGTGTTGTTTTTGCCATAAAAAATGAAAGAAACTCCTAAAGTTGTAAAAAATAGTCCATTATGGACAATGGGTCCTACAACCTATCATTATAACTTATAAATTCATATGGTGGGAGCTGAATATATGAAAAATGAGCAAATACATGATGTTGGTAGTCATCATCAATGTGGAAGTCAAAATTCTAAAGTTTGAAATCTTCAATTGAAAGTCTCAAGAAATTTGATGTAACAACCCCGGTTAAAAATCCATGTAATAAAGTTAATAGAGGAAAAAATAAGACCAAGTTCATGGGAGACCTATTCCAAGCTGAATGTGGGAAAAAACATAGTAATGGGGAATCACTTGTTATTAAATAATGGCTATGGAAATTGGCAAAGGAAATGGCAAAGACAAAGTGGCATTTATTGGCATCTATTTATGAAAATAATTGAAATTAGGAGAAAAGGAAGGTGAAAGGTCACAGGTTTCATGTGAGGAGAAAAATTAAGGAAAATAATGGAAATTTAAGAAAATAGAGGCCTCATGGATAAAAAGGCTTTTGAGGACCAGTTAACAACTTTTTTCAATACAACGTTTGTTTTAGGTTTGTGTTATATTTTTTCCATGGACCTACCTATGGTTTTGTGCATGGGTTTAGCACATGGTTTTGGGCATGATGGTTTTCTACCCATGGTATTTTGTAGATCCGGTTAAGGGAACTACGGTTATGTTATTATCCTGGGTTAATGGATTGTGGTTTAGGAATGCTTCGACATGTATATATATGTATTGTAACATTGAAAGGAACATAATGAAAAATGAATCTTGTAGTTTTGGTTTTGGGATCTAGGGAAGAATCTATATGTATATCTATTTTATGTTTTATGCTCTCGCTATTATTTATTTTTTATTTTAAGAGTCCGTTTGCAGATAATTTATTTACAAGGTTAAAACCTACATTTTGTTAGCATTAGCTTTTATCAGTTTAGTCTTTAACACTCGCATTTTATTATCTATCTCTCTTACTTGCACATTGAGAGTTCTTGGAACACTCTTGGAGGATTTTGGGTATACTTTGGATTTGGATCAAGGAGGAAAAGGAAGAGCAAGAAAGAAAAAGGGAAGAGAGGGATCATCAACTACAATGGGTTTTCTTTGCAGGTTCATAGTTTTATGTATGAATTCATTTCTAGTTTTGGCATGCATGATATATGCATGTAGTTGTTTGGTTATGATATATCATTGGCATGGATTATTGCTTGGATTGCCAGTGGTTTTGTCTAGCCTTTCCATTTCCTGGATAGCCATGGTGTTGTGGGTTTTCCCTTTTGTATTCTGATTAGTGCTCATGTTCATTATGGTTGTGGGTTGAATTACTAGTTCGTGGACCTTTGGTTATAAAAATTATCTAGAAACCCCGTAACAACTTGGGTTGAGTTGTCTTGGAAGCCTTGGTTGGACAAATTCTCTGGAGCCTAGAAGGAACTATAGGTTGAGTTACTAGTCCTGGAATTAGGGTTGGAACAAATGCTATGGAGCCTTGGACAACTTTAGTAGAGATCGATCTGGTGATGGTTAGTTATGTCCGACTGTGAGGTGTTATCACTGGTTTAGGGTTGAGGTGGTTTGGCCTCTAGAAGCCCTGGTTTGGTTTTGCTTGGTTTATTCCATGAGATGCCACATTCATGTTTGGAATATTGCACGAGGATGATTGGCTAAAAGAGAGATTTGGTTTAGCCCAACCTATGGTCGGGTGGTACATGGAAATACCTCGCATGGTTGGATTTTTCATATGTTAATAAGAGTTATTTCCTCTTGTATTTTATGAGTAAATGTACTTTTCATTGTGTGGATTTAATATTTGTTCTATAATTAACATTTCTATGGTTAGATGTTGGTTATAAACATGGTTTTATGACAGACTTGAGTTATGGCTCTCATCCTGTTTTGGTTAGTAGATGAAATTTTAATGAATACATGACCTAATAGATGATGTTTCAACTCTTATGAGATGGAATAATACCTTCTTGATGATACTCATATAAGTATGAGACTTATATTCAAATGTGTATTTATGACCTATATATTGCATGTTCAAGATGTGTTTGAAAAAATGTATGTCATGGTTTAGCCTGGTTAGGTTAAGTTCTTGTATAAGATTTATGTGGAAGGATTTTTCATTGTGTCATTCATGGTTTTGGAAAGTTTCATTAAGTTTTTGGCATAGTTATGGGTCCTATCTTGAAAAAGTGTCTTAAATTCCACGGTCGCAAGCACAAAATTGGGTGAAAAATACTACAATCACTCCCTTCTGGTCATCATGCATGTGACTAGAGGGATATAGTCGAATTCCAGGAGTGTTGTACCAACAGCTTGGAGATCAAGGCACTCAAACAAAGTTTTATCTATGGGCTTGGGTACCTAGAAGGGTGTTTTAGGCCTTGGGTGTCTTGTAGCACTTGAGGGAAGTCATTCAGGTTTTTTTCTTGTCAATTCCACTTCCTTAAGGTGATATAGGATGTTGAGATTCAACAAGATGATGAGCTTAGTGAAAATCAGTCACCTTCACTAAGTGGGCCCGTAGGCTATTTTTAGGTGTAAGTCTATTTTTAGACATTGTGATCATATTTCAGAAGTTGCAGGATCCTATTTGTGGATGGTTGGTCAAGTTGGAAAATAGATGAAATTCTATTTTTAGAATATTGGGCGAAGTCTATTTATAGATCATCGATCTAAAAATAGAAGTGTTGATTATTATTAGCCCTTAATAATAATCATACTCTAAATATCAAATTATTCTCTTGGAGCACTTTATTTCAGTATATAGATTTGGAAAATCAGTGGGCTGAAAGAATTACACAATTCCTAGGGTTTACTGGTGGTTCATGCATGGAGGACTTAGTTAGAACTGAAGTTGCAAAGTTTCGATAGAGTTGGAAGAGTAGTTCATGGATTTTTTATTCAGTTCAACTCAGTTCATGTGATGCAGCCGAAGGCTGCAAAACCCACATTCTCCATATAAAATTGCATGGTTCATTTTTAAACCAAAATAATTCCCATATTGGGAAAACTCTAATGCGGAAGCTTTTCCTTTTCATACCCTATGGTTATAAAGCATATAATAAAACCCACTTCACGAAAATATTGAATCAATATTCGACTTTGCATTAAATTCCAAAATAAATCTTCGGGCCAACACATACATTAACGTATGTGCCCAACGCTTTACCAATCCACCATATATGATCACCAATATGAATGTCAGAACATTAATATATATATTCGGCCCCACAACTAACATTTCATTTCATACCAAAGGTTTGACCTTGGGTAAAACCCAATGCACCATTATAATAATAACATTCGGACCATGTTTAACATTCCATCCTTTGATTTAAAACCCAAATGTATCAACATAATATTTTATTTGGGCCCCAAAAAATTTACAACTCACCTTTCGTTAACCTCTGCGCAAATGATGATGCGAATGCCGTCAGATCTTTGATGGCTAGGATCAGACGACTATCACGTTAATTTTTCTCCAACACTTTAACAACCTGAAGTAGCGCAAAATAAGTGGTTTCAAGATACCACGTGTCGCTCTCTCAACAATATCGCGTTCCCTTGGAAAAATACCGCTTACCTGTTATTTGCTACATGAAAACCATTGATGGTTTTCAAAATCATCTTCACTATTCACCTGAGCCATAAGCCATGGTTTCGCTTGTAGTACACTAATTTTTTCTCAGAATCCCACGAAATCCATTCCATGTCAATCAAAATACTTCTGGTTGTAATTAATAAGTCTAAATTCAAAGCTTAGATTGTCAAAGAACGTAATTCATATAAAACCCACATGGAATATTCAAGAGCCTCATTAAGCTTTGGTTGTGACTACCATTATCAATTTTGACCACAACAAATTCAATCCACAAGGCTTCTGTTTAGAACAAGGCTCAATAATGTACCAAATTTCCTTCCTTAAATAAGTCGATCATAATGAAATTGAAAGACTTATTCATTGTAATGACCCTCAAGATATTCACTGTTACACTTAATTCAAAATGCAGAAACAAACGAACAATGCTAGCATGTGTAAACTTGATTTTACACCCTAACCTCATTCACTTCTTCGAATTGCATATCGCATGTCAATTAAAAGCCCAGTTCAGACTCATGGTTCACTATTGATCCATTCTGTGATCGATGTAACTTCTCTATTACAAATTCAAACCCAAATTTTGAATATCCACTAACTCGGCAATCGAATGCCCTGTTTATACTTAATTTTACAGTCTTATGAGTATAAATGTATTGTCAATTCTCTGCTTCACATAAATATGTCAATCAATACAACACATCCAAATTTAGAATGGAATTCCTCCATATATATATGTATAACAAAATAATTACAAAATATTCCCTCTCTCTCTGTGGCCTGATATTCAAATCAGTGGCCTTTTTCTTCTTACTGTCCGTAGGCTTACAATCCAAGCCCTACCTTTCCAAATCATAAATCTCTCTACACTACTATATATCTTTTTTCCTTGAGGCTTTACAATTTATACAAAATATTATGAACCAATTTAGGTTCATATCCTTCATTATCTCAACAAAATCCTCCAGATCCTCTAAGTCCTATATCCTTTATCCCTAAAAATCCTTTCAAACTCATAAAATCAGGGAACCAATTCTACTTTAGGAATTACAATTAAATTTCAAATCTCTCATTTCCTATGGAATCTCAACTATCCTTACTTCCCTCATGTTCTCCAATCATTCAAAACATTTACAAATTTCTCTCAATATCTATTCTAAATGTCACTCAAAAACATTAATAATTACATAAGAAACCAATATTATTTTGAAAACACAAGATCCCTATGTTTATTAAAATACAAAGGATTTTCTGAGCCTAATGCCCCTGCATTAGACTCCCAAGGTTAAAAATAATCATGATCTCCTGATCATGTGCTTTTAATCTTTGTCTTCCTGGATCCCATACTCTGTTTTTCTTTTGTCCATAAGCTACATTGTCTTCATCATTCTTCAACTGCACTTTTCCAAGTTTCCATACTTTATTCTGCATCTTCCCACTTTCTATGCTTTCACATTCTAGTACTGTCTTTCTCTTTTTGCTGCTGATTCTTTTCTTTCCTGCTGCTGTCTTCTTCTGAGACACTTTCACCATTAGCCTTCTTATCAATTCAATTTCTTTGTCTAATATATCTTCTGACTGCTGAGTAATTCTACCTCTTGATTGCTGAATTTCTATTCTTACTTCCACCCTTTCATCCTTACCCTCTTGTTCTCTACAACTGATAACTTCTTCCTGATTGTCACTTATGACAATTTCTTTGTTTTTTGACTTCAACAATTCCTTGGATTGGTATTTAGTTTGCCACTTACTGTCATCTTCTTTTATTTGCTTTAATTTGTTCCCTTGGACCAAACATTCTTTAGTCTTTTCATCAGTACCTGCAATCATAAAAAAATAATCAAAATCATAAGACCTTTGTGTCTCTTCTTCCTCTGGCAACATTTCAATTTGTTGCTCTGACATTTTCTCCTTTATTAGCACATCGGTATGTTGATTCCAATTCTTCAAATAATTCTCTAGACTGTCAGCTAGTCTCTCTTCCACATCATCCATTTCAAGGATGTTTCTTTGCTCTGGTTCAATAAAATGAACTTTTTCATTCTCATTCAACTCTAACTTTACAACATGAACACTTATTCTCTGTGTTTCTAGCTTCTTCTCCAGAATACTTAACTCATGCCACAAATCTGTCATCTCATCTGGGAAAATATTTGTACAATCTTCACTACCTTCTTCTTTATCATAAGTCAAGTTTCTTAGTGACACTATCTCTTCATATTTCATCATAATAGAATTATGATCTACCATCTCTGCAATATTTTTAGTTGTCTGTCCATCACTCTTCTTTTGGCCATTTAAAAAAAATCAATTTCTCATTTTCATTATCAATAACAAATTTCTCATCATTAGACATAACTGTCATATCTCCATTGAAACAATTCTTTTCACAAAACAAGGAATTTATGAACTCCTTTTGTTGCAATAATTCAATTTGATCTTCATCTGAAAGATAATCATCATCATATTTTTCTTGGAAACTTTCAATCTCACTCAATACAGTTTCATCACATGATTTGTCTTCTACAATACCTGCATTCACATACAACTTGTCAGTTTTAAAACCATAAGACCTTATGGCCTCATTTGATGATTTAATTACCAAATCCTCCTGCTGTTCCAAGTCCTCTATACAATTCAGAAATTCGTCAATGGTCTTCTCTTCAATTCCATTAATCTTTTCAATTGATTGCATAATTTCCAGCTTTTGGCCATCATCATACATTAAATTTCATCTGCTTCCAATATGTTGAAAAGTAAAACTTTTCCCCAAATATGTATGGACATTTTCAAAATATCTGGCTGTCCCATTTTCTTCCTTTATGACAATATCAACAGTTTGTCCTTCTCCACATGTTCTTCCTGCAAACATACAAAATTTATCAGATTTAAAATCATTCGACCTCTTGGTCTCACTTGAATTTTTAGTCTTCAAGTCTTTCTCCAAATACTTAGTAATTTTTCCCTCAACCGAGCATTTATCATTTGCTCTTTCTTCATCTGTAGCTTATGCCACTTTATCTTTCTTCTTACAAGAAAACCCCACCTCTGGTCTTCCTCTATCATCATTTTCAATTTATTAAATTGTTCTCTTATCTCAGCTAACTCTCTCTCATACTCTTCCTTCCTTAACTATCTCTGTATGCCATTTATCTTGGCATCTTCTTTCTTCACTTTCATTCTGTTGTGGTCTCTCTTAGAACCTCTGCCATTTCTACTATGAATATCAATATTCATCTTCCCCTTCATTTCTATCTTCATGATTTCCTCACTCATCATCATGAGCTGTATTAAAGCCTCTGCAATAACAAGCCCTCCTTGTTACAACTTACCTCACTAATCCTTTCCTCTGGACTTGGTCTTTTGGCAAGCACTGGTCCTCTATTTTCTAGAACCCCTTGAGCATTCCTCTCTGCTCATTCTAGGCTTCAACTCATCTGCACCCTTTTAAGAACACAACTATTCTTTTTATCCAACCTCTATTGGAATTCCTCAAGGTTCTACCACATTCTTCTTTATCTTAGAAACCTTAACTGGCTTCCTTCATCACTGCTCTTTAAAGTTGTGATCTTCTTGCTGAGATGCTCCTCAATTGTCTGCAATCTGCATTCTGCAAAAATAATATTTAACAAAATTAAAATACTTCACCTTCAAGGTTTGTTTCAACACCCACTTGTAATTTCTTTTGCAAATCCTTCCAATACTCTGTTGTACTGCATGCTGTCTGTCAGATTCAAATCTGATCTCTTTTTACTTTTTCCATCACAATTGTCCTTGTATACACATCTTTCAAAACCTAACTTTGTAAATCTTCAAAACACATTTTTTTTGTAACCTATATTTTGCAAATCTAAATTTCCTCATTATCATAATTTCATTGCATATCTTCTCAAATCTACAATTACTGTCAATCAGATTTAAAATCTAAGCTTCCTTATTTCCTTCATCACACATGCATTCCAAAAAAAAATTTAATCTTCGAAAGAGCTTTGCTTGCTTTGATACCACAAATGATGCAGCCAAAGGCTGCAAAGCCCACATTCTCCATATAAAAATGCATGGTTCATTTTTAAACCAAAATAATTCCCGTATTGGGAAAACTCTAACGTAGAATCTTTTCCTTTTCATACCCTATGGTTATAAACCATATAATAAAACCCACTTCATGAAAATATCGAATCAATATTCGACTTTGCATTAAATTCCAAAATAAATCTTCGGGCCAAAACATACATTAATGTATGTGCCCAACGCTTTACCAATCCACCATATATGATCACCAATTCGAATGTCAGAACATTAATATATATATTCGGCCCCACAACTAACATTTCATTTCATACCAAAGGTTCGAACTTGGGTAAAACCCAATGCACCATTATAATAATAACATCCGGACCATGTTTAACATTCCATCCTTTGATTTAAAACCAAAATGTATCAACATAATATTTTATTTGGGCCTCATAGTATTTACAACTCACCTTTCGTTAACCTCTACGCAAATGATGATGCGAATGCCATGGGATCTCCGATGGCTATGATCGGATGACTATCATGTTAATTTTTCTCCAACACTTTTACAACTTGAAGTAGCGCAAAATAAGTGGTTTTAAGATACCACGTGTTGCTCTCTCAGCACTATCGCGTTCCCTTGGAAAAATACCGCTTACCTCCTATTTGCTACGCGAAAACCATTGATGGTTTTCAAAACCGTCTTTACTATTCACCTAAGCCATAAGCCACAGTTTCTCTTGTAGTTCACTGAGTTTTTCTCATAATCCTGTGGAATCCATTCCATGTCAATCAAAATACTTCTGGTTGTAATTAATAAGTCTAAATTCAAAGCTCAGATTTCCGAAGAACGTAATTCATGTAAAACCCACATGGAATATTCAAGAGCCTCATTAAGCTTTGGTTGTGACTACCATTATCAATTTCGACTGCAACAAATTCAATCCACAAGGCTTCTGTTTAGAACAAGGCTCAATAACACACCAAATTTCCTTCCTTTAAATAAGTCGATCATAATGAAATTGAAAGACTTATTCACTGTAATGACCCTCAATATATTCACTGTTACACTTAATTCAAAATGTAGAAATAAAAGAACAACGCCAGCATGTGTAAACTTGATTTTACACCCTAACCTCATTCACTTCTTCGAATTGCATATCGCATGTCAATTAAAAGCCTAGTTTGGACTCATGGTTCACTATCGATCCATTCTGTGATCGATGTAACTTCTCTATTACAGATTCAAACCCAAATTTTGAATATCCACTAACTCGGCAATCGAATGTTCTATTTAGACTTCATTTTCCAGTCTTATGAATATAAATGTGTTGTCAATTCTCTGCTTCACATAAATCTGTCAATCAATACAACACATCCAAATTCAGAATGGAATTCCTCCATATATATATGTATAACAAAATAATTACAAAATATTCCCTCTCTCTCTGTGGCCTGATATTCAAATTAGTGGCCTTTTTCTTCTTACTGTCCGTAGGCTTACAATCCAAGCCCTACCTTTCCAAATCCTAAATCTCTCTACACTACTATATATCTTTTTACCTTGAGGCTTTACAATTTATACAAAATATTATGAACCAATTTAGGTTCAGATCCTTCATTATGTCAACAAAATCCTCCAAATCCTCTAAGTCCTAAAATCTATCCTTTATCCCTAAACATCCTTTCAAACTCATAAAATCATGGAACCAGTTCTACTTTAGGAATTACAATTAAATTTCAAATCTCTCATTTCCTATGGAATCTCAACTATCCTTACTTCCCTCATGGTCTCCAATCATTCGGGAACATTTACAAATTTCTCTAAATATCTATTCTAAATGTCACTCAAAAACATTAATAATTACATAAGAAACCAATATTCTTTTGAAAACACAAGACCTCTATGTCTATTAAAATACAAAGGATTTTATGAGCCCAATGCCCCTACATCATAATGGAGTTAAACTCAGTTGAGCTAGTTGTATCTAGTCTAACTGAATGATACACTAGTGAGAGTGGAGTGAATTAATTAGTTAATTAATTCAAATAATAACTCACTAATCAACTGAAAAAATACAACAGTTAACTATAGTGCATGTCAGTTCTAGTGGAGACCCAGTGGAGAGATAGGTGAAAGAGCAAGATGGACTATCTGTTGTGACTATAGTGATGCATTGATTGCACCACACACACATTGGAGTTTCCAATGAAGATTGCACAGTCAAGGCAAGGTATATTTTAATTCATTTAGGGGTCTTCTTCAGCAGGGATTGTGCAGTGGAGGCAGGCTATCAGGTGGCAAGAAATCAGTGCATGGATTTGTAGATTTCTTCTGATTATTGTGTTACGATTGATTGTACTGAGAGCTTGATGTACTAAGCTTTGTATGAGATTGTTACATGATCTCCATGATACATAATATATGATAGTTGGGGTTTTTAGCTTTAGGCTTTCCCATTAAACAACTGTGTTATGTGTGATTGTTTTTATTGCTTCATGTGTTTGCAATTGAGTTTTTAAATTTCCACAAAAGATTAACAATGGAAGTATTCTGTATTTAGAAAGAAGATAAATATTTTTAGATTAGGAGAATTTGGATATATACATGCATCTTGTATATAATTTATACATGGTATTAGAGCAGTGTTAATTCTTGAAGATTGCAATTGTGAAGAATTGCGGAGTTTGTGTTGGTGGACAATTCGAATTTGTTACAGAAAATTCTTGGTGCGACAATTGAGTATACATTGAAATGTCTTTCAATGGTTTGCGATTGGAGTATTCCCTTGATGGCAGCTCAAATTACATAGCCTGGAAGGATAGGATGGAGGCATTTCTGTAAGATAATGGATTGAAGGAGTTCATCGATAACGATGTTCCTAAGTCGGGATCTAGTGATGCTGCATTACTTGACGCATGGAAAAAGAAGGTAGCAAAGAAAAGAAGAATTATGTTGGAAGGTGTGAAGGACCATATTGTGTCTAGCCTTCACAGGAAAGCCACTCCATTTGCAATGTAGAAGGCTTTGAAATATTTGTTCCAAAGTAGCAGTGACTAGAGGAAGTTGGCACTGAAAGATAAGCTCAGAAAAATAAAAATGGAGAAGGGTGACAATATTCCAAAATATCTCACAAAGTTTGTCCACTGTAGGGATGAACTGGGAAGTGTGGGGATTACTATTGATGATGAAGACTGGGTGAGCTTGGCTCTCCTTGGGCTTCTGAAGAGTTGGCATAGCTACGAAGACTCTGTCAATGGACAAGAGAAACTACCGAGAAGGGAGCAAATTTGGTCGGATCTTGTGCAGGAGGAGATAAGGCAAAGTACCAGGGATGGCTCTTCATCAAAGAATGAAGATGAAGAGAATTTGGATTTGGCTACCAAATTAAGGAAGGGGAAGGGGAAGAAATCCCATCCAAAATCCAAAGCTAAAGGCAAGAAGCAGGATTTTTCCAAGGTGAAGTGTTTTCACTGTCACGAACATGGGCATTTCACCACTCACTGCCCACAGAAGAAGAAGAACAAGGAGGTTGATAGAGCTACAGCAGGTGAGGCCTTAGCCTCGTAATTTGAACTTTATTTCTCTTTGATCGCATGCTTGGTTTCAAGCTCAATGGGATCGGTGTGGTATCTTGATAGTGGTGCGTATTTCCATATGATGGGAGACAAGGAGTTGTTTAGTGACTTGGAGGAGATGGGCGACGATGGTCGATATAGTGCAACTAGAATTGGGACCATTACCTTTGAGAGGGAGTCAGGTAATCCATTTCTGTTGAAATATTTTATGCATGTTCCAGGTCTAAAGAAGAATTTTGTCTCGTTCGCAATGTTGGAAGACAGAGGTTATGACGTTGTTTTTAGCGATGGAAAATATTTCCCGCGACATAAAATAACGGGTCAAACAAAGAGGATAGGGATTCGAGTTAAGAATATCTACAAGCTGGAGGTAGATGGCTATGCTACAATTATGGGCAAAGTAGAAGAAGTGGTGAGCCGGGATGAGGGTGAATTATGGCATAGGAGATTGGGCCATCTTCACCATGGCGCTTTGAATATTTTGCAACAGATTTCTACTAGACTTCCCAAGGGTACACTTGTGCAGTCAGATCAGTGAAAGGGATTTACTATGGGTTAGTTTGTGAATACCACCTTTCATGAGAAGGAGAATCATGCTTCGGTGATCCTTGAGAGAATTCACACAGATGTGTGTGGACATTTCTCAGTTGCTTCAACAACAAAACACAAGCATTATGTTATATTTTCTTATGACTATTCTCGTAGATGCTGGATATTCTTCATGTAGAAGAAGAGCGATACATTCTCAAAGTTCTGTGAGTTTAAAGCATTGGTGGAGAAGGAGTCGGGGAAGCAAGTGAAAGATCTACGGAGCGATAATGGTGGTGAATACATCTCGGGCTAATTCAAAGACTTCTGTAGCAAAGAAGGAATTGGAAGAGAATTCATAGCGCCTCCTAACCCATAGGAGAATGGGGTCGCATAGAGGAATAATAGAACGATTGTGGGTGCTGCACGAGCTATGCTGCATGACCAGGGCCTACCAATGCACTTGTGGGCTGAAGCATGCAACACTACGGTTTATGTGCAAAACCGTTGTCATCATAGAGTACTTGGCATGAGTACACTTGAAGAATATTTTACTGGTAAGAAGCCTGATATTTCTCATTTGAAGATTTTTGGCTCATATGTTTACATTCATGTGACAAAGGACGCCAGGAAGAAGCTATAGCCGATTGCAGAAGTTGGGATATTTGTGGGGTACACAGAAACACCCCATAATTATCATGTGTATTTTCCAGATAGTCAGATGACTGTGGTGTGACGGGATATAAAATTCAATGAGGTGAAATCCATGAAGTTTTCGCTTGAGAAGGAGCTACACTTGCATGCAGAGAAGGAACATCTTGTTCCCAAAGATGAGCCTCTAGATGTGGACCAACCTGTTGGGTATGTGTTATATTCTTTCCACGACTAGCCCCAGGCACTGTACGTTGCGCTGGGTGCAGCAGGGGGGTCACAGGGGGGGCGGCAGCCCCCCCTGTCGGGGTCGGGGTCCAGGGCAGCGCCCCGGCGAAAATTTTTTTGGTATGCGGTCCCACTCATATGCGGACCCACCCATGTTTTGTGCATGAGTTTGCACATGGTTTTGGGGTGCGATGGTTTTCGGCCCCTGGTATTTTGTAGATCCGGTCAAGGGAACTATGGTTATGTTCTAATCCAGGGTTAATGGATTGGGGTTTATGTATGCTTCGGCATGTATATATATGTGTTGTAACACTAAAATGATCATAATGAAAAATCAAGCTGGTCGTCCCAATTTGGGATCCAGGGGAAAAATCTCTGTGTTTATCTGTTTTATGTTTTATGCTCTCGCTATTGTTTATTTTCTGTTATAAGATTCGTGTGTAAATAATTTCTGTTCAGGGTTAAAACCTACACAACCACAGGAGGAGATTCATGGAGTGGAGGAGTCCAATCATGCGGAACCAAACATCAGACAAGGCAGAAAGCGTACCACAGAAGCCGAGAGACTGAAGCTTGATGCGGCACAGAATGTAGGAGTCCTTACATCATAGCACAGATAGAGACAATCAAATGATCATTTTACTAGATACATGGCTCTTATGAGAAAGTGTATCATGACAGAGCCATCTTATTTTGAAGAAGTAGTGCAGGAGCCCACATGGGTATATGCCATGGTGGAGGAGTATGACTCCATTGTCAAAAACAATGTTTGGGATATTTTTCCAAGGCTCGTGGGAAAATCAATTGTAGGATCAAGATGGATATACAAGGTAAAGCAAGTTGTTGATGGGAGCGCCGAGAAGTATAAGGCAAGATTTGTTGCCCAGGGCTTCTCACAGATCGAGGGGATTGATTATGAAGAAACCTTTGCATCTATCACACGGTATTCTTCCATAAGGACCATCCTTTCTCTCTCAGTGCAGATGGGTTGGCACATTCATTAGATGGATGTGAAGACTGCGTTCCTTAATGGGATCATTGAGGAAGAGGTGTACATTGAGCAGCCTGAAGGATTTGAGATTCTAAGAAGTGAGTCGCATATAAAAGTGTGCTCAAAAGAGTGTTTGTGTAATAGCAAGCACCATGCTTGGTGCCGGACGGATCTGGATGATGATTTCATTGGACTTGGCTTCACCAAGAGTGAGGTGATGAAAACCCGTACGAAATTGTATGGAGGGTAAGCTTTTAATCATTTTTCTTTATGTTGATGATTTAATACTAATGGGTGATGAGAATTTGATACACTCATGCAAGGTAGATCTTGCAAAGGAGTTTGAGATGAAGGATTTGGGCCTCCTTCATTATTTCCTTGGACCGGAAATATGGCAGCGGGAAGGTGAACTGTTTGTGTCTCAAGGAAATTATGCTCGAGAGATACTTAGAAGTTTCACATGCAAGGCTGCAAGCCTATTGATACTCCTCTTCTAGGAAATTGGAGGAAAGAGGATGCTACATCGGCAGAGGTAGTGGATGCCACTGTTTATTGATAGTTGGTGGGTTTTCTCATGTATTTAATTAATACAAGACTGGACATATGCTATGCGGTGAACCAACTTTCACAAGCGATGGTTAAGCCTACCAAGCTCTTTTGGAAGGCAGGAAAGCATGTCCTGAGGTATCTCAGGGGCACATCTGAGTATGGCTTATGGTACAGACAAACAGATGAGGTGAAGTTGCATGGCTTCACGGATGCAGATTGGGCAGGCAGCCCAATAGACAGAAAGAGCACATCAGGAGGGATTTTCAGTATCGGATCTACAATAGTTTCTTTGTACAGAAGGAAAAAAAGATCTGTGGCACTCAGTTCAACGTAAGCAAAATAAATGGCAGAAATTCAAGCTGCATGTGAGGCTATCTGGATGAGGAAGATCCTGGTCGGTTTGTTCGGTTCACATTTAGATCCTACAGTGATACATTGTGATAATCAGAGTTGCATTAAACTGTCGATTAATCCTGTGTTTCTTGTTATATCTAAACATATTGATATTTGGTATCATCATATCAGAGATTGTGTGCAACGGAAGATCATGTTGCTTCAGTACATTCCTATGGAAGATCAGGATGCAGATATTCTGACGAAGGCGCTCACCAGGAGCAAATTCGAATACCATAGAGGCAGGATCGAGGTGAAGGATAATCCATATCTTGTTGAAAGGGAGTGTTTAGATTCAACAATATGATGAGCTTAGTGAAAATCAGTCACCTTCACTAAGTGGGTCCGCAGGTTATTTTTAGGTGTAAGTCTATTTTTAGACTATGTCTATTTTAGACATGGTGATCATATTTCAGAAGTTGTAGGATGCTATTTGTGGATGGTTGGTCAAGTTGGAAAAATAGATGAAATTCTATTTTTAGAATATTGGGCGAAGTCTATTTATAGATCATTGATCTAAAAATAGAAGTGTTGATTATTATTAGCCCTTAATTATAATAAGACTCTAAATATCAACTTATTCTCTTGGAGCACTTTATTTCAGTATACAAATTTGGCAAAACAGTGGGCTAAAGGAATTACCCAATTCCTAGGGTTTACTGATGGTTCATGCATGGAGGACTCAGTTGGAACTGAAGTGGAAAAGTTATGACAGAGTTGGAAGAATAGTTCATGGAGTTGTTATTCAATTTAACTCAGTTAATGGAGTTAAACTCAGTTGAGCTAGTTGTATCTAGTCTAACTAAATGATACACTAGTGAGAGTGGAGTGAATTAATTAGTTAGTTAATTCACAAATAATAACTCACTAATCAACTAAACAAATACATCAGTTTACTACAGTGCATGTCAGTTCCAATGGAGACCTAGTGGAGAGATAGGTGAAAGGGCAAGATGGACTATTTGTTGTGACTATAGTGATGCATTGATTTCACCACACACACATTGGAGTTGCCAATGAGGATTGCACAATCAAGGCAAGGTATATTCTAATTCATTCAAGGGTATTCTTCAGCAGGGATTGCATAGTGGAGGCAGGCTATTAGGTGGCAAGAAATCAGTGCATGGATTTGTAGATTTCTTCTGATTAGTGTGTGACGATTGATTGTACTGAGAGCTTGATGTACTAAGCTTTGTATGAGATTGTTACATGATCTCGATGATACATAATATATGATAGTTGGGTTTTTAGCTTCAGGATTTCCCATTAAACAATTGTGTTATGTGTGATTGTTTTTATTGCTTCATGTGTTTGCAATCGAGTTTTTAAATTTCCTCAAAAGATTAACAGTGGAAGGATTCTATATTTAACAAGAAGATAAATATTGTTAGATCGGGAGAATCTGGATATATACATGCATCTTGTATATAATTTCTACATAGGAGGTTGAATCATATCATAGTAACTCTGCATCACTTTTTTACCCTGGAAGGATGATAACTTGGGTAAATGTGGGAGGAGGGTGTTAGAGAGTGGTATGAGAGCTTCCAAGTTCAACACTTGGACTGGATAGGAAGTATGCGTTTGTATTGCATGCATGTAGGTTGTATATGTGCTTATCATGTATGCATGGTGGTGGTCATTGTTACAATTGTTTTATCATGTATAAGTTGATGATGTTGTTGTTGGGATGTGTTTGTCATGCATACATGTCGGTTACATATGTTTTGTTATGCATATCAATGTCTGGATGGTTGTTATACATGTATGGTTATGGTTATGATTTTCGTGCATGAGGTTATTGTTGTAGTTGTGTTTTCGTGCATAGGTTGATGTTTAAATAATGAATATGATTATCTCATTGTGTACATATGTATGCTATGATAATTTGGATTGATCTTGCAGATGGTACATTTTATTATGTTTATGTAACACCATCCTCCCACATCTACCCAAGTAACCGACCAACCAAGGTAAATATGTGATGAAGAGTTACTATGTTTTGATTCAACCTCCTGGATGACCTTAAGGAAGCAAAATCAATGGAAACACATCAAACATACCTTCCACATCAGCAACATAACTCCCGGGAGCCAACCAAACCACTAAGGTATCCATCCCCTGGGTCCCACTGATATTTTAGTCTATTTAACCCCTGAACACTCCCTTGATATGGGAAAGGGTGCTTTTGGGAGGCTATGGAAGCTACCACAACATGGGCATGCATGCTTCCAGGGAATTTTTACCACATACCTGTGCCAGTGTCCCCAGGATTTGAGCCACTGTTTCAGGCCCAGAGTCAAGATCACTGCCGATAATTCAACGACAAGTTCAGAAGTGAAATATAAAAATGAAATAATGATGCACAAGCCAACACTTGAACAAGGACTTGACTAGATCCCTACTAGCCATGATAGACATTTCGTCAAACATGTCACAAATATGTAATCTATAGGTTTAAATAACATATCTGAGCACATGTGTCTCATACTTATCTGAGAATCACTAAGAAGAATTGTTTCCTTATCTCATTAACTGCATTATCATCTATTTGGGCATAGATACAATGTTTATGCATTTACCAATAAAAACATGATGAGATTTCTACATCATATTCATGATAAAACAAATTCATAACCAACATTTAAGCAACATAAATGACATCCACATAACAACCTTATAAGCCACCATAATAACAAGCATATTTACCCATCAAACAAGAGGAAAAGAGCTCTTATTTCCATAATAAAAATGCAACCAAGTCTGGGACTTGCACATTCCACTCAACCATAAATATGGTTGAGACAAATCTCTCTTCATCTAGTCACCCTTGTGCCATATTCCAAGTAGGAATGTGGGATATCATAAAAATCATCAATCAAAACCAAACCAGGGATTCCAGAGGCCAAACCACCTCAACCCTCAACCAGTGATTCCACCTCACGGTCAAAAATCACTAACCATCACTAGATAGAGCTCTATTAAAGCTATCCAAGGCTCCAAATCATTTGTTCCAACCCGACTTCCAGGACTAGTAACTCAACCCACAACTGCTACCGAGCTCTAGAATGTTTTTCCAAACTAAGCTCTAGGAATAGTAACTTAACCCACAACTGTTGCTAGGCTCCAAACCATTTGTCCAACCAAGGCTTCAGGACTAGTAAATCAACCCACCAAGGGCTCCAGAGCATTTTTTCAACCAAGGCTTCTAGGACTACTAACTCAACCCAAGTTTTTACAGGTCTTTCAGAGCATTTGTCCAACCAAGGCTCTAGGAATAGTAACTCAACCCAAGCCATTATGGGGATTATACAACGTTTTTCCAACCAAGGCTTCCAGGAACTAATAAATCAACCCATAACCAAAAGGTTATGAGAACCAACCAAAAAAGACAAGCAATGAAATGAACCCACAACACCATCACTATCCAGGAAATGGCAAGGCTAGGAAATTCCACTGCCAATCCAGGAAATACTCCATGCCAATGATAGATCATAACCAAGAAACAACATGCATGTTCCATACATGCCAAAACTAGCAAGGAAACCATACATGCAACTCAATACCTGTAAAGAAATCTATCTGTAGTCATTGATCCTGGTGTCCTCTTGTTCTTTCCAACCTTTCCTTTTCCTTCTTGCTCCAAATCCAAAGTATGCCACACTCCTCCAAGAGTGCTCCAAGAAAAATCTAATTATCCATGAGTATAAGAGAGTGAGATTAGAATTAGAGCCATAAGTGTGAGAAAAAATATTACCCACTGATCCTATGAATACTTTTTTTTAATGAGGCCTCTATTTTCTTCATTTTCCTTCTCAAATAAAACCTATGACCTTTCACCTTCCTTTTCTCCTATTTTCCATTATTTTCATAAATAAATGTGCCAAAAATGTCATTTTGCCTTTCCAAAGCATTAGACATTGCGTTTTCAAATTTCCTTTAGCCCTAATAAACCAAATGAACACCGACTAGGATGTTTTCCCCGCCATTCAGCTTGGAATACATGTCCCGTGACCTTGGTCTTATATTTTTTTACATGGATTTTTAACCAGGGCTGTTACAAAACCCTCCCACTTGGGGGAACACTGTCCTTGGTGTTCAATGACACCTACAAACCAAAAAACTACTAAAAACAAAACATATTTCCTATGGATCTTTATAACACAACTCATTTCAGTATTTGCAATGATCACTACTGAAACATGAAAAACATATCGTTTACTGGAGCTTTATAACACAACTCATTACATTATTTACAATAACAACCACATTTTATTCAACCATCAAATAAGTCTACTTTCTATGGAGATTTATAAATATATCTCGATATAGTATTTGCAATAATATACACATATAAAAATATGCACATTTTCTGAACCAACAAATAAAAGGATACGATCCCTGCATCTGAAAAAAGGGAATCTAGAGGCTCACACCTCCACCCAAAAATTAATACCAAGATTCATCTCCTTTCCAGGAAGTCCAAAATCCTTTGCCAAAGTCAAAGGCTACTCAAAGCTGCATCCAATTTCTAGCTCTACAATCATGTGCCACTTGTCCTCTCAGTGAAGAGTTACCAGCCCATTGTTCCATAGCACACTCCCAATGTACATATGATTCCATCTGGAAAAGCTAATGACCAAAACAAATACATCCCCAACCTTCCCTTCTCTGCTACACAGTCCCTCGAGAAATTCAATCATCCCCTTCCATGCATTCACACACCTTCCAAGTTCTGCTAGCACCCCCATCTCGGGCATCCCATCCCTTGGAAAGGCTTCCTCGCATCGGAAGATACTAAAACCAAGAAGTATCCCTGCCTTAAAAACATCATACCAGTCATAACATGCTCATGGAAATCAATGGACACTATTGGGTACTAGTGTCCCACAATGGCCCTGCTCCTGAAGTGATTAACTATCATACTACTGCCTATTTCAATTACTTTTACTGACACTACTGAATATTGTAGTCGGTTTCAACCATCCCAAACCGGGAATTACATGCTTTCCTGTACCAAGCACATAATTTCCATTAGATTCAAAATAAATTGAAATAAATTCAAATCATACCTCATTGGTAGCTCATCAATAAGGTACACTTTTCAATTCTGTTTACTTCATGTCACAAAATTAAAGCTATATGTTTGATAAAATCATAATTTATAAACATATCACATCTGGTTAGCTCAAAACACAACCATCATAGGTCAAAATCATCAATCGCATGAAATCAACATAAACCATTATCATAAATCACATGTAAGTCATAATCATATATCACATGCATGATAAAACTAAAATAAAATACTAACACTAATCCTTCATTGGTCCTTACTTCTATCTTTGTTATTTCTATACACACACCAAATTGGTTGCCACACTTGGAAAGCACCCAATTCCTTTGATTCCCTTCAATCACCTACACATACACACATTCTACATCACAACACGTACACCCACATACGATATACAAAATCATACAATACACGCACCCACACCCGCATATGACACACAACTACAACTGGTGTACAATTCAACACGATACATATGCCTACATTGGAATACAACACATACAACCTACACGCAGTATACAATACAACGCAACAAAAACACCTACATTTGGCATACAACACAAAACAATACATATAAATATATAGAGTACAACATAACAAATATATATTTCACGATACCACAGCTACACCATGCACATACAAAGTACTGCATGCCTGCAACACAACATGTACAACATGCACACAATACCACATGTATGCCAGTACCATATACACAACATTTACATAGTACCACATGTACACAACACTACATGCACAATGTGTGCACAAAATCATATGTACATGGCACCACCTACACAATGCGTACACAATGCCAAATGTACACTGCACCACCTATACAATGTGTACACAACACCACATGCACGACATATACACGACACCGCATGTAAAAAATGCCACTTGCACGACATGAACATGAAAAAACCTGCACACAACTAATCCAGGTGGATATTGGTGGCCACCCTCCTATTCCACTTGGGTTCCCACCATTGTTTCTTTCAGTTTTTTAGTTTCCTTAATTGTAGCACAATTTACTATTTTTAGCAGTTTTGCGGGTCTTAAACTTCCAGAGTCGTTTTGAGGCCCTAAATGATGTTTTTTGGGAAAAATGGGAGCAACATGGATGTTTCTTAGATGTTTCTCACATAAATTTTTTTATTCCTCAGATAGATCTTTCTAACGAGATATTGTGCGCATCGAATAGAGATCATATGCCAAAGTTACCTCCCGAGGAAGTTGATGTACCAATTTACCCAAACGGCGCCCACAGTTTTGGCGCTTCATCTCCTAGGATTAGGTTTTTGGATGCTTATGGTTTTCCATTATTTCTCAATAATAAATAGGCCTTTGAGCCTCATTTTAACATAGTTAAGTGGCTTTTAGCCACCACATCTCTTCTCATAGATAAGCTACCAACACCCTAGCTAGTTTATTTCCATTATGTCTGTAACAAATTTCAGTTCTTTGATATTAATGAAATGAAGTGTTATTTCTACTGCATATTTGTATTTATGGTTATATGTGTATTTTTTTTCTTTCCTACATAAATCTAGATCATTGGTATAAGAGCAACCTACTCTTTCCCGATCCTTCTTTACATGTCCCCAACGAGGTCAGGGTATAAGGAGTTAGAGCTTGATCTCGTTGAACCTTTGCAAGATCAACCTTGCAAACCCCGACGATCGCCCATGGGGGATGAAAATAAAGATGAGGGAGTAGGATATCCTATCAAAATATTGCTCGAGGAGGCCCTTGAAAACAAAAGGAACGCGATGATGGATAAATTTTCCCAGATCCTTCAACAACTGCCCACCGACAGCGCATCTGCATCCAGCAGCCACTCTGGAGGTGCGACTCCTTTTAAGGTACAAGTAAACTTTAACATTCCCATATTTGAGGGAAAAATAGATGTAGACGTCGTAGATAGATGGTTGAATCTATTAGAAGGATATTTCTCGGTTCATGAATTTTCCTACTAGGAGAAGATTATTTTTTCACTCCTCAAAGCTACCCCCCATGTCAAGGATTGGTGGGAATCCTACTGTGACAAAATGGATGAGGGGTAGCCCTCCCCGTTCTCGGTTGTACCCACTTAGAATTATTTCCGAGATGCCATCAAGGAACAATATCATCCCATGGGGAGCTATGAGGGCAAGTACATACAATGGACTATGTTGTGGCATCAAAGGGATCAAGATGTGCATGAGCTGACAAATATGTTCCATACCCTACGCACAAAGTTGGGTATCAAATATTCAGAGAAACATTTGGTGTTGAAGTACCACAATTGTCTACATAGTTACATTCAAGAGTAAATGGAGCTCCTCGACATCTCCTCGCTTGGTACAACATACTGATATACTTCCAAGATTGAGCAGAAATTCAAATAGAAGAAGCGAGACTTTGGATCTGCGACTCAAAACCAATGGAAAGGTTCCCCCAAACCGTAGAACAAAGGATAAACCTAAGGCATGGCGGCTCAATACAACTTGCTAAAACCAGAAGAAAAGAATAAAATTGTGAAGCCAAAGAATGACATGGGAAAGTGGTATGAGTTCCATAAGAGCTCCACTCACAACACAAGTGAGTGTCAGGCCAAGTATTCATTCATGGTCGAGATGAGGGCTTCTGAATCAGATGCATGCTTCGACTATGAATTAGAACCCGAAAAGGGGAATGAAAAAGGGAATCATATTATTGATGAGAAGTCCAACACCACCATTTCCACTATGAAGATCCAGAAGGAGTAACTAGAAGATCCAAAGGAGGAGGAGTGTCTCTTCCACTCCCAATTGCGGGTAAAGGGTTCCCTGCTATAGTTCATTGTCGACAGTGGGAGCCAAAAGAACCTCATTTTAGCAGAGGTCATGAAGTGGTTGGGCTTGTTGGCCACATCACACCCAAAATTGTACACCATTAGGTGGCTTCACCAAGGATGGGATCTTCGCGTCAGCCAATAGTGCCCCCTTCCATACAACATCAAGCCCTTCACAGATGAGGTATTATGTGACATTACTCTTATTGATGTTTGTGATTTATTATTAGGCCAACCATACTTGTGGAAGCAACATGATGTGTATGAGTCCCAACCTTGCACTGCTATTGTTACTTTAGGAAATAAGTTGTACAGGATACTAGAGGTACCGTTGCTTGCTGTTGTCTCTTTGGTTACTACTAAAAAATGTAGTAAGCTCATTTCCAAAACCAAGAAATTTTTTTCCTTGATGATTCTACCCCAGGGCAAGAAGAAGGCTATGGCCACGACCTCCAAACAATGCTCCTCTACATGAAAAAAAAATGAACAAGATCGTGGAGGAGTATGGGGACATCTTCAACTCACCCACAACGGTGCCTCTACACTGTCAGGTCAAGCACGCCATCGATGTGACCCCAGGTGTGTCGCTACCCAATGGAAAGATCTATCGACACTCTGCTCTGGAGAATGATGAAATCAAGAGGCAGATTCAGGAGCTACTACAGAAAGATCACATCCGACCAAGCTCATCACCCTATGGGAGCCCGATCATGTTGGTGCAGAAGAAGAATAGGAATTGGGGACTCTGTATTGACTATTAGGCGTTGAACAAGATCAATGTCTGGAATAGGTACCCGATCCCACAAATTTACTACCTTCTAGACCAACTCAAAGGGGAAAAATATTTCAGCGAGATCGACTTGAAGTCCGGGTATCACCAGGTACCAATCGAACCCTCCGATGTGTGGAAGACTGCCTTCAAAGCTAAGGAGGGACCTTTTGAATGGTTGGTCATGCCTTTTTGGTTGATGAATTCTCCCACAACCTTCATGAGGATGATGGATGACATCTTGCGGCCATTCACCAATCATTTGTAGTAGTATACTTGGATGACATCCTGATCTTCAACTAGACTTAGGAAGAGCAGCTCCACCACATCCGACATGTCCTCCAAACACTATGGCAACACAAGTTATGTTCGATTTTGGAGAAGTGCACTTTTGGCATGACCCAAGTTCAATATCTGGGATACATTATTGATGAATGGTGGGTGCATGTGGATTCAACCAAGATCCAAGTCATTCCGGGATTGGCCAGCCCCAACCACTCTAACAGAGCTTCGCAGCTTTTTGGGTATTGCTAATTTCTACCACATGTTCATGTTGGAATTCTCTCATATCACTTGGCCCTTGAGTCAAGTCACCAAGGGAGGAGAGAGAAAAATTCTTTTGGTTGGAATCTCAACAGAAGGCATTCGTAGAATTAAAACATCGCCTCTTCTCTGCCCTAGTGCTCACATTACCAGAATTGCAACAACCATTTGAGATCGAGACATATGCCTCTGACTATGCTATTGTGGTAGTTACTACTCAACATGGGCATCCAGTGGCATATCACAGTGAGACACTATCTGACACAGTCCGCAAGTATCCCACTTATGACAAAGAAATGTATTCCATTGTGCAGGCTTACCGACAATGGAACATTAAATTTTAGGGAAGGAAATGGTCATCCACATAGAACACTGACCCCTATAGTTCATACAAACAAAAGGGAAGTTTCAGAATGATTGCCATCAGAATCGGTCCACATATCTGCAATAGTCTCATTTGAACATCAAGTACAAGAAGGGTAGCACCAATAATGTTGCAGACTGCCTCAACCGACCACCGATTGTGGTGCTAACCATCGTTCTCAACTCTTGTGGGCACGAGACTTATTATTGGCTACTTCCATACAAGAGTGATCTATAATTCAACCACACATACAAGAAAATCTTGAAGGGTACACAAGTTCCAAATTTTCACCTCAAGGATGCACTGTATTGTCACCTGGGACACCTTTTTGTTCCTTCAAGTGAGCGTGTCAAGATGATTTTGGAAGCACACTACAGTCGAGTCGATGGGAATTTTGGGGTCGAGAAAATTGTGGTAGTACTTGAGAAGTATTTCTATTGGCCGAACCTTCAACAGGATGTCGAGAAGTACATCAGATCATGCACTGCTTGCGCCATTACCAAATCGACCATCAAGAAGCAAGGCCTCTTACTCCGATACCTACCCCTAGTTGACCTTGGGAATCCATCTCCATGGATTACATGTCAGTCCTTCCTTCTATTAAGCATAGAAACGACTGTGTTTTTTTGGTCATTGACATATTCTCTAAGATGACCATTATGGCGGCCTGCAAGAAGAATATCACAACAAAAGCCACTGCTAAACTCTTCTTTGAACAAGTGTGGGTGCACTTTGTGATCCCACATTTATCATCACAGATCGAGAAAATAGGTTCCTCAGCACATTTTGGTCCATCCTCTTTCCAATGCTGGACACCAAGCTCACCAAGTCCACAACTTTCCATCAACAAACTGATGGCCAGAAAAAGTTCGTCAACAAAATGATCGTATGCATTTTGTGCATGTTCAATTCGAAGAATCCACACACATGGGATGAGAGCCTTCCCTATTAAAAAAACAGTTATAACTAGGCTCTCCACAGCCCAACCAGCCACAACCCCTTTCAGGTGGGCTTGGGATTCCAACCATTATGTCCCATTGATGTAGCCATGCCATTTTCAGCTACTTAGGCCGATTCGACTCATGTCCAGTCTGAAGATGAAAAAGTGAAAAAATTTGTTGAGCGAATTCAACACATATGCCAATAGGTTCATGAAATATTGGACAGAGCCAATGCTAAGAAAAAACAATGGCATGATCAACATTGGGTGCCACACAACTTCCAGGTGGGCGACAAAGTGTGGCTACATTTGCAAAAGGAGCACCACACTAGACCCCACCGCAAGATTCGCCCCCTCCGATATGGGTTGTACACCATCAAAAATGTTTTAGGGTCCAATGCCTTTGAGCTCAGTATTCCACCATTCCTTGGTCTGCACCCATTATTCAATGTGGGCCACCTTCAGCCCTATTTCCCACCTCTACTGAACACCTCCAACATTGCAGAACAACTCACACCAACATAGTTAAACCCAGACTACATGGAATGTCAAGCCACCACCAATTATATCATGTACATGTAAATCAATAACACTTGAAAACAGAAGATCCAACTGTATCGGGTTGTCAAAGCTGGCCAACTCCTGCACCAAGGCAAGTGCTTCACCAGGGACCAAGTTCACCAGAAGTTTCCTCATCTCATGGATGAACTCAACGCAATGGATACCATTCCTTACTAAGGGGGGAGGAATGATCTAGGTGGATATTGGTGGCCACTCACCTATTCCACTTGGGTCCCCACCATTTTTTCTTTCAGTTTTTTCAATTTCCTTAATTGTAGTAGAATTTACTATTTTTAGCTGTATTGAGGCCCTAAACAAAGTTTTTTTGGAAAATCAGGAGAAAGATGGAAGTTCCTTCAATGTTGCTCACTTCAAAAGTTGTATTCCTTAGATATATATTTCTAACAAGATATTGTGCATGTCAAACGAAGATCGTATGCCAAAGCTATGTCTCGGGGAAGTTGATGTACCAATTTACCCAAACGGGGCCCATAGTTTTTCCGCTTCATCTCATAGGGTTAGGTTTTTGGATGTTTAGGGTTTTCCATTGTTTCTAAATAATAAATAGGCCTTTGAGCCTCATTGTAATACAAATCACTGACTTGTAGCCACCACATCTCTTCTCAGAGATAAGCTACCAACACCCTAGCTAGTTTATTTCCATTATGCCTGTAACAAATTTCAGTTCTTTGATATTAATGAAATGAAGTGTTATTTCCGCTGCATCTTTGTATTTATGGTTATATGTGTATTCCTTTGCGTTCCTACATAAATCTAGATCAACAACACCACATGTACAACATGTACACAACACCACATGCACATAGAACCATATATATAATCATGTACACAACACCATATGTACATATCACCATATGGTAGATCAATTGGAATGAGAACAGATATGAAAAAAATTGATTAGATCTAGAACCAAAATAAGTGGACAGAGGTACCTATCAGAAATTTGATCTGGGTTGCCCGGGATTCGAACCCGGAGCTCGTCGGATGGAGTGGATGATCTGCTCCTTCAGTATCAGTAAGAGCGAGAAATATCTCCCTAGTCATAAAATAGAAAATAAGGGGAGAAACGAGTTGAGATATATCTCGCGGAAGTTCACTAATTGCTATTGGCAGGGTTCTTCTTATTTATGTCCCATCCGAAAAGGGGAGAATTAAATGATCATTCGTTCACCGAAACAAGAAGTAAATATCGTAGATCAAGAAAACGGAAGTAGCAGCTGCAACGGGAGATGAGTATGCAACAGAAATCCAAGGACACATACCTAGACAGAAGCTAAGCTCCCACTCACGACCCATATAGCAAGCTACACCAAGTAGGAAGTGTAGAACGATTAGCTCATAAGGACCCCCGTTGTATAGCCATTCATTGACAGAAGCTGCTTCCCGTATTGGATAGAAGTGCAATCCGATAGTTGCAGAGGTAGGAATAATAGCACCGGAGATAATATTGTTTCCATAAAGAATAGAACCGAAAACAGGTTCACGAATACCATCAATATCTACCAGAGGAGCTGCGATGAAAGAAATAATGAATACAGAGGTTGCGGTCAATAGGGTAGGGATCAACATGCATTCAACACCATATGTACATAGAACTACATATACAACATGTACATATCACCATACATAAACAACACCACATATCCAACATGCACACAACACCATATGCATGCAACAATGCATATCCAACATGCACACAGTATGAGATGTACACAACACTGCATATCC
Source organism: Pinus albicaulis (assembly GCA_034641835.2). NCBI lineage: Eukaryota > Viridiplantae > Streptophyta > Pinopsida > Pinales > Pinaceae > Pinus > Pinus albicaulis. The sequence continues at coordinate 759,777,064 of CM076580.1, forward strand.
AACATGTATATAACACCATCTATACCTAGCACTGCATATGCAACGTACACATAAAACCGTATATATAATAAGCATACAACATCATATGTACACAATACTACATATGTTACATGTACACATCACCATAGGTATAATCATTGAATATAAGACATGCATGACATATACACAACAATAGTACTGTGCATCCATAGATCACACTCCAACTCTACAAATCAACCTTCCTTCTAGTGTCTTTCTACTTTCCATGCCTATCCTAGCATGTCGCAGATCACACTACCTTCACTTTGTTGATGTATCCCTCAACATTACATGTACATAACATAAAAATAGGCATAATACAAACATATAATATCAATTCATGTCCACATGATATTGACCTCATAGATCTATTAGGGTTACTCTTCCCACTTGATTCCTCATAAGACTAAGAACCTCTTCATGGAATTTGCCTGCATAAGAAATCATTCCTCCAAAATAATGATCCTTGAAAACCCTGTCATACAGTGACATAGATACATAGATACATACATAGATATATATAATCATTAGCATAAAACAATCATGATCCCATCAGACAATGACATTCATACAGACATATATACATATAAACATTAATATTAAATAATAATGATTCATGAAAACCCTATCAAACATGAAATACAGACATACGTACATGTATATATATATAAACATCAAAATAATCATGATCATAACACAATTTATAGATATCATAATGTCTAGGTTAAGATAACTTCCTTTAATCATGCACAACATGCACAACTTTGAGAGAAAAAGTTCCCAACATAGCCAATGGATCTAACTCCTTAGAACTGTTCACTTTACCTTTTTTGTTGCCTTTCTCATGTATATACTACCACCATCCATTTACCACAATGGATCCAACCAGTCCAACTGACTGACATATTATTACCTTTCGCTGCCCTTTACTCATGCACCGAGCTTCATCGGGTTCTTACATTACCTGTTAGGTACCACATAACTCTCCCTGAGCTCAATTAAATTTTGTATTTCCCAAGCCAATTCCAAATACTCTCCAAAACATAAAAGGAAATAAATATGAAAACAAGAAAAAAACCATGGAAAACCAACAACAATACAACGCCACAAGAAAGTGGCATGGCCTTGCACTAGACATGAAGTAAACCTATAAATCTAGCTCAAACAAATCAGAAAATAACAAAATCAAAATACTAGAAACAAACATTGTGACTCAATCCCCATGGGTCCCCAATTCTTCCAAGGGAAAGCTCAACCTGAGCCTTCTTCAAGATTTCATGGTAGTCTCTTTTCCCATGCAATCCCCTACATCATACCGCCATAAACACATAATTGTCAATGTATAATATAAACATACAATATACCAATTACCTTACCTTGTTATGCTAGGAACATTACCTTGTATATGAACGCATACATATATCATTCTCTCAAGGGACTTCAATCCCTTGAAAAATCCAGAAATAATAAAAAACTAACTGTTATACCTGTCAAATACATGTTCATAAATATTGCACATGTCCACATAATGCCAGAAAAGATTAGGGTTAAGAATACTTCCCGTTTCCATGCAAAGAGCAAATTCATTTGGAATTGTGATTCCCAAACATTGTCAAAGGAATTATTACCATATTCCTTTCTTTTTCCTTGCTTCAATTGAGTCCTATGATGTACTGTCACATCACCCATCTATTAGTTATATAAACACATAAACTATTGCCTTGCCATGCTAATACCAAACATGTTTCCCTGCAATTATTCACACATGTCAATCACATGTTCCAAATATCAAGACATCATATCTATTAACTAAAATAAACCTCTACCAAGACTAAAAACATTGTCATAATCAACTAATAGTCAAAATCATAATACTAAAACTATCACCTACTTATACTCAAGTACACATCATCTATCTCAACACATAATGTGTTAGAACAACCATATTAAAAAAATATCATTACTTCATGCAATCTTATAGACACATGCTCATATCATGAAATTAATCAAACATTCAAACAATATATAGAAGACAAAATAGATACCAGACACTCAAACACCAAATAGACGACATAATCAAACATTCAAACACAAATAAATGACATAAGGAAACTCATACCTTAATGTATCTAAGGGGGTGCTATTTTGTCTGCAAAATAAATCTAATTAGCATGATATAACTTCACAACATGTCAACTCAATCATAAATAAGGTCATGATATCCGTAACAGTAACTAGCTAACATGTTCACCTCATAAGTTCACAAACAATTGTCATTCATGCATAACAATCACATCTACACAGTCAGTCCAAATTAGTATGACACAATATCACAAATACACCAGCTCGTACCTGAATATTGTAACCATAACCATTTTCATAGTTCAATCCATATTAAAACGATACATATAAAATCAATATCTTAATACAATAACCCTAATCATCAAGTTAACTAACATATAACAACAAGATATAACATAATCATGAAGTTAACTAAAGTAAAAAAACAATAAAAATAATGCGTATAAAAATACATTACTATCATTCATGAATATTCGACACACATGAATATGAAAACACTAATTTACTAAAATCTACCATGCATGTAACCACAAAAAAATAAAATGACAAACATGTATATAATCCTAATGCATATAAAAATCCATTAACTAACATACCTGCATTCCAAACATACAATACCTGTATGATAATATGCTCTTAGCTTGAAGTCTAGTGCCACAACTTCACTTTGATGATATGCATCTCTTGCTCTATCTTAGCCAACACATTAGCATCATAACATACCAAAAACATCATGATGGCCTAATTGCATACAATGAACTCATGGAAAACAACCATAACCATGATAATGCATGCATAACAACATATAGACACTGACATGCATAATAAATGCATAACCAACATGCACTCATAACAATCACATCCAACAAAAAACTTCCACACGGCGACACAATTCAAACAATGAATACCACCATGCATACACAACAAGCACATATTCCACAAACATACATAACACATATGCAACTCAAATGTATGCATGACAAACACATTCTTTCCCATCTAGTCCAAGAGGTGAACCGTGCTTTGATACCACTCTATGGTATCATATATCGCACAAAGAGACCATAAATAAAAAATCACCCAAGGAGAGGGAAACCACACTCTGATACCACTCTATAACACCCTCATTCGACATCTACCCAAGTAACCAACCAACGAGGGTAAACATGTGACGAAGAGGTACTATGATATGATTCAACATCCTAGGTGACCTTAAGGAAGTGGAATCGAGAGAAACACATCAAAAATACCTTCCACATTGGCAATAGAACACCTAGGAGCCAACCCAACCAATCAGGTATCCAGCCCTTGGGTCCCACTGATATTTTAGACTATTTAACCCCTGAATGCTCCCTTGATATGGGAAAGGGTGCATCTCGAAGGCTCTAGAATATTCCACATCATGTGCAGGCATGCTTCTAGGGAATTTTTCCCACAGACTTGTGCCAGTGTCCCTAGGAATTGAGCCATTTGTTCAGGCCTAGAGCCCAGGTCACTGCCTAGAATTCAATGACAAGTTCAAAATTGAAATATGACAACGAAATAATGATGGACAAGCCAACACTTGAACAAGAACTTGATTGGACCCCTACTATCCATGACATAAATTTTGTCAAACATGTCACAAATATGTAATCTACAAGTTTAAATAATAGATCTGAGCATAGGGGTCTCATACTTATCTGAGAATCGCTAAGAAGCATTGTTGCCTCATCTCATTAACTAAATTATCATCTATTTGGGCACATATACATTGTTTATTAATTTACAAATCAAAACATGATGAGATCCATACATCATCTTCATCATAAAACACATTCATAACCAACATATAAGCAACAAAAATGACAACCACATAACAACCATATAAGCCACATTTTAGAAAGAATATTTACCCATCAATACAAGAGGAAAAGATCTCTTATTTCCATAAGAAAAATGCAACCAAGTCTGAGACTTCCACGTTCCATTTGACCATAGACATGGTTGAGTCAATTCTATGTTCATCCATTCACCCCTATTTCATATTCCAAGCATGAATGTGGGATCTCATAAAACTCATATATCAAAACAAAAACAGGGATTCCATAGGCAAAACCACCTCAACCCTCAACCGTTGATTCCACCTCACGGTTGGCCATCACTAACCATCACCAGATTGGTCACTAACCAAGCTGTCCAGGGCTCTAGAACATCTGTTCCAACCCTGCTTCCAAGATTAGTAAATCAACCCATGACTATTATCGTGCTCCAGAGTGTTTGTCCAACCAAGGCTCTAGGAGTAGTAACTCAACCCAAAGTTGCATCTGCGCTCCAAAGAATTTGTAAACCAAGGCTCTAGGACTAGTAACTCAACCCACTAAGGGCTCCAGAGTGTTTTTCCAACCAAGGCTTCCAGGACTAGTAACTCAATCCAGGCTATTACAGGGATTCCAGAGTGTTTTTCCAACCAAGGCTCGAAGACGAGTAATTCAACCCGAGCCATTACATGGATTCCTGAGTGTTTGTCCAACCAAGGCTTCCAGGAACTAATAACTCAACCTACAACCAAAATAACATGAGAACCAACCAGAAAAAAATAAGTAATGAAATGAATCCACAACACCATGGATATCTAGGAAATATCAAGGCTAGGAAATTCCACTTCCAATCCAGGAAATCCTCCATGCCAATGACAAATCATAACCAAGGAACCACATGCATGTGCCATGCATGCCAAAACTAGCAAGGAAATCATACTTGGAACTCGATACTTGCAAAGAAATCCATCTCTGGTCATTCATCCTGATGTCCTCTTATGTCTTCCGAGCTTTCCTTTGCCTTCTTACTCCAAATCCAAAGTAAGCCACACTCCTCCAAGAGTACTCCAAGAAATTTCTAAGTATCCAAGAGTATGAGAGAGAGAGAATAAAATGAGAGCCATAATTGTGAGAAAAAAACTTACCCACTAATCCTTAGTAGCCTTTTTATTAATGAGGCCTCTATTTTCTTCATTTTCAATTATTTTCCTTTATTTTCCTCCTCACATGCAACCTATAACATTTCACCTTCCTTTTCTCCTATTTTCCATCATTTTAATAACTAAATGTGCAAAAAATGCCATTTTTCCTTTCTAAAGCCTTAGCCATTGCCTTTTCCAATTTATTTTAGCTATAATAAACCAAATGAACACCCACTAGGATGTTTTCCTTGCCATTCATCTTGGAATACATGTCCAATGACCTTTTTCTTATATTTTTTTACATGGATTTTTAACCAGGGTTGTTACAGTCTATGTTTTGTTATATGATATGGTATGTTTGCAGGAAGAAGATCAATATGACTAGAAAAATGGTAGACTAAAGTTCACGTGGATCTCCCTATAGATCATATGAGAAAAATGGTGATGAGTACTCCCCTCACATAGCTGATACACTAAGAATTTTGAAGGAATAAATAAGAAATTGGAAAGAGGATAGTGACAGGATCATTCAGTCCCAAGAGAGACTTGCTAGGGCACAAGAGAAACAAGCACAGGCTAATGTCGTTATTCTTCAATTTTTTTTAGACTTGTAGAGACAACGATAAATTAGGATAAATAATGTATAGGAGGACATGACTAATGGAGTGTATGGCAGTAGGTTTCATTGTGGGCACATGTCAGAAAGATATGATACCATCAAAGATGGTAGGTTCTTGGATACAATTGATAGACGAAGTAGTGGACATGCAGTTTACTCTAGTTCTGGTTTAGATAGGTATCATGGTCATCATCGCTACCATCCTTATAGGAGGAGTGATAGGGGATATTTTCTGGATGAGTTCAAAAAATAAAATCTACCTACATTTGATGGAGAAGTGAAGAAGTCCCACAATGTAGAATCACGATTACTTGGGATGAATAAGTTCTTTCGGTTGCATGGTTACTCAAAGACCATGAAGGCCATAATAGATACATTCAGTCTTAAGGATAAAGTAGAAATTTGGTGGGAAGATGTAAGAAAGTCAGAGGCATATAGGAAGAGGATTTTATTTGGAGTGATTTTGAGAGACTTTTAAGGAAGAAGTATCTATCTAAGAGATACCGTGATAGCAGGGCAAAGGAATTACATGACTTGTAGATGGGATCTAGGACCAATGAAGAGTACAGTAGCAGGTTCTTGGAGTTGTTGAGGTACGTGTGATATCTAAAGGAGGATAAATAAAAGATTAAGAGATTCATCAGTGGGTTTCCAATAGCATTCAAGGACAATATTGAGTTTGATGATCCTAGATCACTAGAGAAATCCATCAGAAAACTTAAGCATTGTTATGAGAAATCAAAGTGAATGTTTAAGACTAAGAAGGATTAGAAGGGTAATGAGAATAATAAATGTAAATGGGATAAGAAGTGAAATATACCTCATGACACATGTAACAAATATAATGTAGCACAACCTAATAAGTTCAATGCAACTAACAAAGGACAAGGATTTCAGTCTGAGGAGTAGAACAAGGGTGATGGAAGGAAGTGTTGGAAATTTTGGATTTTTTGAATGGCTAGTGGTTTCAAGTGTGTTTCAATTTATGAAAAAAATCATGCTGGGAGATGTGTTGGAAAGTTGGCATTGTCTGGATGGCTAGTGGATGCATGTGTGTTGGAATTGATGTCAACAATCATGCTGGGAGATGTGTTGGGAAGTTGGAATTGTATGATAGTTGGAAAGAGTGTTGGCATTGATGTGAACCGGATCAACATGGATTTTTGTGGCAATATATGCTAGCATTGATATGCTTGATGTGACAAGCTTAGGGGGAGTCCCATGGGTTATGCAGTCTCTGGTAGAGAATCACCATAGTAGAAAGCTTATTGGAAAGGCCATATAATGATGACTATGGTGGTTGGGAATCCATGATTTTGGATTATATTCTTCCTCAATAGATCAACTCAGGTACTCCTAGATTTAGAACATTTGGTCAATGCTTTGATAGAGCTTTCCAATGGTGTGTGGAAGTCTACAAATGGCCTCCTAGATCAAGATTTATTCCCAGCCAAATTTTTGTGACTCAAGTCCATGAAAGCAGAGTTAAAAGGTGATTAGAGGAGTCTTGGTGCATAGACAAAGTTGGAAACAATTCCAAACTCAATGAAGATGATGGCGGAGCCTCAGAATATCGGAGAAGGTTTAGAAGATCAGAACCTGATATCGAAAGGGCTGAATATCAAATAAGGCTCAGAAATCCGAAACCCAATATCAAAAGGGAAAAATATTTGAGAAGACTCAGAACATTGGAACTTGATATTGGAAGAAGGCTCATAACATCGAAACCTGATATCAGAACCAGGTTGGAACCTCGAAATTTCAAAACTTTGGGTTTTCAAAACCTCGTAAGTTCTTAATTATTGAATTCTTTGTAAAGTATCGAGGGTTGCAGGGAGTGAGGTTTTAAAAATATTTTTTTTTTCAAAACCAAAGGATTGACGGGCCCTTTCTCTCTACTCGGACAAGACATGTGGTATTTTTTGATTGGTTCTAAGGGGATGACAGTGGTAGATAATGTCATCATGAGATGGTAGTACGTATGAAACGTGTCAGTCAGAATCAACACTATTGGGTGGCCTAATGGGGTAAATCCTTGTGACACGTGTTACCACTAAGGAAATTCCAGGTGGGATGATTACAAGAGCATGATGTCATATTCAAAGGTTGGACCATTTAAGGTCGGGATTAACCTCTTATTAATGGATCCTTTTAAAAAGTTATGATCCGGCATTAGGGGCAACGATGTGTTTGACACTTGGTTGTGAAATATCAAAGAACCAAGGGCACATTAGGGTAATTTGAGGTCTAAAATGGGCCTCCTAAGGAAATTATAAAAGAATAGTGGAAATAATAACATAAGATTTGATTACATCATCAAATTTTAGAGGTAAAAATGAAAAAATTATTTTTTCAACTGGTATTTTCAACTTATCTCCCTATGGGTTTACTCAAATTTCAAGCGGAAACACTAATTAGATGCAAAATTTGATTCCTCATCCAAGGAGTACCAATTTTTCATACTTTCAGCAGACCCTACTACATGAAAAACATAATTTCAATCATGTATTTTCATGTATTTCTCATTTTCAATTAGCAGGGTCCATTGAAAGTATGCAACATGGGTACTCCTTCGATGAGGAATTATATTTGTCATTCAACAAGTACTCCCGCTCGAAATTTGAGTAAACCCTTCGGGAGATAAGTTAAAAATATGAGTTGAAAAAGTAGTTTTATTATTTTTTTATTATTTTTACTTTTTTACTCCAAAAATGGTGAATCATCCCACATGGTTGACATCACCATCATGAATCCTATTGGTTCTTATAAATTTTATTTTGGTTGTACATTTTTCTTAGAGGCCCATTTTAGACCTCAAAATTCCCCTAATGAAGAGCGGTAACACAAGGAGATAGGCCCCCGACAGATCCTAAAGGGCTTATCACCTAAGTGCTATGTCGTCGGTCACAACTCCTAGTTCTATGGAGGAAAAACAAGAAGGGGCCAAGAAAATGGGGTTAAAGTCCATCCTCAGGATTTTGGGATCTCAAATATCATAATAGCACTTTAATGAAAATTTAGGAAATGTTGGAGCTCTGACATTGAAGTATAGAGGAGTGTTGGAGGATGAATGAGTCAGGAGATTAAAGTAAATGCATGCAGAGGAGTTGGTCACTGGAATAAATGGAGAATTTCAATATCACTCAGTCAATGCAACGAGGACCATGATACACAGGATTAAATAATGGAGCCTATCTCAAGAAGAAGCAAGGCATCTCTGATATTTCTTGCACACTTAAATTAATTAAAGGAAGAAAATAGCCTCTTGGACAAGAGATTTGATCACAGAAAGAACATAGCCATGTTGGAGTACATTATGATAACTGTGATCAAATTAATAAGCATTGGGAGCCTTGCCAGAGTGTGTAGGTTGATTGTGAATTTATTCTCATTATGAGAGGCACTCAAGTGGCCTTTCTCCACATTAATTATAATGCAACTGAAATAGTCAAATTTAGAAAATGCTCAGGAACACCTGCTTAGCGTTTAATGTTGCTACAATGGCTATTTAATCAGATGTAGCATCAAGATGAAGAGCCATGTTGAGAGTATGATTCTAGGCAGAATGGAGGACAACCAAGACAACATGGTTCCTTGTGCTGCAGAGGAAAAAAACATAGGAGCACAATTGAGAAAAATGGGGAATTGAAAATTTTTGTGTGTGCTAAAGAGAGCAGAGTGTGTAAAAGTGGAGAAAATGGGCCAAGTGTAGAACTGAGGCAGAGAGAAAAAGGGGAGATGGATCAGATTTGTGTTTCTATGTATAAGTATTTTCCCATGTTTTCATTTTGAAAATTGTATGAAAGGTAGAATAATGGATAGAGCAGGTGGTCACCTACAGTCATAAGAGGTTGGTGCCACTTGGAAAGTAGGTGCTTGCTATATTAAGGGGCTTGCGGTGTCTCCTGTGAGTGGGTTCTCACAAAAAAAATGATGTAATTAAGTAGGTGCTTAATTTACATCATAACAACAAAAATATTGGTGGTTTTATCCCTTTGGGTTTCCATGTAAAAATACATATGTCAATATGTGTATGTTGATCATGTGATGAATTATTTGTAAAGGTGAATACATTATCTTGATCTTCATTTTTATTGTATATGAATGCTCTCACAAGTTACTGATTAGTAGAGTAAAGAATTAAAGACTTATTCATAATTTTTTTTAAGAACCTTACTATTATTGATCCACCTCCCCCACTTAGTAACTCCTTATTCCAACACTCTATATCAATGCCAAGCTCCTTCAGGAACAATCTAACCACTGGAAGGTATATCCATAAGGAATTATGTCTAGGCAAGAGAGTCAAGAGGTTTAATAAAGCAGAATACTAGTCTTTGATGGGACAAACTATGCCTTTTGGAAAGTAAGGATGGAAGCTTATCTTATGTACCTAGGAGTATATGTTTGGACCTCCATACTGGTAGATTATGATGCCCTTGATTTTCCTCCCACTGATGCATATGGAAAAAAATTATATGGAAATGATGCTAAAGCCAAGAATGGCATTCTATTTAGCCTTAATCAATCTGAAATTGTAAGGGTTATGCACTACAAGTATTCCAAGGAGATGAGAAAGTCAAGTAGGCCAAAATTCAAACCTTTAGCATGAGGTTTGAAAGCTTAAAAATTAATGAAGAAGAAATTATAGAAGGATACTTCCTCAAAGTTGATGAAGACCAATATGATTAGATGACTCGGTGAAGAGGTAAAATAATTTTTCAAAAGGTATTAAGATCTTTACCCATGAGATTGAATGCCAAAGTATCTACAATTGAAGAGATGGTTGACTTAAAGAAACTAAAAATGGATCAGATGCTTGGTACTCTCACAACCTATGAGATGAGAGTAGGAAAAGAAAATTTTGAACCTAGGGAGGCAACGTTCAAAGTGTCCAAGAAGAACAAGGAGCACAGAGACCATCAAGATTGTTCCAACTACGAATATGAGCAAGATTTGTCTCAATTTTCCAGGAAACTAAAGTGTGGCTCTAGAAAGTATAAAGGGAAACTTCCCTTTAAATTTTTTTGACTCTAGAAGAGTTGGACATTTTTTGTCCAAATTCCCTTCCAAGGAAAGGACATAAAAGGAAGAAGATAAAAAATTTAGAAACATATCTCAAAAACATGTAGAGATAAAATTATGTCCTTGAAAGTTAAATTAGAAGGTAAGTGAAACAAATAAGTTCTTTACGATTTTATCCATGAATGGGAAGAAAAATGTTATAGTCTCGAGGAAGAGGTCCTCTCTCTAAAAACAGATCTTGAGAAAAATAAGATCGAGAAAGGTATCAATGAAAAATTTACAGAAGGAAAAAGAAAGCTATATTAGCTAATAAACAGTCAAAGGCCTTCAGAAAAAAAAACAGCTTGGGATACTTCAAACCATAGGAAACTTCTATGGGAAAGATGAACTTCAGGTTCACAGGATTTGAGGAACCTCAGAGCTATGCAAATATGTATCAATAAATGATCATTGTGTTAGCCCCCCTATGAAATTCTTGACAAGCAAGTTGGGGGCTAGGTTATCTTGGAGACCTTCAAGGAATGCATCTCCCCTGAAGACACATCATCCTTGAGGTCTCTCAGTGTCTTGCCTTAATAAATCCCCTCTACTGATTTCCTATCTAAGGTCTCACTGATTACAAAATGATGCTCCTGAAAGGCCTACATTGTCACCTCTATTTCCCCTTTGTCTTCTTCCCAATTCCTCCCTTAATCTCCCCAAAATCCCCTTTGGATTATTCCTTTACCTTTTGGTTCCCTCAAAATTCCCCTTAACCCTTCTACCATTACCCTCCGTAGGCCTTGGAATGCACTAAAAGGGTTTAAAAACCCACTTTCCGACTATATGACAAGCCTAGCCCCTTTCTCCATTAACCGCCGCACCTTTCCGTCCCATAAGACCCGACGTCGTGACCCAATTTTTTCCCTGCGGGGGTTGTTCTCTGCCTGTGGAGTCAAACCACGGAGCCCCCGTAGTTGACTCCTCGGGATGTGGGACAACCCGATCGAACGGTTGTTATCGATTACGGGGGGTCGCTTCAAATTTCCATGCCCGTACGCCTTGGCCCCCCGTAGTCCATCTCTGCCGTCCATTCGCTCGACAGATCAACGACGCGGAGCGCGCCCGAAATGGTGGACCTTGCCAGCCATACGTCATCCACCCAGAAACCGCCGGTTTATTCCGCACCGCCCTCGCGCGCTTGGCGGTTTTCCCCAAAGCCCCAACGACTCCACACAGCTGCTGCTGCGTGTCCTTGTGTACATTTTCAAAACCACCGTTCTCCGCCGTTAAACCTATCCCCCGCTCGTTAACGTCCGGACGAGGACGGCACGTGAAATCGCCGTGGACCACCCGATCTCAGGTGCTCCATCCAACGGCTATCTCGCGTCGTAGCTGCCCGTTCGTTAACGAACCTGCACATTTGTTAGCCCGTGTCCGCCGTGCATGTGGCCCACTGCCCGTTACTCTCAACCGTCGATCTCCACCCCGATGGACGACCCAAGTTCGTTTTTCTTCCATTGACCGTTCCTCGTCACCCCGCCTCGCCACGTCAGCTCCACGTGTGCACTCCGTACTCGCTCCCTGCCCATTACGTATAATTGGCTCTTTTCGTGTATTTTAACGATTATCATTCATTCTTCACGTATGGTCGCTCTGTGTTCCGCCAACACCCACCCCCCCCCATCAGAGCTTGTTTCAACATTCCGTCACGATTTCTCCCCAGTTCTCCATCTGCATGGCTCGTTTCCGCGTCCACAGTGTGCCCCCGCCTCCTCCACCATTCACATCCATGGTTTTCCTCACAAGTTTGTTGTTTTGCAGGGTTTCCAAAGGTGAAAGATTGCCATGATTCTACATGGCAAAGATGTACAGACAGTATTAAATCCAAAAGTTGGTACAGCTATGGGATAGTCAAAGATAGCGGCTAATGGGATTTGCTTTAAAGAATAGCATTCGAACTCTGTAAAAAATCTCCCATCACCATTAAAACCCGAACTGCCCTGTCAGAAGAAAATGGAGTGGCAAAGTGTCTTTGTGCAGAGAAAAAGGGAGATTAAAGTGAGCTTACGAAGATCTGGATCTTTTAATCCGAGGTTTAGAAGGCAAAGCAGCAGTTTGAATACCCCGAGGATCAGCCCAAAGATCCTGAGCACAGGCAAAAGGTAACATCAGGGTTTATTAGTCAGCAGAATGTTTTCCTTCAGCAAGTACTGGGCACCCATACTGTTTTTATTACACACCGCATCCCTGAGAAGATTTCCACCCTAGCTACAGTTCAAAGCAGTCAGACATTTATGAGACAGACCTTCCTAGCAGTTTATTTCATTTTTGTTCAAATCACCTGGAGTACAAGAAACCAAAAGATGTCAAGATCAAATCTGGAGCAAATCATTCTCTCACAAAGAAAGTGACAGAGATTAAATATACAGCATGTCAAGCAGAATGGGTTTCGGCCCTGCATTCATTGTTATGTTTAATGATACATTTAATTTTCACCTACTCCTTCAGTCGATCTTAGGTTCACCCTTTGCTATAAAGCACAGAAGGAAACATTGTAATGGTTGTTGATGAGAAATCAGTGGAATGCAAGCATTGTTCCTATTTGAGACAAGTTCTCTGTGTATATTGTAAGATAGACTGAGGCTAGATGTATTTAGACTGAATGTTCAAGCTATGGGCTATGATGTACCTGATTGGTGTTGTTTTTAATATGACAAGCATGTTTCTTTGGATCCTGATCTAAAGCAGCTGGTGATGTTTCTCCTTTCTTTGTATTTGTGATTGAATTGCTTTCATTTCATTTCATTTCTGCTGGTAGGCAACAGAAGTATAACATAAGATTCACCCTTGATAGGTGCCTTATGTTTCCTGCTCTCCCTACCTCAATGTTTTCTGCTCATATGTGTATCTGAATGCTGATTTCAATTGATTTAACCAGTGTAGTGGATGATATTGCCTGCTCTCTGATGTATGAATTGATGAAGTCCATGTTTAGATGTTCTTGGTAAGATTTAGCTGGAAGGTTTGGGAACACTGGGGATTAGTGTTAGCCCTGTCCACTAGGATCTTTGCACGACCAGCTAACCTTTCCAAGATCCCTTGTTTTGCCTCTAATTTTGTCCAAGCAGGCCTGGAGTTAAATGACCCCTGGCCTGATCTATAGACAGAGTTGGTTGGTTCTCCTCCTTTCATTTTTTGTCCTTAATGTCCCATTCCACCAATCATCCTTTAAGATCCAAATGCTCTAGATGACTAGCCCAAATGAAAGCTTGCACATTGATTACAAATAAATCCTTTCTTGACTCCATAGCCCAATGGCTTTGATGCTCTCTGAGTTATCTATCTCTGCCTAAGCTTCCTCTTTGCTCATCCTTGTCTTATATTGGTCCTTCTTTTCCTGATTCCCTCCAACCAAACACAAACAATCAAACCAACAACCCTGAGCCTACAACTAGCCTAAAATCATAACTTAGAGTTTCAAAGATATATCTTTTGACTTGTATAGAGAGATCCCTCTCTGGACCTAGGAGGGCTAGATCCTAAGGTCCCAAAGTGGTTCTATGTTGTCTCATCTTTTGGTCTTGCCAATCTGGCCAAAACATGGGAACCCCAACACATTGAAGACAAAAAGGTAGCAATCCAGAGAGGATCCTACCACTAGAATAATAACTCCATATACCCCTGATTAGGAGCTCAAATTTTAGCTCAAAAATAAAAGTTCTTAGATTGACATGAAACTTGAATAATTGCATAGTGCTCGACGTCCTAATTCTGGCGCACTTTGTTTCACGTAAAATGGACTCTGTATGCTCCTGGAAATGAGATATGTTGGTTTGCCCAAACAAGCAAAATTTCAAAAAAAGCGTCAAACAGGGAACCCAATCAACAGTCCATACTTCTGAAGTGGCAACTGACTGGGCTGGTCAAGGATTGGTCAATTTCTTCTCCGTCGAATGCTAGGCTGCCACTTGGTAGCATTTGGATGGTATGAAATGGTGGTTGGATGGAAAATTTATGTTTGGGTTAGTAATGGTCCAATGGGAAGTGGACATGTGGCTCAGCCTGGGGCTGCCACTTCCCCCCCCAACAATGGAGATTTTTTTTTTAAGGACTAGTCAAAGGGCGGGGTTCGACCCCACGACCTCCCCCACAACACGTGTAACGCATACTGCCACGCCACACCATGAGTCTAAACCTATATGGCTCAAGAATTGTATTTAAACTTTTCATTATGAAATGGCGGAGGGAAATGGGGGCCAGCCCCAATGCACAGAACCACGCCGTGGTGACCACTGGTGGAGCCCCATTAATCTCAAATTTTAGATGATTTTAGTTAAACGTTAAACCATCATTAAATTACCACTAATCCCTCATTAAATGCGCTAATCTGATATTAAGGTTAAGTGTTAGGTCAGTGGATAACAACGCTTAATTAGAGCTAACCACCTTAATTAAAAATAATGGAGATTAGTTTGGCAGAGTCTGACTAAAACAACAAAAGTGCCAGTTTAACTTTCGTTAGCTCCAGTTTGCCAAATTTAGCGGAGGTTTTCTAGGTGAAACTGATAGAAGTCATAACTACGGTAGTTTTCAACCAAATGGAGCACAAGAAGAGGCTAGATTACCATATTTGGGTCTTATAGACTCATTGGTGTAGGTTTCAGAAGAAGTGGAGCACTTCTTGATGGGATTTTTCTAGCTTGAAGTTTAAGGATGTCTAGGGCCGTCAAAGGGTTAGGTCCTATCTACTTCACCGGAAGACCAATTGAAGAGAAAGAGGCTAGATAGCCATTCTTGGTAATTCTGAGTTCATTGGAGTAGGTTAAAAGAGAAAAAGAGCATTATAAATATGTCACTTTGACAATTTGAGAATAATATAAAGGCCCAAGCCATGGAAAATGAACCAAGGAGATGTGGCCCAAAAGGGGTGAAATCCTTCATCAAATACATGTGTTAATGTTATGTATGGTGATGTTCTTTACTTTATTTTTTTTTGTTCAGCTCTTATGGAAATGGCATGGGTTTTGTGCTACCACACATATGTGACAAGGTCATATAATTATTTCACCATCCCATTAGCATGTGACATCTTTAAGTAATTAGAAATTTATCTTTCTTGGACATTAAAGTATAATGTTGTAGATGTAATTTCTACCACCTTTATTCTCCCATCTACTTCCCTAAATATTGTCATAGCTTGTTGAATTTAGGATTTTTGGATTGCAATATTGTCCCACAACCTTTCAAATTACTCCTTCAAAGAGTCTATCACTTTATTTTTGTCATTAATCTCGTGATTCATCTATTCATTTGATTTTTTGAGACCTACATGTCACCAAAATTTCTAGTAAATCAATCTTCAATCATTGTTTGTATTCCATATAAGTAATAAAAATTTACAATCCTTAGTGATCTCATCTTGTCCCATTTTCTAGGGATAGTATCTTGTACAACCATATTATTACTTTCTTCATGGAATGTGAGTTGGAAACAAGGTATATCTCCAATCCTATTATTTTTCTTTCTACCTAAACAATGTTTACTGACACGTTCCATTGTATTGGATTCTCAACCATGATGACCAACTTCCTGGTACTTTTCTTGAGAAATTTATATCCCTCTTATCCTAGAATCATCATTTATCAAATAAAGATTACTTCTAATTCTAATGTTATTTGTTGTGTCTCCTCTTTCACCCCATAGTACATGTCACCATCCACAACCCTCTTTGCAACTCTTTTTATAATTGTCCACATTATATATTTATTTTTTATTATGGTTTTCTTCATCTTAAACTCTTAATATTTTATCCACTTTTCATGTTCTTTATATTTTTTTATCATTTTTCTCCCCCTATATTTCTTGTTTTACTTATTTGCCTTTTTATTCTTATGTTTTAGTTTTCCTTCTTTTGTTTTTCTTTTACATCCTCTTCTTTCTACTTCATTTCTTCCATTTCACTTTAGTTTTCTATTATTTCATTATTTTATTATTTTAATTTATTCACTTCCTCTCTCACTACTTTCTCACATCCTTTTTGCTTCTTATTTTATCTTCGTTCTCTCTTCTTTGGGAATTCTTCTCCGTCTATCTATTATAGTGTCTTCTCTACATTAATATGCTCCTCTAGTTCTTTCTTTTTCCTTTTTGAGGGGATTGACTATGTATCCTACTGAGATATTTTCTTCTATCAACATACCCCCAATTTTTTCTTTGTTGTGTTTTTCCTCTTATTTTAAGGAAAATATCAATTAGTATTTCATTACCTTCTACCTCTTTTTTGTTTTTACCAACTTTCTTAGTTTTCTTAATCCCTTCATCCTTTTTGTGAACTTATACATTTTTCCTTTTCTTGTGATCATCGTCTCCATCAATTCCCCCATTGATACGGATACCTAATGTTGGAATTTTCCCATTTTTCTATTTATTTACCTTTGCTTCTCTCTCAATGGTTAGATTCTCCAACTCTTTTCCTATTTTCATAACATCTTCCTTTAGTTTCATTTTGGTAGTTTAACATCTACAATGAATTTGATTATTTTGTCCCCTCTTACCTTATTTTTTTCCTTATATTATTTGATATACTAAAATGGACATTGTACACCCTTATAATTTCTTGGTCATGCTATTTTATCTCTAAAACTTCATAGTTTATGTGATTGAGGAAAACTCTTTTAGGTTTCCTCTCTTGTCACTCACCCTCTTCTATTGATTTGCAACATATTTTATACCCATCCACTAATTGGGAGACAATAGAGTCTTCCTTTAGCATACCCTATGTGACTTTGTGTCCTTTTTAGTATTTTATTCCCACATTCCTCACATAAATAAAATTTTCATCCAAGGTTTTGTCTCCATACAAAACAATTTTCCTCATAAAATCTAGCCATTTTTCGAGTGGGTGTATCCATCCATCTATGAAATAATGAAGAATTGGTATGAGTAATATTCCTCATATGGAAGTGACTCCAGGATGTCCTTATATACATTTATTCATTGTATCATTAGTAACTTATTTGGGACCCTCTTTTTATTCTTTAAACTATAGGAGTGTTTCATATGCAACACTCATCTTGCAATGTCCTCATAAACCTTGAAAGTGTTGTCAACTGTCCTTGACATCCCCATATAAATATATCAGTATGTGGGATATTCAAACCAATCACCTACCTTCTCAATACACATCATTTAATCTCACATTATGTGATGTTGTTCTCATTCTCTTTATTTATCCTTTTACATATGTGGATCACACTATCGTTTATTGTCCTATCGTGTATTTCCAAATGTTGTACCAACATGGATAATTAGTGAAAGTGATTATGAATTCTTTTTTCAAGGTTTTGTGATAGGAAAAATTTGGTAGAATTATTGCAACAATGATCTAAAACATATTTGAATACATAGAAAAATTATCATGGTTTTTTTACCTAGCCACTTGGATATTATTCCCTCCTACATACTCTTCAATAATAAGTTGCATACATTCAATCAATGAAGTGTTGTATTCCTTCATGTTGAACACCGTCCTTAACATTATTTCCATCCTTATATTAATGTAGTCCTTTATCACCTCCATGGGATATGTGCTCTTTATTCCCTTAATCTTTTTCCATGTGTATAAACTTGAAATGGCACATGTTGGAAGTTCTTTAACTTTGTTCGCAATTATTTCTTGTTTCAAAATTCTTCTTGAGGAATATTCAACACTTTTGCTATTGTCCTTATCTTTGTACCATCGACAACACCTATGGTCGGGTTTTTTATCACCCTTTCTTTTACATCATAATACTCGAGTATTTCATATACTAAATTAAGAATCATTTTTTATCTTAGAACATAGGATACTTGATAAATCTTTGACAAGTGCTTCCAAGATAATTTTATCCTTATTCTTGATATTGCTCATGTACTAGTTCTCATCACTCACAATATTAGTTATGTCACTAATCATCATTGTTGGCCATGAATTTTGATTTTGTAGATAATTGTTCCTATTTTTTATTTGATTTTTTTCTAATGCTAAATCCATTACTCGAAACTTTTTCTTCCTGCTTTATTTCTACCTCTCTCACTAGTATTTTATTTCTTACTATGAATATTTTCTAGTTACTCTCACTATGTTTATATACTCAATTCATTGATTTTTAATTTTATTATTATGTCTCTCTGTTGCATCCAAAACCAAACCAATATTTTTATTTTTATTTTTATTTTTTTGGTCATAGTTCTCACTTTATGCCATATCATTTACATTTAATTCACAATGTTTCACTAGTGGTCTAGTATAACTATCATTATTGTTGGGACAATTAATTCTTCTAAGGAATCAACTAACTACCACACATTAAATTATGAACCCAAGGATTCGTCTGGTTATTTCAATGTTGTCTGCAAAGTATATGCAAGAGATGGTTCTAGAACTAATGCTAATTAACTCTCTAAAAACAAGAAAATTAACTAGAACAAGAGAATAACTTCCTAACTTGAAGCATGCATTCAGGTGACATATATTTTAGGAAAATTGTATTCTCTACTATTTTTCAAAAGTATTGAATTTTGATCACTCTTAATAGGAAGAAACAAGAAAATCTATAGAATGTTAATTTTCTACTTAAGAAACAACTATTTCAAAATCAAAGGAATAGTGCTGCAAAATCATACCCATGAAAGAGGAAAGAAGAAATAACTAGAGGAAAAGAGAAACTAGTATTAAAGCGTCAACAATTAAGGGATAACCTGTAGGAAACAAAAGTAAAGTAATAGTAATTACAAATAAACTCCTAAAGGAACAATACTCGCAAGTCAAGATCACGACTATCAATATTATCTTTATTAGAGGAAGCACACGATTTACAACTAATATAAAAAATAAATAATCGATCAAAGGAGATATATGTGAGCTTAATAATACAAATGTAGATAATTACTCATCTAAGGTTGGTCCCAAAATACCAGAGTAAGACTTCCTTGTAGACAATGTCAGAACAATGGATTAATTATCGTCAGCAAATAGTAGCATTATATTATGAAAAAATATTACAGTCAATGCTTTTTAGCAATTCTATCATATGGATGAAAAATTTATGAGAAAAATACCTTTTGGGACACAAGCCCCTATCTTTATACTATATTTGAATAAGATAAGAACGATAAATAGTTTAACACAGAGTGATCCTGAGAATCTAAAGATTCTTAGGATGCTCATTTTTAGTTATAAAGAGTCTTAACATTGCCCATACAAGAAAATAAAGGGCTTTGTCCCTAAAATATTTACTTAGATAAGAGTTAGACTCGCTTGATATACCACAATTGTCTGAAACAACATCACACTATCCCAATTTCACCACAGACAATTCTGGAAAGAACATAAAGGCCATGTTATGTCAAAAAATCCATATTCATAATAAAGATTCAACAATTAATCAATAACATTTTTGTAATCAAAGTAACACATATAAAAGTTGAAATATTAAAATTAAACTCATTCCTTGTAAGTCCTATGTTATACCAATTAATACATCATAAATATAAGAAAAAGACAAGAAAACAACATTAAAACTAAGGAATAGGATAAGCGAATCATGACAATTGTGAGGCCCAACATCACCCCCCAATTTTCCTTTTTGCATGTACTCATACAAATAAATAATTAACATGTAAGGAAGTTAATGAGTAGGCTCCATAGGTTTCTTCTTGTTTGAGCTTGAATCCACTCCTTTTTTTATTTCCTGGAAAGCCACGTACTTTCCCGCCTATGAAAATTCATAATAAAACTTATAGTAAAGTTGAGGAAACCAGATCATAGGGCATATGTATCTATATCCCATCCATTTGATTGCTTCTTCCAAAAAAATATTAACATAATCATGCACTTTGGAGATAACTTGTTGAAAATTGCATAGGCCAAAAGGTTCCACGTTTTTTACTTCTTTATGATGAGACTTTCCATATAATTTTAGCTCTGATGATAGCCTCATATTTTATGTCTTCTAGTTGTTCCCATCATGAGTGTAATTCCTCGTTATGAATTCCTCAAAGTGAGGAAACAACATTAGGCTTCTATATAAAGTAATTATGGTGGTGAAGTGTAGTAAAGGGATTCTCTGGCTCACCTCTAACGAGGGATCATTTTTATGTTCTCTTCACTGAAAGGTGTGATAAGATTTCTCCCATTTTATTTGATTTAGTGAAAACAATATAAAATATTGAAGTTGGACATCTTCAACGAATGGAAAAATATTTTCATTTAAATGTTTTTCCAATAGGAAATTATGCCTGTAGAGTTCACACATAAGGTACTTTGTTTTCTCGTCCTACTTATGAAAAATAGTGATGAAATCTAGCACACTAGTGAATTCATAAGGTTGGAAACTTTTTATAGCCTTATCTTTAAGTAATGAATATTTTTCAAGTAGGAATAAAGAATAATTACATATTAGATCTATACATGTGAGGATGTCTGAAAAAATAGAACAAATTCCACCCTTTTTCTCAATGGCCTTATGAATACATGCCTGCAATACTTGAATTTTCTTCTTGTAAACTCCTTATCTTTTTATGTGTTTCATCCTATGTTATTTAAATTAATGTCTCAAACCATTGGAGCATATTCTGATATTCCCCTTGAGACATTGTTTCCCCTCGATAGTTAGCTATGGTCTCTTTATGATCTTCCAAGGATTTTTTCACTGTCCTTATTACAACGTCTACAATCAATGGAGTATAAGGAGGTACAATATTAGTTTGTGATCCTCTTTCAATAAGAATGGGTATAGGATCAGTCTCGGTCTCGAATTCAATGAGAACAGGTGTGGGATCAATTTGAAATTTTTCTTCAGTAGAGACAGGTGAGAAGTCAGTTTTGAGTTCCTATTTCAGTGAAAACAAGCGCAAGATGAGTCTAAAATTCTGCTTCAATGGAAATAGGTGCAAGATTAGTCTGAGTTTCTGCATTCTAGACACTAAAAAGTTTCTTCCCACCATTAGTTCCAAGTTGTTTTGTAATTCTCTTCTCAGGATCCTCATAAAAATTTCTACTAGTTTGTAACCATTTTCTCAATTGTTATGCCTTCCTTTGTAGCTTATCATTTTATTTCCTCAATCTAATAAATTCCTTGATAATTTTATCTTTTTTTTTTGTTCTTCAAAGTAAATTTTATGGCCGAAACTGTTACCATAATAGTAAGAGAGATACAATTTATTACTTCATAATATTTGACATTTGTCTTTTTAGTAGAATCAACCATTAGAGAATCAATAGATGATTTACAAAATTACATCGAAACTTTGTCGATCAAAGGTTCTGAGGAAACATTAACTAAAATATCATTCTGAATTCCACTTGTCATGACTAAAGGAGTAGCATTAAGCCCTTATCATACATCAATCAAATCATCAGAAGGAAATTGTGGAGCCATAACTTATGGAGAAGAGGGTTCTAACACAGTGGAAACAAAATCCATCAAGTTCTCTCGAGTTGAAGTTGCTTTAGAATCAATGGATGACTCTAAAATGACAGTGGTTGGGGATCCAACAGAAGGAGTTGCAACTGAAGAATTAGGTAAATCATCTTTATTATAATTGAGAGGGATACCTATATGAGTTGTAGGATTATCTATTGCGGTGGATGTTGGTTCCTCAAGGTTCATTGTTTCTAATCAATTTTCCAATCCTTCCAATGCTTGAGCTACCTTTATTTATTGTTCTTCCTGGCTTAGATTTTTTTGTTCTAGAGTTGATGAATCTTGAGCCATATTTTATTTAGAGGTTTTCTATTGTGTTCCTTCCTCATTATAAATATCTTGAATTAAATTTTATTTAGTTGAATGCTCAAGGGGGTTTAAGGAAGTTTGTCCCTGATGAACTAGTCCAGTTGACCTTCTCCTCTTTTTGGGCAAAGATTTCAAAAATTATGCACTTGTTTTTCTGGTCTGTTAAGTTTATGACGAATAAAAATTTCAAGTTGTACAACTTCTTATGAGGTATCTCCTGCCATTGAGGTTTCATTTTTGTTGGTTGCACTACATTTTTCTTCTTTCTCATTATCTATTAAAGTATTCCCATGTGTTTTAGAAATCAACTCGCTTCCTAAGGGAATTTCTTTCTCATCCCTAGGGTTTCCTAAAAATACTTCCCAACTTTGTTGTATTTGATTTAAACTCCTCAAAACCAACAATTTAAGGATACCATGATGACTAACAAATGAAACACTATCTTTAGACCTTCTCAATCTACTGGCAGTTTCTTGTAAAAGCGAATGCATAAAAAAAGGAAGTTTTAGGACAACCTTTTGTCTTAGATACGCCATTAACTTAAAATGGCGACTTAGAACTACATCATACCTTCCGTAAAAATTTATTTATCGCCGAATACTGCCTTTAACTCTTTCCAAATTTTTGGAAGTGAATTTTTATACCCTTTTCCTTTCTTAACTAGTTCTTCCCTTGGATTTGAAAACAGAAGGGCCAAATTTTGTAGTGAGGTATGTGCTTTGTACCATTTCTCTCCTTCTAATGAGAGGCATGTTACTTCTGCTGCCATTTCCTCTTTGACCTATATCTACATATTCCTTACCATCGTTACCCCTCCATTCAAATTCTGCATGAACTAAAGCACAAACTTCATTATTGAATCCCTGCAAACATCCAATATAGTTTATTCATCCTACCCGATTTAAATTAATATGCACTTATTCCATGGCCTACAATTGGGTTGGTTCATGGCATACTGAATGGCCTCTCGTATTTAGTTGTTCAGTAAGTAATGATTGCAAATGGAAATAACATAGCTTCATAATACAAGACAGTAACAACACTATGCAAAGTATGGGAATTCAACAAGTTATAAGATGAAACAAACACCTTCTCGGCCCCCAATAAAATTTGAAGGCCTCCCACGACCGTTAATTACCATAATTAATTAAAAATATTTTTTCATAATTAAAAGATAAAGCCATATTAATTAATCATGAGAAACAACTATAAAAAATGGTTCTGTAAGACGAGAAAGGTTTGTAACACATCAAATAATCATTAAGTTGATCATTCAATCATAAAGTGCGATGATGACGAAAATCGATGCGAAAATCAAAACATCAACGTTAAAATATATAAAATGCATGGTAAGATGAAAATTCGGAAATAATAGATGGTTGGAAACTATGTTTAGTTAAGGAATACCAGATAGATAAAAATAAAGGAGTTAATTAAAGAAACATGATAGAAAATGCTAGGTTTCCAAATGTCTCATAAGTAGAATTGTTATTAGTTCTCCTTAACAATAACCATCATCAATTTATAGGAGCTATTTTAATAGTACCCCATGGTATATTTTAACAAATGTAAAAACTTTCCTTGGTCGATTATTGATTTTAAGGAGACAAGATAGCTAACTAAATTGCTGTGTTTAAGTTAACATTAATACCATAGGCATGTCCACCACTGCCATTATGGGTCCATAGCCTTGATAGGGTTGCCTTTTAACCCATTGAGATGTTAGTTTCAAATATATTAGAAATAGATTCATAGCTATATGTTTATTTGAGTTTTCTTAAATGACTATGGAAGGTCATTATTCTAGTTTGGTGACCAGTTAATAACAATTCCATTCACGGGAACTAATAAAGTGAACAAGTTGGCTCGTGATGTGATCCAGGTGGATATTGGTGGTCACCCGCCTATTCCACTTGGGGCTCCACCATTTTCTATTTCAGTTTTTCAGTTTCGTCACAGTTTACTATTTTTAGCAGTTTTTCAGGTCCTAAACTTCCGGAGCCGTTTTGAGGCCCTAAACGACGTTTTTTAGGAAAATGGAGAGCAACATGGGTTCATGGACCAATGTTGCTCGTTCCAAATTTTTAGTCCTCGGATATATATTTCTAACGAGGTATGGTACGCATCAAACGGAGATCGTATGCCAAAGTTACGCCCCTGGGAAGTTGAAACACCAATTTACCCAAACGGGGCCCATAGTTTTGGCGCTTCATCTCCTAGGGTTAGGGTTTTGGCTATTTAGGATTTCCCATTGTTTCTAAATAATAAATAGGCCCTCGAGCCTCATTGTAACTCAATTCAAAGGCCCGTATCCACCACATCTCTTCTCAGAGATAGCTACCAGCGCCCTAGCTAGTTTTATTTCCATTCTGTCTGTAAGCAAATTTCAGTTCTTTAATATTAATGAAATGAAGTAAGAAGCCGATCAGATTCTCGATATGGTTATAAAGGTTTATTCTATTATACCTTGCATAATCCGGATCAGTGGTATCGTAGCGATTCGTTTTTCGATCCTTTCTTGTATGTCCCTAACGAGGTTGTATAAGCTTTCAGGCCTGACTGGGTGGAACTTTGCAAGACACTCACAAATCCTCATTTGATGCCCATGGGGGATGAAAAGAAAGATGAGGGAGCAGGAGATCCTATCAAAATATTGCTAGAGGAGGCCCTCGAAAAACAAAGGAACGCGATGATGGATAACTTTTCTCAGATCCTTCAACGGCTACCCACCGGCGGTGCATCTGCATCCAGCAACCACTCTGGAGGTGCGACTCCTTTTAAGGTATAAGTAAATTTTGACATTCCCATATTTGAGGGTCAAATAGATGAAAATGCCGTAGATAGATGGTTGAATCTGTTAGAAGGATATTTCTCGGTTCATGACTTTTCAGACCGGGAGAAGATTATTTTTTCACTCATCAAAGCTACCCCCCATGTTAAGGACAGGTGGGAAACCTACTGTGAGAACAAGGACCAAACAGAACCCTCTCTGTTCTCGGCCATACCAGCTTGGAATTCTTTCCGAGATGCCGTCAAGGAACAATACTATCCCGTGGGGAGCTATGAGGACAAGTACATACAATGGACCACGTCGCGACAACAAAGGGATCAAGATGTGCATGAGTTGACAAATTTGTTCCATACCCTGCGCACAAAGTTGGGTATCAAAGATTCAGAGAAACATCTGGTGCTAAAGTATCGCAGCTATCTGCACAAATACATTCAAGAGGAAATGGAGTTCCTCGACATCTCCTCGCTTGGTACGGCATACCGGTATGCTGCCAAGATTGAGCAGAAATTTAAGTAGAAGAAGCGAGACTTTGGATCTGTGAATCAAAAGCAAGGGAAAGGTGCTTCCAAACCGTAAAACAAAGGACAGAACCAAGGCATGGCGGCTAAAGACAACTCATCAAAGCCACAAGAAAAGAACAGCACCGCAAAGCCAAAGAAGGACACGGGAAAGTGGTGTGAGTTCCATAAGAGCTCCACTCACAATACAAGTGAGTGTCGGGCCAAGCAGTCGCCAGTGGCCGAGATGAGGGCTTCTGAGTCAGATGCATGCTCTGACTCCGAATCAGAACTTGAAAAGGCGAATGAAAAGGGGAAACAGATTATTGATGTGGAGCCCAACGCCACTGTTGCCACTACAAAGATCCAAAAGGAGGAACCAGAAGATCCAGAGGAGGAGGAACGTCTCTTCCACTCCCAGATGTGGGTAAAGGGCTCCCCTGTACAATTCATTGTTGACAATGGGAGCCAAAAGAACCTCATTTTAGTAGATGCTGTGAAGCGGTTGGGCTTGCCGACCACAGCTCACCCACATCCATACACCATCGGGTGGCTTCACCAAGGACGAGATCTCTGCGTCAGCCGGCAATGTCACCTTCCCTATAACATCAAGCCCTTCACGGATGAGGTATTATGTGACGTTTCTCCTATTGATGTTTCTGATGTATTATTAGGACAACCATACTTGTGGAAGCGTCATGCTGTGTATGAATTTCGACCTCGTGCTGTTATTGTTACTTTGGGAAATAAGTTGTACAGGATACCAGAGGTACCACCTCCTGCCGCTATCTCTTTGGTTACTGCAAAACAATGCAGTAAGCTCATTTCCCAAACCAGAAAATTCGTTTTCCTAATGATCCGCCCCCAGGGCAAGAAGAAGACTGTGGCCACGACCTCCAGACAGGGCTCCTCTGCACGACAACAACAAATGGATAAGGTCGTGGAGGAGTACGGGGACATCTTCACCTCACCCACAGGGGTTCCTCTCCACTGCCAGGTCAAGCACCCGATTGATCTGACCCCAGGTGCGCCACTACCCAATGGACCGATCTATCGACGCTCTGTTCTGGAAAATGATGAAATCAAGAGGCAGATTCAGGAGCTGTTGCAGAAAGGTCACATCAAACCAAGTTCATCGCCCTGTGGGAGCCCGATCGTGTTGGTACAGAAGAAGGATGGGACGTGGAGACTCTGTATTGACTATCGGGCGCCGAACAAGATCACTGTCCGGAATAGGTACCCAATCCCACGGATTGATGACCTTCTGGACCAACTCAAAGGTGCAAAATATTTCAGCAAGATCGACCTGAAGTCTGGGTATCACCAGGTACCAATTGAACCCTCCGATGTGTGGAAGATTGCCTTCAAAGCCAAGGAAGGCCTTTTCGAATGGCTGGTCATGCCTTTCGGGTTGACGAATGCTCCCGCCACCTTCATGAGGATGATGGATGACATCTTGCGGACATTCACCAACTCATTTGTAGTGGTGTACTTGGATGACATTCTGATCTTCAGCCAGACTTGGGAAGAGCACCTTCACCACATCCGACAAGTCCTCCAAACACTGCGGTAACACAAGTTGTGTGCCAATTTGGAGAAGTGCACTTTTGGCATGACCCAGGTTCAATATCTGGGATACATTATTGATGAAAGGGGGATGCATGTGGATCCAGCCAAGATCCAAGTCATTCGGGATTGGCCAACCCCAACCACTATAACAGAGCTTCGCAGCTTTCTGGGTCTTGCTAATTTCTACCAGAGGTTCGTGTTGGGATTCTCTCATATCACTTGGCCCTTGAGTCAAGTCACCAAGGGAGGAGCGAGAGAAATTTTCTTTTGGTCGGAACCTCAACAGAAGGCGTTCATAGAATTGAAAAATCGCCTCTTTTCTGCCCCAGTGCTCACTTTACCAGACTTGCAATAGCCATTTGAGATCGAGACAGATGCCTCTGACTATGCTATTGGGGCAGTTCTTACTCAACAGGGACATCCAGTGGCATTTCACAGTGAGACATTGTTTGACACAGTTCGCAAGTACCCCACATATGACAAAGAAATGTACTCCATTGTGCAAGCTTGTTGACAATGGAAGCATTACATTTTGGGGAAGGAAACAATCATCCATACAGACCATAGGCCCCTGCAGTTCATACAGACACAAGGGAAGTTGCAGAATGATCGCCATCAGAAGTGGTCTACATATCTGCAACAGTTTCATTTGAACATCAAGTATAAGAAGGGTAGCACCAATCATGTTGCAGACTGCCTCAACCGACCACCGATCGTGGCGCTCACCACTGTGCTCAACTCTTGTGGGCACGAGACTTCTGATTGGACGCTTCTCTATGAGAGTGACCCAGAATTCGGCCAAACTTACAAGGCACTCTTGGGGGGTACGCAAGTTCCAAATTTTCACCTCCAAGATGCACTTTTATGTCACATGGGACACCTTTGTGTTCCTTCAAGCGAGTGTGCTAAGATGATATGGGAAGCACACTACAGTCGAGTCGCTGGGCATTTCGGGGTTGAGAAAACAGTAGCAATCCTGCAGAAGTATTTCTATTGGCCGAACCTTCTAAAGGATGTCGAGAAGCACATCAAATCCTTCACTGCTTGTGCCATTGCCAAACTGACCATCAAGAAGAAAGGCCTATATACTCCTATACCTACCCCTAGTCGACCTTGGGAATCCATCTCCATGGATTACATGTCGGGTGTGCCTTCTACTAAGTAGGGAAATGACTGTGTTTTTGTGGTCGTCGATAGATTCTCGAAGATGGCCATTATGGCGGCCTGTAAGAAGAATATCACAGCAGAAGCCACTGCTAAACTCTTCTTTGAACGAGTGTGGGTGCACTTTGGGATCCCACAGTCTATCATATCAGATCGGGATAGCAAGTTCCTCAGCACATTTTGGTCCAGCCTCTGGTCAATGTTGGATACCAAGCTCACCAAGTCCACAGCTTTCCATCCCCAAACAAATGGCCAGACAGAGGTCGTCAACAGAATGATTGTACACATTCTGCGCATGTACAATTCAAAGCATCCACGCACATGGGACGAGAGCCTCCCTTATGTACAACATAGTTATAATCGGACTCTCCACAGCTCAATCGGCCATAGCCCCTTTCAGGTGGGCTTGGGATTCCAGCCACTATGTCCCATTGACGTAGCCATGCCATTTGCAGCTGCTCAGGCCAATTCAGCTCATGTCCAGTCTGAAGTTGACAAAGCCAGTAGCTTCATCGAGCGCATTCAACACATCCGCAAACAGGTTCATGATATATTGGACAGAGCCAATGCCAAGTACAAGCAACGCCATGATCAACACCGGGTGCCACACAACTTCCAGGTGGGTGACAAAGTATGGCTACATTTGCAGAAGGAGTGCCTCACTGGACCCCACCACAAGCTTCACCCGCTCCGATACGGGCCGTACACCATCACCAAGGCTGTAGGGAACAATGAATTCGAGCTCAGTATTCCACCATTCCTTGGTCTGCACCCAGTCTTCAATGTGGATCGCCTTCGTCCTTACTTCCCACCTCTACTGGACACCTCAGACATTGCAGAACAACTCACACCAACTGAGTTAAATCCAGACTACATGGAACAGGCCACCACAGATTGCATCATGGACATGCAAATCAAGAACACTCGCCAGTAGAAGATCCAACTATATCGGGTTGTCAAAGCTGGCCAACTCCTGCACCAAGGAAAGTGGTTCACCAGGGACCAAGTTCAACAGAAATTTCCTCATCTCATGGAGGAACTTAACGTAATGGGGACCATTGCTTCCTAAGGGGGGAGGAATGATCCAGGTGGATATTGGTGGTCACCTGCCTATTCCACTTGGGGCTCCACCATTGTTTATTTCAGTTTCTCAGTTTCAGCACAGTTTATTATTTTTAGCAGTTTTTTGGGTCCTAAACTTCTGGAGCCGTTTTGAGGCCCTAAACGACATTTTTTGGGAAAATGGAGAGCAACATGGGTCCATGGACCGATGGTGCTCATTCCAAATTTGTAGTCCTCGGATAGATATTTCTAACGAGGTATGGTACGTGTCAAACGAAGATCGTATGCCAAAGTTACGCCCCTGGGAAGTTGAAACACCAATTTACCCAAACGGGGCCCATAGTTTTGGCGCTTCATCTCCTAGGGTTAGGGTTTTGGCTGTTTAGGATTTCCCATTGTTTCTAAATAATAAATAGGCCCTCGAGCCTCATTTTAACTCAGTTCAGAGGCCTGTAGTCGCCACATCTCTTCTTAGAGATAGCTACCAGTGCCCTAGCTAGTTTTATTTCCATTCTGTCTGTAAGCAAATTTCAGTTCTTTAATATTAATGAAATGAAGTGTTATTTCCGCTGCATCTCTGTATTTATGGTTATATGTTTATTCTGTTGTGTTCCTGCATAAATCTAGATCATGATGAGACCTCTTGTCCCTCTGCCTTAAGGTCGAAGGAAATTGGCAACCATAAGTGTTAATGTCACTTCATCAGTTCTTATGATCATGGTAGGTCAGCTCGTGATGAGACTTCCTATCCTTTGACAATTTTTTTTTTTTTTGCTATGACTTTTGTTAATAATAAAATATTACTTAATATATGGGGTAGCACATCAACTCCTTAAGAGTTAGGGATGACATATACATTTTTATGACAACTACTCTTTAGCTGGCTAATATTGTTCCAAAAAATTAATTTCTTCAAAAGAGCTGTAGAATTTCTTTTAAAATGGAGTAGAAAGATGGCCCCTTAGGTGGTGATAGAAAGAATGTATAATGAGTACTTTATAAATTTCTTACAAAATCAGGGAATTAAGTATTTTAGATTCAAATATCCATACGATAAAATCATCTTAAAATAAATTCTCCTTTTTAAATTAAATTCTTATGTGATAGACTTTAAACAAACTAGTTACCCAACCATCATATTGAAAAGGGCCTTAAATTGTTCCTTATCCTAGTAAAACAAAATATATTTGCAAACAAATTATACGTTCTAGCCGCATCTAAGGAAATAACAATCACATATAAGGAAACAACAACTATGACTAAGGAAGCAACAACTATGAAAACAATGTTGTGACTAAGGAAACAACAACTGTGAAAATGATGTTGTGACTAAGGAAAAAACAACTGTGAAAATGATGTTGCGACTAATGAAACATAAACTGTGAAAACGATGTTGTTACTAAGGAACAAAAAACTTTGAAAATGATGTTGTGACTAAGGAAACAACAACTATGAAAATGATGTTGTGCCTAAGGAAACATCAACTATGATAACAATGTTCTGACTAAGGAAACAACAATTGTGATTGCAACAACATCGTTTTAGAAAATGTTTGTGATGTTTTCCAAGATAGAGAGAATATACATGCCATAAAAAATAAAAACTTATTTACATTATGTACATGGAAATTAAGGATTTTTAATAATATATACCTAGTAATGGTCACGAGGATATGCCCTCGCTCGATAACAACCTGCAAGTTTGGATCATTATTAAGTTCACAGAGAAAGGACTCTTTTGGAAGTGATTGATGGTACAAGTTAATTTGGTGACCATTAACAAGAAAATATATTTCAGAACCATCCTACGTAGTTTCAATTCCTTTTACCTACACTACTAATTCTTGTAGTCTGTTTCAACCATCCCAAATCAGGAATTACATTTTTTCCTGTACCACGCACATAATTTCTATTAGATTCAAAATAAATTGAAATAACTTCAAATCATACCTCATCGGTAGCTCGTCAATAAGGTACACTTTGCAATTCTATTTACTTCCTGTCACAAAAGTAAAGCTAGATGTTTGATAAAATCATAATGTATAAACATATCACATATGGTTAGCTTAAAACACAACCATCATAGGTAAAAATCATGAATTTATCGAAATAAACATAAACCAATACCATAAATCACATGTAAGTCATAATCATAGATCAAATTTATGATAAAACTGAAATAAAGTACTAACACTTATCCTTCATCAGTCCTTACTTCTATCTTTGATATTTCTATACACACACCAAATTGGTTGCCACACTTGGAAAGCACCCAATTCCTTTGATTCCCTTCAATCGTGTACACATACACACATTCTACATCACAACAAGTACACCCACATACGATATACAACACCATACAATACACGTACCGACACCAGCATACGACACACACCTACACCCGGTGTACAATTCAACACAATACATATGCCTATACCGGAATACAACACATACACCCTACACCCAGTATACAATACAACTCAACACAAACACCTACATCTAGCATACAACACAAAACAATACATATACATATATAGAGTGCAACATAATGAATACATATGTCATGATACCATGGCTACACCATGCACATACAAAGTACTGCATGCCCGCAACACAACACGTATGACATGCACACAATACCACATGTATGCCAATACCATATGCACAACATGTACATAGTACCACATGTACACAACACTACATGCACAATGTGTGCAAAAAATCATATGTACATGGAACCACCTACACAATGCATACACAATGCCAAATGTGCACCACACCACCTGTACAATGTGTACACAACACCACATATACATAGCACCACATGCATGACATATACACGACACCACATGTACAAAATACCACATACACGACATGTACATGATGCAACCTACACTCAACTGAACTAGGTGGATATTGGTGTCCACCCTCATATTCCATTTGGTTACCCTCCATTGTTTCTTTTAGTTTTTCAGTTTCCATAATCGTAGCACAATTTACTATTTTTAGCAGTTTTGCGGGTCCTGAACTTTCAGAGCCATTTTGAGGCCCTAAATGATGTTTTTTGGGAAAACCGGGAGCAAAATGGACGTTTCCTAGATGTTGCTCACATCAAAACATGTATTCCTCGAATTTATATTTCTAACGACATATTATATGTGTCAAACAGAGATCATATGCCAAAGTTACATCCCGAGGATATTGATGTACCAATTTATCCAAACAGGGCCCATAATTTTGGCGCTTCATCTCCTAGGGTTAGGTTTTTGGATGTTTAGGGTTTTCCATTGTTTCTCAATAATAAAGAGGCCTTTGAGCCTCATTTTAACACAGTTAAATGACCTATAGCCACAACATCTCTTCTCATAGATAAGCTACCAACACCCTAGCTAGTTTATTTCCATTATGTCTATAGCAATTTTCAATTCTTTGATATTAATGAAATGAAGTGTTATTTCCACTGCATCTTTGTATTTATGGTTATATGTGTATTATTTTGCTTTCCTGCATAAATCTAGATCATTGGTATAAGAGGAGTCTTCTCTTTCCCAATCCTTCTTTGCATGTCCCCAACGATGTCGGGGTATAAGGAGTTAGGGCTCAATCTCGTTGAACCTTTGCAAGATCAGCCTTGCAAACCCCGACGATCACCCATGGGGGACCAAAATAAAGATGGGGGGGCAGGATATACTATCAAAATATTTCTCAAGGAGGCGCTTGAAAATAAAAGGAACATGATGATGGATAAATTTTCCCATATCCTTTAACAAGTGCCCATCGACGACGCATCTGCATCTAGCAGCTACTCTGGAGGCACAACTCCTTTTAGGGTACAAGTAAACTTTAAAATTCCCATATTTGAGGGCCAAATAGATGCAGGCATCGTAGATAGATGGCTGAATATATTAGAAGGATATTTCTCAGTTCATGAATTTTCCTACCAGGAGAAGATTATTTTTGCACTCCTCAAAGCTACCCCCCATGTCAAGGATTGGTGGGAAACCTATTGTGAGAAAAAGGATGAGGGGCAACCCTCTCTGTTCTCGGTCATACCCACTTATAATTATTTCCGATATGCCATCAAGGAACAATATTATCCTGTGGGGAGCTATGAGGACAAGTACATACAATGGACTATGTTGCGGCATCAAAGGGATCAAGATGTGCATGAGCTGACGAATATAAACCATAACCTCTGCACAAAGTTGGGTATCAAAGATTCGGAGAAACATTTGGTGCTGAGGTACCACAATTGTCTACACAGTTACATTCAAGAGGAAATGGAGTTCCTTGACATCTCCTCGCTTGGTACAACATACTGGTATGCTGCCAAGATTGAGTGGAAAATCAAATTGAAGAAGCGAGAATTTGGATCTACGAATAAAAAGCAATGGAAAGGTTCCCCCAAACCACAGAACAAAGGAAAACCCAAGGCATGGCAGCTCAATACAACCTAACAAAGCCACAAGAAAAGAACAACATTGTGAAGATGAAGAATGACACAGGAAAGTGGTACGAGTTCCATAAGAGATCCACTCACAACATAAGTGAGTGTCAGGCCAAGTAGTCATTCGTGGCTAAGATGAGGGCTTTTGAATCAGATACATGCTCCTACTATGAATCAGAACCCGACAAGGGGAATGACAAAGGGAAGCATATTATTGATGCAAAGTCCAATGCTACCATTGCCACCGCGAAGATCCAAAAGGAGGAACTAGAAGATCCAGAGGAGGAGGAGTGTCTCCCACTCACAGATGTGGGTAAAGGGCACTCACAGATGTGGGTAAAGGGTTCCCTGCTATAGTTCATTGTCGACAGTGGGAGACAAAATAACCTCATTTTAGCAGAGGTTGTGAAGTGGTTGAGCTTGTCGGCCACATCACACCCACAGTTGTACACCATCAGGCGGCTTCACCAAGGACAGGATCTTCGCGTCAGCCAACAATGCCTCCTTCCCTACAGGATCAAGCCCTTCACGGATGAGGTATTATGTGACATTGCTCCTATTGATGTTTGTGATGTATTATTAGTCCAACCATACTTGCAGAAGCAACATGATGTGTATGAGTCCCGACCTCATGTTGTTATTGTTACTTTGGGAAATAAGTTGTACATGATACTAGAAGTACCATCATCTGCAGTCATCTCTTTGGTTACTACAAAACAATGCAGTTAGCTCATTTCAAAAACCATAAATTTTTTTTCTTGATGATCCGACCTCAGGGAAAGGAGAATACTGTGGCCACAACCTCCAGACACGACTCCTCTTCACAACAACAAAAAATGGACAAGGTCATGGAGGAGTACGGGGACATCATCACCTCACCCATAGGGGTGCCTCTGCACTGCCAAGTCAAGCACCCCATCGATATGAACCCAGGTGCATCACTGCCCAATGGATTGGTGCTTTTTTCTTGAGAATGATGAAATCAAGACACAGATTCAGGAGATACTGCAGAAAGGTTACATCCGACCAAGTCCATCGCCCTATGGGAGCCCGATCATGTTGGTGCAGAAGAAGGATGGGACTTGGGTACTTTGTATTGACTATCAGGCATTAAACAAGATCACTGTCTGGAATAGGTACCCGATCCCACAAATTTACTACCTTCTAGACCAACTCAAAGGGGAAAAATATTTCAGCAAGATCAACTTGAAGTTCGGGTATCATCAGGTACCAATCAAACCCTCCAATGTGTGGAACAGTACCTTCAAAGCCAAGGAGGGCCTTTTTGAATGGTTGGTCATGCCTTTTGGGTTGACGAATGCTCCCACAACCTTCATGAGGCTGATGGATGACATCTTGCAGCCATTCACCAACTCATTTGTAGTAGTGTACTTGGGTGACATCCTGATCTTCAGCCAGACTTGGGAAGAGAACCTCCACCACATCTGATAGGTCCTCCAAACACTACAGAAACACAAGATGTGTTCCAATTTCTAGAAGTGAAATTTGGCATGACCCAGGTTCAATAGCTGGGATAAATTATTGATGAATGGGGGGTGCATGTGGATTCAACCAAGATCCAAGTCATTCAAGGATTGGCCAGCGCCAACCACTCTAACAGAGCTTCGCAGCTTTCTGGGTCATGCTAATTTCTACCGTAGGTTCATGTAGGGATTATCTCATATCACTTATCCCTTGAGTCAAGTCACCAAGGGAGGAGAGAAAGAAAAATTATTTTGGTCGGAATTTCAACAAAAGGCATTCGTAGAAGTAAAACATCGCCTCTTCTCTGCCCCAGTGCTCACATCACCAGAATTTCAACAACCATTTGAGATCAAGACAGATGCCTCTGACTATACTATTGGGGTAGTTCCTACTCAACATGAGAATCTAGTGGCATATCACAGTGAGACTTTATCTGATATAGTTCGCAAGTATCCCACTTATGAAAAATAAATGTATTCCATTGTCCAGGCTTACCGGCAATGGAATATTACATTTTGGCGAAGGAAATGGTCATCCACACAGACCACTGACCCCTATAGTTCATACAAACACAAGGGAAGTTGCAGAATGATCGCCATCAGAAGCGGTCCACATATCTGCAACAGTTTCATTTGAACATCAAGTAAAAGAAGGGTAGCACCAACAATGTTGCAGATTGCCTCAACCGACCACCGATCATGGCGCTAACCACTGTTCTCAACTCTTGTGGGCACAAGACTTCCGATTGGCTGCTTCTCTACAAGATCAATCCATAATTCAGCCACACATACAAGAAACTATTGAAGGGTACACAAGTTCCAAAATTTCACCTCTAGGGCACATTCGTATGTCACCTGGGACAAATTTTTGTTCCTTCAAGCAAGCATGGCAATATGATTTGGGAAGCGCACTACAATCAAGTCTCTAGGACTTTCGGGGTTGAGAAAAGTGTGGTAGTATTTCATAAGTATTTCTATTAGCCAAACCTTCAACAAGATGTCGAGAAGTACATCAGATCATGCACTGCTTGAGCCATTGCCATATCAACCATCAAGAAGAAAGGCCTATATACTCTGCTACCTACCCCTAGTCGACCTTGGGAATCCATATCCATGGATTACATGTCAGTGCTTTCTTCTACTAAGCAT
Source organism: Pinus albicaulis (assembly GCA_034641835.2). NCBI lineage: Eukaryota > Viridiplantae > Streptophyta > Pinopsida > Pinales > Pinaceae > Pinus > Pinus albicaulis. Next base: position 759,813,667 of record CM076580.1, read on the forward strand.
AGAAACGACTGTGTTTTTTTGGTCATTGACAGATTCTTTAAGATGGCCATTATGACGACATGCAAGAAGAATATCACAACAAAATCCACTGCTAAACTCTTCTTTGAACGAGTGTGGGTGCACTTTGGGATCCCAAATTCTATCATCTCAGATCAATAAAATAGGTTCCTTAGCACATTTTGGTCCATCCTCTGTCCAATGCTAGACACCAAGCTCACCAAATCCACAACTTTTCATCCACAGACTGATGGCCAGACAAAGTTCGTCAACAGGATGATCGTACACATTCTGCACATGTAAAATTCAAAGCATCCACGCACATGGGATGAGAGCCTTCCCTATGAACAACATAGTTATAACTAGGCTCTCCAATGCCCAACCGGCCGCAACCCCTTTCAGGTGGGCTTTTGATTCCAGCCATTATGTCCCATTGACGTAGCCATGCCATTTTCGGCTACTCAGGCCGATTCGGCTCATGTCTAGTCCGAAGCTGAAAAAGTGAACAAATTCATTGAGTGCATTCAGCACATTCACCAATAGGTTCATGAAAATATTGGAAAGAGCCAATTATAAGTAAAAGCAACGACATGATTAACATTGGGTGCCACACAACTTCCAGGTGGGTGACAATGTGTGGCTACATTTGCAGAAGGAGCGCCTCACTGGACCCCACTGCAAGCTTCGCCTGCTATGATATTTTCCGTACACCATCACCAATGTTGTAGGGTCCAATGCCTTTGAGCTCAGTATTCCACCATTCCTTGGTCTACACCCAGTATTCAAGGTGGACCACCTTCATCCCTAATTCCCACCTCTACTGGACACCTTCGACATTGAAGAACAACTCACACCAACAGAGTTAAACCCAAAGTGCATGGAACAAGCCACCACAGATTATATCTTGGACATGTAAATCAATAACACTCAACAATAGAAGATCCAACTGTATTAGGTTGTCAAAGCTGGCCAACTCCTGCACCAAGGCAAGTGCTTCACAAGGGACCAAGTTCAGCAGAAGTTTCCTCATATCATGGAGGAACTCAACGCAATGGATACCATTGCTTCCTAAGGGGGGAGGAATGATCCAGGTGGATATTTATGGCCACCTGCCTATTCCACTTGGGGCCCCACCATTGTTTCTTTCAGTTTTTTCAGTTTCCTTAATTGTAACACAATTTACTATTTTTAGCCGTTTTGAGGCCCTAAACGATTTTTTTTGCGAAAATCGGGAGCAACATGGACTTTCCTTAAATGTTTCTCACATAAAAAGTTGTATTCCTCAGATATGTATTTCTAACGAGATATTGTGCATGTCAAACAAAAATTGTATGCCAAGGTTATGTCCCGGGGAAGTTGATGTACTAATTTACCTAAACAGGGCCCATAATTTTTGTGCTTCATCTCCTAGGGTTAGGTTTTTGGATGTTTAGGATTTTTCATTGTTTCTAAATAATAAATAGGCCTTTGAGCCTCATTTTAATATAGTTCAATGACCTGTAGCCATGACATCTCTTCTCAGAGATAAGCTACCAGTGCCCTAGCTAGTTTATTTCCATTATTTCTGTAACAAATTTCAGTTCTATGATATTAATGAAATGAAGTGTTATTTCTGTTGCATATTTTTATTTATGGTTATATGTGTATTATGTTGCGTTCCTACATAAATCCGGATCAACAACACCACATGTACAACATGTACAAAACACCACATGCACATAGAACCACTTATACAATCATGTACACAACACCATATGTACATATCACCATATGTACAACATGCACACAACCTCATATGTACATAGAACTACATATATAACATGTACATAGCACCATACATAAACAACACCACATATCCCACATGCGCAAAACACCATATGCATGCAACACTAAATATCCAACATGCACACAGTATGATATGTACACAACATCGCATATCCAACATGTATATAACACCATCTATACCTAGCACTGCATATGCAACATACACATAAAACCGTATATATAATAAGCATGCAACATCATATGTACACAGTACTACATACGCTACATGTACACATCACCATAGGTATAATCATCGAATATACAACATGCACGACATATACACAACAATAGTATTGTGCATCCATCGACCACACTCTAACTCTACAAATCAACCTTGCTTCTAGTGTCTTTCCGCTCTCCATGCCTATCCTATCATGTCACATATCGCACTAAATTCACTTCGTTGATGTACCCTGAACATTACATGTACATAACATAAAAATACGCATAATACAAGCATATAATATCAATTCATGTCCACATGATACTGACCTCATAGATCTGTCAGGGTTACTCTTCCCACTTGATTCCTCATAAGACTAAGAACCTCTTCATGGAATTCACCTGCATAAGAAATCATTCCTCCAAAATAATGATCCTTGAAAACCCTGTCATACAGTGACATAGATACAGAGATACATACATACATATATATGATCATTAGCATAAAACAATCACGATCCCATTAGACAACAACATTCATACACACACATATACATATAAACATTAATATTAAACAATCGTGATTCATGACGACCCTATCATACATGAAATACATATATACGTACATGTATATATATACATACATATATATATATATATATATATATATATATATATACACACATCAACATAATCATGATCATAACACAATTTCTAGATATCATAAGGTCTAGGTTAAGATAACTTCCTTTATTCATGCACAACATGCACAACTTTGAAAAAAAGAGTTCCCAACATAGCCAATGCATCTAAAACCTAAGATCTATTCACTTCACCTTTTTTGTTGCCTTTTTCATGTATATACTACCACCATCCATTTACCACAATGGATCCAACTAGTCCAACCGAATGGAATATTCTTACCTTTCACTGCCCTTTACTCATGGACTGAGCTTCGTCAGGTTCTTACATTACCTATTAGGTACCACATAACTCTACCTGAGTTGCATTAACTTTTGTCTTTCCCAAGCCAATTCCAAATACTCTCCAAAACATGCAAGGAAATAAAGATGAAAACAAGAAGAAAACCATGGAAAACCAACAACAATACAACACCACAAACAAGTCGCATTGCCTTTCACTAGACATGAACAAAACCTATAAATATAGTTCAAACAAATCAAAAAAGAACAAAATCAAAATACTAGCAACAAACACCGTGACTAGTCAATCCCCATGGGTCCCTAATTCTTCCAAGGGAAAGCTCAACCTGAGCCTTCTTCAAGATTTAATGGAAGTCTCTTTTCCCATGCAATCCCCTACATCATACCGCCATAAACACATAATTTTCAGTGTATAATATAAACATACAATATACCAATTACCTTACCTTGTTATGCTAGGCACACTGCCTTGTATATGAACACATACATATATCATTCTCTCAAGGGACTCCAATCCCTTGACGAATCCAACCATGGCCAAAAACCAATTTTTATACCTGTCCAATACATGTTCATAAATATTGCACATGTCCACATAATTCCAGACAATATTAGGCTTAAGAATACTTCCCATTTCCATGCAAAGCGCAAATTCATTTGGAATTGTGGTTCCCAAACATTTCCAAAGGAATTATTACCCTATTCCTTTCTTTTTCCTTGCTTCAATTGGGTCCTACTATGTATTGTCACATCGCCCATATGTTAGTTATATAAACACATAAACTATTACCTTTCCATGCTAATACCAAGCATGTTTCCTTGAAACTATTCACACATGTCAATCACATGTTCCGAGTATCAAGACATCATATCTATTAACTAAAATCAACCTCTACCAAGACTAAAAACCTTGTCATAATCAACTAATAGTCAAAATAATAATACTAAAACTATCACCTACTTATACTCAAGTACACGTCCTCTATCTCAACACATAGTGTGCTAGTACAACCATATTAAAAAAATATCATTATTTCATGCAATCTTATTGACACATGCTCATATTATGAAGCTAATCAAACATTCAAACAATAAATAGATGACATAATAGACACTAGACACTCAAACACCAAATAGATGACATAATCAAACATTCAAAAACCAAATAAACGACATAAGGAAACTCATACTTTAATGTATCTAAGGGGATGCTATTTTGTCTGCAAAATCAATCTAATTAGCATGATATAAATTCACAAGAAATCAACTCAATCATAAGTAAGGTCATGTTATCCATATAAATAGTAACTAGCTAACATGTTCATCTAATAAGTTCACAAACAATTTTCATTCATGAATAACAATCACATCTACATAGTCAGTCCAAATTAGTATGACACAATATCACAAATACGTCAACTCATACCCGAATATCATAACCATAACCATTTTCATAGTTTAATCTATATTAACATGATACATATAAAATCAAGATCTTAATACAATAACCCTAATCGTCAAGTTAACTAACATATAACATAATCATGAATTTAAGTAACGTAAAACAACAACAAAAACAATGCATATAACAACACATTACTATCATTCATGAATATTCGACACACGTGAATATGAACACCGATTCACTAACATCTACCATGCATGTAACCACAACAAAAATGAAATGAAAAACATGTATATAACCCTAATACATATAAAAATCCATTAACTAACATACCTTCATTCCAAACATACAATACCTGTATGATAATCTGCTCTTACCTTGAAGTATAGTGCCACAAATTCACTTTGATGATATGCATCTCTTGCTCTATCTTAGCCAACACATTAGCATCATAACATACCAAAAACATCATGATGACCTAATTACATACAATGACCTTGTTCCAGCCCTAACAAGGTATCTAGCCCTTGGGTCCCACTGATATTTTAGGCTATTTAACCCTTGGATGCTCGCTTGATATGGGAAAGGGTGCATCTGGGAGGCTATGGAATATTCCACAACATGTGCAGGCATGCTTCTTGGGACTTTTTCCTATAGACCCGTGCCAGCGTCCCCAGGAATTGAGCCATCTATTCAGGCCTAGAGCCCAAGTCACTACCTAGAATTCAATGACAAGTTCAAAATTGAAATATGACAACAAAATAATAATGCACAAACCAACACTTGAACAAGAACTTGATTGGACCCCTACTATCCATGACAGACATTTTGTCAAACATGTCACAAATATGTAATATACAAGTTTAAATAATAGATCTGAGCATAAGGGTCTCATACTTATTTGAGAATCGCTAAGAAGCATTTTTGCCTCATCTCATTAACTACATTATCATCTATTTGTGCATATATACATTGTTTATTAATTTATCAGTCAAAACATGATGAGATCCATACATCATCTTCATCATAAAACACATTCATAACCAACATATAAGCAAAAAAAATTACAACCACATAACAACCATATAAGCCACATAGTAGAGAAATATTTACCCATCAATACAAGAGGAAAAGAGCTCTTATTTCCATAAGCAAAATCCAACCAAGTCTGGGACTTCCACGTTCCACTCAACCATAGACATGGCTGAGTAAAATCTCTCTTCATCCAATCACCCCTATGTCATATTCCAAGCATGAATGTGGGATCTCATAAAACTCATCTATCAAAACCAAATCAGGGCTTCTAGAGGCCAAACCACCTCAACCCTCAACCGTTGATTCCACCTCATGGTTGGATATCACTAACCATCACCAAACTGGTCTCTAACCAAGTTGTCTAGGGCTCTAGAGCATGTGTTGCAACCCTGCTTCCAGGACTAGTAAATCAACCCATGACTATTGTCTGGATCTAGAATTTTTGTCCAACCAAGGCTCTAGGAGTAGTAACTCAACCCAAAGTTGCTTTTGGGCTCTAAAGCCTTTGTCAACCAAGGCTCTAGGACTAGTAACTCAACCCACCAAGGGCTCCAGAGTGTTTTTCCAACCAAGGCTTCTAGGACTAGTAACTCAACCCAACCTATTACAGGGATTCCAAAGTGCTTTTCCAACCAAGGATCCAAGACGAGTAACTCAACCCGATCCGTTACAAGGCTTCTAGAGTGTTTTTCCAACCAAGGCTTCTAGGAACTAATAACTCAACCCATAACCAAAAGAACATGAGAACCAACTAGAAAAAATACATAATGAAATGAACCCACAACACCATGGCTATCCAAGAAATAGCAAGGCTAGGAAATTCCACTGCCAATCTAGGGAATCCTCCATGCCAATGACAAATCATAACCAAGAAACCACATGCATGGCAAAAATAGCAAGGAAACCATACATGAAACTCGATACCTGCAAAGAAATCCATCTATAGTCATTGATCTTGATGTCCTCTTATGCTTTCCAACCTTTCCTTTTCCTTCTTGCTCCAAATCCAAAGTAATCTACACTCCTCCAAGAGTACTCCAAGAAATTTCTATGCACCCAAGAGTATGAGAGAGAGAGAATAGAATGAGAGCCATAAGTGTGAGAAAAAAACTTACCCACTGATCCTTAGAAGCTGTTTTATTAATGAAGCCACTATTTTATAAATTTTCAATTATTTTCCTTCATTTTCCTCCTCACATGCAACCTGTGACATTTCACCTTCCTTTTATCCTATTTTCCAACATTTTCATAAATAAATGTGCAAAAAATGTCATTTTTCCTTTCTAAAGCCTTAGTCATTACCTTTTCCAATTTCCTTTAGCCATAATAAACCAAATTAAAACCCACTAGGATGTTTTCCCTACCATTCATCTTGGAATACATGTCCCATGACCTTGTTCTTACATTTTTTTACATCGATTTTTAACCAGGGTTGATACAGTTTATGTTTGGTTATCTGACATGTTGTGTTTGCAGGAAGAAGATCAATATGACTAGAAAAAAAGTAGACTATAGTTCACGTGAATCTCCCTATATATTATATGAGAAACATGGTGATGAGTACTCCATGACATAGCTGATACACTAAGAATTTTGAAGGAATAAATAAGAAATTGGAAAACAAATAATGACAGGATCATTCAGTCCCAAAAGAGACTTGCTAGGGCACAAGAGAAACAAGCAAAGGCTAATGTTGTTATTCTTCAAATTTTTTCAGACTTGCAGATACAAGGACCACTTAGGATCAATAATGGATAGGAGGGCAGGACTAATGGAGTCTATGGTAGTAGGTTTGATTATGGGCACAAGTCAGAAAGAGATGATACCGTCAAAGATGGTAGGTTCTTGGATACACTTGATAGACGAGGTAGTGGACATGAAATTTATTCTAGTTCTGGTTCAGATAGGTATCATGGTCATCATCACTACCATCCTTATAGGAGGAGTGATAGGGGACATTTTCTAGATAAGTTCAAGAAATAAAATCTACCTACATTTGATGGAGAAGTGAATAAGTCACACGATGTAGAATCACGGTTACTTGGGATGAATAAGTTCTTTCGGTTTCATGGTTACTCAAAGAACATGAAGGCCATAATAGCTACATTTAGTCTTAAGGATATAGTAGACATTTGGTGGGAAGATGTAAGAATGTCAGAGGCATATAGGAAGAGGAGTTGATTTGGAGTGATTTCGAGAGAATTTTCAGGAAGAAGTGTTTATCTAAGAGATACTATGATGACAGGGCAAAGGAATTAAATGACTTGTAGATGGGATCTAGGACCGATGAGGAGTACACTAGCAGGTTCTTGGAGTTGTTAAGGGATGTGTGCTATCTAAAGGAGGATAAATAAAATATTAATAGATTCATCAGTGGGTTTCCGATAACATTCAAGGACAATATTGAGTTTGATGATCCTAGATCACTGGAGAAATCCATGAGAAAACTTAAGCATTGTTATGAGAAATTGAAGTGAATGTCTAAGACTAAGCAGGATTATAAGGGTAATGAGAATAATAAAGGTAAATGGGATAAGAAGCGAACTATACCTCATAACACATGTAACAAATATAATGTAGCACAACCTAAGAAGTTCAATGCAGCTGACAAAGGACAAGGATTTTAGTCTGAGGAGTAGGATAAGGGTGATGGTAGGAAGTGTTGGACATTTGGAATTTTTTGAATGGCTAGTGTTTGCAAGTGTGTTTCCATTTATGAAAAAAAATATTTTGGGATATTTGTTGGAAAGTTGGCATTATCTAGATGGATAGTGGATGCAAGTGTGTTGGAATTGATGTCAACAATCATGCTGGGAGATGTGTTGGGAAGTTGGAATTGTATGATAGTTGGAAAGAGTGTTGGCATTGATGTGAATTGGATCAACATGTATTTTTGTGGCAGTAGATGCTAGCATTGATATGCTTGATGTTTCAAGCTCAGGGGGAGTCCCATGGGTTTTGCAGTCTCTGGTAGAGAATCACATTAGTAGCAAGCTTATTGGAAAGGCCATATAATGATGACTATGGTGGTTGGGAATCCTTAATTTTGGAGTAGATTCTTCCTCAATAGATCAACTCAAATACTCCTAGAGTTAGAACAGTTGGTCAATTCTTTGAAAGATCTTTATAATTGTATGTGGAAGTCTGCAAATGGCCTCCTAGATCAATATTTATTCCCAGCCAAATTTTTGTGACCCAAGTCCATGAAAGAAGAGTTAAAAGGTGATTAGAGGAGTCTTGGTGCATAGACAAAGTTGGAAACAATTCCAAACTCAACAGAGATGATGGTGGAGCCTCATAATATCAGAGAAGGTTCAGAATATCAGAACCCGATATTAGAAGGGATGAATATCAGAGAAGGCTCAGAATGTTGAATCCCGATATTGGAAGGGAAAAATATTGGAGAAGGGTCAGAACATTGGAACTTGATATTGGAAGAAGGCTCAAAACATCAAAACCTGATATCAGAACTAGATTGGAACCTCGAAGGTTCAAAACTTCGGGTTTTCAGAACCTCGTAAGTTCTTAATTATTGAATTCTTTGTAAATTATCAAGGGTTGCGGGAAGCGAGATTTAAAAATATTTTTTTTTAAAACCAAAGGATTGATGGACCCCTTCTCTCTACTCAAACAAGACATGTGGTAGTTGCTGATTGGTTCTAAGGAGATGATAGTGGCAGATGATGTCATCATGAGATGGCAGTATGTATGAAATGTGGCAGTCATAATCAACACTATTGGGTGGCCTAATGGGGTAAATCCTTGTCACATGTGTCACCAATAAGGAAATTCCACTTGGGATGATTACAAGAGCATGATGTCATATTCAAAGGCTGGAATATTGAAGTTCAAGATTAACCTCTTATTAATGGATCCTTTTAAAAAGTTTTGATCTAGCATCAGGGGCTATGATGTGTTAGAACTTGGTTGTGAAATCTAGAAGAACCAAGTGTACATTAGGGGAATTTGAGGTCTAAAATGGGCCTCCTAAGGAAATTATAAAATAATAGTGGAAATAATAACATAATATTTGATTACATCATCAAATTTTAGAGGTGTTGTACGGTACAACAACCCTCCCCATTTCAAAATTTTAGAATAAATTTTATTTTAGAAATAGGTCCCTTTTCTTTTAGATAGAAATAAATTTTTTAGGAAATCTGATAGAACAATAAAAAGATTCATTGATTAAAAGTAATGCATCACATATCGCATATTTCAAATGAAAATGAACAAAAGTAACATTGAATTTATTCCAATCCGATCAACCATAAGTCTTATATCGCATCGGCACAAAGTGTAAAAGTATTCATGTTAAAAAGTCCGATGCGATAATGTAAATTGCAATCGCAAATCAGTAGAGTATTAAGGTTTCACATTTGTTTTGCAAAACTCTGATGCGATGTAACTTATCGCAATCACATTTCGGAAAGGTTATCCTTCATTCGGTCTATTTTTTAAACTCCGATGCGATACAACACATCGCAATTGCATTTTGTAAAAGCAAAGATTACTTGTTTTATAAAATTTCCAATGCGATGGGTCTCACCATCATCACAATCGCATTTCGGTGAAAATCATGAACAATTCAATCCCTTTGGAAATATCCGATGTGATATACCTTTATCGCTAATTGCAAATCGGCGGAAAATATGATATCTCTTTCGTCTTCCTTTCAAAAACTCCGATGCGATGAATTGTCTGTCTTTATTAATTTCTATTTTGTACCGTGCATATATTTATCGGTCAATCACAATCGGAAAATTCAAAGGGAAAAGTTTTACATTGAAATTTCAATATCGCCGATCTCCGATTGTACGAGCATCATTAATTTGAAAATCAACGAATTATGGTAATTGATTCTTATGAATGTGTGAATGTGACTCTCATGGAGGGCATTTAAGTTTAATACGGAGTTAATCAATTGTGATCATTAATAAAAATCTTTTCGCATGGTTATTCTCCTAACTTCATTTCTTCCCGCAATTGAAAGGTTTGTCTCATTTGCAGAACTAGAGAACATCCAACCCTTTTTTTCGCCAAACTAGTGAAACGATACCAGACGAAGAAGATGTCTAAGAAGCTTAAGAAATCAATAACTGCTGCCGTCGCAAATACTGCTGCCATTATCACAATGCCGAAAGAAAAACCAGCTAAAATCAAGCTGGTTAGAGATACTGCATGCCAGGGTCTCGAGAAGCTTTCCTGGGAAGAAGTTTACAACTTGATTGAAAAAGAAGACCCTACAGTTATAGAGGTAAAGGAAACAGTACCAGATGAAGAATCGGATTCAGATGACAATCCCCTTAAAGAACTCGCAAATTATTTTCTGCATAGAATTGCAGCTCGGGCGAATGTGTTCCCATATTATGACATAATACGATGGGTGATAGACAACACCACCATCACAAAAAAAAAATTCATGACAGTTGGGGGAAAGATGTTTGGGTATTTTAGAGTAGAAGACATCAAAGTAATGTACCATCTGCTAGATCCTCAAAATACCTACAACAAAGCTTTCATAGGAGATTTTACTGCAAGCAATGAAATTGAATCAAACCCAATTAAAGAATGGAGACGAACTCCAGAAAATCATAAGCATAAGACTTCAGGTATGTATTCCGTAGAGTCTCTTGCACCCCTGTATTGCTATGCTGCTACAATGATGTGTAGACTTTTCGGGAATGATAATTCTGCAAGGTTTTCAATTCAGATGGTACCCCTAATTCATAATGCTATAAATTCTGAGATTATGGATTGGTCAGTTATTCTTTCTAATAAGATGGCTAACAAAATTATGGACTATAGAAAGAATAAAAATAGTGGAACTACTCCCCCATTTAATTTCTGTGCATATATCTTAGATGCTTTGTGTTTTAATTCTGAATTCCCTATTTTGGGTTGGAAATGGACTTCACAGGAAACTGTTCCGATTCACATTTACCATAAACATTTGTGGAAGGCTCATTTCAAAAACCATGTATATAGAATTTGCTACGGCTTCATGTTACCTATTTATCAAACCATTTTTAACCAATTTCCTCCTCGGCTCTCTCAAAAGGCAAAGCTTGATATATCCCTAATCGGCAATTGGTTTGGAGAAGAAAAGTTTACCTATATTATGGTTTTTGGAAGCATTGCCTAACCTCATGTCTTACCTCTATATGTCCCTGATAAAATTTCAGCTCAAGAAATTTCTTATCATTTGACAGAAAGAGGGATGTCTAGGTGTCTAAAGAATTCCAAAAAATTGATGTGGCCTACTTTTCCTTTCCATTGTGGAACCTATACTCTTAATGATTTTAAACATGCTGAAAAATAAACCCTTAAGATAAGCAATCTTAAGCTTGCAACCGTTCCAGGAAGACAATATGATCCAAATAAAGTGGCTTTTGATTTCACAACTTTGGTCCAAATTTCTAAGTTTGAGCATGAGCCTGATGTCTTTGATGATTTATTTCTCTCAATTGAGAAATTTTCCCGAGTATATGATCTAGCTAAATCCAAATTTCAAGCAGAAGATATGAACAAATTTATGTAGTTCAGAAGCCAGAGGTTACTTAAAGTTCCCCTTGACCAGATAAGGATTCATTTACAAGAAAATGAAAGTATGGAAATAGAACAAAGGAAAAGGAAGATACAGCTAGAAAAACAGAAAAAGAAGTGTCTACCAACAAAATTGATATGCAGAATGAGAAAGAAATAACAGGTAGAAAGCTTGATGTGCAGACAGAAAAAGAGAATACAGGTACCAAAAATGATATGCAGTTTGAAGAAATATATAAAGGAAATAAGCCCGATAATCAACTTGAAAGAGAAAATACCTCACAGAAAGAGGGAAATTCTGCTGAAGTGATTATTACTTCCCATTTGCTACAACAGTATGAAAAATTCGCTCAGCAAATAGGAGAACAAAACAATCCTCAAGTTGATAATCTGAATAATCAAGATATGGAGATCATTCCTGAACATCCATCAGAAGAAATTGTGTTGAGAGTTGAAGACATCCCTCCTCTGGATATCTTTTATAGTCCTAAGCATAGGGCTGTTGTTAGAAAACAAAGAGAGGGAAGATAGATCAAGGACCACTTGCAACTTCGCAAGTTGAATTAATGAATGTTGTATGGAAGAATACTGAGGTAAATCCTTTAAAGGATCTTACCAAACTATCACAATATACAGGTGCCTATAGTGCGGCCACTATAGATAAAGCTGCTGAATTCAATCAAATGATAAAGAAAAAATACTTACAGATAGCATTGCTAGAGGAGAAAACAAAAGGTGATCAAAAAAAGATATTGCAGTTGGAGCAATAGTTGGAAGAAGAAAGACTCAGAGCCAAACAATTGGAATGACAACTGAGTATTGAAAAGAAGAAGCTTGATCAACAAGCTTTGAATAAACAACAACAATTGTCTCAAGAGGTATCCAAATTACAGACCTTGCTGCAAAATGAGAGAACTGCCAAAGAAGAGCAAGAAAAAATATTTCAAGCAAGATTGGATAAATTTAAGGATTTTCCTAAAATTGACCAATTTAAAATAGAAGCTCTGGAAACAATAAACTATGTCTCAACAGTTAGATGATTTGTGTCAAAAAATTGCACAAGATGAACTTTTATGTGAAATAACATCTTCCCTCATCGATGAATCAGTCAGTACCAGAATTAAATTTGAGAATGCAGATGATAAGATTTCAGAATTTATTTCATTGCAGGACTCAGAACAAGGAAAGAGTGCAAATCTTCCCATGATCGAAGAAAGGCATAAATAAATTTTGTTTGCTGAATGTGAAACACAGTTGATTAAAGAAGAACGTGCTACATCAAGGGCCAGAGCCATAATGAACAATCTGACACAATTATTTAATGATAGTTTATATGCTACTAATTTAATTTTAGATTGTACTCGAGGTAAATTGCCAAAGGTGAAAGAAATTGATACCAGGTGGAAGCAGGAATTGATCAACAAGAATAAAAAAATCAGCAAAATACAGGAAATTACATGGGATGTCCTATGGACATATTTGATCAAACCACAAAGTCAGCAGATGGAAATCAAATGCCTTTCTAATGCCATAAATTACATCATTCGAGAGCTATCCAATGCCACATACACTAGTCAGTTGCATTTGAGACTGAGTCATCCAACCGAAGTTAAAGATATGCTTAAAATTTGCCACCTCGGCACATTGAATAAAAAAGAAATTCAATGAATCTATTTTATTTGATATTGCAAGTCTTTTCCTAGATCTCCGATGATAGTTTCTAGCACAGGTTATAGTTAATTTGTTTTGTTAATTTCCTATTTAAACCCCTTTCAAGCATTTAGAAAGGGGTCCTGAATTTGTAATATTTTGGCTTTGGATAATACATTTATGTACTCCATTGACTATCTTATTTTTTATAAAGGATCACATTCTGTGATTTTATGGTGAATTATCTTTGAGAGTTGCATTTATGTACCTTGAAGATTGTTCTAAGTTAAAGAACAAGATTCCTGTGATTTCATGGTGAATTATTTTTGAGAGTTGCATTTTTGTACCTTGAATATTGTTCTAAGTTAAAGCGCAGGATCTGGATATCGGATTGCATCAAGAAAATATCTTAATGGATCTGGTATTTCTATCAATTTACTGTTATTTTCTTTATGTAATGAAGTATTCTCTTTGAAATTTGCTATCATTTATATATGCTTGTTTTCTCAAATATTTCTTTATCATATCATTTCTAAAGATATAGAAATATTCATCTATCATAGTATGTGCAAATGATATATAGAATTATGAATGTGATGTGCTATTCTAACTCTGTTTAATTTTTTAAACAGATTTATCATTATATGATATTGCATCTTTCTATTGAATAGTAATACATTTTCATGGTTATTTGTTTAATTGAAACAACCTTTAAGTCGTATTCATATTTAATACCCGGGCTAGTTTTTGGAATTATTTGCAAGTTATAGATTAAGTTAGATAGATTAGCTCAGTTAGTTAGTTCCATTTATCCACTTACACAAACACTCCATCACCAATCCGTTTATTATTAGGAAACTGGTCCTATAAATCGAGTCAGAGCCACCACACCAAATGGAAAAGGAGCTGTCCTAAGGTCCGAACTGGGTGGTTTTCCCCCAATGTTTGAAGCAACGATTTTCGAGGCTTCAAATTTTTTTGCGCTAGAAGGAGGGCCTAAGCTATGAATGCAAGTAAATCCAAATCTACAGGCCATTTCAAGAGCAATTCACCCTCATCACCTTCTTCAATTTCCTCTACATCTCAAATATCTAGGGAAGAAATTGAGAAGAACATCATTACACCCACTACTAAAGCTTTAGATCGGTCAGACAATCAACCTCTTGAGTCCCTTGAAATACAAGCTTTAGTTCATAAATTACAAGAGTTCTCATTATCGTTAGAAGAGTCTGAATTATCCGAAGGTAGTGTTACTTCAAAATTTGTTTCTTCCAGACCTCTCACTAGGTCACAAAGCGAAAAACTTGGTATTCCTCCAAAGGAATTTCCTTTACCTAGTCAAGTTAAAACATGAAAAACATCGTCAGAATCAGGTTGTGATATTATTTCTTCATCACAAACTCACTCATCTGCTTCCCAAACTCAAACCCAGAAGAGTATAGTTATTCCAACAACCTCTACTCAAACACTAGTTGTCTCTTCAAATCCCTCAACCGTTATCACAACAATGGCACAAAGACCATGGACTAATCTAGGGGCTATTGAAATTACTACACCTTTGCATGATTTTCTAGATCATCCTGAAAAATGGCTACCAAAATTTAGTCCTGACCTTTGTATACAAGCAGAAGAACACATTAATAACTTTATGTTATCTCTAAATTTAAATGCAGTACAACTTGAAGATGTTGTGGTTAGGTTATTCCCTTATACTTTACAAGGGGTAGCAGGATCCTGGTATTTTTCATTACCATCGGGATCTATTACAAGTTATATTTTCCAGGAACATTTCTTAACCAAATTTGGAGATGACAGATCAATAGCGACTTTAATTAATGATATCTCCAATTTGAGAGCAAAATCCAAAGAACCTATCAAATATTTTAATTCCCAATTCAACAAACTTTTGAATAAAATTCCTATAGCCTCAAAACCTAGTGAGCAAGTCCGAAGTGAATGGTATATAACAACTTTCTCTTCAAATATAGCAATTTTTGTAGATAGAGCTGCTAAACCTACTTTGGCTAAAAACATGAAAGAAGCAATTGTGGTTGAAAGATGGATTATTGCTTTGGATAAGAAGAATGCTATTGGAGACAAAAAATCCAAAAAATTCAGCTTTAAAGATGATTCCAAGAAGAAAACACCTAGGGATCCTTATGACATGGAAGGCTTACAGAAAGTTCTGAAGACTTTTTCTAATGAAATGATCGAAATAAAAAAACAAGTAGCAGAAACTTCCACCAATAGATCTTATAGGAACTTCAAAAGGAATCAGAAAACTGAATCTAAACCACCCAATTCAATATCCAATGCAGATCTAGAAGAAGATGAAGAAGAAGATACAACTCTATTATCAGAAGAAGATGAAGAAGAAGAAATAGTTGAATTACATGGAATGTGGGATTTCATTCTTCCTAATTCAAATAGTGAAAAAGAACAAGAAGCCATGCCAGTAAGTACAAGAAGTAAATCTGTAGAAGAACCTGTCCAAACAGCTCCCAAGAAGAAAAGTTCAATTTAGACTACTAAAGACAAATCCCCTGTAAAAAGAACTTCCTCTTTTCCTACTCAAAATCAACCATCATCTTTTAATCCTCCTACAACAACATCTAAGACTCTGGTGGTATCAGATTCTATGGATTATAACATTGTTGAAGACATGAAGAAAACTAGAGTGAATATCTCTCTACATGAACTCAACAAAATTAAGCATCAACAGAAGTTGTTATTTAAATAATTAAATGCAACACCTATTTCTCCTCTACTAAGTGGTGTAGTTTCCAAAGCAACCAAAGGATCAGGTAAGCCACCAAATCATAAAGTAGATGCTACTGATACTGTTCTTATTGGAGAAAGATCAAATTCTCAGACATCTCCTTTTCTTTTGACTTATGAAATCTATAACAAGAATTTGCATAACTGCTTAATAGATTCAGGAGCATCATCTAACATAATGCCTACTTCAGTCTGCTCAAAATTAAACATTGAACCCCAAAAATCTGCAGTTCATATTTTTCAATTAGATCGGACTAAAGTGCAAGTTGTGGGAGAAATTAATTCAGTCACCATTAGGTTAGTAGGATAGTCCAAAGAATTGATATACTGATTGCAGATATTCCCGAGTTTTATGGATTAGTATTGAGCATGGATTGGTATGCAAAGTTTAATGGTTACATCGCCACTGATTATTATCACATGTGGCTTCCTCACAAAGGAAAATCAAATCAAATCAAGGTTGAGCAAGAAAAACACATGATGCATACTGTAACAGAATTTGAACAAGAAAATGAACCTGTAGCTTTTAATAACAACATTCTCGGAGGTTATTCTGCTGAATCATTTCTTGAAAATTTCAGAGCACCACAATCACCTTTTTCTATAAATACTTTTATTTCGCAAATTGAAATTTTTTCACAAACTGATTCTTCAAGAATTGTTAATATTTCTGATCAATCTGTAGATAAACCTGTAGATAATTCTTTATTTTGGTCTTTCTATTTTGATGGATCAAAATCCAATGATGGTGCAGGAGCAGGATGCATTTTAGTTGATCCAAATGGGAAAAAAACTATGCTATCATGTAGATTAGAATTTGAGTGTACGAACAACACTGCAGAATATGAAGCCTTGATCCAAGGGCTTTATAAAGTAATAGGGTTTAATGTTAAGTACCTAAAAGTGTATGGTGATTCCGAAATTGTTATCAGACAAGTAAGAAACAATATCCATTGTCTTTCAGATCATCTTAAACATTATAAATCTCTTGTTCAAGATCTTACCACTCAATTTTTAGCATTCAACATCTTTTCTATCCCTAGAACTCAGAATTTAGCAAGAGAACTGTTGGTGACATTATCCAACAAAGAAGGTCTAAAGATTAATTTAACTAAAAACCTATCTAGACTAAATATTCAGCTGGGAGGAGCCTATCTAGACTAAAGTCAGAATCTGTATTGACTTTAGAAATCTAAATAAGGAATGTCAAAAGGATAACTTCCCATTGCCAACGATGGAACAAATACTTCAAAAGGTAGTTGGTTCTAAACTCATGTCTTTTCTTGATGGTTTTTCAGGCTATAACCAAATATTGGTAAATCTAGATGATAGGCTGAAAACTACTTTCAGAACCAAATGGGGAACTTATGCCTACCAAAAGATGCCTTTTGGTTTGATAAATGCATAGGCTACTTTCCAAAGAACCATGGATATAGCATTCAAGAGTTTGATTAATAGATCAGTTGTTATTTATCTTGATGACATGACCGTATTTTCAAAGAAAAGAGCTAATCATTTGCATGATTTGAAACAGATATTTGAACAATGTAGAAGATTTGGCATTTCTTTAAATCCAAAAAAATCCTTCTTTGCTCTCAATGAAGGAAAAATCCTAGGATTTGTTGTGTCTAAAGATGGCATATATATTGATCCTGATAGAGTCAAAGAAATTTCTGATATTTCTTTACCACATAACAAGAAATCCATGCAATCCTTTTTGGGACAGATCAATTTTGTCAAGAGATTTATTCCTGATTTTTCTCAAATAATTTTACCTTTGCAGAATATGACTAAGAAAAATTCAGTTTTAAAATGGTTACATAAAGAAAAAGAAGCCTTTGATTTAATCAAACAGGCAATCATTAATGCATCTACATTGAATACTTTTGATTTTTCTAAACATTTTATTCTGTATACTTTGGCTACTGAAACATCCTATGCTGCTGTTTTGACACAACCTAATGATCAACAAGAAGAAGCACCAATCTCTTTCTTTATGTCAAATCTGCAAGGAGCCGAACTTAACCACTCCGATGTAGAAAAACAAGCCTTTGCTATATTTATATCAATAAAAAATTTTAGACCTTTTCTCTTGAAAACACATACAAAGATTATTGTCCCATTCTCTGCAGTGAAACAATTGTTAATACAAAAGGAAGTAGGAGAAAAGAGAGCTAATTGGGTAAAAACTCTACAAGAATATGATATTGATATTAAGCCAGCTAAAATTGTTAGGGGACAAGGTTTTTGCAGATTGTTAGCTGGAGATTCCAACATAATAGAGCATCAAGATCAAGATAATACTGTTCAAGTACATCAGATAAGTATTATAGATTCTGAATCTCAATATGCTGATCTGATCTTTTATTTCAAAAATGGGCATGCTCCTTCTAATCTCAACTATAAAAACAAGTGTGCTTTAAGATTAAAAGCCAAACACTTCGAAATCATTGATGATGTGTTATTCAGAAGAAATTATGATTCAATTTTATTAAGATGTCCTAAAAAATCTGAAGCACACAAGGTGTTGCAGGAATTACATGATGGACCAGCAGGTGGACATTTTGGAGGTGATACCATGGCTCACAAAATAATCCATGCTGGTTACTATTGGTCTACCTTGTTCAGAGACGCACACGATTATGTAAGGAAATGCGAGATTTGTCAAACTGCTAGTGGAAGACAAAGGAAACTAGTCTTTCTTTTACAACTAGTAAACATTGAGCAACCATTTGAACAATGGGGACTTGATATTATTGGAGAAATTGTTCCACATTCTTCCAAGCAACACAGATACATCCTTACAACAACAGATTACTTTACAAAGTGGGTAGAAGAAATTCCTTTAAAGGTAGCCAATTCTGGTGCAATCATTGAATTCATTGATCAATTCATCATTACCAGGTTTGGTGTAGCTAATTCTCTTATTTTTTACAATGCATCTTATTTTTCTGGAAAAAGTATAATGAAATTTGTAATCAAAAGAGGTTTCAAATTGAAATATTCAGCAAATTATTATCCACAAGGTAATGGTTTAGCTGAATCAACAAATAAAAATCTTATCAAAATCATCAAAAGAACAATTGATCAAAGTCAAAAGAACTGGCATAAATCTTTAATTTTTGCATTATGGGTTGATTGCATAACTCATAAGGTTTCAATAGGTACTTCACCTTTTAATCTAGTCTATGGAAAAGAAGTTGTAATACCATCAAAACTAATACTTCCATCTTTAGCCCTAGTTTAATTCCTTGAAGAGAATCCTTCATCATCTATTCAATTGAGATTTGATCAAATTCTTAAATTAGAAGAAGATAGAGAGAAAGAAAAAAGTGTTATGCAAAACATCAACAACTCATAAAATCTTATTTTGATTCAAATTCTATCGGATCCAAAACTTTGCAAACTGGTGATCTTATTCTGAAATGGGACAAAGCACATGAAGATAAGGGTAAGCATACCAAATTTCAAAAAATGTGGCTTGGACCATTTCAGATTGCTGAAAAGATAAACTCATCAATGTTCATATTTCAAGATTTAACATGAAAGAGAGAATCTCTTCCCCTGAATGAGCTTGTCTTAAAAAAATTCTTTTCTTAAAAAGGTAACCCCTTCTTACTTGTATATATTCCATTATGCAAGTGTATTTGTTTAAAAATAAGGTTGTTAATAGTCTTTAATTGGATTTTTACTATTTTAAAATATCTTCGAGAAAATATTATAAATATTTATTTTATGTAAATAATAATTTTTAAGGAAATGATTATAGCTTTTGGGTAGTTAAAAATAAAATATTAAACTTTGAAAATTTGTTTAAACATTTGCAAAATCTTTTGAAACCTTGAGAAAATTGTAAATCATTATAAGTTTATTGCGCAGAGAAAGGTTATCCATTAAAAGTAAAGACTTTTCCAAACTTTGGCATTCAAAACTCTAAAAATTGTCATCCATTGATTCTTAAGGAAAAAAATTATTTCACCCCATCCATTAAGGTTGTGATTTTTTAGAATGTAATTCTAAGAAATTATATGTCAAAATTAAGAGATAAGGAGTCTCATCACGAGCCTGCTTACCATGATCATAAGAAGTAATAAAACTGACATTACTAATACTGCATACCAAAACAGGGTAATTATAATTATAAGACAAGGGGTCTCATCACGAGCCAGCTTGTTCAGTTTAATTACAACTAGTGAGTGGCATTGTTATTGACTGGCTACCA
Organism: Pinus albicaulis; assembly: GCA_034641835.2. Lineage (NCBI taxonomy): Eukaryota > Viridiplantae > Streptophyta > Pinopsida > Pinales > Pinaceae > Pinus > Pinus albicaulis. The sequence goes on from CM076580.1 coordinate 759,834,230, forward strand.
AACCAGAAAAATAGCTTTTAAATTAAAAAAAATGATAAAAGAGAAAAACATGAGATAATATGTCTTATGAATTTATCTTTTAAAGAGTCATGATCTTAGTTGGATGGGACAATGAATGGTTGATGGTTAAAAGGTAACCCTGTTGAGACTATAAATGTTTGCGAGAAACAAAGGCAATGCCTATGACAATAGAGTATATTACAAAAGGTAAAATTGGAAAGGCCCCTTACTTTATTATTATAAACCAATCAAGGTTTGAGAAAACTCAAAAATGTTTTTATTCTTGAGAAATTAGAAAGAAATTGTAAGTGATTTTTATTCTTTTTCAGAGTTAAATTTTGTTTAAATTTCTCTAAGATAGTTTTCATTATCTTTAAAAAAATTTTACTTACTAAAAGTATAGTGTTCATTTTATTTTTTTAGAGATAACTGTTTCTTCCAGTGAATCACCAATTTTTGTACAGTACAACAACCCTCCCCATTTCAAAATTTTAGAATAAATTTATTTTAGAAATAGATCCCCTTTCTTTTAGATAGAAATAAAAATTTTGAGGAAATCCGATAGAACAATAAAAAGATTCATTATTTAAAATTAATGTATCGCATATCACATATTTCAAATGAAAATGAACAAAAGTAACATTGAATTTATTCTGATCCAATCAACCATAAGTCTTATATCACATCGGCACAAAGTGTAAAAGTATTCATGTTAAAGAGTCTGATGCGATAAAGTAAATCACAATTGCAAATCGGTAGAGTCTTAAGGTTTCACATTTGTTTTGCAAAACTCCGATGCGATGTAACTTATCACAATCGCATTTCGAAAAGGTTATCCTTCATTCGGTCTATTTTTTAAACTCTGATGTGATACAACACATCGTAATCGCATTTTGTAAAAGCAAAGATTACTTGTTTTATAAAAGTTCCGATGCAATGGGTCCCGCCATCATCGCAATCACATTTAAGTGAAAATCACGAAAAATTCAATCCCTTTGGAAATATCCGATGTGATATACCTTTATCGCTAATCACAAATCGGCGGAAAATATGAGATGTCTTTCGTCTTCCTTTCAAAAACTCCGATGTGATAAATTGTTAGTCTTTATTAATCGTTATTTTGCACCGCGCATATATTTATTGTTCAATCACAATCGGAAAATTAAAAGGAAAAATTTTTACATCGAAATTTTAATAACACCGATCTCTGATTGTACGAGCATCATTAATTGGAAAATCAAACGAATTATGGTAATTGATTCTTATGAATGTTTGAATGTGACTCTCATGGAGGGCATTTAATTTTAATACGGAGTTAATCAATTGGGATCATTAATAAAAATATTTTCGCATAGTTGTTCTCCTAACTTCATTTCTTCCCGCGACTGAAAGGTTTGTCTCATTTGCAGAGCTATATAACATCCAACCCTTTTGTTCGCCGAACTAGTGAAATGATACTAGATGAATAAGATGTCTAAGAATCTTAAGAAATCAAGAACTACTGCCACCGCCAAGACTGTTTCCATTATCACAATGCCGAAAGAAAAACCAGCTAAAATCAAGCTGGTTACAGATACTGCATGCCAGGGTCTCAGGAAGCTTTCCTGGGAAAAATTTTATAACCTGTTTGAAAAATAAGACCCTACAGTTACAGAGGTAAAGGCAACAGTACCAGATGCAAAATCGGATTCAGATGATCCCCTTAAAGAACTCGCAAATTCTTTTCTGCATAGAATTGCAGCTCAGGCGAATGTGTTCCCATATTATGACATAATACGATGGGTGATAGACAACACCACCATCACAAACAGAACATTCATGACAGTTGGGGGAAAGATGTTTGGGTATTTTAGAGCAGAAGACATCAAAGCAATGTACCATCTGCCAAATCTTCAAAATACCTACAACAAAGCTTTCATAGCAGATTTTACCGCAAGCAATGAAATTGAATTAGACCCAATTAAAGAATGGAGACGAGCTCCAAAAAATCATAAGCATGAGACTTCAGGTATGTATTTCGTAGAGTCTCTTGCACCCCCGTATTGCTATGCTGCTGCAATGATGTGTAGACTTTTCGGGAATGATAATTCTGCAAGGTTTTCAATTCAAATGGTACCCCTAATTCATGCTGCTATAAATTCTGAGATTATGGATTGGTTATTTATTCTTTCTAATAAGATGGAAAATAGAATTCTAGACTATAGAAAGAATAAAAATAGTGGAAATACTCCCCCATTTCATTTATGTGCCTATATCTTAGATGCTCTATGTTTTAATTCCGAATTCCCTATTCTAGGTTGGAAATGGACTTCACAGGAACCTGTTCTGATTCACATTTACCATAAAAATTTGTGGAAAGCTCATTTCAAAAACCATGTATACAGAATTTTCCACGACTTCATGTTACCTATTTATCAAACCATTTTTAACCAATTTCCTCCCTGGCTCTCCGAAAAGGAAAAGCTTGATATATCCCTAGTCGGAAATTGGTTTGGAGAAGAAAATTTTACCTATATTAGGGTTTTTGGAAGCATTGTCGAACCTCATGTCTTACCTCTATATGTCCCTGATAAACTTTTAGCTCAAGAAATTTCTTATCAGTTGACGGAAAGAGGGATGTCCAGGTGTCTAAAGAATTCCAAAAAATTGATGTGGCCTACTTTTCCTTTCCATTGTGGAACCTATACTCTTAATGATTTTAAACATGCTGAAAAAGAAACCCTTAAGATAAGCTATATTAAGCTTGCAACCGTTCCAAGCAGACAATATGATCCAAATAAAGTGGCTTTTGATTTCACAACTTTGGTCCAAATTGCTAAGTTTGAGCATGAGCCTGATGTCTTTGATGATTTATTTGTCTCAATTGAGAAATTTTCCCGAGTATATGATCTATCTAAATCCAAGTTTCAAGCAGAATATATAAACAAATTTATGCAATTCCAAAGCCAGAGATTACTTAAATTTCCCCTTGACCAGCTAAGGATTCCTTTACAAGAAAATGAAAGTATGGAAATAGAACAAAAGGAAAAAGAAGATACATCTAGAAAAACAGAAAAAGAAGTGTCTACCAGCAAAATTGAGATGTAGACTGAGAAAGAAATAACAGGTAGCAAGCCTGATGTGCAGACAAAAAAAGAGAATACAGGTACCAAAACTAATATGCAGTCTGAAGAAAGATATATAGGCAATAAGCCTGATAATCAACTTGAAAGAGAAAATACCTCACAGAAAGAGGGAAATTCTACTGAAGTGATTATTACTTCCCATTTTCTACAACAGTATGAACAATTCGCTCAGCAAATAGGAGAACAAAACAATCCTCAAGTTGATAATCTGAATAATCAGGAGATGGAAATCATTCCTGAACATCCATCAGAAGAAATTGTGTTGAGAGTTGAAGACATCCCTCCTCTGGATATCTTTTATAGTCCTAAGCATAGGGCTGTTGTCAGAAAAAAAAAGGAAGAGAAGGAAGATAGATCAAGGACCACTTGCAACTTCGCAAGTTGAATTAATGAATGTTGTATGGAAGAATACTGAGGTAAATCCTTCAGAGGATCTTACCAAACTATCACAATATTTAGGTGCCTACAGTGCTGCCACTATAGATAAAGCTATTGAAATCAATCAAATGATATATCAAAAAGACTTACAGATAGCATTTCTAGAGGAGAAAACGACAGGTGATCAACAAAAGATATTGTAGTTGGAGCAGCAGTTGGAAGAAGAAAGACTCAGAGCCAAACAATTAGAAGAACAACTGAGTATTGAAAAGAAGAAGCTTGCATCAAGAAAATATCTTAATGGATCTGGTATTTCTATCAATTTACTATTATTTTCTTTATGTAATGAAGTATTCTCTTTGAAATTTTCTATCATTTATATATGCTTGTTTTCTCAAATATTTCTTTATCATATCATTTATGAAGATATAGAAATATTCATCTATCATAGTATGTGCAAATGATATATAGAATTATGAATGCGATGTGCTATTCTAACTCTGTTTAATTTTTTAAATAGAGTTTTCATTATATGATACTGCATCTTTCTATTGAATAATAATACATTTTCATGGTTATTTCTTTAATTGAAACAACCTTTAAGTCGTATTCATATTTAATACCTGAGCTATTTTTTGGAATTATTTGCAAGTTATAGATTAAGTTAGATAGATTAGCTCAGTTAGTTAGTTCCATTTATCCACTTACACAAACACTCCATCACCAATCCTTTTATTATTAGGAAATTGGTCCTATAAATCGAGTCGGAGCCACCACACCAAATGGAAAAGGAGTTGTCTTAAGGTCCAGACTGGGTGGTTTTCCCCCAATGTTTGAAGCAACGATTTTCAAGGCTTCAACAAGAGGGAAAAAAGAAAAAAACTGATTTTTCAACTTATCTCCTTATGGGTTTACTCAAATTTGGAGCGGATACGCTCATTAGATGCAAAATTTGGTTCCTCATCCAATGAGTACCAATTTTGCATACTTTCAAAGGAGCCTACTGCATGAAAAATGAGAAATACATGAAAAACATAATTGTAATCACGTTTTTTCATGTATTTCTCATTTTCGTGTAGTAGGGTTCATCAAAAGTATGCAACATGGGTACTCCTTAAATGAGGAATTAAATTTTGCATCCAACAAGTACTCCCGCTAAAAATTTGAGTAAACCCTTCGGGGCATAAGTTAAAAATATGAGTTGAAAAAGTAGTTTTATTATTATTTTTTATTATTATTATTTTTTAAATTTTTACTCCAAAAATGGTCAATCATCCCCCATGGTTGACATCGCCATCCTGAATCCTACTGGCTCTTATAAAGTTTATTTTGGTTGTACTTTTTTCTTAGGAGGCCCATTTTATACCTCAAAATTCCCCTAATGAAGAGCGATAACACAAGGAGATAGGCCTCCGACAGATCCTTAAGGGCTTATCACCTAAGTGCTATGCAGTCGGGCACAACTCCCAGTTCTATGGAGGAAAAACAAGAAGGGGCCAAGAAAAAAGGGCTAAAGGCAATCCTCAAGATTTTGGGATCTCAAATATCATAATAGAACTTTAATGAAAATTTAGGAAATGTTGGAGCTATGATATTGTAGTACAGAGGAGTGTTGGAGGATGAATGAGTCGAGAGCTGAAAGTAAATGCACGTAGAAGAGTTGGTCATTGGAATAAATGGAGAATGTCAAGATCACTAAGTCAAGGCAACGAGGACCATGATACACAAGAGTAAATAATGGAGCCTATCTCGAGAAGTATCAAGACATCTTTGATATTTCTTGCACGCTTCAATTAATTAAAGGAAGAAAATAACCTTTGGGACAAGGTATTTGATCAGAGAAAGAACAGAGCCATGTTGGAGTACATTATGAGAACTGCGATCAAATTAATAAGCATAAAGAGCCTTTCCAGAGTGTGTAGGTTGATTGTGAATTTATTCTCATTATGAGAGGCACTTACGTGGCCTTTCTCTGCATTAATTATAATGCAACTAAAACGGTCAAATTTAGAAAATGTTCAGGAATGCATGCTTAGCATTTAATGTTGATACAATGGCTCTGTAATCAAACGCAACATCAGGATGAAGAGCCATGTTGAGAGTATGATTCTAGGCAGAGTGGAGGACAGCCAAGACAACATGGTTCCTTGTGCAGCAAAGGAAAAAAACATAGGAGCACAATTGAGAAAAAAGGGGAATTGAACATTGTTGTGTGTGCTAAAGAGAGTGGAGTAGAGTGTGTGAAAGTGGAGAAAATGGTCCAAGTGTAGAACTAAGGTAGAGAGAAAAAGAGAGCTATAATTAAGAGCTGAAGGAGCAACAAGGAGAACAATTTAGTGGATAACTGCAGTGGATCAGATTTGTGTTTCTATGTATATGTATTTTCCCCTATTTTCAGTTTGAAAATTGTATGAAAGGTAGAATAATGGATAGAGCAAGTGGTCGCCTACATTCATAAGAGGTTGGTGCCTCTTGGAAAGTAGGTGCTTGCTATATTAAGGGGCCTGCAGTGTCTCCTATGAGTGGGTTCTCATAAAAAAAATGATGTAATTAAGTAGGTGCTTAATCTACATCATAACAACAAAAAGATTGGTGGTTTTATCCCTTTGGGTTTCCATGTAAAAATACATGTGTCAATATGTGTATGTTGATCATGTGATGAATTATTTGTAAAGATGAATACATTATCATGATCTTCATTTTTATTATATATGAATGCTCTCACAAGTTACTGATTAGTAGAGTAAAGAATTAAAGACTTATTCATAAATTTTTTTAAGAACCTTACTATTATTGATCCACCTTCCCCACTTAGTAATTCCTTATTCCAACACTTTGTATCAATGCCAAGTTCCTTCAGGAACAATCTAACCACTGGAAGGTATATCCATAAGGAATTATGTCTAGGCAAGAGAGTCAAGAGGTTTAATAAAGCAGGATACCAGTGTTTGATGGGACAAACTATGCCTTTTGGAAAGTAAGAATGGAAGCTTATCTTATGTACCTAGGAGTATATGTTTGGACCTCCATACTGGTAGATTATGATGCCCCTGATGTTCCTCCCATTGATGCATATGGAAAAGAATTGTATGGAAATGATGCTAAAGCCAAGAATGGCATTCTATTTAGCCTTAATCAATATGAAATTGTAATGGTTATGCACTGCAAGTATGCCAAGGAGATGAGAAAGTAAACTAGGCCAAACTTCAAACCTTTAGCACGAGGTTTGAAAGCTTAAAAATTAATGAAGAAGAAATTATAGAAGAATATTTCCTCAAAGTTGATGAAGTAACCAATATGATTAGATGAATTGGTGAAGAGGTAAAAGGTTGATATAATTTTTCAAAATGTATTAAGATCTCTACCCATGAGATTGAATGCCAAATTATCTACAATTGAAGAGATGGTTGACTTAAAGAAACTCAAAATGGATCAGCTGCTTGGTACTCTCACAACCTATGAGATGAGAGTAGGAAAAGAAAATTATGAACCTAGGGAGGCAACGTTCAAAGTGTCCAAGAAGGAAAAGGAGCACAAAGACCATAAATATTATTCCAAATACGAATCTCATCAAGATTTGTCTCAATTTCCCAGGAAACTAAAGTGTGGCCCAGGAAAGTATAAAGGGAAGATTCCCTTTAAATTTTTTTGACTATGGAAGAGTTGGACATTTTTCATCCAAATTCCCTTTCAAGGAAAGGACATAAAAGGAAGAAGATAAAAAATTTAGAAACAAATCTCAAAAACATGCAGAGATGAAATTATGTCTTTGAAAGTTAAATTAGAAGAAGCTATGTGAAACGAAGAAGTTTTTTATGATTTGATCCATGAATGGGAAGAAAAATGTTAGTGTCTCGAGGCAGAGGTCGTCTCTCTGAAAACAGACTTTGAGAAAAAGAAGATCTAGAAAGTTATAAATGAAAACTTTACAAAAGGAACAAGAAAGCTATATCAACTTATAAACAGTTAAAGGTCCTCAGGAAACAAAACAGGCTTGGGATACTCCAAACCATGGGAAACTGTTAGGTCCCTATATCACTAGTATAGTTCTTTATTATGGTTAGTTTAACCCCCTTATTGTTATTATTTAACCCTTGTAACCCCCATTTTGTTATTATTGTGCCCTTAAATTATTATTGTTAGGTCGGCTAGGATTACATTGTGGCCCACTAGGATTACATTATGGCCCCATGGACTCCTATATATAGAAAGGAGGTTTTGTAAATTGTATCATCGAAGAATTTTGCATTTATGTAATGTATTGGAGGTTTCCCCCTCGAAGAGGCTCATTTCTAAGGCGTTGATATCTCTCTTCTTCTCTTTTTGGAGTCACATGGCACATTTTGGTATCGTGCAGGTTTGATCTAGGTTTCGCCGCTCCACTGTGTCATCGCGGGCATTTTCGCTATAACGTTTTTTCTATGAAGTCGAAGCTGAAATTTTTTAGGTGCGAAGCTGAAATCTTCAAGTTTATCTAAAATTTTGTGCTTGTCTGCAATATTTACATATGATTTGGTGTAGTTAGGTATTTTTTCAAAGTTCAAACAAAATACCTAGGAATTTGCTTATCATAAAATATTTTCATTTAAAATTGTGAATCTGAAATTCATATAAAAAAGCTGAAATCCTGAGGCAATTTGTCAAAAATTTTAGATCTTGGTTCGAAATATTTTTGGAGATATGATCTGTGGAAGGTAGTGCTTTTTCAGGCTCCTGAATTTCATCTCAAAGAGGTGATCGTGGGAAAAGTTCAATAACTCTCTCTCTGGGCATCAGATTGGAGTGCCGTAAAAATTGGTTGTAAGTACACGGACCGCAGTTTCTTGGATATCAATTTTAGAGACGAAGGACAAAACAGTGACACGTGGCAAGCCGTACAAGTTCTCTCTACTGAACCAGTCCAAATTTGGGTCATTGTGGGAGAGTGGAAACAACTTTGTCTTGAAGAATCCAAATCATATCATATCTGTGGCATTTGAAAGAAAGTTCAGAAGGATACTATAGCAGTGAATTTTAGATATTGAAGATTCTCAATTACAGAGATAATTCAATTTCAATACAGAGCTCCTAAAAAGCAAGTAAAAGGTGTGTATTTTTTTCCAATTGCATAAGTCTTGTTTGAAGAATCAAGTTGAATTGATTCCAAGAGAATATTGTAGAATAGATATCAGTATTGGATTCTAAAATGGCCCCTAAAAAGAATTCAACTCCCATTAAGCCTTTAGAAGGCTCTACTGTGACTCATGAAGACGAAGAATGGCAATCAAAATTACAAGAGCAAGTGCAACAAATTTCGCTCTCGCAAAGAACAACAAAAAATGAAATGGAAGTTTTGAAGAAAGGTGTGGAAGCTAAGATGAATGGTTTGGAAGCTAAGATGGATGGCATGGAAGTGGGCATAGAATCTAAGATTTATGACATGGAAGCTAAGATTGATGAAAACATGAAAGACAACATGGAAAACATGAAGAATGATCTAAAAGCATACATGGAAGGCTTGATGACAAGCTTAAAACAAGAAACGATTCCTAATGGTGGAAATATAGTAGAAGAACCTCATGATGAGAACAAAATAAATGTTAATCGTGATTTCATAACCTCTAGTGTTGGCGGGAAGAACCACCATATTCCAAAAATGGATATGAGGAAGTTTGATGGAAAGGATCCTGTAACATGGATACTACAGATGGAGCAATATTTTGATCTCCATAATGGGCAAAACACACAAAAGGTACGCATTGCAACTTTACATTTAGAACAAAATACATTTGTATGGTATCGATGGCTTTGCTCCCGTAAAAAAATTGTCATTTGGTCAATTTTTACGGAGGAAATGATAGCACATTATGAGGATACAAAGAGCAACACCTTTTTTAGCCAATTGATAAATCTCAAACAAAAGGGTTTAGTGGGGTAGCACATTGAGGACTTCCAAAAATTGAATATAAGGGTAACTGATATTCCAGAGGAACACAGGATTGATCTTTTCATAGGTACTCTAAAGGATAACATCCAACATGAAGTTCGTGTTTTGGAACCTGATTCATTGGAGAAGGCATTCAGGTTGGCAAGAAAAGTTGAATGTAAAATTATGGCGACAAGGAATCCTACCACTCAATTCTATAAAGAAGGAAGTGTTGCTACGCCTAGATTTCCACAACCTACAAGGTTGACACCACAACAATTGGAAGAAAAAGAGCAAAAGGGCTTTGCTACAGTTGTGATAGCAAATACACTAAAGGTCATAAGTGTGCTGAAAAGAAATTATTTTACATAGATTGTGAAGAAGAAGAAGAAAATGAAAAAGAAGAGGATATACACCAGGAACCAGCCATAGAAGAGGAAGAAATGAATCCTACCATATCATGTAATGCACTGGCCGGAATTACCACTCCTCAAACTCTGAAGATAGTAGGACAGATCAAGAAGAAAAGGGTAATAGTGTTGATTCATTCAGGTAGCACCCATAATTTTATTCATTGTAAGGTAGCCAAGGAATTAAATTGTTTCCTATACCCAGCACCAGAATGTCAAGTGATGGTTGCAAATGGAGGAACTATAAAATTCTCTGGAAAATGCCATAATATCAAGCTAACCATGGGGGAATATGTATTGAATAGTCCAATGCTTTCCATTCCTATGGGAGGTGCTGATGTTGTACTAGGAGTACAATGGTTACAATCTTTGGGGACGGTAGCTTTTAATTTTCAAGAACTTTTATTGAAATTTTTTTCAGAAGGAAAAGAAGTCGAATTGTGAGGTATTGAAGGGAAGCTGGGAAGGATAATAAGCTCTAATTTCATGACAAAGATTCTAAAGAAACAACAACGAGGTGTAATTGCACAATTATGCTCACTAGAAGTTCCGACATCAAAATCATCTATTTCTGCAGATCTCCAACAAGTCTTGGACAATCATTCCAAGGTGTTTGAAACTCCGAAAGGACTCCCACCTATTCGTGATCATGATCATGCTATTCATTTGATTCCAGGAAGTGTTCCTCCAAACATCAGGCCTTCTAGATATCCTTACTTCCAAAAGAGCGAAATTGAACGTATGATTGCAGAAATGTTAGAGGCGGGTATAATTCAACCCAGTCAAAGTTCTTTCTGTGCTCCTGTAGTATTGGTACACAAGAAGGATGGATCATGGCGAATGTGTCCGGATTATAGGGAGCTCAATAAGCTCACCATTAAAGACAAATTTCCCATTCCTGTGATTGATGAATTATTGGATGAAATACATGGAGCAATTTATTTTACCAAGTTGGATCTTCGTTCAGGATATCATCAAATTAGAATGAAGACTGAAGATATTCCAAAAACAGCATTTCGAACTCATGAGGGTCATTATGAATTTTTGGTCATGCCCTTTGGTCTTACCAATGCACCTTCTACATTTCAAGGGTTGATGAATTCCATTTTCAAAACCTTCGTTAGAAAATTTGTGCTAGTATTTTTGATGATATACTAATCTAAAACAGGTCTTGGAAGGATCATGTTCAACATGTTGACAGGGTGCTCAAAATATTGGAGGAGAGACAATTATATGCAAAAAAATCCAAATGTTTTTTTGGAGTACAAGAGGTGGAATATCTGGGTCATATTGTATCTCACGAGGGTGTTAAAGTAGACCCTAACAAAATTAAAGCCATTAAGGAATGGAAAGTCCTCACAACCATAAAGCAGTTGCGAGGATTTCTCGGGTTAACAGGGTATTATCGCAAGTTTGTTAAGAATTATGGGAGAATAGCAGCAACTCTAACAACATTATTGAAGAAAGATGCATTTCTATGATTCCCAAGCACCAAGCAAATTTCTTGTAAACTACCAGGAGAGTAACAAAGACAAGACCTAGTTCTGGCTTGTATTTTTCTACTCACAAAACCTTACTGGAATGTGATGCCTTAGGAACAGAATTATGTGCTGGAGGAAGAAGACCATTGCTTTGGAGTTCTGCACAATCAAAGGAAAAGTATTTATAGAAACCTATTTATGAGAAGAAATGTTACAATACCTATACCAAAGAAAATGAAAAAGAACTACCTAATGTTGACACTTAAAATGCAATTGATCATGATAGTCTTAAACACTTTTTGGAACAAAGACTATCTTCAGAAGAGCAGCAAAAATGGGTCACAAAGATGTTGGGCTATGACTTTGAAATAATCTACAAAAAAGGAAAGCTTAATGTTGTTGCAGATGCACTCTCAAGAAAGAATGAAGAGGTGGAAGCATTGCTTTGTGCTATTTCTATTATCCAACCAGATTGGATAACCGAAGAAAGAGATGAATGGAAGAAGGAAAAAGATGTATGGACACTCATTCAAAAGTTGCAGCAAGATCCTAGTACATCTGATACATTTAGTTGGAAAAATGATTCCTTATGGTACAAAGATCGCTTATATCTTTGTAAGAATTCCCAACTAAACAAAATATTCTTCTGGAATTGCACACTTCTCCTTTAGGAGGACACTCGGGATTTTTAAAAACTTACCACAGGGTGAAGAAAGAATTTTTTTGGGATGGCCTGAAATCTGATATTCGAAAGTTTGTGGCGGAATGTTTGGTTTGCCAGCAGAATAAAGTGGAAACAATTAAGACCCCAGGACTTCTACAACCTTTATCCATTCCAAGTCAACGTTGGGAGGAGATTTCAATGGATTTTATCACAGGTTTACCTAAGTCCGAAGGAAAGAATGTCATCATGGTGGTAGTTGATAGACTTAACAAGTATGCACACTTTTGTGCATTATCTCATCCATTTAAAGCAAGTACAGTTGCTACTACATTTATGGACAGAATTCAAAAGCTACATGGAAGCCCAAGGGTTAATGTGAGCGACAGAGATCCCATTTTTACTGGAAATTTTTGGACGGAGTTATTTTCTTGTTTGGGTACTCAATTAGCTCATAGCTCATCTTATCATCCTCAATCTCATGGTCAAACTGAGATAGTAAATAAATGTTTGGAAGGATATCTTCGTTGTTTTGTATCTGATAAACAAACACAATGGGTCAAGTGGTTACCTCTTGCCGAATGGTGGTATAACACTTCCTTCCATACTGCAGCAAAAATGACCCCATTTATGGCACTTTATCGATATCATCCACCATCCATCACATCATCTTTAAGGGAAAATTCGAAGGTTCAAGCAGTGGAAGATCACATCGAGCATCAGCAAGAAGTTCTCCAACTCTTAAAGGATAACTTGAATTTGGTACAAAATCGAATGAAACAACAGGCAGATCAACATCGCAGCGAGAGAAGTTTTGATGTAGGAGATTGGGTATTTTTACAGCTACAACCATACAAACAAATGTCCCTCAAGCAAGCTAAGAAGGATAATAAATTATCACAAAAGTACTATGGTCCTTACAAGGTGTTGCAAAAGATTGGTACTATGGCATACAAATTGGAGCTTCCTGCTTCTTCGCGAGTACATCCAGTTTTCCATGTTTCATGCTTAAAGAAGGTTATAGGTGAAAATCTTCCAGTTCAAACAATATTGCCAGAACCTGATGAGGAAGGAAAAATCATATTGGAACCAGAAGCGGTCATGGAAACAAGAACTCGACAACTACGGAATCGATCAATTTCAGAGTATCTCATCAAGTGGAAGAACTTACCCACCGAAGATTCTACATGGGAGGATGAGAATTTTATACAGAAGCACCCAGAGCTACTCAAGCGTTGAGGACAACACTTTTTTGAAGGAGAGGGGCATGTTAGGTCCCTATATCACCAGTATAGTCCCTTATTATTGTTAGTGTAACCCCCTTATTATTATTATTGTACCCTTGTAACCCCCATTTTGTTATTATTGTGCCCTTAAATTATTATTGTTAGGTCGGCTAGGATTACATTGTGGCCCACTAGGATTACATTATGGCCCCATGGACTCCTATATATAGAAAGGAGGTTTTGTAAATTGTATCATCGAAGAATTGTGCATTTATGTAATGTATTGGAGGTTGCCCCCTCGAAGAGGCTCATTTCTAAGGCGTTGATATCTCTCTTCTTCTCTTTTTGGAGTTGGTTACACAACAGAAACTTCGATGGGAAAGATGAACTTTAGGTCCGCAGGATTTGAGGAACCTCAGGGCTATGCAAATATGTATCAATAAAGAATCATTGAAGACAAAAAGGCAGAAAGCTAGAGAGGATCCCACCACTAGAATAATAACTCCATCTACCCCTTATCAAGAGCTCAAATTTTAGCTCAAAAATCAAAGTTCTCATATTGATGTGAAACCTAAACGACTGCATAGTGCTCTACGTCCTGATTTTGGCGCACTTCATTTCACACAAAATGGACTCCGTATGGTCCTGGAAACGTGATATGTCTGTTTGCCCAAACAAGCAAATTTTGAAAAAAAAAGGTCAAACAGGGAGCTAAGTCAACAGTCCGTACTTCTGACGTGGCAACTAACTAGGCTGGTCAATGATTGGTCATTTTATTTTCCATCGAATGGTAGGCTACCACTTGGGAGCATTTGGTTGGTCCGAAATGGTGGTTGGTTGGAAATTTATGATTGGGTTGGTGATGGTCCAATGGGAAGTGGACACGTGGCTTGGCCTGGGGTCACCACTTTCCCCCCCAACAATGAGATTTTTTTTTAAGGACCAGGAAAAGTTCGGGGTTCGACCCCACGTCCTCCCCCACAACACGTGCAAGGCATACTGCCATGCCACACCATGAGTCTAAACCTATATGGCTCAAGAATTGTATTTAAAATTTGCATTATGAAATGGCAGAGGGAAATGGGGGCTAGCCCCAATGCATAGGACCACGCGGCGGTGACCACCTATGGATCTCCATTAATCTAAGATTTAAGACGAGTTTAGTTAAACCTTAAAATTTCATTAAATTACCACTAATCCCTCATTAAATATGCTAATCCGAGATTAAGGCTAAGTGTCAGGTTAGTAGATAACCATGCTTGATTAGCACTAACCACCTTAATTAAAACTAATGGAGATTGTTTTGGAAAATTTCTAAAAAAACGACAGAAGTGCCAGTTTAACTTCAGTTAGCTCCAGTTTGCCAAATTTAGTAGATGTTTTCTAGGTGAAACTAATAAAATTCATAACTAAGGTAGTTTTTGACCAAATGGAGCCCATGAAGAAGCTAGATCACCACTTTTGAGTCTTCTGGACTCATTGGTGTAGGTTTTAGAAGAAGTCGAGCACTTCTTGATGGGATTTTTCGAGCTTGAAGTTTAAGGATGCCTAGGGCCGGCAAAGGGTTAGGTCATATCTGCTTCACTTAAAGACCAATTGAAGAGCAAGAAGAGGCTAGATAGCCATTCTTGGTAATTATGAGTTCATTGGAGTAGGTTACAAGAGAAAAATAGCATTCTAAATAGGTAAATTTGACAATTTGAGAATAATATAAAGGCCTAAGCCATGGAAAATGAACCAAGGAGATGTGGCCCAGGAGGGGTGAACTCCTTCATCAAATACCTATGTTAATGCTATGTATGGTGATGTTTTATACTTTATTTGTTGTTGTTAAGCTCTTGTGGCAAGGGCATGGGTTTTGTGCTACCACATATATGTCACAAGGTCATATAATTATGTCCCCATCCCATTAGCATGTGACATCTTTAAGTAATTTGAAATTCATCTTTCTTGGACATTAAAGTATAATGTTGTAGATGTAATTGCTACCACCTTTATTCTCCCATCTTCTTCCCTAAATATTTTCACAGCTTGTTGAATATATGATTTTGGGATTGTAATATTGTCCCACAACATTTCAACTTACTCCTTCAAAGAGTCTATCTCTTTATTTTTGTCATTAATCTTGTGATACATCTCTTCATTTGATTTTTTGAGAACTCTGTGGCACCAAAATTTCTAGTAAATTCATCTTCAATCATTGTTTGTATTCCATATAAGTAATAAAAATTTACAATCCTTAGTGATCTAATCTTTTCCCATTTTCTAGGGATAGTATCTTGTACAACCATATTATTACTTTCTTTATGGAATGTGAGTTGGAAACAAGGTATATCTCCAAACCTATTATTTTTCTCTCTACCTAAACAATGTTTACTGACACGTTCCATTGCATTGGATTCTCAACCATGATGACCAACTTCTTGGTACTTTTCTTGAGAAATTTATATCCCTCATATCCTAGAATCATCATTTATCAAATAAAAATTACTTCTAATTGTAATGTTATTTGTTGTGTCTCCTCTTTCACCCCATAGTCCATGTCATCGTCCACAACCCTCTTTGCAACTCTTTTTATAATTGTCCACATTATATCTTTCTTTTTCATTAGGGTTTTCTTCATCTTAAAACTCTTAATATTTTCTGCACTTTTCTTGTTCTTTATCTTTTTTTATCATTTTTCTCCCCTATATTTCTTGTTTTCCTTATTTGTCTCTTTATTCTTATGTTTTAGTTTTCCTTCTTTTGTTTTTCTTTTTCTTCCTCTTCTTTCTACTTCAATTCTTCCATTTCACTTTAGTTTTCTATTATTTCATTATTTTTCTCCTTTAATTATTCTATTATTTTTATTTATTCACTTCCTTTCTCACTACTTTATCACATCCTTTTTGCTTCTTATTTTATCCCCACTCTCTTTTCTTTGGGAATTATTCTCTATCTGTCTATTATAGCATCTTCTCTACATTAATATGCTCCTCTAGTTCTTTCCTTTTCCTTTTTGAGGGGATTGACTACGTATCCTATTGAGATATCTTCTTCTATCAACATACCCCCCAATTTTTCTTTGTCGCGATTTTCCTCTTATTTTAAGGAAAATATCAATTAGTATTTCATTACCTTCTACCTCTTTTTTGTTTTTTCCAACTTTCTTAGTTTTCTTACTCCCTTCATCCTTTGTGTGAACTTATACATTTTACCTTTTCTTGCGATCATCGTCTCCATTAATTCCCCCATTGATAAGGATACCTAACATTGGAATTTTCCCATTTTTCTATTTATTTCCCTTTGCTTCTCTCTCAATGGTTAGATTCTTCAACTCTTTTCCTATTTTCATAACATCTTCCTTTAGTTTCATTTTGGTAATTTAACATCTACAATGAATTTGATTATTTTTTCCCCTCTTGCCTTATTTTTTTTTCCTTATATTCTTTGATATACTAAAAGGGACATTGTACACCCTTATAATTCTTGTTCATGCTATTTTGTCTCTAAAACTTCATAGTTTATTTGATTGAGGAAAACTCTTTTAGGTTTCCTCTGTTGTCACTCCAGGATGTCCTTATATACATTTATTCATTGTATCATTAGTAACTTATTTGGGACCCTATTTGTATTCTTTAAACTATAGGAGTGTTTCGTATCCAATGCTCATCTTGCAATGTCCTCATAAACCTTGAAAGTGTTGTCAATTGTCATTGACATCCCCATATAAATATATCAGTGTGTGGGATATTCAAATAAATCACCTACCTTCTCAATACACATCATTTAATCTCACATTATGTGATGGTGTACTCATTCTCTTCATTTATCCTTTTACATATGTGGATCACACTATCATTTATTGTCCTGTTGTGTATTTCCAAATGTTGTACCAACATAGATAATTAGTGAAAGTGATTACCAATTATTTTTTCAAGGTTTTGTGATAGGAAAAATTTGGTAGAATTATTGCAATAATGATCTAAAACATATTTGAATACATAGAAAAATTATCATGGTTTTTTTTACCTAGCCCCTTGGATATTCTTCCCTCCTACATACTCTTCAATAACAAGTTTCATACATTCAATCAATGAAGTGTTGTATTCCTTCATGTTGAACACCGTCCTTAGAATAATGTCCATCCTTCTATTAATGTGGTCCTTTATCACCTCCACGGGATATGTGCTCTTCATTCCCTTGATATTTTTCCATGTGTATAAACTTGAAATGGCATATGTTGGAAGTTATTTAACTTTGTTCCTGATTATTTCTTGTTTCAAAGTTCTTCTTGAGTAATATTCAACACTTTTTCTATTGTCATTATCTTTGTACCATCCACAACACCTATGGTTGAGTTTTTTATCACCCTTTATTTTACATCATAATAATCGAGTATTTCATATACTAAATTAAGAATCATTGTTGATCTTAGAACATAGGATACTTGATAAATCTTGAAGTGCGTCCAAGAGAATTTTATGCTTGTTCTTGACATTGTTCATGTACTAGTTCTCATCACTTACAATATTAGTTATGTCACTAATCATCATTGTTGGCCATGAATTATGATTTTGTATATAATTGTTCGTTATTATTTATTTGATATTTTGCTAATGCTAAATCCATTACTCCTTGAAACTTTTTCTTCCTTCTTTCTTTCCACCTCTTTCACTAGTATTTTATTTCTTACTATGAATATTTTCTAGTTACTCTCACTGTGTTTAAATAATCTATTCATTGATTTTTACTTTTATTCTTATGTCTCTCCATTGCATCCAAAACCAAACCAATATTTTTATTTTTATTTTTTTGGTCATAGTTCTCACTTTATGCCATATCATTTACATTTAATTCACAATGTTTCACTAGTGGTCTAGTTGTTGGGAAAAATACTGAGAAGGTGGTGGAATCAAAGATTATCGCATACTCAAAACTTTTACTTTTTCATGCTCCAAAACCCATATGCTACTTTGCTGAACCAGACTCGCGTATACATGTGGATATCCTTCATAAAACTCGCGTATACACAGAGATCTTATTATGCAG
Source organism: Pinus albicaulis (assembly GCA_034641835.2). Lineage (NCBI taxonomy): Eukaryota > Viridiplantae > Streptophyta > Pinopsida > Pinales > Pinaceae > Pinus > Pinus albicaulis. The sequence continues at coordinate 759,852,447 of CM076580.1, forward strand.
ATAATTCTTTACTTATATCATTCCATCATTCATTCATTAGATGTTCAATAAACAAGAAACACAAAAAGAAGAATTAATAAAACCATCACAGTATACATCACACATGAACACCAGGATTTAGGTGGAAACCCAAGTCGGAGAAAACCACCGCCGGCAGCTTGCCTTCTCAGCCTTCAATATTTTATTATAGAGAAAACATCTTACAACATATGTGCTGGCGCAGACTCCTACCAGCACGCAGGCACCCACCTGCGCTCGTTTACCAGCCTCTCCTGGAAGGGAGCTCCAACCCCCTGACTCATTTACCAGCCTCTCCTGGAAGGGAGCTACGACTCCCTGATCTCGTTTACCAGCCTCACCTGGAAGGGAGCTACAACCCCTTTACTGAAGGCTACAACCCTCAGCACCTCTATGGACCACGTTTCATCAATTTTCACACTGGATCCAAAGATTCCTTTAGAACACAACTTGCAGGCCACGTTTCATCATATTTTCAGACTGGACCCACTCCACTCAATCATACAACCAAACTGATACAGACAACTCAGAAATGTAGAATACAGATAGCAGCAACACAGCAGAACAGATCAGACATTTCATACCCCATGCTTCAGCAAACCCTAGTTTTCATACGCGCTTTCCTTTCACTGATACCGCGTATATACAGGCCTTCTACCATACAAACCCGCGTATACTTCAGTACATATTACAGAGCCAATTTCACTGCGCATACACGCTTTCTCTTCAGCGAAGCCGCGTATATACGCGCTTCTTCTGTGGCAGACTAGCGTATGGTTCTTCAGATATTTAGGTCAATGCAATTCTTCAGAATAGACACATCACACAGAATTTACCCTTTACGTCAGACAGATGTTTGCCTCCTCTTAGATCTAATCATTCCATAAACAGATGTAGCAAATACATTTCATATCTAGATTCCCTTCTTCATCATTGGTGCATCATACATTTAGATCTATCATTCAATTGTAACCCTTTCCATTCAGATATACTTCAGAGAGAAGTATTCATTCAAGCTCATACATCTTGCTCCCATACTCATGATTTGCACAATGAATTTCTTCTCCTTATATAGGTTTACCCTTTTTCAATACCATGAGCCAAAACCACATTACTTCCGATGGTATTCCTGGATGGGGTCACATAGACGAATCATTACTCAATACAATGGGTCAATACCATGGTGGTTACCCTTGGTTTTGCACTTTTTGAGTGCTTTTTTCCCATACGCGACTTGGTACGTACTTTACCGCGTGCATACGTGACTTCTCCTAGGAAAATCCGCGTATGCCTTGAAACATACTCTTTTCATCATAGATCTAGCACATACTGAATTTCTTTCTTCATTACCTTCTGTACTCACTGTAGATACATCAGATTTACATCATTTAACAGGTTCATCAAGACATATTCTATCAAGCACAACTTCATCAAGTAGGCTGCCATCATCTTCATCAAGTGGGTTGCCATTCAAGGACAACACTCTATCAAGTGGGTTGTCATCAAGGACAACACTCAGCATCATATTGATGACAAACATCATATCACATCAGATTTACATCATTTACCAAGTTCATCAAGTCAAGAATAACTTCATCAGGTGGATTGCCATCAAGGACAACACATGTCAACAATCTCATGTCTTCATCTTCATTCAGTGGGTTGCCATCAAGGACAACACTCTGCATCATATTGCCAACACTAGTATATCTATCATTATTGTTGGGAAAATTAATTGTTCTAAACAATCAACTAACTACCACACATTAAATTATCAACCCAAGGATTCATTTGGCTATTTAAAGGTTGTCTGCAAAGTATATGCAAGATATGGTTCTGGAACTAATGCAAATTAACTCTCTAACAACAACAAAATTAACTAGAACAAGAGAATAACTTCCTAACTTGAAGCATGCATTCAGGAGACATATATTTCAGAAAAATTGTATCTCTACAATCGTTCGAAAGTATTTAATTTTGATCACTCTTAATAAGAAGCAACAAGAAAATCTATACAATGTTAATTTTCTACTTAAGAAACAACTATTTCAAAATCAAAGGAATAGTGCTGCAAAATCATACCCATGAAAGAGGAAAGAAGAAATAACAAGAGGAAAAGAGAAAATAGTATTAAAGCATCAAAAATTAAGGGATAACTTGTAGGAAACAAAATTAAAGTAATAGTAATTACAAATAATATCCTAAAGGAACAATATCCACAAATCAAGATCACGACTATCAATATTATCTTTAATAGAGGAAGCACACAATTTACAACTAATCCAACAAATAAATAATCGATCAAAGGAGATAAATGTGAGCTTAATAATAAAAATGCAGATAATTACTCATCTAAGGTTGGGCCCAAACTATCGGAGTCATACTTCCTTGTAGACAATATCAAAACAGTGGATTAATTATCAGCAATAAATAATAGCATTATATTATGAAAAACTATTACAATCAACGCTTTTTAGAAATTCTATCATATGGATGAAAAATTTATGAGAAAAATATTTTTTCGGTCACAAGCCCCTACCTTTATACTAATAGTTGAATAATATAAGAACGATAAATCTTTTAACACAGAGTTATCCTGAGAATCTAAAGATTCTCAGGATGCTCGTTTTTAGTTATAAAGAGTCTTAACATTGCCCATACAAAAAAATAAATGGCTTTGTCCCTAACATGTTTACTTAGATAAGAGTTAGACTTACTTGATATACCACAATTGGTTTAAACAACATCACACTATCTCAATTTTACCACAGAAAATTCTGGAAACAACATAAAGGCCATGTTATGTCACAAAATCCCTGCTCATAATAAAGATTCAACAATTAATAAATAATGATTTTGTAATCAAAGTAACACATATAAAAGTTGAAATATTAAAATTAAACTCATTCCTTGTAAGTCCTATGTTATACCAGTTAATAGATCATAAATATAAGAAAAAGACAAGAAAACAATATTAAAACTAAGGAATAGAATACATGAATCATGACCATTGTGAGGCCCAACATCATTGCCCAATTTTCATTTTTTCATGTCCTCATGCAAATAAATAATTAAATAATTAACATTTAAGGAAGTTAAGGAGTAGGCTCCACAGCGTTCTTCTCATTTTAGCTTGAAAACACTCCTTTTTTTATTTCCTGGAAAGCCACATACTTTCCCGCCTATGAAAATTCATAATAAAGCTTATAGTAAGGTTGAGGAAACTATATCATAGGGCATATGTATCTGTATCCCATCGATTTGATTGATTCTTCCAACACAATATTAACATAATCATGCACTTTGGACATAACTTGTTGAAAATTGTATTGGCCAAAAGGTTCCATGTTTTTAACTTCTCTGGATGAGACTTGCCATCTAATTTTAGCTTTGATGATAGCCTCATATTTGATGTCTTCTAGTTGTTCCCATCATGAGTGTAATACCTCGTTATGAATTCCCTCAAGTGAGGAAACAACATCAGACTTATCTATAAAGTAATTATGGTGGTGAAGTGTAGCAAAGGGATTGTCTAGCTCACTTCTAATCGAGGGATCATTATTATGTTCTCTTCACTGAAAGTTGTGATAAGATTTCTCCCATTTTATTTGATTTAGTGCATACAATATAAAATATTGAAGTTGGACATATCCAACGAATGGAAATTTATTTTCATTTAAATGCTTTTCCAATAGGAAATTATGCCTGTAGAGTTCACACAGAAGGTAATTTGTTTTCTCAACCTGCTTATGAAAAATAGTGATGAAATCTAGCACACTAGTGAATTCATAAGGTTGGACACTTTGTATAGCCTTAGCTTTAAGTAATGAATATTTTTCAAGTAGGACTAAAGAATAATTACATGTTGGATATATACATGCCAGGATGTCTGAAAAAATAGAACAAATTTCATCCTTTTGCTCGATGACCTTAATATGAATACGTGCCTGCAATACCTGAATTTTATTCTTGTAAACTCCTTATATTTGCATGTGTTTCATCATAGGTTATTTAAATTAATGTCTCAAACCATCAGAGCATATTGTGATATTCCCCTTGAGACATTGTTTCCCCTCGATATTTAGCTATGGTCTCTTTATGATCTTCCAGGGAATTTTTCACTGTCCTTATTACAACATCTACAATCAATGGAGTATAAGGAGGTACAATATTAGTTTGTGATCCTCTTTAAATAATAATGGGTATAGGATTAGTCTCAGTCTCGAATTCAATGAGAACAAGTGTGGGATCAATTTGAACTTCTGCTTCAATAGAGACAGGTGAAAAATCAATTTTGAGTTCCTATTTCAATGAAAACAAGTGCAAGATGAGTCTGAACTTCTACTTCAATGGAAACAAGTGCAAGATTAGTCTAATTTTCTACATTCTAGACCTTAAAAATTTTCTTCCCACCATTAGTTCCAATTTTTTTTGTAATTCTCTTCTCAGGATCCTCATAAAACTTTCTACTAGTTTGTAACCATTTTCTCAATTACTATGCCTTCCTTTGTAGCTTGTCATTTTCTTTCCTCAATGTAATAAATTCCTTGATAATTTTATTGTTTTTTTTTGTTCGTAACAGTAAAATTGATGGCCGAAATTGTTAACACAATAGTAAGAGATACAAAATTTATTACTTCATAATCTTTGGCAGTTGTATTTTGAGTAGAATCAACCATTAGAGAATCAATAGATGATTTACAAAATTACATTGGAATTTTGTCGATCAAAGGTTCTGAGGAAACATTAACTAGAATATTAGTCTAAATTCCACTTGTCATGGCTAAAGGAGTAACATTAAGCTCCTTTCATACATCAATCAAATCATCAGAAGGAAATTGTGGAGCCATAACTTCTAGAGAAGAGGCTTATAACACAGTGGCAACAAAATCCATGGAGTTCTCTTTAGTTGAAATTGCTTTAGAATCAATGGATGGCTCTAAAATTATAGTGGTTGGGGATCCAACAGAAGGAGTTGCAACTAGAGAATTAGGTAAATCATATTGATTGGAATTGAAAGGGATACCTATATGAGTTGTAAGCTTATCTATTGCGGTGGATGTTGGTTCCTCTAGGTTCATTGTTTCTAATCAATTTTCCAATCCTTCCAATGCTTGAGCCACCTTTATTTCTTGTTCTTCCTGGCTTAGATTTGTTTTTTTTGGAGTTGATAAATCTTGAGCCACATTTTCTTTAGAGGTTTTCTGTTGTGTTCCTTCCTCATTATAAATTTCTTGAATTAAATTTTATTTATTTGATTGCTCAAGGGGGTTTAAGGAAGTGTGTCCCTGATGAACTAGTCCAGTTGACCTTCTCCTCTTTTTGGGCAAAGAGGTCAAAAATTATGCCACTCATTTTTTTGCTCTGTTAAGTTCATGATGAATCAAAATTTCAAGTGGTACAACTTCTTGTAGGGTATCTCCTTCCATTGAGGTTTCATTTTGGATGGTTTCACTACATTTTTCTTCTTTCTCATTATCAGTTAAAGTATTCCCATGTGTTTCAAAAATCCCTTCGCTTCCTAAGGGGATTTCTTTCTCATCCCTAGGGTTTCCTAAAAATCCTTCCCAACTTTGTTGTATTTAATTTAAACTCCTCAAAACTAACAATTTAAGGATACTATGATGACTAACAACTGAAACACCATCTTTATACCTTCTTAATCTACTGGCAGTTTCTTGTAAAAGTGAATGCATAAAAAAAGGAAGGTTTAGGAATACCTTTTCTCTTAGATACGCCATTAACTTAAAATGGTGACTTTGAAATACATTATACCTTCTGTGAAAAGTGAATTATTGCCAAATAATTCCTTCTAACTCTTTCCAAATTTTTGGAAGTGAATTGGGGTTATACCCTTTTCCTTTCTTAAGTAGTTCTTCCCCTGGATTAAAAAATAGAAGGGCCAAAATTTGTAGTGAGGTATGTGCTTTGTACCATTTCTCTCCTTCTAATGAGAGGCATGTTACTTCTGCTACTATTTCCTCTTTGACCTATATCTGCACATTTCTTACCATCGTTACCCCTCCATTAAAATTATGCATGAAATAAAGCGAAAACTTCATTGTCGAATCCCTGCAAACATCCAAAATAGTGTAGTCATCCTACCCAATTTAAATTAATATGCACTTATTCCATGGCCTACAATTGGGTTGGTTCATGGCATATTGAATGAGCTCCCTTATATAATTTTTCAGTAAGTAATGATTGCAAATGGAAATAACATAGCTTCATAGTACAAGATGGTAACAAAATTATGCAAAGTATGGGAATTCAGCAAGTCATAACATGCAACAAACACCTTATCGCCCCCCAATAAAATTTGAAGGCCTCCCACGATTGTTAATTACCATAATTAATTGACAGGATTTTGTCAAAATTAAAAGAAAAAGGAATATTAATTAATCACGAGAAACAACCATCAAAAATGGTTGCGTAAGACGAGAAAGTTTTGTAACACATCAAATAATCATTAAGTTGATCATTCAATCATAAAGTGCAATGATGATGAAAACCGTTGTGAAAATCAAAACATCAATGTTAAAATAAATAAAATGAATGGTATGATGACAATTCGGAAAGAATGTATGGTAGGAAACAATGTTTAGTAAAGGAATACCACATAGATAAAAATAAAGGAGTTAATTAAAGAAACATGATAGAAAATGTTATGTTTCCAAATGTCCCATAAGTAGAATTGTTATTAGTTCTCATTAACAATCAACATAATCACTTTATAGGAGCTATTTTAATAGTACCCCATGGTATATTTTAACAAATGTAACAAATTTCCTTGGTCGATTATTGATTTTAAGGAGACAAGATAGCTAACTAAATTGTAGTGTTTAAGTTAACATTAATACCATAGGCATGTCCATTATTGCTATCATGCGTCCATAGCCTTGATAGGGTTGCCTTTTAACCAATTGAGATGTTAGTGTCAAATATATTAGAAATAGATTCATAGCTATAAGTTTTTGAGTTTTCTTAAATGACTATGGAAGGTCATTGTTCTGGTTTGGTGACAAGTTAATAACAATTCCATTCATGGGAACTAATAAAGTTAACAAGTTGGCTTGTGATGAGACCTCTTGTCCCTCTGCCTTAAGATCAAAGGAAATTGGTGACCAGAAGTGGTAATGTCACTTCATCAGTTCCTATGATCACGGCAGGTCAGCTCGTGATGAGAATTCTAATCCTTCGGTGAATTATTTTCTTTTGCTATGATTTTTGTTAATAATAAAATATTACTTAATAGATGGGGTGGCACATCAATGCCTTAAGAGTTAGGGATGAAATATAAATTTTTATGACAACTACTCTTTAGCTGGCTAATATTGTTCCAAAAAAATAATTTCTTCAAAAGAGTTGTATAATTTCTTTTAAAAATGGAGTAGAAATATGGCCCATTAGGTGGTGATAGAAAGAATGTATAATGAGTAATTTATAAATTTCTTACAAAAGTAGGGAATTAAGTATTTTAGATTCAAAATTCCATATGATAAAATCATCTTAAAATAAATTATCCTTTTTTAAGTAAATTCTTATGTGATAAACGTTAAACAAACTAGTTACCCAACCATCATATTGAAAAGGGTCTTAAATTGTTCCTTATCCTTGGAAAACCAAATATATTTGCAAACAACTCATACGTTCTAGCCGCATCTAAGGAAATAAAAATCACATATACGGAAACAACAACTGTGACTAGGAAAGCAACAAATCTGAAAACAATGTTGTGACTAAGGAAACAACAACTTTGAAAATGATGTTGTGACTAAGGAAATAACAACTGTGAAAATGATGTTGCGAATAATGAATCATAAACTGTGAAAACGATGTTGTTACTAAGGAAAAAAAAACTTTGAAAATGATGTTGTGACTAAGGAAACAACAACTATGAAAATGATGTTGTGACTAAGGAAACATCAACTATGATAACAATGTTGTGACTAAGAAAACAACAATTGTGATTGCAGCAACATCGTTTTAAAAACTGGTTGCGATGTTTTTCAAGATAGAGAGAATATACATGCCATAAAACATAAAAACTTATTTACATTATGTACATGGAAATTAAGGATTTTTAATAATATATACCTAGTAATGGTCATGGGGATATGCCCTCGCTCGACAACAACCTACAAGTTTGGATCATTATTAAGTTCATAGAGAAAGGACTCTTTTGTAAGTGGTTGATGGTACAAGTTAAGTTGGTGACCATTAACAAGAAAATAAATTTCAGAATCATTAATGGTAGTAAGGAACACTATCTCATTATCATGAACTTTTCTAAATTCTTAAGGGTTGAACCACCTCGTTTGAAGCTTACCTGGGAAGTCTTGGATTATGGAATCATATAACAACACCCAATCCCCCTTTTGAAAGGTATTATTTTTAATAAAATGATAATGCCACTTAACTCTTTGTTTTTGAATTATAGTTGTAGATTGGAGAGTGGAAGGGTGCATTTCATACATTTATTTGAGTTGTTGAAGGCATTTTTTTGTGCTTCCAAAAGATCCAGACCAACTTCTTGAGCAGTTATAAGAGTTATAACTTCAAATTCAATCATAAAAATAGGATCCTTACCAAAAACAAGATGTTACTGTGAAAAGTCAGTAGTATTACGCAAGTTTTTTTGGTAAGCTCATAAGGCTTCATAGATTTTAGAGGCCTAGTATCAACGATTTGTATATATTGTCTTTGTTAGGATTACTTCCAAGACTTTATTTGATTTTTCACTTGACCATTTTCTTGTATATGGTAAGGTGAAGTAATTTTTTCTTGAAGTGATATTTTTCATGGTTGGAGATATTTATGGGCTATAAAATGTGATTCTTTGCCAGTTACAAGTTCTAAAGGAAAACCATATCAACCAAATAGTTAAAATAGAAAGTTTATGACTACCTCTTATGTGTCTCTCTAGACAACTACCACCTCAACCCATTTTGTTACATAATTTGTTCAGACTAGAATGTATGATTTTTGGTTTGGGTGGAATGATAGAGCCTGCAAAGTCCATTGCCCATCTTTCGAGTGGTTCCAATACAAGTTATGGATTTCGTCAGACTTAATGGGATGCCCCATGCTTTGAAAAATATTGCAAATTTTGACATATTTCTTGGTATATTTAAATATTGTGGGCTAAAAATAGCCCATTTGAAATACTTTATGCCTATTCCTTTGGTCAAAAAACTGACCTCCATAGGGTTCACCATGGTGGGCCTTGAGGATATCGTAGATTTAATCCTCTCTGATGCATCTACGAAGTTTGAGATCCACCCCTGTATGAAATAGATAGCCATATATCCACGAGAATTTAGCATTGCCCTGGATAATGTGCTTCTTTTCTTGTGATGACAAATGTGATGGAAATCTTCCAGCCACCAAGTAGTTTGAAATGACAACATACCATAGTGTTGTTGGATAGATGGGGCCTAGACCCAGGTTCAGATATGGCTGCGGGAACCACGAATCAACAAAACCCAATATTACTGGTCGTTTCGGCAATGATCTATTGCACAAACTAAAGTCTCACCTGAGGCAATATAGGGGAATGCTAGAACCAGGTTTCTGCATCCATAGGGACAATGGAGTGCAACTTTAGGGCTAATATTCCTTTCAATACTTAATAGAGCTTCACAGAACAACTATGCTAATTATACAGTCGTTGTTCAAAACTTCTATTGAACTCTCTTGCAAACTGCACAATTTTACCTTAACAAGAATAAAACAACATAAATAACCATAAACAGAACTTTGTGATGCAATTACGTATAAAAAACCTTAACTTAGCACAGATGATATTAAAATAAAATTAAATAAAACACATAAACACAAAACACGGATCTATCTTCAAAGTCTTATATTATTACTCTGATCTTGTTGAGACAACCCTTTCCACCTTGTGCACTCAGCTGTAGGGGTTTGCACACTCAGCCATAGAATTTCCAAGGTCTCCGTGCACTCAGCAGTAGGATCCTTCCATTTCCAAAAATCAACAGAATACAAACTCTAAATAATTTTACATCCAAGTGCATTCTATCATGAGTTATGAGATGTTTTCTAAGACTATCCTATACTCCTTAATCAAATCCCTTTAAAAAATAAGGAGCTTTGACCCGCCCTAAAGACCCTAAGACTCTATTACATCTGCGCATTGTGCGCTCTGCTCCTCGATCTGCAGAGTCTTCCTCAAAATATTCCACTGAGGGGTACCCTGTCCAACATGCCCCCAACACAAAAATGTGACTCATCCCGAGTCACTCTATTGGTGTGCCCTCGATATTTTCTTTAATGCTATTCAAGGCATCCTTCATAGGCATAATTGTTTCAGTGCACTGCTTTTCAAATTCACAGATTTTTTGGTCATCCATGTCTCAATGAATAGCCATGCAATTTTTGGGGCAATCTCCTTCTACATCTGGCGCAGTTCTTTTAGATTTTTCTCGACAATCTGTGATAGTTGAATGGCTTCATCTTCCCACGGCTTCATTCTAGTTGTGATAATTTTTTCTTTTTTGCGCATCTCATCGATTTTTTCTTTCAACAATTTACCCTCTTGGAGACATGCATACCAATGTACTGGTGCTAAATTCTTCTGGCTAACCTTAATGTGGTCCATCTATTCTAGTTTCTCGCAAACTTCCTATTCAAGCTTGTGAACCTGAGGGTCCTCTTACAGTGAGGCCAAGACATCCATAACATCTTCAAAGACTTGGGTGCATTCTTGGACTATGGATTCAATCTATTCATTAGCAGCCTTAATCTCTGTCTTGCACTTATCCCTGACCTCTAGTGGAGTAGCAAGATGAAATTGCATCCACAGCTCAATGATATTCATCTGCATCTCAAGTCGCACCTTGTTGACTTCAGCTTTGGAATCCTTGACTACCATGGCGGCTTTTCCATCTTTTCCTATGGCACTTCCATAGCCTGAATCTCCAACTCACGTAGGTTGTTGCACACCTTGGTGATGGTTTTTTCCAATTTATGTCTCTGTGTTGTTGATGTAGAAGCTCCAGGGCTCATAAAATTATTCTTCGCTTCCATGAAGGTTTCTCTTTCACATTGTACATCGTACCCATTATTCTTTTCTCTAGCTTTACAGATTCATGTATCATCCATATGATTATTTCCTTCTGCTTTGTATTCTCCAGTATTTATACCACTTCATGTCATTATGATGACACTTAGATATTCTCTGTGTGGTTCAGTTCTCATCATTTGTATGTTCTAGGTAGGTTGCTAATTTTTATTTTCCTCCATTTTAGCCAATAATGTAGGACAATCCTCTATTCCATGATCAAATACGCTACAATACCTACAAGATATGGCATCATGATTCTGACAATTCTTAGTGAAATTTCTAGGATGAACGCAATTATAACATATGATATGTATGCACCCTAGTCCAGCGCCTCTTCCTTAGCCATGCCCTCAGCCTTGGAAACCTCTGCGCGTTGTTGGTGAACCTGGATCTTTGCGACCTTTGACTTTCATTCGGTATGCTCCAAGGCTCTGCATCATTAGATCATAGCTCCGACAGTTCTTATCATCATGTCCCACCAAAATACCAAAATTACAAAACAATTTCTTCGGTGACCAGATTTACTTTTGCAGTAGATGACAATAGTATGTGGAGTGATGTCCTACAACTTCACATAAGCTACGCCAGACATTTGGTCTAGTGCTTGGCCCCAACTTAAATGGACTTAGCATCCCAGTGCCCAAGTAATCTCTATAAACATGACATTGATCCTTATGGTGGCCCTCCACTTTTCACTTTATGCACCATACTTATGAGTGCATGTTAGACCGAACCTCTTTTCCCTTCTTCAAATATTGAAGTTCCTTATGTAAGCTTTCCACCTGGGTTTGGATTTGTTGAACCCCTACGTTGGTATTTGCTATCGGCGAAGCTTCTAGCTTCATTGAAATCTCCAAGGCTTCCGCTTAGGTTGCAATCTTTTGTTGAGACAATGACAACCTAAGATGTGGAAATAACGCCTTATAAACCATTCCTTGTGCTGCTTGTTAGGGATATCGAAGTTGACTTGAATTAGCAGTGTCTTAAACCTTTGATTGAATTCCCTCATAGTTTCAATGACCAATTTATTAATCTCTTTGATCTTCGTAATACACCAGGACTGCGAATTTGGCTTCCTAAACTCAACATTCAATGCAGCCTTTATCTGGTCCAACATGGAAATTTGGTTTGTCGAGGAGTACTTCATATACTAGGATCATTCTATATCCTGCAACACTGTTACCAGCTGTGTTTTCTTCATATTATCATCAGTAATGTTCTTCGACCTCCATATTGCTTCTGTAACAAACCATAATTTCTCGGGATCATCTGATCCTTTGAAAACATGCATCTTGGGTGAGTGAGCCAGGGTAAACAGGGGAGGTGGAGGTGGAGGTGGAGTAACAATATAGGGATGGGTTGTGATGGGAGTGGATTGTTTGGGAATTCAAGAAGCACCATGATGATCCTCAAATTTGATCAACACAATTCTAGGGGTAGAAGGGTGGCTCTCTCCTTCTTCGCTTACATACCCAAAAAGTGGATTGTATTTAGATTCGATGTAATTATTAGTATCTACCTTAAATCTCTTACCATGTCGTGTATTTCCAGTTTTCTTTCCTTCGAACATCAATTTGATTGCATCTGTGGTACACCCTTTTCACACAATAACATATTAATCCAAAGATTCAATGAGTTTAAGTAATTACCTTGTGGCCATTTGAAAAATTTTCCCTCTGCTTCACTATAGGATACAAATTTATTGATGACGAACTCAGTAAAAAATCCTCTAAGAATACTATCGATCAAATAATCAACAACACTTGCAATCTCGTTGTTATCACTCATTAGTTTTAAAAAATTCATTGATAGGATCTTGCATATCATTCACCTAGTTTCCATGTTGTTTTCATAGTCAAATTCATGAAATTTATGAAAAAACACATGTGACAAGCTTTATCCTAATTCTAAACCCACCTAGCAAGATTAGGTGAATACCCAAAATTGTGGTCATTTTGTTTCTATCTTTCCATACATAGCCAAAGAATGGAAAATATTCTTCTAAAGTTTCGGGTCCTATGAGTGCATGATAAATACCACCAAAACCTAAAAATGCAGAAGAAATTAAGTGAAGTACCCCAGATACAAAATATGGAAAAGTGTCCACGATTTCCCCACCAAGACCAACCCCCCATCTAGTTATCAGTAAAATACATTCCATGTCATTTAGTTTTCAAACCTATGCCTTCAAATAAAAAAATAAGCCACTTTTCTGTTTTTTCACCATTTCGTAGAGAATAAAATGGCAGAACAACATATTTCGCTGCGGAATTACTTGAAAATTCCATAGAAATCTGTTAGAATTTTAACTATTTTCGCTATGAAACTGAGTTTTTCTGCAGAAAAAAAAATAGCGATGTGAGGTGTCAAGTTTTTGATGGCCAAGGGTAAAGGGGAGGTCAGAAAATTAGTTACCATGATCACCAAGCGTGCAAGATTGCGATTTCTCTCATCATTGCTTTTTGTGGTCACATGTGGCATCATTCTCCCTCAAGTTGTCACGCTAAATTTTAAATCTTGTCCCTAATCTTCTCTATGTCATTCATCGTTCAAAGTCTTTCATGTAAAGCATCTCAGTGTCATCCTTGAAGAGCTGGTTCACTACGCAAAACAACCTACTATTTAGGTTTGTTTATCTTCAGGTGTCACAGTGAGGAGGCAACGAGGGTATAAAGGAGCAATGGCAGTGAAGAAGAAAGTGAATAAAGGAGGCTATTATGTGAGGTACGAGCCTATGGATTTAAAAATATTGAATGAAGATCCTAGTTTCATGGATGCCTTCAAGAATGTTGGTTGTCTATAGTTTCGTCAGAAGCTGTAGGTTTTCATGCTCAGATATCCAAAGATTTCGCAACCAATTTCACAGGGACAACCTCAAACATTGGGGTATTGAATTTCACAGTATCACCTAATACTATCTCTCAAGCTACATAAATACCCATAGGAGGTGAGGAATGGTTCAAAGGTACAATATTCAAAATGTAGAGCTGTGAAGAATTTGTCAAATAGGAGCACATCGAAGTTGACATGGCAAGTGGCATCCCTAGGAGTTATATGAAAAAAATTTATTCAAAGCTATTGTTTGTGGTCCAGAAGTATTTTATCTGCGAGGAGATGTTTCACATGGTATACTTATATCACTTCAGGATCCTTTTGCATTTCATTGGTAAGCAACCCCTTGATTTGCCTTTATTTTTATTTAGAAGTTTGGGGAAGATGTCAGATAAGGTCCAAGCCAAGGCTGAGGGTAGTGAAACATCATTTTTTCACCATGGCCTGATCAAATTATTAGTGTTGGAGGAATTAAAAAACTTAAACATAGATTGGGCATCTTTTCTCTTACTAAGTGTATATGAAGTAGATTCAGTGACACCTAAAAATATTTCAAAGCCAAATATCACTTCATATCCAGCTGTGATAGAAGAAGTTAATGAAGGAGGACAACCTACTCTGGAACCAATAGATACTAAAGTTGAACCTATGCCAGAGACTGATATCCCACAACCATCACCTACAATTAAAAAATAGAAAATTATTAAATATAGTAGCAGGAGGATAACCAGGAGCCAAACCATTTCCAAAGGAAATCTTGAAGACATCCTCCATGAAATTTACACTGAAGAATCTCCAATTTTCTAGGAAGAAAACATTGAAGGCGATAGAAGGAAGAAGCCGAAAGGTAAGTCTATCAAAAAATTGGATTTTGCAGGAGAATATGTTGGTTTCATTTTCCAGCCAAGGAAACTAATGACCAGGTCACAGCTTGCAAAGGGTGCCATGGAGAGCAAGAGAGCATAAAATATTAATGAAGGCAAGCAACCAGAGAACATTATAGACCTATCTCTAGTAGCAGAAGAGGTATTTATGAAAAGAAAAAGGAAAGGAACAAGTTGAGGAAAATACTGAAGTACAAATATTACAGGAGCAATTAAGAGAGGCCAGGTAAGAAGTAATTGAAGTCAAATTGGAACTACAAGAGGCTAAGGTAGATAGACAGCTAATGGAAAAAATTTAAAAGGAAATGAAGGTTTAGTTGGACAAATATGACAAAAATATGTCAAATGCCAAGAAGATGATGGAGAGAAGTCTTCCTCTGAGGAAAGTGGTGAATAACACTAGGAAGAAATTTTTTTGGTTGTAGTCTGAGAGAAAAAATCTCAAAGGGCAGGTTAAAGAGTTGGAAGACAAAATGGATATGATCCAATAAGAACTGAAGAAAATAGGGCTGAATATTAGAATGGTAAATGAACCTGAAGAGGTACAACATGTTGTTGATAAAGATGAAATACCCAAATTCTGAGGGGTTAGTATAAAATATTTTTGATTAAATTTACAACTTGCATGAAACACAAATTTTGGTTCAGAAACTGAATTATTGAAGAAAAGTGAAAAATATGCATTTTCAGCCAACTTAGGTAGTTTCATAGCGAAGTCCAGGCTTGAGGGCCGAATTCACTATGAAATTCCTATAGGATGTTTTATACTCAAAAAACCATTTTTGATGGATATCTAAGGAGGGAAAGTGATGGTATTTATCACATATGACCTGAAAAACACATCTTGATTAGAAAAGAAGGAAAAAAAGGAGGTTAAATGGCTGAAGTAAACATGCTACTAAATTTCACTATGAAACTGCCTAAGGTCACTCTGTTTTTGCGGTGAATGATTTTGAAGGTTTGAAAAGCGTGTTGAAGAACAAAAAGCCACCTGGAGACATCCAAGCTGAAAATGGGCCATCCTAGCATAGATTCGCTATTCGATAGGAGCGTCACTTATCCAACTTAGCATGAAGACAAAGATTAAAGTGGCATTTATCTTTTCCTAAAAAATAGGACTTTTTTGCCTAAATCTTGGAGGTACATTAATGTATTAGTGATGGTGAATGCCACTCGAACTTCTGATCCTTATCAATTTAATTTTCCCACTACTAAAGAAGTGAATGTAATAAATGTAAAGCAGAGTCCTATTAGAAGTGTAAATATTTAGACTAGGTGTCTTTTTTAGTTCCAAAAATGTAGTTTTTAGTTATGATAGGTGTCAAAGTTATGATTCAATGATCTAGATAGATGGGTAGATCCTATGTAAGCAAAAATGATCTATTTAAAGACAGCAAATCGAATTAGAAAGGGTTGTAGAATGTTACTTTGAGACTACTATTATTGTAAATCTTGGAATATAGTAATATACAGTGATGGTGTTTTTCCGCTTAACCTGAGATTCTTTTACTATTGCAATGAGTTTGTGCCTTATCTTTTCTCAATATCATTTCTCAATGTCTTGATGTTAAATTACTCAAAATTCATGCCCTCATGCTCTAACTTCCTTTTTAC
This sequence comes from Pinus albicaulis, assembly GCA_034641835.2. Classification (NCBI taxonomy): domain Eukaryota; kingdom Viridiplantae; phylum Streptophyta; class Pinopsida; order Pinales; family Pinaceae; genus Pinus; species Pinus albicaulis. The sequence goes on from CM076580.1 coordinate 759,868,884, forward strand.
ATCAAGTTATTGAATAGTTCATGTGTGTTAATATTATCTTTTTCCATTGAAACAGTAGAATCCTTAGCTTCCACAAGAAGAATTATTTGTCACTGACTCCATATTGAATCCATGAGCCCAATGGTAGTGAAATCTATCCCATTTTTCACCTGCAACCAAATACGCTAATACACTCAAATACTTAGCCATCTGATTTAAGACTTAAATGAGAAAATTATTAGATAAATTTAGAGAGCCCTCTCAGGTTGAAGAGGCTAATCCTCAGTCAAAATATGCTTGAAAAACATTAGAGATAACATTTCGGTGCATCTGAAAAGAGTTTGAAGACATATTTCCTGAAATTTGTGCTCAAATAGTGAATTTGAACTCTTGGAGGTAGTAGGAGCTCAGAACATTTCGAGGTTGCAAAAACTACCTTGGTGACTCCACTAAAAATATTCATGCTCAAAGGTGGATTTGAGAAAAAGACACACAAGGAGAAATCCATATCCTAACCCAACTACAATTGTGGATAATCCAGAGAGTATTCTCAAAGGAATTGGAAGCAGCTCTTCAAAATCAGGTATTCCATCACATTCAAGAGATTTTTCCTCTAAAATTATTCGAAGTCCTGAAGATAGGAAATTTTATGGTAAAATTTAAGATGTATTATTTAGGTCTAAGACTGAAAGTGAACTGACCAATATTATAATAGACCTACAAAGACTAGGTATTGACACATCATCACTAGTATATAAAGAATAAAAATAAGAATTCTGGAAAATAGTTACATCAGAACTATTGTAAGAGAGGGAGTATTTTGAAAATTTAAAAGAATTAGATCCATTTTAGTTTTTGTTGAAAACAAAATCTGGTATACCTTTTCCTGAGTGGATTTCATACATATCTAGATTTCATATATCATCTACACCACCTCCTAACAGCTCATCTTCACCTAATATTTTCCAAAAAAACAGAAATTAATCTCATCTATTGTCCTTCCACATACCACAGTTCCTATCATCATGGTTGGAATTGTCCCTCCTCCTCTTGTTGGACCTGCAAGGTATGCTCCACTTGTCCTCCCTGTTTTTCTTCATGATCTCCCAGATGGATACTCAACTAGAATAAAAACCTTTTGGAGTGAAGAGGACATATCGGCTAAGGAACATATGGACCAATTTAATATTTTCATTGATAGAGAGGAGGTAGACCATGAAGATGTAAAAGTGAGATTATTTTCCCAGAGTTTAACTAGTGAAGTAAGAAAGTGGTTTAAGGCCCTAACTCTGTCAAGTTTGCAGAATTGGGACCAGCTAGAAGATATTTTTTTGACGAAGTAAGGGAGTAAGGTGAATCCAATGCAAGCCCTGAAATAATACAACAATTTGAAAATATCCTTAGATGAATCTGTCCAAGACTTATCCAAGAGGTTTAACAAAGTCCATAACTCCATACCCTCTCATATTAAACCTCCTCTAGGAATTTCTCGATTACATTATGCAAAGGCATTTGATTATTATTTTTCCATATTTCTTAGGAAAAGAGAGTTGCAAAAATGTAGAATGATGCAATAAAAGTGTAAGTAAACATGACAGTTGCCAAGAGGTCTAATATGGGAAAAACAAAATTGAAAGAAGAGGAAAAACCTTCATCCTCAGATGTTAAATTTTATTCTATGTTGAAGACTATGGAAAAAATCATGGATAGACTTGTTCTTGGAACCACTCCCTTACCTCCTACACAACAAGATCCACAAATCCGAAATCCACAATTTTGGAGGTCTCAAAATCAACAAAGACAAAGAGAAAACAAAAATTAGCCTAACCCACAAGTGAGACCTCGCTTTCAACAAAATTTTCTTGATGAAGAGGAAGCTCAGCCTGAGGTTCAAGATGATATTATCCACTGTCTAGATGAAGATATGTCAGGGATGTTTCTAACTAAGGAAGAGCATGATGAGTCTAGTCATGATTTGAAGAATGATGAGGGCCAATCTGATTACCTAAAGGTTTATAAACATGCCATATTTGAAATTCATAAGCAATAAAATATAAGAAACCAAAATTTCCCCACTACCACAAACAAAACTCAGCCAAAGAAGGATGTTCCTAAACAAATTAGCCAAAGAAGGACCCACCACCTCCACCTCCTATCAAAGAAGTTGAAAAAGCTACATCTAATTTCAGTCTAAAGAATGAGATCTCTAAAACTAAGATTCATGTTACCTTTGGAGAAATTTTCAAGGTCAATGAATACAGAATCAAAATTTTCAAGATGTTGAATTCCCAACCAGGACCTTCAAATATGCTAAATCTGCAAGAAGATCATCCTTCCATTTTCCTAGGACCAAGGGTAGAATATGAACAGAATGAAGAGGTCCCTCCCTTTTATTTCAATCTAAATATTCATGATATGACTTTGCACAATGCCATGTTGGACTCAGGGGCTTCCTATAACCTTATGCCTAAAATAATCATGGAGAGAATGGGTTTGGAAATACTAGCCCTTATAAAGGTCTATTTTCTTTTGACTACAAGAGATTTCAATGCATATGTCTTATCAAAGATTTTGTGGTTGGATTAACACAAGTACCTGCTAAAACAATGGTGATGGACATAGTATTAGTTGACATTCCTCCTATGTTTGGTACGCTCTTATCTATATCGTGGTTAGTTAAAATCAAAGGAGCTATGTAGATGGACATGACATATGCCACCATTCCTATTTTTGGTGAGAAAAGAAGGTTGTATAGGGAAAGTAGGATTTCCTACATGGTGAGCAGTAAAGATAAGCCTCAAAATTTTCCAATTTATGTTGTTGAGACAAAATCATGATCATCAATTTTATTCAATGAGCTAACTGATGAAGCAGAAATTGAAGGAAAAATAGAAAATCACCAGGCTGAAAATCAGGAAGGTGTTGAGGAAAAATTAGAGGGTTGGTGGCTTTTGCACTTTTATGGCTCCGTTGGAAGTGAGGGGGTTGGAGCAGGCATATGGATCACTACTCTTGCTGATGAAAGTAATTTTTACTCATTTAAACTTAACTTTGCTTGCACCAACAATATGGCAGAATATGAATCATTATTTTTGGGTTTATAAATTTTGAAGAAAATAGGTGCCAAGAAGATATCAGTGTGTGGTGATTCAGAGTTAGTAATAAAAAAAGTTGAAGGATCATACCAAACCAAGGATGTAAGAATGAGGGCTTACAAAAATCTGATCATGGAGATGCTTGAAAATTTTCAAGAATATGCCTTCATTGTGAAAACCAAAGACCAAAATTCAGTGGATGATTCCATTGATGTCTTTGCAAGTTTATTTTCCATCCCTACACATTATACTGAGAAGTATGAGGTTGAGGTCAGTCATAGGCCAGAAATTCCTGATAATATTATTCATTGGAAAGTGTTTAAGGATGATCAGCAAGTCCGAAATTTCATAGAGTTAAAGGAGGAGTTTGAAAACACACAAGTGGATCAGAAAAAACAAGTTTGTTGAAACCAAGGTCAATTCTGAAGTCTTACAACTGAACAAAAAAAAAAAAATTGTATACCAAAAGGCCTTATTTCTCTTGAATTTTTTTTTGTCCAAAAATAAGTTTTTAAATCTCCTAGAATGCATGTTGATGATGAGGAGGTATAAACTTGCAATATTGGTACAAAATCAGTGCCTAAAATGGTCAAACTTTCTAAGTTTCTTTCTATAGAGATGAGAGAGAAGTATGTGGATATGATGAAGAAATATATTGATGTTTTTGCATGGAGCTATGCTGATATGAAAAGGTATGATCCTAGCATTATACAGCATACTATTCCTATCAAAGAGAATGAGAAACCTTTCAAATAAAAACTGGGAAGAATTAATCCTTTTCTCATGCCTCTGATTGAGAAAGAGATTAAGAAACTTTTTGATGCAAAGATCATTGTTCCTATAAGGTTTTAAAAATGGCTTGCTAATCTATTACCTGTTAGAAAGAAGAGTAGTGAGATCAAAATCTATATTGACTTTAGAAATCTGAACAAGGATTCTTTGAAGGACAACTATCATCTTCCCAAGATGGATCAGATTTTGCAAAATATTGTTGGTTGGCAAAGAATGTCCATGCTGGATGGATTTTCAGGTTACAACTAGATATTGGTACATCCAAAAGATCAGGAGAAGACTGCCCTTACCACGCCATGGGGAACATTCATGTATGCCAAGGTACCTTTTGGTTTGATGAATGCAGGAGTGACTTTTCAAAAAGAAATAGATATTTCCTTTGTTGAGGAGAAAGACAAATTAGTTGTGGTATATTTGGATGAAATAACTGTGTTTTCAAGAAAGGAGGAAGATGACTTGAAACATTTGGAGAAAATTCTGTAGAAATGTAGAAAATTCGGTATCTCTCTTAACCCCACTAAAAGTATCTTTTCTCTAACTTCTGGAAATTACTTGGACATATTATATCTAAGGATGGGATAAAGATTGATCGTAATAGATTCAGTGCAATTCAGAAGATAGACCTGCTAAGGAATAAGAAGGAGATTCAGTCTTTTCTTGGAAAGGTAAATTTTATTAGAAGGTTCATCCCAAAATTTTCTGAGATTGTAAAAGACATTACCAAGATGTTAAAGAAAGGAGTTGATATTAAGTGGAGTTTTGAAGCTAAGCAATCATTTGAAGAGATAAAGAAAGCCCTCACTCAAGCCCCAATGCTTATTAGTCCAAATTTCTCAAGTGAATTTCTGGTTTTCACATTTTCCTCTAAAAATACCATTGCTAGAGTTTTAATGCAAAAATGAAAGCAAGGTACTGGACAACCTATTTCATTTATAGCAGGACTCTTGCTAACTTTGATTTGAAGTATAATATTTTGGAAAAATGGGCATATTCTTTGGTCAAAGCTCTTAAATAATTCAGGATTTATATTTTGCATTCTCATGTCATTTCATTTTTACCTAACACTGTGGTTAAAGGTATTTGACACAAGTTGATCCTGATGGTAAGAGAGGGAAATGGATAGCTAATTTTCTAGAGTATGACATAGACATGAACTTCATTGCGGAAATTTCAGAGCTGGCAGAAGAAGAAGAAGAGTTGGTACTTGTTGAAGAGAAATTCATCTTGTGTGAATGGTACAGAGTTATAATCTTTGTCCTACATCATCAAAAATCTACTCCAAAGTTGACCAAGTCTAAATCAAGGTTTGTAAAGCTAAAATCATTAAGATATTGTATTGTGAATAATAATTTGTATTGGAAAGATACCGGTCATATTCTTTTGAATTATTTGCTAGAAGAAGAAGTTGAAAAGGTCATTGAAGAGTTCCATAAGGGAGATTGTGGAGGACACCATGACTGGAAATCCACAGCCAACAAAATACTCAGAGCAGGCTACTATTGGCCTACTATATTGTTTAAGGATGTTTAAAAGAATATCACTACATGCCATGAATGCCAAATTTTTGATGGTAAGAAGAAGCTAATTCCTTTTCCTTTGATGTTAATATATGTTGAAGCGCCTTTCCAACAATGGGGGTTGGATTTCATTGGCGAAATACACCCAGTATCCTTAGGGTAGCATCACCGAATTTTGACAGCCACATATTATTTCACTAAATGGATTGAAGAAATTCCAACAAGGTAGGCCACTAATTCAGTCATCATTCATTTCTTGGAGAACAATATTTTGTCCAAGTTTGGTTGTCCTATGAAGATTATTATTGATATGCACAATATTTTAAATCCAAAAAATTAATTAGAATTTTTCATCAGTATCTTATTACACTTGGACATTCAACAACCTATTACCCCCAAGGTAGTGGCCTTGCAGAGTCATCCAATAAAAGTATAGTGAGGATAATCAAAAATGTGTTGCAAGAAAACAAGAGATCATAGCATCTAAAGTTGAAGTTTTTTCTATGGGCTGATAGAGTTTTCACGAAGCTATCCATTGGTACATCTCCTTATGAATTAGTGTATGGAGTTGAAGATATTTTTCCCACTTATTTGGGAGTTCTTGTAATGAAGCTGCTACAAGGACTTGAAGAAGAGACAAATGCTATTCAGAGGAGGATAAACCAGCTTATAGCTCTGCAAGAAAAAAGAGAAGAGATATATAAAAACCATCAGCAATCACAAAATAGAGTGAAGAAAACATTTGACAGAAAATTTAAAGAGGAAAATTTCCAGCTTCAAGATGTAGTTTTGAAATGGGAAGCCAGAATTGAAGAAAAGGGGAAGCTTGGAAAGTTTGAGAATATCTGGAAGGGGCCATTTGTGATAGCTTCATATCATGGAAAAAATACTTATCTGCTTTATGAAATGGATGGACAGTTGTGTGCAGGAGGACCTATCAATGGCAGGTTTCTAAAACATTACTCCTCCTAAGTCTTTTTACTGAATTTCACTCCATTGTATATATTTCGTTTTATGTTATAATGTTTGGTTATAAATATAATCTCATCATCAATATTGAGACCGAGGATAAGGCCATAAGAGTTTGAGGAAGTCTTTTTGAATTTCAAATTATTTTTTTTCATTAAAAGAAGGCACTGGAACTACATGTTCTTTGTTGTACCACAGGGGCACACAATCCCCAGTGGAGCCACTATTATCACTCATAAGTTTTAAAATTTTCATCGATAGGGTCTTGCATATCATTCACCTAGTTTTCATGTTCTTTTCATAGTCAAATTCATGAAATTTATGAAAAAAAACATGTGACAAGCTTTATCCTAAGTCTAAACCCACCATGAGTCATGTCATGTTAGTCAAATCCATTCCATGCCATTTATTTTTTGCATATATGCCTTCAAATAAAAAAATAAGCCAATTGTCTATTTTTCACCATTTCATAGTGAATACAATGGAAAAACGACGGATTTCACTACGAAATTACCTAAAAATTTTGTACCAAATCTGTCATAATTTTAACTATTTTCGCTACAAAACTATGCTTTTCTGCAGAAAAAATAGAGTGATGTGAGGTGTCAAGTTTTCGATGGCCAAGGGTAAATTTGAGGTCAACAAATTAGTTACTATGATCACCAAGCATGCAAGATCGTGATTTCTCTCATCATTTCTTTTTGTGGTCACTTGTGTCATCATTATCCCTCAAGTTGTCAAATTACATTTTAAATCTTTCCCCTAAGCTTCTCTCTATCATTCATCGTTCAAAGTCTTGCATGTAAAGAATCTTAGTGTCATCCTTGAAGATATAGTTCACTACGCAAAACAATTTTCTATCTAGGTTTGTTCATCTGCAAGTGTCACATCTAGGATGCAGTGAGGGTATAAAGGAGAAATGGCAGTGAAGAAGAAAGTGAATAAAGGAGGATATTGTGTGAGGTACAAGCCTATGGATTTAAAACTATTGAATGAAGATCCTAGTTTCATGGATGCCTTCAGGAATGTTGGTTGTCTACAATTCTGTCAGAATCTGTATGGTTTTCATGCTCAGATATCCAAACACTTCGCAACCAATTTCACAGGGATAGCCTCAAAGGTTGGGGTATTTAATTTCATAGTATCACCTGATACTATCTCTCAAGCTACAAAAATACCCAGAGGAGGTGAGGAATTGTTCAAAGGTACAAAATTCAAAATGTAGAGCTATGAAGGATTTTTCAAAAAGGAGCACATCGGAGCTGACATGGAAAGTGGCATCCCCAGGAGTTATATGAAAGAAAATTATTCAAAGTTGTTGTTTGTGGTCCAAAAGTATTTTACCTATGAGGGGAGGTTTCACATGGTCTACTTATATCACTTCAGGATCCTTTTGCATTTAATTAGTAAGCAACCCATTTATTTTCCTTTATTTTTATTTATAAGTTTTGGGAATATGTTAGATAAGGTCCAAGCCAAGGCTGAGGGTAGTGAATGATTAGTTTTTCACCATGGCCTAATCAAATTATTAGTGCTGGAGGAATTAAAAAATTTAAACAATGATTGGGCATCTTTTCTCTTCCTGAGTGGATATGAAGTAGATTCATTAACACCTAAAAATATTTCAAAGCTAAAGATCACATCATCTCCAGCTGTGATAGAAGAATTTAATGAAGAAGGAGGAAAACCTACTATGGAATCAATGGATATTGAAGTTGAACCTATGCGAGAGACTGATATCGCACAACCATCACTTGCAAGTCAAAAACAAAAAATTAGTAAATATATTATTAGGACGATAACCAGGATCCAAATCAATGCCAAAGGAAATCTTGAAGACATCCTCCAGGAAATAGACATTAAAGAAACTCCAATTTTCTAGGCAGAAGACATTGAAGGGGATAGAAGGAAGAAGCAAAAAGGTAAGTCTGTCAAAAAGTTGGATTTTGCAGGAGAAGATGTTGGTTTCATTTTCCAGCCAAGGAAAATAATGACCAGGTCACAACTTTCAAAGGGTTCCATGGAGAGCAAGATATCAGAAAATATTAATGAAGGCAAGAAGCCAAAGAAAATTATAGACCTATCTCCAGCAATAGAAGATGTCTTTGTGCAAAGAAAAGGAAAGGAACAAGTTGAGGAAAAGAGTGAAGTACATATATTACATGAGCAATTAAGAGATTTCAGGGAAGAAGTAATTGAAGTCAAATTGGAGCTACAAGAGTCCAAGGTAGAAAGACAGCTAATGGCAGAATTTGAAAAGGAAATGAAGGATCAGCTGGAAAAATATGACAAAACTTTGTCAAATGCCAAGAAGATGTTGAAGAGAAGTCTTCCTCTGAGGAAAGTGGTGAAGAACAATGGGAAGAGAAATCTTTGGTTGTAGTATGAGAGAAAAAATATCAAAGGGAAATTTAAAGAGTTGGAAGACAAAATGCATATGATCCAAGAAGAACTGAAGAAAAGAGGTTTGAAGATTAGAATGGTAAATGAACCTCAAGAGGTACAACCTGTTGTTGATAAAGATGAAATACCTAAATTCTGAGGGGTTGGTCTAAAATATTTTTTATTAAGTTTACAACTGGCAGGAAACATAAATTTTGGTTGAGAAACTGAATTTTTGAAGAAAAGTGACAAATCTTCATTTTTAGCCAACTTAGGCAGTTTCACAGCGAAGTCTAGGCTTGAGGGTTGGAATTTGCTACGAAATTCCTATAGGATGTTTTTTACTTAAAAAACCAATTTTGATGAAGATATAAGGAGGGAAAGTGATGGTATTTAGCTCATATTACCTCACAAACACATCTTAATCAATAGAGAAGGCAAAAAAGGAGGTTAAATGGCTCAAGTAACCATGCTACTAAATTTCTCTACGAAACTGCCTAAGGTCACTATGTTTTTGGAGTGAAGTGTTTTTAATGGAGTTTGAAGGTTTGAAAAGCATGTTGAAGAAAAACCAACCACCTATAGAGATCCAAGTTGACAGTGGGCCATCCTAGTATAGATTCAATATTCGACAGGAGTGCCACTTATCTAGCTCAACATGTAGACAAAGATTAAAGTGGTGTTTATATTTTCCTAAAAAATAGTACTATTGTTTCCTAAATCGAGGTACATTAATGTCTTAGTGATGGTGAATTCCACTTGAGCATATGATCCTTATTAATGCAATTGTCCCACTACTGAAGAAGTGAATGTAATAAATGTAAAGTAGAGTCCTATTAGAAGTGTATGTCTTTAGAGACTAGTTGTCTTTTTCAGTTCCAAAAATGTAGTTTTTAGTTATGATAGGTTTCAAAGTTATGGTTCGATGATCGAGCTAGCTGGGCAGATCCTATATAAGCAACAAAGGTCTATTTAAAGACATGAAATTGAATCTGGAGGGTTGGAGAATGTTAATTTGAGACTATTATTATTGTAAATCTTGGAATATCAGTAATATACAGTGATGGTGTTTTCTTCTTAACCTAAGATTCTTTTACTGTTGCAATGAGTTTGTGCCTTATATTTTCTTAATATCTTTTCTCAATGTCTTGATGTTAAGTTACTCATAATTCATGCCCTCATGCCCTGACTTCCTTTTGACCCTAATTTATTTAATAGTTCTTGTGTGTTAGTATTATCTTTTTCCATTGAAACAGTAGAAGCCTCAGCTTCCAGAAGAAGAATTATTTGTCACTGACTCCATGATCCCAATGGTAGTGAAATCTATCCCATTTTTCACCTAAAATAAAATACACTAAGACACTCATAGAGTTAGCCATCTGATTTGAGACCTAATTGAGAAAATCATTAGATAAGTTGAGAGAGCCCTCTTAGGCTGAAGAGGCTAATCCTTAGTCAAAAGCTAGTTTGAAAGAGTTACTCTAAGTTGTCTGGTGGAGCAGCCCATCAGTACCAATATAGATATAACACTCGTTATTAGTTACCTTCAGTTTCTTGATTCGCTCTGGAGTCCACAGAGTAGGCCTATTGTTGAAATGGGTTATTTTCTCATCTATTCTTGATAACCAATCATACATCTCACTCCCAAATGATGAGAAAAATATCCCATGTTGATATGTGAAGATATACTATTGTAACCATTATTCAAAAGATATGCTCAGATTTCTGTTTTCTTGCATTGCAAATTCATGCCCTTTCAAATTTAACCAACCTTGAATTTATTTCTTATTCGAAAGCCACATCCACATATCCCTTAGTCATATCCCATTCCTGGAAACAAAATCATTTGTTGGCTAGATGGGGGCAAGACCCAAGTTCAGATATTGTTGTACGAACCAACAAAACCCACTATTGTTGGCTCTTTCGGCAACGAGCTGTTGCGCAGACTGAAGTCTCATCTGAGGCAATATAGGGGGATTCTAGAACTAGGTTTCTGCATCCAAAGGGATAGTGGAGTGTGGCCAGGGCTTATCTTCCTTTCAATACTTAACAGATATTCGCAGAAAAACTATGCTAATTATACAGTCGATGTTCAACACTTCTATTGAACTCTCTTTCTGACTATAAAATTTTATCTTAACAAGCATAAAACAACATAAATAACCATAAACAAGACTTTGCGATGAAATTACGTATAAAAACCCTTAACTTAGCACAACTGATATCAAAATACAAGTAAAGAAAACACATAAACACAGAACACGGATCTTTCTTCAAAGTCTTCTATTATTACTCAGATATTCTTGATACAACCCTTTCCACCCTACACACTCAGCTTGAGAATTTCCAAGGTCTCTGTACACTCAACAACAACATCCTTCCCTTTCCCACAAACAAAATAATATGAACTCAAAATAACGTTACATCCAGGTGAATTCTATCACGAGTTATGATATATCTTCTAAGACTATCCTAGACTCCTTATATATTATTTTCTTTTACAATACCATGCTCCAAAAACCATGGGCAGATCTCAAAGTATACAAAATTATCTAATCCCTTTAAAAATCAAGGAGCTTTGACCTGCCCCAAAGCCCCTAATACTCGTTTACATCTGTGCACTGTGCACTCTGCTCCTCGATCTGTAGAGTCTTCCTCAAAATATTCCATTGAGGGGTACCCTGTCCAACAGGTGTTTTGAAAGTCACAGAAAACAAATGTTCATCCAGGAATCGATCTTCCACTAGTGAGGAATTAGACATGGGTGGAATTCTAGATAGGAAATATGCAACATGGTTCCCCTTTCCCGACTGGTCTTTATAGTGATGTCAAACTCTTGTGACAAATGTAACCAACGAGTTACTTTGTCATTGGTAATAGGTTTATTGGATAAATATAGAATATTAGAATGATTGATATATAAGAAAATTGGATAGTCTGCTATATAATTACAAAAACAAATTATAGCATAGACTGTTGGGAAAAATACTGAGAGGGGGGGGTGAATCAGTATTTACTGCATGTTCAAAATTTTTTGCTTTTTCATTCCTTAAAACCCATACGCTACTTTCCTTTAGTAAACTCGCATATATACACGGATATCCTTCATACAACTCGCGTATTAGCAGAGATCTAAATATGCAGATATTATTAGCTTAGTTCTTTTGCACTATTCAATCGTCTGATTTTAAGTTAACAGAAAACATGTGCAGTAACAACAGAATAAACCATCACACAAAGCATCACACATGAACACCGGGATTTTTAGGTGGAAACCCAAGTTGGGAGAAAACCACTGCTGCAGTTGCTCAGCCTTCAATATTTTATTATAGAGAAAACATCTTACAACATATGTCTTTAGCGCGAGACTTCGCTTGACACGCGAGGCACCCACCTGCGCTCGTTTACCGACCTCTCCTCGGAAGGGAGCTCCAGCACGACTCGTTTACCCGGCCCTCTCTGGGGGAGATACGACCCCCTGATCTCGTTTACCAGCCTCACCTGGAAGGGAGCTACAACCCCCTGACTGAAGGCTACAACCCTCAGCACCACCTTGGACCACGTTTCATCAATTTTCATACTGGATCCAACCACTTCAATAGAACAACACTTGCAGGCCACATTTCATCATATTTTCAAACTGGACCCTTTCCATACTTTTAAGCACAAACATTCATCACCAACAGATACTTAAAAACACAGATCAGATAGCAGAAACATAGTAGAACAGATCAGATATTTCATACCCTTTGCTTCAGCAAACCCTAGTTTACATACGCGCTTTCACTTCACTGATGTCGCGTATATACGCGCTTCCGTCCACACAAACCAGCGTATACCTCAGTGTATATTTCATTGCGCATACGCGCTTTTACTTCAGCGAAGCCGCGTATATACGCGCTTCCTCCGTGGCGAAGTAGCGTATAGATCTTTAGTCATTACAGAGCATCATACTTCTTCAGATCAGATATTTAGATCAGATTCAACCCTTTACATCAGACAGATGTTCGCCTCATCACGGATCTAATCACTCCATAAACAGATCTAGCAAATACAAGTACATTTCAGATCTAAAGATCCCGCTTCATCTTTTCTTCATAAGTGCTTCATAGATTCAGATCTATCATCAAACCTTTACCCTTTCCATACAGATATACTTCACAGAGAAGTATTCATTCAAGCTCAGACATCTTGCTCTCACACTCATGTTTTGCACAATGAATTTCTTCTCCTTATATAGGTTTTCCCTTTTTCAATACCATGAGCCCCTTTTTCAATACCATGGACCAAAACAATACCATAAGCCCAAAACTACCTGGACGGGGTCAATTAGGCGGATCATTACCCAATACAATGGGTCAATACCATGGTGGTTACCCTTGGTTTTGCACTTTTTGAGCGCTTTAGCCCATACGCGACTTGGAACGTTTATTCCCGCGTGCATACGCGACTTCCCCTAGACATATCCGCGTATGCATAGATACATACTCTTTTTCATCATAGATTTAGCACAAGCTGAAATCCTTGCTTCATTGTCTTCTGTACTCACTGTAGATATATCAGATTTAGTTCATCAAACCATATTCTATCAAGCATAAGTTGCCATTATCTTCATCAAGGGGGTTGTCTTTCAAGGACAACATTCAGCATCATATTGTCAACAAACATCATATCACATCAGATTTACATCATTTACCAAGTCCATCAAGTCAAGCATAACTTCATCAGGTGGTTTGCCATCAAGGACAACACATGTCAACAGTCGCATGTCTTCGTCTTCATTCAGTGGGTTGCCATCAAGGACAACACTCTGCATCATATTTCCAACAATCTCCCCCTTTGGACTTGATGGCAACCACGATGGTGTTTGGTCACCACAACAGATAGGTACATTAAGAATACAATGACACCATGTCACTCTCCCCATTTTTACCATGTCACTCTCTCCATTTTTGCCATGTCACTCTCTCCATTTTTGGCATCATTCAAACACCATGTCACTCTCTCCCTTTGACATCAAGGGCAAAGGGCACATCATTATCTTCATTCAAACACCATGTCACTCTCCCCCTTTGACATCAAGGGCAAAGGACAAAACCAGCAGATCAAAACCAACACACTCTCCCCCTTTGACATCAAGGGCAACGGGCAGATCAAATCAACACACTCACCCCCTTTTCTCCTCATGTAGAAGAAGCGTTCTGCAGATCTGATGTATACTGAAGTGACCAAGCTAATTTTCAATGAAGTACATGACTCTATGAACTTCCTATCACCAAAAGACTCATACTTACATCAAATATCCAACCAAGTGGATTTACATATAAGACTCAAGTACCCAACCAAGTAGGTTTACACATTTCAACTCAGCTACCCAACCAAGTGGGTTTACAAAATTTGACTCAGCTACCCAACCAAGTGGGTTTACAAAAATGACTCAGCTACCCAACCAAGTGGGTTTACAAATTGACAATTCCTTACATGACTGAATATTACAATTTTACAACATGGGTCTCAACAAGACCTTTTCATCAAACTACAAATATAGCTTTTAAGACCAACACCAGAAAGTCCTCAAGAAAGAGAACATATTTCAGAACCATCACAATGCCAACACTGCATTATACTCAGCAAAGCTAATGCTCCCCCTGAATCTGTGCAACCAAGCAATCTTTCCAAATGACTAAGGCTCCCCCTTAGTTTGTGCATCCTGAAAACTTCCACCAACAAATCATCAAGGCATCTTCATCAAAACATTAGAAACATAATTATGAGAACTGGAACACCACCAGAGATACCAAACAGTATCAGAGATACCAAACAGCACTGCAGCTGTGCTGAAGAATGCTGAACCAACCAAAAATTGCCAGCAACCAAACATACGCGGTTTTATGTGCAGGAACTCGCGTATATACGCGACTGTGTTTCAGGAAACCCGCGTATCCCAAGACATCTTCTAAATTTCAACCAGATCTGATTCTCTGTGAGGCAAAGACAGTGTTCAGCTTCTTTCTGAGACATTTGAATGCTTCCCTGGACTACAGATAGATAGAACGATGTAGTTGTGTCTTCAAGCGTCATCCAACGGTTGTGGCATCAGTACAATAGTATACAAGCCTTCATATTCTTTGCAGCATCAACACAATCTTTCCAAGAGAGATTATCATACCAGAACAACATCTCCACACAAGTGTCAAACAATCATTCATGTGGTCCACCACCATCCTACCTCACCATGATCTCCAAGATCTTCAAGATTTAACATGAAGAACATATGTAGGAAAAGATCTCAGCCACAGTAACAAACTATGCATGATCTATTCTCATCTCTGAATCATAAGACTTCCAATTTATCCAACAGATAAACTTCAGCAAGCAGTAAACACAGCTCATTCAACGACTCATCATCATAAACCATGTACCAAGCCATCATCATTTGAGCATTAGTATCACAAAAACCAAGAATAAACAGTCATATTGCCAACAATGCAATCATTAGTATTCAACCTGCTGCTCCCCCTAAACCAGTGCTCTTCCTTAGCTTGTGCAATCTGAAGTACCTTCAACAACAAGTCATCAGCAACAATCTCTGCATGATCTGTCCTCATCTCTGAATTATAAGACTTTCATCTCAACAAAGAATTCTCTTCATCATAAAGCAACCAGGCTTCATCCATAATCTTCAACACAAGAACCCATGTATCATCTCATTATCATGCGTATAACCAGAATGATGTTAACAATGCAATCATCAGCAGTCAGACTGATGCTCCCCCTGGACCTCTGCTCCAGATCTTCATCTATCAGATAAATTTCCTTATCATCAATGAATACGCGGCTGTGTCAGCTGGAACTCGCGTGTATACGCGACTTTGGTGAATAGAACCCGCATATGGAAAGTGAAACATAGAAATTTTTCACATTCCTTTATCTCCCCCTGCAAATTTACCTTCTGTTCCTGTCTTTTCTTCGCACCAGATGCACTGTCAGAAATACATATAAACAGAGTAATCAAATCAACCATGAGAGTCATCATGCATTGCTCCCCTTGTGACGATACATTACTAGATCTTATAATGTATCTCACATCATTCCTGCAGTCAATCAGAGAAGTCAGCTTCAGAAGCAGATGACTGCAGTAGGGTCAGAATTCCCTACGTTTCTGATCGGTCCTCCTTCTTCTTCCAGATTTGTTTGAACTTTCTATTTGTGTGCTGGAAGTTATCCAATTTCTCATATCTGTTCAACCTGCATTCCTTTTCTACATGTCCATACTTGTTACAAAAATAACATCTCATGTATCCAGAGAAATAAGCATAAGAATCATAATGATTATTTCTAATCTTCCTCCTTTTACAATCTGCTGCTTTATGTCTATACTTGTTACATGAGAAACAATATCCTTTGAAGAAACCAGAGTACCTTTCTATGTAGGAACTGTTGATTTGAGGCTGAAATGATCTGCTTCTGCAATTTGCTGCAACATGCCCATAGTTATGACATTTAAAACATTCAACGTTCTTGAATGAGTTCCTTTGAGAATTCATGATTGTTGGTTGATATTTTGACTCTTTCAACACTTCAGATTTTGCATTGATGTCCTTTGATTCTTTAGCACCTCCTTGTGAGCTAGATTCTCCTTTAACAGTTTCATGGAAACCAAGACCACGTTTGATAGAAGGAGACCTTTGACTACTAAGAATGTTATCCAGAATCTTAGTACTATCTTGAAACCTCAAAAGTTTAATCTTTTCTTCTAATTTACCTTTGAGAATGTTTACCTCAACCTCCAAGGCTTGACATTGCTTTGTCATGCTTTCTTCTTTCCTTCTTCCATCTTCTAGTTGATCCTTCAGATTTAGAATCTCTTCTTTCAACCAATTTTCGTTTACTTCACATGTTTGCTGCAGCTCTTCATTCTTCTTGTTTGATGCTTCGAGATCTTCTTTCAGAGATATGTTTCTGCTTCAAGTCCTGCATTCTTCTTATTTGATTTATCCAGGTCTTCTTTGAGGGAAATGATTTCTGCTTCAAGTCCTTCCTTTTCAAATGATTGTATAGGTTCCTCACTCTTCTTACTTGATGCTTCAAGTTTTGCTTGTAGAGAGATGATTTCAGCTTCAAGACTTTTATTCTTCCTCTTTGATTTTTCCAGACCTGTTTTTAGAGAACCGTTTTCTGCTTCAAGTCCTTCATTCTTCTTATTTGCTTCTTCAAGTTCTTCTTGCAGAGAGATGATTCCAGCTTGATATCCTTTACTTTGACTGCGTACATCATCGAACATCCTTTTCAGTCTAAATACCAAAGCTTTGGAGGTAGCGTCCTTCTCATTAAATATTCTTTGTTGGTCTTTGATAACCTTCTTTAAATCCACAACATTACTTTCACTATCTACATCATTGCTTGCACAGATAAGATTACAAGGATCATTATCAGATTCATCTTTGTCAACTTCTGTTGTACCAGTTTTCTGAGACATCTCCTTACTTTGAGTATTTTGCTTCTTTGCCATGAGCACTTGTAGAGCTTGGTCAGACTCTTCTTCGGCTTCTTCTAGGTCGATAGCACATTCTTCACTATTGTTTGTACCACTAAGATCTTTCAAAGGATGACCCCAATCACTATCAGATTCATCTCCTTTGATTTCTGGTATCCATGTTCTCTGAAATATCTCCTTTCTTCGAGTAGGCTTCTTCTTTTGCTTCTTTCCCATTGCGACGGATCTCCTTCAAGCGATCAAGCTTCTGCAGAAGGACCAAGCTCCGATACCAATTGTTGGGAAAAATACTGAGAGGGGGGGGTGAATCAGTATTTACTGGATATTCAAAACTTTTTACTTTTTCATTCCTTAAAACCCATACGCTACTTTGCTGAAGCCAAGTAGCGTATACACGCGGATATCCTTCATAAAACTCGCGTATACACATAGATCTAATTAAGCCATTAGTTCTTCACTTATATCATTCCATCATTCATTCATTAGATGTTCTATAAACAGTAAACATGTGCAGTAAGAACAGAATAAACCATCACACAAAGCATCACACATGAACACCAGGATTTTTAGGTGGAAACCGAAGTCGGGAGAAAACCACCGCTGCAGTTGCTCAGCCTTCAATATTTTATTATAGAGAAAACATCTTACAACATATGTGCTGGCGCAGACTTGACCAGCACGCAGGCACCCACCTGCGCTCGTTTACCAGCCTCTCCTGGAAGGGAGCTCCAACCCCCCGACTCGTTTACCAGCCTCTCCTGGAAGGGAGCTACGACCCCCCGATCTCGTTTACCAGCCTCACCTGGAAGGGAGCTACGACCCCCTGACTGAAGGCTACAACCCTCAGCACCACCTTGGACCACGTTTCATCAATTTTCACACTGGATCCAACAACTTCAATAGAAAAATACTTGTAGGCCACGTTTCATCATATTTCCAGACTGAACCCTTTCCATACTTTTAAGCACAAACATACATCACCAACAGATACTTATCAACACAGATCAGATAGCAGAAACACAGCAGAACAGATCAGATATTTCATACCCCTTGCTTCAGCAAACCCTAGTTTGCATACGCGTTTTCCCTTTACTGATGTCGCGTATATACGCGCTTCCGTCCCCATCAACCAGCGTATACCTCAGTACATATTTCATTGCGCATACGCGCTTTTACTTCATCGAAGCTGCGTATATACGCGCGCTTCCTCCGCGGCGAAGTGAGTATAGATCTTCAATCATTATAGAGCGACATACTTCTTCAGATCAGACATTCAGTTCATATTTACCCTTTTACTTCAGACATATGTTCGCCTCTTTTCAGATCTAAGCCTCCCATAAACAGATCTAGCAAATACAAATACATTTCAGATCTAGAAATACCGCTTCATCATTTCTTCATAGGTGCATCACAGATTCAGATCTATCATCAAACCTTTACCCTTTCCATACAGATATACTTCACGGAGAAGTATTCATTCAAGCTCAGACATCTTGCACCCACACTCCTGATTTGCACAATGAAATTCTTCTCCTTATATAGGTTTTCCCTTTTTCAATACCATGAGCCCCTTTTTCAATACCATGAGCCAAACCAATACCACTCGCCAAAACTACTGGACGGGGTCAATTAGGCGGATCATTGCACGATACAATGGGTCAATACCATGGTGGTTACCCTTGGTTTTGCACTTTTTAGCGCTTTAGCCCATGCGAAACTTGGAACGTTTTATTCCCGTGTGCATACGCGACTTCCCTAGACATATCCGCGTATGCATAGATACATACTCTTTTTCATCATAGATTTAGCACAAGCTGAAATCCTTGCTTCATTGTCTTCTGTACTCACTGTAGATATATCAGATTTAGTTCATCAAACCATATTCTATCAAGCATAAGTTGCCATTATCTTCATCAAGGGGGTTGTCTTTCAAGGACAACATTCAACATCATATTGTCAACAAACATCATATCACATCAGATTTACATCATTTACCAAGTCCATCAAGTCAAGCATAACTTCATCAGGTGGTTTTCCATCAAGGACAACACATGTCAACAGTCGCATGTCTTCGTCTTCATTCAGTGGGTTGTCATCAAGGACAACACTCTGCATCATATTTCCAACATAGACAACAGGAAAACATTATTTTCTATCATCGTGTAATTTAGTTTTGTAGTTGTTAAGTTTTTATTGATATAATAAATTGCTTAAGGTTTCTTATCCTCTTCCTGTCCAAAAACTACCCCTATCACCCTGTCAGATGCATCTGAAGATATATGGAATGTTAGGCCCCAATATGGTCCCCGAATCATAGGTGTTGTTGACACCAGCTTCTTCAACTATGCAAAAGAAATATCACACTTATCAATCCATTCAAACTCCACATTCCCATTTAATGCATATAACTCCGCTGCAATTTTCGAAAAATGTCTTATAAAATGACGATAGTATGTAGCATACCCAAGGAAGCTATGTACCTATATTAGTGTATGAGGAACAATAATTTTAAGGATTACCTCGATTTTAGTTGGATTTACTTGAATAAATATAGCAGAAATAAAGTGTCCCAAAAATACACCTTGTGTCATTAACATATGGTATTTTTCGTTATTGAGGCATAGTTTGGTAGCTATATATCTTACAAGAACCTTTTCCAACTTATCCAAAGCTTCATCAAATCCATTATCATAGGGAGTAAAATGATCCATATAAATTTCAAGTCCATCATTGATTATATCATAAAGTATAATAAATTTTTCTCTTTGAAAAGTGGCATGTGCATTAAAAATCTTGAATGGTAAGACTCTATATGAAAATGTTCCCCATGGGCAGGTGAACATAGTTTTGACTTGCTCCTCTGGAGCAATCTCAATTAGATTTTATCTATTGAATCCATCTAGGAATGGAAAGTATTTCTTCCGAGCAAGTGTATCAAGGACTTGGTCTACAAATGGAAGAGGAAAGTTTTCTTTCTATGTGGAATTATTTAGTTCCCTATAATCTACACAAATCCTCCATTTTCCATTATTTTTAGCGACTACAACCAATGTTGAAACCCACTGGTTGTTAGATATAGGGTATATAAATTTGGCATCAAGTAGATTATCAAGTTATTTCTTGACTATCTTCTTAAGATGTGGATCTAATCTCCTTTGTGGTTGACGAATAGCACGAGCATATTTTTCAATGTATATGTGGTGCATACAAAATTGTGGATCAATTCCTTTCATGTCTGCATAATCCCAGGAAAATCCTTGTTTGTATTTTTATAGGATTTGTATCAGTTTCTCATGTTGAAGGTTATCAAGACTGGAATTAATGTTTAGTGTTTTTCCTGTTTCATTTTCAACATGGATACTATTATGGATTGTTGTTGTATGTATGTGGTCATTGTTTAGCTCTTTCATTGGATCACCTTAGGCTTCATTATCGAGTATGACTTTCAACATTTGACATGTTGGATGTCCTATAGTAGAGGGCTAACTGATCAAACCATTGATTGTGTCATCCTCAATTTGTCTCTTGAAAATAAGAGCCTTGTTAATAGTAAGAGGAGAACATAATATTCCTTCTTTGTACTCAGGAGGAAGCCACTTAAGATTGTCAGATGGTATGTTGGGTTTAGTAGGTGGATATAGAATAAGGTTATTAGTGGAAGTTCCTTTGGAAATGGTCATACTACCAGTATAACACCCAATGGACGCATAAACAATGTAAATCCACGATCTTTCCAATATGATAGGGTATCCTTCCAAATTATTTTTAGGATTAAGGACTAGAAAATATACCAGATACTCCAAGGAATCCACAGAGACAATAATATCATCCAAGGTTCCTTATGGATTTATCACAAATCTGTCATCTAACTTCAGCATGGTTGGGGTTGATTTTAATGTGTTTATTCCAAGGAGGGAACATGTTTCAAGTGTTATTATGTTTATAGTAGCTCTTAATTCCATTAAAGTATTTGGAAATCTAAGGCCTTGAATATGAACAATGACCACGAGGTTTCTGGGATCATCGTACTTAATGGGTATCTGCCTCCCTAAAATAGGGTCAAAATTTTTTCCAATAACATGGACTATATGAGTATCTTTTTTTTTTTATTCGAGGTTCCTTGACACATATATCTTTGATAGTTTTAGTATAAATATGTATGTCTCTAATAACCTAGAGAAGAGAAATTTTAATACACAAGTTTTGTAATTCCCCTACAAGATCAAATTCAGGATATCTAGATGGTCTTACAATGGTCGGTCTCTCTAGAAATGGAGGAACAACATTTATAGCTTTATTGGGTTCCTGATTTTTAGTCAGTTTACCAAGTGATTATGTTTCAGTAATAATCACGGTTGAAGGGGGTTTTCTGACTAATGTTGTTCTTTAGAAAAAATTTCATCTTTTGATTGCCTTAGATTCCTTGGGGGGTCCTCTGGAAAAATGGTTCTCCCAGATCTTAAGTGGAACTTATTACATTATAAGGAAGGAGGAAAATTTTTAGATGTGTCAAGTATTTCTAGAAGTTTCAAAAGACTATTATTTGGATTTGGATTTAGTTGTGTGGGTAGCTGAGGGTGTAACAGAGTCAGAGCATTTGGGGGTAATTGAAGGGGTGGTTGTAAAGGTTGTGATTGAGGAAGAATACCCAATGATTGATTGATAGGTCTAAGGGGGCACTGCCAGTTTTGGGACCACATTGGCCCTTGAGTAGGTTGGTTTGACCATTGTGAGGGATACAAATTGATTTGTGAATTTTTCCACGGCGATGTAGAATATTATTGGTTCGACCAATAAGGTCTAAGAAATGGTTGATTTAACCATGGTGGTGGGGGTTATGGCTGAGGTTTCCATGTGATATTGGAATGATGTTGACTTTGCCAAGTTAGTCTAGGAAAATATTATTGATTAAATTTTCCAGGAAAAACCATGGGTCCTGAATTGTACCTATAGAATTATTTTTCCACTGTCAGTGTTGTGCTACAAAATACACAAGTTATGGCTCTTCTTCAACTTCCTTAAATATAGTCTTCAATCTAGGAAGAGAATGACAACGATCAATCAATTTTTTTTTTTAGTACAGATAGCACAAATCTCAACTATATCTAGTGGGAATTTTTTACAACCATCCTTCCGTTGAAAAATAGGGAAGAAAATTGCTAATGTTTGTGTTTCTTCATCCATATTTTGCTTTACCTAAAATATGTCCAATTGTGTAGTCAGTATGCTAATATATCATTTTTAAAATTTCTAATAGATTACTAATTTCTACATGTGTTACTCCTCCATCTGTAATTCTACTAGTCACTCTTGAGTGGATCGCCACTTCCGAGCTTAGTCCTTGTGCTCCCATGTGAAAAACTGATACACAATTTCATCATACTCTTCATTAGAAATATCACCCAGCCCCATTAAGTTAATCGTTTCTATCCATTCATCCTCCATTCCTCTAATTAAGTAGTCTTTTTTTAAGCTTACTTGCATGCTTCTACCTCATAGACCCCAACATCTGTGGCTCCTTAGGTAGTCTTTTGGTATAACGTCCTTGGTTGGTTGCACTATAGGTATAGGAGTGGTGGTTTGAACCCTAGCTATCCTAGTTGAGTTCCTTGTATGTCTGTTAGATGGTGTAGAAGATTTACCAGTTTGTGAAGGGGTCAATGTAGGTGCAGGGCTCGACTGCTCCTCTTGGGTCTTTTGCCTTAAATGTCTTCCTACCCTTATCCTTGAGTTAACCCTATTGAAAATTTCATCTACTAAAAAATTTTCCCATGTTGTTCTCTTCTGTTTCAGATGATAAACCACTATAATTTTGATTAAACCCCTATGATAAAGATTGTGAAGCGAATAGTCTGGGGTTATTTGTATTTTTTGAGACATTAGCAATAGATATTTATAAAGGAAAAATGGTAGGTTCATATGTTTAGAGCCCGAGATGTGAGCTAGAAACCTCATAAGATACTAATGCAATGTGGAAAACCTTCCTTCACGGGTTATATAACGTTTCACAGTGGTAATATCATCTTGCCACTCAGGCCTAAAATAAGAAATGTGAATAGTAGGGGTCCAATATATATTTTCATGCTCAGGCTTAAGATACAGATTTAAATCTACTTTAAGCAAGGTTTTTATTTTATATCAGAGCTCACCTGTAGCTAATGTTTGGGTAGCTCTTTCTATGATGGTCTCTATGACCCTGAAGGTCCAAGACCCTAGCTTGACCTGCTCTCCATTGAAAGTATCAACAAATGACAGAGCCACTGCAACATTTTCTCCTGAAAACTTCTTTAAAATCAATACCACCTTGCTGCTTAGAACTGTGGTTGTGCATGGTGATCAACGAAACGAGTATTGGTCGGTTATGAATGGTTCACCTTTCCACCCTTACCCATTCTGTTAACATTTAACTTAGCCACTAATGCATACCTTTAAAATATATCAAAACCAACCAACCACAAAGCCCTAACTACTAGCACGAGGTAACAAAATTCTTGTTGGAGGATAAGAAACTATTTGTTGTAGCTTTCTCAGGGTAAATGGAAACAAAGCTCTGCATGCCCTAAATCAGGGTGAGGTTAAGTGACACGAACTCAAATGATGTAAATTTTTGGTGCCAACTCATTCCACCGAACCTTTCATTCCAATGAATAGTTAACTAATAGATACTCCTACCTTAACCTTGATATATTTCACCTTTAATGATAGCATGAGATTTAAATAGCCTTAGCAAATAAAATATCCAACCTCCTTTTAATGAATCCTCCAATTAGAAATAACCACCTTTCAAAAGTGTAATACCTCTTGTTTTAGTAGAACTTAAATTATTCCAAGAGCAGTGTCTTTTCACCTAAGTAATGCCTCTTTACCTCCTTGTACAAATTATACAAGAAATGGCTACTTTTTTTAAAAAGGTAGTTATTTCTGTGTTTCTTATGAAACCAGATTTTCTGAAGAAAATAACTGCCTTTTTAGAAAAGGTAGCTATTTATGTGTTGTTCCTAAAATAACTGATGACTCTAACATTTTATCCCTAGCCTTGGATAGAAAATATTGTTGTGAATAAATAAGAATTATCAAGCTAAACCCATGACCTTAACTACTCAAAGCAGTTAAAAGACTTATTAAAAGAAAATTTACCCTAATAACTCTGACACAAACAGACTATTGGACTAAAAAAAAAAAAGGGATTTTGTTAAAAAATGATAAAAAATAATACACATTTTAACCCTTCAGGGCCTTAATCAACCATATGTTAGGAGACAAGATAGGATCAAAGACACAACTACAACAGTGACCAAACTTTGAAAAATTGTAGTGTTAACAATATTAATATATATTTAACATAGTTCTATATTAGGATTAACAACTAGCATTAACTTGACTTAGTATCATATAGGCTAGTATTTAGGCTAGGATAACCTTTAGGTTAGTCTTAGGTGACAAGGTAACTAGACCCATAACCAATCAGAACCACCATCTTCAATGAAAAATAGTCTAATTAGGGCCTCAACTAGGTGGTCTCCCTTGATGTTGATGGAAGACTTTTTTTTCCAATCAACACACCCATTGAGTGCTTCTAGGATTTTTCCTAGGTCAAGGATTTAAAAGATTCATTAATGTCATAAGTTGAATACCCCTTCGAGCACATTGTAACTTGTAAATATTTTTTTTTTTCTTTAACTGTGTCAAATACCCTTCAAGACCAAGTCAGCCTGACAGTTGGGAAGTTGGCCTATTTTGTGAAGCAACACCCACCTTTAGAATCCTATATAAAGGAAGAACTCGACCTCCTTGGAATACATTCATTCACTCACTCACTCAAGTGAATAATAAGAGAAAAAAGGGAACATAGAAGGAATACAATGAAGATTTTTTTTTAGGCTATTTATCTCTCACACATGCAAAGAAAGGCTAAGGTTTTTGGAGCTGGACTAGGGTTTTTCTTTGCAAGTTCGATATTGAAGAAAGAAGAGAAAGAAGGTCAGTGAAGGTCACATTACGTCATATTCAAGCATCAGAAGAAGGATAAATCTAATAAAAGTTCTGAAGAAGCCTTGGGAGGCCAAAACAATCTCACATGTGTGGCAACAACTACTACTGGGAGGGCCAAAAATTTCAGACCTGCATTAGAGGCTAAAATTATGAAGTTGGGGTCGAAGTTGTGATGCTAGAAGAGATTTTACTGGGTTTGACTTGGACAAAGGAAGCACATCATCTGGAATGGTTGGAATTGATCTTGGAGGGTATTTATCTTGATCTAAAGGTCTTGGAATTCTTCAACTGAAAATTATATAAGAAGAGAAGATCTTTGCGGGTTTTCCTCTCAAGTGGAGAGGTTTTGGCCTTGGCTTGCAGCCTACATTCTGTGTTTTTGTGTACTATTGTTCTTCTTATTTTGGTAGTTGCTTGATGATATACAAACATAATAATAATTTAAGAAAATAATAAGTAAGAAAAAGTAAAAAGGGATCACAATCATTTATCAAGAAAAGAGAAATAATTCTAACTATTTCCCTATATATTTCTCAACACTTCCATCACCCATAACTACTAGTAAATTCTATGTATTTCCTTATGTGTCGATGTGAGAATAAGTCCCATGAAAATGAAAAATGACCTCTACATTTTAAAAATAAGTAATAAATGGTTCCACATGGGAGGTGAATCCCCTCATAAAGTGCAAGAGAACTCTAGAATCTATATTCAGTTTATTCAGTACAAGAAGAGTCAAAGGAAAGACTGTCCATAATGGGATGGATCAAAATTTTCATATCCTTAACAAAATTTATAATGTAAATTTATAATGTATTGAATTCATAATTATTGAAAAATACTTGAGAAGTCTCATCTAACTACTCATTTTTAAGGGGTTCTATATATAAGGCATGAGCCTAAAATGTCAAAAAAAGTATAAATCAAATATATTGCTCATAACATCAAGCTTATTCTTCCTCCCTACTTTAAAACATAAAAATGAAAATAATAAGTAAAATAAAAGAGCCAACAAAGCCACCATATCAGGTCTAAAAAAACATGATATTTCCTCTTATGTTTGAAAAAAAACCAAAATAAGGCTACATGAACCTTCATGCAAGAAAAGGTTGGGATCTGTTTGAATCTATAGCTGAAAATTGTGGTGATATTCCAATGAAAAAAAGAAAACGCCAATATCATACCAAGTTTGGTGTGAGTTTCTACACACTTACTCTATCCAATGTTGGATAAGGATGATATAATCATAAATTTCAGCACTGGAATAAGGTAACCTGTTATTAAGCCAAGAATCACCTTCATGCACTATAACAAGCCTCTCCAAATGATGATATGCATGCTCCCACAACTTTTCCTCTTTTGAGATATATATATATATATATATATATATGACTTGTCATAGCCTCAAGAAACATAGGTTAATTTAGAAACAAATTCCAAGATAAAATTGTAAAAATTCCAATTTCGTTATTTTCTACCCTTTGCCAAGCTTCCACATGATGCATAAAAAATCTGATTTGAAAATAAAAATCAAATCATGAATTATGGCTTGAATCCCTCTTATGGAAGTATGAAAAATGTTGTTATACATAAGATATTATGTATTTTTTTTTCCAAATATATCACAATTTATCTATAAGCTATAGTGGATATTCCACTAGATAATTCGTCGCAATATATTTGATAAAAATATTCTTAAAAAATCTAAAATCTACACGATGAGTCTTTACTTCTCTTTAGATTTATGCATCCGTAAATTATTGTTTATTTTGTATGCATGCAATTTATATTTTTGCAGAAAATAGAAAAATGTGAAATAAAAACTCACAAAACAAAAATGACACAAGATATAACCTAAGAAAACCTTTTCGCAGAAAACCCATCTAGAAGGTCAGGTTTATCTGCTCTCTTTCTATGAATAGAAAATGGACGTGAATACAAATAAATAGTAAGGTTTGTGGCCCTTGGGCTACGAAAGTGAAAAAATACTCTATATATTCTCTCTCCCTATCCCTCTCGTCTATTATGCATGTTTATGTAACAAATGCACTTGAAAGGAATGCAACCCCTTTTCCTCCTAGTGGCCCTAGTTATAACATAGTCTAGTAGCCTACTAGTGGTTAGGTTTGACTCCTTAAACTCTTAACCAAATTTAAAATATGGACTCTTTTAGAGTCTTCTTCGTCATGATCACATGGCTAGAACCTTTTCCATGAATAATGGGGGATGTCGTACCATCCTCTTGAATTTTGGTGGCCAAAATAGGAAGGCCAACTTCTGAGTGGAATAAGTTTTGCATACATATTTTGATTGAGGCAATTCATGTGATGTTGGAAAGTTATTTTTGTGCATAATAGAAAAAAAAATTCCAAGCTAAAACAAAAAATGTTTAACCCTAAAAAATGTTGTTTAATGCCTCAAATTCCGCCCAAAAGTTTCAAACCCCAATTTTCCAAACTGGGTCTCGTTGGTAAAAATAGTTTCATGAGTTTATTTTTCCACTTTTTCCACTCATAAATAATTTATATGTATGAAAAACGATATAATAATCCAATTCATGTCAACAACCCTTATTATACATCCCCTTTCTAAACTTTTGTTCATATAAAGGATACATGATAAAAATATCAATCATGTTGGAAATTTTTAGCATGTGTAATGTGATGATACTACTCCTTGTGATGGAAGAAATATACCACTTATGAAAATACATGAATGTTTATCAGCAGCAGAATATTCATCATGTACCTAAACACATTTTGGATGTCCAATATCTTAGGAAACAAAATCTACAATGTCCTCCTCATACACTATGAAATGACTCCCAATGTTTATTGGAAAAATGAAGTGAAAACTCATGTTTTTATTTCTCAATATATAATTATCCATGTCATAGATGATATATACATGAATAAATAAGTGATCCATATTCCATCTTCATTTCCTACTCACAAAAATAATTCCAACATCATCATCCACTTGGATGTGATGATGAAAATCCAGCATCATCATCCACTTGGATGCGATGATGAAAATCCAACGTCATCATCCACTTGGATGTGATGATTAAAATCCAACATCATCATCCACTTGGATCTGATGATGAAAATCCAACATCATCAGCCACTTGGATGCAATTTTTTTCATCATATAACGTGTGGAAACACTGAAAATTTCTTTTTTTAAATGTCTCTACAACATATATCATCCTCAAATCATTCATAGGTTCATCCTTAGATTTAAAATTTTACAAGGGAACATGACCTACCAAACCTTTATATTGAATAGAAGATGTAGTGTATTCTTGAATGTCTTCCTCATTTAAGTGTGTTCTATCATCACAATGCACTTATTTTTTAACAAGGGGAAGTAGATTATCTTCAATAGAATATTCACCATAATTATCACTATAAAGATCTTTGATATGAGTGATTTCAACAAGGAATTTAAGTCTTTGATTACCACACTTCTCATATAGATATTAAATATCATGTATTGATAGATCTTCTAAAGAAGGAATGCATTAGTCATCCACCAAAAAAATTTGATTAGTTGTTGAAATTTCTTCATGTAAGTGTACATCATCATCAAAAAAGTTTATAGAGAAAAAAAGCACAATATTCAATAGAATATTCTCCACAAAGATCCTCATAATGTGCTACAACAATATATTTAGGAACTTCATTAAACTTCTCTTCATATTGGTCTTAAATCTAATGCACAAGTTGCTCATGTGATGAAACACAACGTTGATCATCTTTATGAAACTCATTTCAAGATATCCTTGGTATTTCTCACCATATTTTCTCTAATAAACTCAAGAAGGACATCAATGCCTCATAGTTACTATGATATGCGTGTGTTAGGTAAAATCTCTCACTGTTTCTATCATGGAAAGAACTAATTGGATCATGAACCTATTCTTATTATTCATAACTATGATCCAAACACTTACGAAATGCTTTGATTAACCTAGAAATGAAGATATCCCCTAAAATAAAAAAATTCAAACCATTCCTCTAGGTCTTCTTCCAAGGTAGACACAAACATTTCATCATGACATCCTCATGAATAACATCAAGATCTGAATTAATTTTCATGAAAGATGTAACATGTACTGTAGTTACATCAATATGTCCATGGAAATTAAAAATGTGATCATCCCAATATAAATCTTGGAGCTCGTTAAAATATCCCAAGATACCCAATAAATATAATGAACCATATAATTTGGCCTTCCATGGGAACAACGTCATATGTATTCACCTCCACATCTTTAAAAGGAAAAATTGATATGAATTTTTGAAATTAAGCACATCATCATCATGCCTCATTTCATATTAAGTGGTTCACCAGGTGATTGTTCAACGACTTCAAATCTCGATATATTTCTTTATCTCTAAGATTAGCCTGTCACTTAAAAATCTTATAAATTAGGGGTTTTCTCCTTCATGAATCACCAAATGAGAATAATATCTTCAAAGAAAATCCCCCCCTTTTTTTTTATTGTGGCTAGTCTACTAAATTTCAAGTATCGTTTGTTGTCCCCATTAATGATGTCAATTTTTTACCAGCCAAACATGTAATTCAAATGCATAAGAGTCATTCAATATAGAAAAACCCTAGAGGAACTTAGGAAGGATCTTTTGAGATTCAACAAGATGATGAGCTTAGTGAAAAGTGTCGCCTTCACTAAGTGGGCCCGCAGGCTATTTTTGGCGCAAGTCTATTTTTAGACATGTCGATCATATTCTATGAGTTGCAGGATGCTATTTGTGGATGGTTGGTCAAGTTGGAAAAATAGATGGACTTCTATTTTTAGACATATTGGGCGGAATCTATTTTTAGATTTCCGGTCTAAAAATAGATATGTCGAATATTATTAGCTCTTAATAATATTTGGACTCTAAACATTATCTTATTCTCTTGGAGCACTTCAATTAAGTGCACAGATGTGGCACAGGAGCTGACAGAAGGAATTACGCTATTCTTGAGGGTTTACTGGAGCTATTGCATGGAGGACTTCAGTTAGAACTCATGTGACAGAGTTTGGTGGAGTTGGAGAAGTAGTTGGTGGAGTTGTATTTAGTTTAACTCAGTTAGACTCAGTTGAGCTAGTTGTATCTAGTCTAGCTGATTGATACACTAGTGAGAGTGGTGTGAATTAATTAGTTAATTAATTCACTAAATAATAACTCATTAATCAACTGAAGAATACATCAGTTAACTACAGTGCATGGCAGTTTTAGTGGAGACCAATGGAGAGGTAGGTGAAAGAGCAAGTGTGACTATAGTGATGCATTGATTGCATCCAAAACTTAGTGGATATGCCAATGAGTATTGCATGAGAAATGCTAGCTGAATTCGAGTTCATTCAGAGCCATTTCTTCAGCAGGGATTGCACAGTAGAGGAAGGCTAGCAGGTGGCAAAGATCGGTGCATGGATTTGCAAGATCGGGCCTGATTAGTGTGTAGCGATTGTATTGTAATGAGATCTTGATATGATTAGCTTTGTATGAGGATTGTTACATGATCTCTATGACATATATTATATACATATATTTGGGTTTTTCAGCTTCAGGCTTTCCTGTTAAACAACTATGTTAATGTTTGTGAATTTTTATTGTTTCATGTGTTCATTGCAATTGATTTAATTTTCGCATGTTATGATCAATGGTGGAATAGATTCTGTATTGTGCATGAAGTTAAAATAGTGTGTGATCAGGAGAATATTGGATATATAACACATAAGATATATAATTCCTACATGGTATCTGAGTGATATTGATCATAGAAGATTGCAATTATTGAAGCGGTTGAGTTTTGTGCTGGTGGAATTCGAATTTGCTGCAGTGTTTTCTTGGTGTCGAAGTTGAGAATTCATTGAAGTGTCTTTCAACGGATTGCGATTGGAGTATGCCCTTGATGGCAGCTTGAATTATATTTCATGGAAGGACAGGATGGAGGTAGTGCTGGATGATAATGGGTTGAAGGAGCTCATAGATACTGATATTCCAAAGCCTGGTTCTAGCGATGCAACCGCACTTGACGCATGGCAAAAGAAGATAGCAAAGTGTCGAAGGATTATGTTGGAAGGTGTGAAGGATCACATTGTGTCTAGCCTTCACAGTAAATCTATTCCATTCTTAATGTGGAAAGCTTTGACAGAATTTTTCCAAAGCAGAAGTGACCAGCGGAAGTTGGCACTTAAAGACAAGCTTAGAAAAATAAAAATGGAGAAAGGCGACAGTATATCAAAATACCTCATGAAGTTTGTCCACTGCAAGGATGAGCTGGGAAGTGTGGGGGTTAATGTAGATGAAGAGGACTTGGTGAGATTGGCTCTTCTTGGGCTTTCGAAGAGTTGGCATAGCTACGAGGACTCTGTCAATGGTCGGGAGAAACTACCAGGATGGGAGTGACTTTGGTCGGATCTTGTGCAGGAGGAGATAAGGCGGGGTGAATTGTGCTTTGGCTGCCAAAGCAAGGAAGGGGAAGGCAAAGAAAAATACTTCTCAATCTGGTGCGAAACGCAAGAAGTAGGACTTGTCCAAGGTGAAGTGCTTTCACTGTCACCAACACGGACATTATGCCACTAATTGTCCACAGAAGAAGGAAAATAAGCAGGCTGCTAGATCTGCAACTGGAGAGGCCTTAGCGTCACAGTTTGAGCTAGATTTTTTGCTGATCGCATGCTTGGTTTCAAGTGTGATGGGATCAGTTTGGTTTCTTGATAGTGGTGCGTCTTTCCATATGAACGGAGACAAAGATTTGTTTAGTGATCTGGATGAGAAGGATCCTGGAGTGCACATCAATATGGGCGATGATGGTAGATACAGTGCGACTGGTATCGAGACCATTTCCTTTGAGAGGGAGTCTGGTAAAACTTTCATATTGAAGGATGTCATGCATGTTCCAAGATAGAAGAATAATCTGATCTCTGTGGCGATGTTGGAATACAAGGGTTATGATGTTGTTTTTAGCAAGGGAAAGGCTTTCCTGTGTAGTAAAACAACTGGGGAAACCTAGAGGATAGGGATTCGAGTTAAGAATATTTATCAATTGCAGGTAGATGGCTACGCAGCAATGGCAGGAAAAGCAGAAGGAGTGGTGAGCTGGGATGAGGGTGAATTGTGGCACAGGAAATTGGGCCATCTTCACCATGGCGCTTTGAAAATTTTGCAGCAGATTTCTATCAGGCTTTCCAAGGGTACACTTGCGCAATCAGATCAGTGCAAGGGATTTACTTTGGGAAAATTTGTGAAGACCACTTTTCATGAGAAGGATAGTCATGCCACGATGATCCTTGAGAGAATTCACACAGACGTGTGTGGACCTTTCTCAGTAGCTTAAACAGCAAAGCACAGGTATTATGTGATATTTGTTGATGAATTTTATCGTAAGTGCTGGATATTATTCATGTAGAAGAAGAGCGAGACATACTCAAAGTTCTGTGAGTTCAAGGCGCTGGTTGAGAAAGAGTCGGGGAAGTAGGTGAAAGCTCTAAGGAGTGATAATGGTGGTGAATACATCTCTGGTGAATTCAAAGACTTTTGTAGCGCAGAAGGAATTCGAAGAGAACTCATAGCGCCTCATAGCCAACAGCAGAATGGGGTCATGGAGAGGAAGAACAGAATGATCGTGGGTGCTGCACGGGCGATGCTGCATGATCAGGGCCTTCCCATACACTTGTGGGTTGAAGCATGCAACACTGTGGTTTATGTGCAAAACCGTTGTCCTCATAGAGTACTTGGCATGAGTACACCCAAAGAGGCGTTTTCTAGTAAGAAGCCTGATATTTCTCATTTGAATATTTTTGGCTCACCTGATTACATTCATGTGACGAAGGATTCCAGGAAGAAGTTGGAGCCGACCACAGAGGTTGGGATATTTATGGGGTACACAGAAACACCCTACAATTATAGTATGTATTTTCCAGATAATCGGATGATTGTTGTGCGACGAGATATCAAATTTCATGAGGAGAAAGCCATGAAGCTGTCGCTTGAGAGGGAGCTACAATTTCATGCAGATGAGGAGCTACTTGTTCCTAAATATGAGCCTCAGGATGTGGATCAGCCACAAGAGGAGGTTCATGGAGTGGAAGAAACCACTCATGCAGTGCCAAACATCAGAGGGCAGAAGTGCACTACAGAAGCTGAGTGACTGAATCCTGATTCAGCGCAAAATGTAGGAGCACCTACATCACAGCACTGACAGAGACAGTCACCTGACCGATTTACTGGATACATGGCTCTGATGAGCAAGTGTATCATGATGGAACCATCCTCTTTCGAGGAAGTTGTGGAGGATCCCGCATGGGTAGATTCCATGGTGGAAGAGTATGATTCGATTGTCAGAAACAATGCATGGGAGGTTGTCCCAAGGCTAGAAGGGAAATTAGTGGTAGGTTTGAGATGGATCTACAAAGTGAAGCAAGCTATTGATGGGAGCGTCGAGAAGAATAAAAAAATATTTTTTTCCCACAGCTTCTCACAGATTGAGGGGATCGACTATGAAGAAACTTTTTCACCTGTCGCAAGGTATTCTTCCATACAGACCATCCTTTCTCTCTCAGTGCAGATGGGTTGGCACATTCATCAGATGGATATGAAGACTGTGTTCCTCAATGGAGTCATTGAGGAGGAGGTGTACATTAAGCATCCTGAAGGATTCAAAATCTTCAGCAGCGAGTCGCATGTGTGCAGGCTCAAAAGAGTGTTATATGGGCTGAAACAAGCACCTCGTGCTTGGTACACATGGATAGAAATTTATTTCACCGGACTTGGTTTCGCCAAGAGTGAGGTGGATCCGAACCTATACCAGATTATGGTGGAGGGTAAGTTGTTGATCATTGTACTTTATGTAGATGATTTAATACTAACAGGTGATGAACTGTTGATACACTCATGCAAGGCAGATCTTGCAAAGGAGTTTGAGATGAAGGACTTGGGCCTCCTTCATTATTTCCTGGGATTGGAAATTTGGCAGTGGAAGGGTGGACTGTTTGTGTCTTAAGGCAAGTATTCCTGGGAGATACTGGAGAAGTTTCACATGCAAGGCTACAAGCCTATCGACACTCCTCTTCCTGGTGGTTGGAGGAAAGAGGATGCTACATCGGCAGAGGTAGTGGATGCCACTATTTATCGATAGTTGGTTGGTTTGCTCATGTATCTAGTTAATACACGACCGAACATATGCTATGTTGTTAACCAGCTTTCACAAGCTATGGTTAAGCCTACCAAGCTCTTTTGGAAGGTAGGTAAGCATGTCCTGAGGTATCTCAAGGGCACATTAGAATATGGATTGTGGTACAGATAGTCTGATGAGTTGAAGCTGCATGGCTTCATGGAAGCAGATTGGGCAAGGAGCCCAATGAATAGAAAGAGCACATTTGGAGGGATATTCAGTATCTGGTCTACAGCAGTTTCTTGGTACATCAGGAAATAGAGATCCGTGGCACTCAGTTCAGCGGAGGCTGAGTACATGGCAGTGATTTTGACTGCATGCGAGGCTATATGGGTGAAGAAGATCCTGGTCGGGTTTTTCGGTTCACACTTAGATCCTACTTTGATATATTGTGATAATCAGAGTTGCATTAAACTCTCGGTTAATCCAGTATTTCACGATAGATCTAAAAATATTGACATCTGGTACCATCATATCAGAGATTGTGTGCAACGGAAGATCATGTTGCTTTCTTACATTCCTACAGAGGATCAGGATGCAGATATTTTGACGAAGGCGCTCACCAGGAGAAAATTCGAATACCATAGAGACAGGATCTGGGTGGCAGATAATCCCTATCTTGTTGAGAGGGAGTGCTGAGATTCAAAAATATGATGAGCTTAGTGAAAAGAGTCGCCTTCACTAAGTGGGCCCGCAGGCTATTTTTGGCGCAAAGTCTATTTTTAGACTATGTCTATTTTTAGACATGTCGATCATATTCTATGAATTGCAGGATGCTATTTTTGGATGGTTGGTCAAGTTGGAAAAATAGATGGACTTCTATTTTTATAAATATTGGGCAGAATCTATTTTTATATTGCCAATCTAAAAATAGATATGTCGAATATTATTATCTCTTAATAATATTTGGACTCTAAACATTATATTATTCTCTTGGAGCACTTCAGTTAAGTGCACAGATGTGGCACAACAGCTGACAGAAGGAATTACACTATTCATGAGGGTTTACTGGAGCTAATGCATGAGGACTTCAGTTAAAACTCATGTGATAGAGTTTGGTGGAGTTGTATTTAGTTTAACTCAGTTAGACTCAGTTGAGATGGTTGTATCTAGTCTAACTGATTGATACACTAGTGAGAGTGGTGTGAATTAATTAGTTAATTAATTCACTAAATAATAACTCATTAATCAACTGAAGAATACATCAGTTAACTATAGTGCATGGCAGTTTCAGTGGAGACCAGTGGAGAGGTAGGTGAAAGAGAAAGTGTGACTATCAGTTGTTACTATAGTGATGCATTGATTGCATTCAACACTCAGTGGAGATGCCAATGAGGATTGTGTGAGAAATGCTGGCTGAATTTGAGTTCATTCAGAGCCAATTTTCAGCAGGGTTTGCGCAGTAGAGGTAGGCTAGCAAGTGGCAAAGATCTGTGCATGGATTTGCAAGATCAGGCCTGATTAGTGTGTAGCGATTGTATTGTACTGAGAGCTTGATATGATCAGCTTTGTATGAGTATTGTTACATGATCTCTATGACATATATTATATACAGATAGTTGGGGTTTTCAGCTTCAGGCTTTCCCGTTAAACAACTATGTTAATGTCTGTGAATTTTTATTGTTTCATGTGTACATTGCAATTGATTTAATTTATACATGTGATGATCAATGGTGGAATAGATTCTGTATTTTGCATGAAGTTAAAACAGTGTGTGATCAGGAGAATCTTGGATATATAACACATAAGTTATATAATTTCTACATGATTTTATTGTTACCACCACAATTATTCATCTTCCTCCAGTCTAGTTATTTTCCAGCAAAAGGGGGAAAGTTTGAAAAGATTGTTTTTTTATGATATTCTTTAGAATAAACGGATGGTGAATTTTACAAGATATTTGTTTATCCAATTGGTTTATGGAGTCAAAATATTAAAAAATAAATGTGTTTGATAATAAAATAAAAACATAATTAATCCATCATAGATGTGTCATAATTAGAACAAAACAAATTCTCAAATTATACAAGTACAAAGAGAGGGATATTTAAAAAAATACACCATCACAAGATCATAGTAGGGAACAATATCCCCTTCAAACAATATAAATGATAGTAGGAAAACCCCTCTGTAAGTCAAGGTTACATCAAGGATCAAGCAGGGTTTAACAACCTCAACATTAATCTCTTGTTTTGTGACAACCTTGCCCTTCTATAAAGTTTATTTGAATAAAAAATAAATCACAATTCTTTGAAAAACCCAAATCATCTATGATCAAAATAAATAGATGGGAAAACCTCACATTTAACATTTCCTTCTTCCAATCCCCCCAAATATATTTAACTAAGTACTTGTAATCTAACTCCAAATCTCCCAATTCCAACCATGCATTTAGCAAATGAACTTCACCTCTATTTATACATTTTAAATCAAACCCTAAACCAATACAATAATAATAAAAATGAGTTATAAACCCTATAATTAGGGAAATATTATAATAGTAGCTTTTAGGGTTTAATTTAGTCTAAATTTAACAAGTTTTGACTTATCTTGGAGACCGCTCCTCCAAATATGTAAAAAAATTGCCTCCAATGATGTGTTATACTGCATAAATCCTCCTTTAACATGTTTTATATTCCTTCTTGAAGAGGACATATCTACTTTAGATTGTAGATTTTATTTGTAAATTGTCATGGGTATTCAATTGGAACAATTTGTCATAACAAATATGGTAAAATGCTAATTTTTTTGGTTGAGGTTAATTTCATTTATATCTCATATCCTTTAATCACTATTTTAATGATTAAATGTGTGAAAGGCTAAAATGTG
This sequence comes from Pinus albicaulis, assembly GCA_034641835.2. Lineage (NCBI taxonomy): Eukaryota > Viridiplantae > Streptophyta > Pinopsida > Pinales > Pinaceae > Pinus > Pinus albicaulis. Next base: position 759,906,125 of record CM076580.1, read on the forward strand.
AAAAAGAGGGAACATAAAATACTCACACTCCGTCCACAAATAAAAACAATATTACATTGAGAAACCCAACACATGAGAAATCCTAGCTAGAAGGTGAAGCTACTCTACTCTATTTTCTCTATTATGGAAATATGAAAATATAAAGAAAGAAGTACTCTTTGTGGATTTACCTTAGACATTGTAGCCCATAAGGATACTATAAAATCTTATCCCCATTAACGTTCTATTTATTACTGACCACTCCTAATTTATGTGCTTCACTATGGAACAAATACAATGGCATAGAATGGAACCCCTTCTCCTCATAGCTACCCGATATTGATCATTACCAAATAGCCATATAGGGGCAGGTTTATGACTATATAAACTCTCAATTGTGATAAGGTTTTCCTTCTAGAATATTCTTGAAATTTCACATGTTGATATATCCACTTGCATGAGTAATGGGGGTTGATGTGGCATCGACTTGTGCCACGGTGATCAACATGGCAAGTCAAATTCTGGGAGTCATTACTTTCACATATGAGCTCTAATTAAGGTTATTTTCCCATCGTTGGAAATGTATCAATGCATATATCAATCTAAGAGTATGTGTATAAGTTTCAAAGGCCTCAACCAAGAAAAAAAAAACATTTAATTCCTAAAACCAAACTTATAATATTTTGAACCCCAAATCTCCAAACTGGGAACTATTGCCAAAATGGCACTACAAGTTGATTCTTGCAATTATTTCCACCTAGAAAATATCCATAGATATGACAAATAGTATGATGATCCAATACATATCAAAATTCATTATTTAGGTAATAAATATCATTATTTTCAACCTTTGAATGGAATTATCCTCATCAAGAGACCTCCTTTGACTATATGAGTGCTTTTGTTGACACATGGCATGATATTAAGCAAATGTGTTCCTTATTTGACCTCTTTCATTGCTACTTGCCATGCTTTGGGCCTCCTTCAGTGTATATCATTTGCTCCCTTTGATTTATTAGTGAATAAAATGAGTCAATAACTATATTGCTAATCTTCATAAACAAGCGACCTCTTCCTTCGGGGGTTTATCAACGATGTGTGGCTTCTCTTAGGAAAATAGCTTTCCTCCACATATATAAAAAGGACTCAAACAACATGTCCTTGTCCCAAAATATAAAATGGTGAAACAAACCTTCAAACGTGTGGAAGCTCCTCCATTAGGGTTTTGGTCTTCTATATGCCTTATCCACCTCTTTAAAGAGGGACTTTGATCTTAAGTGGGCCTTTGACTAAGCCCATGTGAAATTTAATACCATGTGTCACCCCCCCCAAGTAGGGTGTTTCATATTTTAGTTTCATTAAAACTCTTTGATTACCAAATTTGATGTTTCATATATCTAATATGGTTGTAATTTAACATGTTAAGACTTCCTTCCTTCTACTTACATCCTCCATACATGTGCTCCAAAATCCTGGGTTCAACCTAAGGACATGGGACTCCATCAATGATGTAATAAAATGTAATGCAATCCATGTAACCTTGCCTCAATTGTGTGCCAATTGTGATGTATCTACTCTATCAAGCCATAAATATTGCACACATCTATCCTTTCCCCAAATGGGAAGTGTTGTTTGAGTGTCATAGAACAAGATGCATAACCTCCAAGTTTTTCACATTGTGTTGATAGGATAATAAATCCAATGAAAAGTGAGAAATTACCATTGCATATTATAGGGAGTAACACCTTATAAGAAAAAGGTACCATCACATTAGGAATATGTAGGTCCTTCACTCCATTCTCATTCATAGGAATTCACTAATTTTCACCATTATCATCATTTTCTCCTAGTTTTTATGTTATGTCCCACCATGGTATTTCCCATGCTAGATGTGAAACCTACATGAACGAATGATAAAGAGTGAATTTTATACCTTAGGAAGGATATTAGTGTCATTGGGTGAGTGAAAATGATGAGGGAAATAGGAAATTATTACCAACATGATATTGCTACTCATTGTCTCATTTGAAGCAAAATAGCTATCCCACTAAGCTTTCAAAAAAGGAGATCCATAGTTGGGGTCAATATGCCTACACTACAACACAAATTGGTAGTGATTATTGAGGTGTTTTATAGAAAATTAGGGAAACATATAAGTTATTTTCTACACAATAATGAGAAGAGAGTTCCATGGTTGGATAAGGTGCCTAGAGTGTGTCGTTATGGGTAGATTAGCTAAGTCATGATTGGGTTAAGTGAGCTATAAACTTGTAGATTATTTCTTCACCTAAGTGTCTTCAATACCCGTCTTGTGGGTGGAATCTACATTGGATGTCTATGGTTGGAATATGAATTTCTCTTACAAAATGAGTTTCTTGGAAAAATTCCATTTAAAGATAGTTGTTCATCCCATGTTTTACAATTAGCAATTTGACTTTATTTTCTATAATGTTGAATATGTGCATGTAATGTGTGTGACTTTTCTCAAAAATGAATATGGCCATTTTTTCTTCATGATCCAATTAATAAATTTTTAAATCATTTTATTGCATTTTTTATTGTGAACTTGGGAATGCATTCAGGGCCTTTTAGGCTTCCATCAAAACCTTGGTTTTTTTGTTCATGTCTGAAATTTGAAATGGCATATGGTGGGTAGATGTTGTTTTGTTGGGAACATAGGGGAAATATTAACACTTGATTCTCCCTATGCATATTTAGGCACTAAATCCAATGCCTTCATAAGTACCTCTTCTTGGTTCATGTATTTATGATCATATCAAGTTCCACTTGTAGGTATAGAATATTTATAAATAATGTGAGATATAAGAAAGCATGTGAATGAATGCAGTCCAAAATATTTACAAGGATACTACAAACATTAATAAGAGTATATCAACAATTGAGAACAAAGTACATATTTAGTAAATTGTTCAATAATTTCCAAATTTAGAGATCAAGAAAAAATAAAACCAAAAAGGATCCTCTCAACACTAAAGACCATTCATTGGATTTTAGTGTAAAGTGAAGAAAAGAAAGGTGTACAAATACAAATAGTGGTGTACAAGGCAAGCTATCTAGAACCAAAAAGGGCATTTAATATATTTTTCTTTGAATTTTTTAGTAGAGCGTGATTGACACATACATGATATCCCAGTTAAGGATGGAATGAGTAAAGTCAAGAAAGGATTAGCACCATACACTTGAGGAATTATGCCCAAAAACAAGTATACCATGGATTTTCCTTCCTTGATATATTTTTAGTATAATATAATAAACTAATTGGACCACTATTCTTATATGTTTTAGACTTAGTTTTGCAAGCTAAGAGGGTGCACTCCTACTACTAAAATTGGGCACATGTGCATCTATTCTAGACAACATTGCTCTAGTAGGAAAGATCACACATGTTTAGGGTAATTTAACGTGATCATAACCAAAAAGAAGGGTATGGTTACGAGCTCTATTTTTAGCATTGTTATACCAATTTACCACACCAATTTTTGAGGTGTTATGACAGTTGTTACAATGGCATTATGAGAATAGAATCCTTATAAATTTTTTTAGCATCATATTTGATTTTTTTCTTCAAAAGATGTTGCACTCCTAAATTCTTTCCTTGGGATTATTTAATACATACTAGGTATAAAAAAAGTGACATAATATCTCAAGGACACACATTATGGCACATCAAGGGAGTAATGAAACTAGCGGTGAGCTGACATTAATTGGATCGTATTGCAGACAACACTCATATTTTACGCTTTACAAAGGAGGGTGCCCATATTAGATGTTAAATGTAGGTTATTACTAGCATATAAATGATGGGTTACATGGAAAAGGAGTTACATTATTTCTTAGCCAGAAAGCACACACCTTTACTAGGAGTTATAATACTTATTCTTAATAACAGAAATGGCACATCATAGGGAGGAGATACAAGTTATTATAGGGAATGTTGAGAGATATGCTCCTATTATTTGACATCTTTAAGGCCCTTATTTAAATTTGTATTTCAAACTTTCTAGCAAATACACTAGTAGTGGTAGCATTGTCTTTATCATCAATTTTGGGTTTTTTCAATGCATGGATGCCTAGTAGAGCAGGGGGGACTACTATTATGATGCTTCTGAGGATTTTATTTATGTTGTTATCAACCCAAGAGGCCACCCACATCAAGTGATATACTTGGAGCAATAACATTTCACTCTTTAGCGCTCACATGAGGGTGCATTCATGAAACTAGTAACACATTATATTCCTAGTAGCAATGAGGGTGAATTCACGAGAGGGTTACACATTTTTTTTAAAGTGTAAGGAACTAATGTCTATATAATGGGTTTTTAGAGTTATATGAAGTATTGGACATTCAAGGGCTCATTTCCCATGCAAATTTTTTTTTCCAGATTAATAAAATGAGCTATTAGCCTTCACTTGTTTTTTTTGCATGTTGATTTTTTTTAATGAATGTTGCAATTTTCCTATTTTATTGGAATTATTTAGTTCATATGATATAGTGGATGTATTTTCCCCTAGATGTATTAAGTATTTGTAAACTGAAACCATGAATCCCCAACGGTTCACAATATTAGATCCTAAATGGAGTTTTTTCATTAATCAGGCTTTGTCAAATTTGTAACTTCGATTTCATGAAGTTCTATGTTTTCCTTTATACTTGGTTATGAGTAGTTGGACATGAATATATGTATGTTTCTTTCTCCTAATATTGGTATCCATATTTCCAACATTGACAATGAGATTAATAAATATTGATACATTTGGATTCAATTGAAACTAATGTGCCATTGGACATCTTTTCCATCACTTGGACCAATGTTCTCTTTTTTTATTAACTCCATAGCATAAAGCACAGGCACCAGTTTTGTGGATCCATCCTATTTTCATCAAAATATTTGAAATTCCTTTTTTCTTATGATTTGTATTAATTCTTTCAATATTAATATGCACCTTAGAAAAATCATTTGGTAAGCCAACCTACAATAAGACAAACACCAATTATGACATGAGAGAGGTGAATGCCAAGGAGACAATGGACATTATCCCTAGAGTTGCACCAATATTTTTCTAATTGGCATTATAGAATTTACATTATGAAACATAGGTTTAAGTGATAATATATTGGTGTTGTTGTTGGGAAAAAATTCTAATTCCTTAGAATTAATGGATTGCTACGAAAAATCGATGAGAAGAAAACCCTAAAGATTATTTTCTCCTCAATTGCCTCCACTAAATAATGAAGTCTCCTTCCTTTGAATTTAAATGTCCCATTGCCTCTAACTATGGTGAGAACAAGTAGTCTTTTTGAAGTAAAATAAGGTCTCACCTAAGATTTTAATTACAAGCAAAATGGCATATTATTTATCTAACATCAAGAAAAGAGAAGATGAAGCCCTTCAAAATTTTCCTATCGAATTCATTTAGGTATATATCAGGATTCACCCATCAAACCATCAAAATATAGTGTTGTGAAGGTTTATATTTACAATTTTGGTCTATAATTTGGCTTCTTCTTAGGAAGATTTTGACGAGAAGATTTAGGGACAACTCCAAAGACCTAGAAAAGTTGTCATTATTGCTAGAAAAGAAGAAATTAATCAAGATGATACCATTTATAAGGATTTTTTCATAGACACAAACATAATACTTGGAATGACATGAAATTCAAATAATAACAATATTATCAACTTAACAAGAAATTTACCGAGTTTTCATTTTTTTGAGGTCGCATCAAATCATAATTTTCATGTTGATTTTGGAAAGTGGTGATACAACATCACTTATTTTCCATTTCAGGGTTAAAATTCAAACCTTTTTCAATAATGGCATTAAAGACCAAATACCATGACTAAGAAATACATGAAAAACCAAGTTGAAATGCAAAAGTGGTGATGCAGTATCACCCCCCCCCTCCTTTTTAGGGTTAAAATTCAAACATTTTTCATCCATGATAATAAAGAACAAATATCATGACTACGGAAAGCCCTGAAACTCAACATTTAAGGTTTGTTTAAAATTTTTTATGGTTAAAATTACGAATTAATTGACTTTACAGCCTTGACCATTGGTACCATTAGAAGGAAACAAATAAAAATAAAAATGGACTGTGAATCTGAAAGTGGAATTACAAATTTTTTGTTTATTTATTAATTATTATTATCTTTAATAAATTAAAATTTAAAAAAATGATGGGAGGTGTTGGGGTTCCCATGTTTTGGCCAAATTGGCAAGACCAAAAGATGAGACAACATCAGAACCACTTTGGGGCCCTAGGATCTAGCCCTCCTGGACCCGGAGAGGGATCTCTCCAATAAACAAAGAATGATATGTCTTTGAAGCTCAAAATGAGATGTTAGGCTAGTTATGAAGCACAGAGGGGGGTTTTAAATGATTTGGTTGAAGGGTTGCTGGGTTGGTTAGGAGATCATGGACTGGGAAAGCAATGGGAGAAAAGGAACAAAGTAGCAGGATGATTCAGCAAAGAGGATAGGCCAAGACAGTGCCATCCATTGGGCTATGGAGTCATGAAAGGAAATTACATGCAACAACCAGCCAAGGCTTTCAAAGGGCAAGTCATCTATACTAAAGGATATTTTTAGATAGATGATGGGATGGAACATTAAGGAGGAAAGTGAAAGAAGGAAAGCAACCAATTTTCTGTCTATAGATCAGGTCAGAGGTCATTTAACTCCAGACCTGCTTGGACATACTCAAAGGCTACTCTCAAAGAGACAAAGGGGCAGCTTATAGATCAGACCAGAGGTCATTTAACTCCAGCTCTGCTTTAGCAACTCCAAGGGAGAAACAGAGATAAGATTACAAAGAAAAATCTAAGAAGCAAACCCCCAAGTTCATACATCAGCCAGCAGGCAATAACATCCGCTGCACTGGTTAAACCCGTGAACCCGCTCTTAGACAACACATAGGGTGGAAAACATAAAGGTAGGGAGAGCAGACAGCATAGGGCACCTAACAAGGGTGAATCCTATACCATTATTTTGATGCCTACCAGCAAAACATGAAACAATATGAAAATGTAAATAACAGAGTTAAGAAAAACATCACCAATAGTAATAGACCAGGATCCTGTGAAATGTGCTTTGATTAATTGATGAAAAACCAGTCATGTACAATATGGCTCAATGGCTAATACAGTCCCAACTTCTCCTCCCAGCCTATTACATACAACTACTCTGCTACTCCCTCCCACGACTGTTCTAACAGTCAAGTGAATCCCTCTAACAACAAACTACCAGCAACTGAACAACAACCTTTACAATATTTTCTTGGGGATCTCTTATAGGAGAAGAGGAAGAAGCAGTGGTAGATAGACAATTAATCGATCTCATTAAGACAGAATCGGCGGAAGTGTCCACACCCATACTGCTTAATGGCTCTGCAGCTCTGTATGTACTCTATAATCTGCATGGGGAGTCTCTGTCAGGTCGGAAATTGACCTCTGATATGTTCTTTAAGTCCTTATGGTGGTCTGGAACTCTGCGCTGCCTTCTAAAATGAATGAACTGGGTGGAAGGTCGGCAGGTCGCTCCATACTTCCTAACTGCTGCCTGACTGTCTTAAATGGGTTTCAGACAGTGCAATTAATATTTTCAGGGCTCGAGGAGGCATGGAGATCGCTGTAGGAAGGTGTACTTCTGGAGAAGAGTATTCTGTTGTTAGGTAGCGTAGTTATGGTGTTGCTGGTGCGCTCATTAGTCTTCAAACAGTGCCTTAAGCCTTTGAATGCAGGTTCATAATCATTAATCTTTAATTACAGGCTTAAATCCCTTCTAACCCGCCTCTGTTGTCTCGTTTGGCCGCTGAATTGGCCTCTCTGTACTATCTGCATCGTAGAGTAAACCTGTTGCAAACCGGGCCGCGGTGGCGGAGAAATGCTACAGAGGCCGGAGAAGTGGTGGCGGAGCGGTGGAGGAAAGGCGGTGACGACTGTGGAAACAACGGACACAATGGTGCGGAGCAGTGGAAGCTGGACCCGGCCATGGTGGAGGGCGATTCACTAAACCTTAATGTAAAACACAAAGGTTTGAATAATGGAGGAAATACAAAGAAAATGCATGAAATGCAATGAAATGTGGTAGAAATATCGTACGAGGTGGGACCCAACGGAGGCGGAGGGTGATTAAACCTGAGCCGTCAGATCCGGGAGGAGACGGATGGTCAGGATTCAATCGGGCAATCGCAATCGGGGGGGACAGAAAAGACACACATTGAAACTTCCGATTGCGATTGGGCGGAAGAAGCGATGACCGTCGGATCATGTAGAAAACAGACGGACGAGATCAAATCGGGCGATGGGGGGAAGGGGATGCGATTAGCGCTGGGCCGTTCGATTACGGGAAGGATGAACGGCTGTGATGTAATCGGAGCATCGCAATCGGAGACAGGAAGATGGGACTTGCGATTGCGATCAGAGGGGCGGGTACGATTAAGCGCTGCCCGTTGGATCTGTGATCAGATCAACGGCTCACAATCAATCGGCGGGAGAAAAGGAGGCGCAATGGGCGATGATGCGATTATGCGATAGCCGTTGGATCAGCAGGGAGATGGACGGCGGAGATTTAATTGGAGCACGGGAGGAAAGACTTCCGATCGAAGGAAAAGGGAAGTGCGATGGTCGTCGAATCGTGGAACAGATGGACGGCGGAGATTTAATCGGGGGGGAAACAGAGGGACTTGCGATCGGAGATCGGGAGGAATGAAGCGATTGAGCGCTGGCCGTCGATCTGGAGGAGGAACGGACGGTGGAGATGCAATCGGGGGACAGGAGGAAAGACTTGCGATTGCGATCGGAGGGGAACTTGCGATGGAGCGCTGGCCGTTGGATCGGCTGGGAGATGGACGGCCAGTATATGATCGGAGGATCGCAATCGGAGCGCGATGCGATCAATCGGGGGGGTGCACAATGCATGTTGCGATTGCGATTGACGGGGGGCAAGCGATTAGCGCTCCACCGTTGATTGGAACGGCAAATCAACGGCCGAAAACAGGTCGCGGGACTTTGTTTAATAGTCAATCGCATCGGGACTTTTATGATGTAACAAAGGAAATGGACCCTCGCCCAACTTCCGATTGCGATTGGCGCTCGGGACTTAAGCACTTGGTCCCAGCGCCGGGTCATGTGTGGGGAAGTGGTTAAGGGGAAGGGCAGAAAGGGGCTAGGCCTTATAATAAGGTCGGAAGTGGGTTTTAGCCCATTTAATGGATTTTTAAGGGGTTTAAAGGGGAACGATAGAGGGATAAAGGAGAGAAAAGGCCAACAAAGGCTAGGGGAGGAAATTCAAAGGGTATTTTGAGGGGGTTTGGAGGGTAAATGGGGAAAGAAGGGGGAATAAAGGGGAAAGAAAACAAAGGCTTCGGGGGATGAAATAAGAGGGAAAAGGGGGCCTTTGGGCATTTCTTCATCAACAGAGAGGCTTTATAAGGGAAATCAGCAGAGGGGATACTATCAAAGGAATAAAAGGCACATGGAGGTTTCAAGGAGACTGTGTTTTCAGAGGAAATGCATTCCTTGAAGGCTCAAAAACAATTTAGCCCCCTATTTGCTTGTCAAAAATTTCATAGGGGGCTAACAGGAGGAAATCAATTTGAAAATAAAAAAATTCACCACTTCTTGTAAAAATTATTGAAAAAACAATTAAAAAAATTAAAAATATATGAGAACAAAGCATTAAAATACAAAAATTTTAAAAAATTAAATAAATAAAAAAATCAATTTTACCTTCAAAAATTCAATAAATTCATTCAAAATAAAAAATAATGTGAGGAATTTTAGGAATAGACTATGTAATATATTTATAAGTCATCTAACATTTCGGGTGGAAATTCCAACCATCATCGACCACCTGAAAAAATAAGGATATCAAACAAGTGATGAGAAGCCTTAAATAGAAAATAATTCAAAATAGTCACTAATGATTTAATATTAAATTAATGAAGGTAGTTGTTGAAGGATTAAAATAACAAATTAAGATATTAGGTCAAAGGATTAAATAGAGACATATATATATATATATATATATATATATATATATATATATATATATATATATATATATATATATATATATATATATATATATATATATATATATATATATATATATATGAGAGATAAAGAAGGGGAAAAATAAACTAAGAAAGTCAAAGGAGAAAGAGACAAAAAACTAATAATAAATTAGCTCAAGAGGTGATATGGGGGAGGAATTAAACGCCCCTCTCTTTATATATATATATATATATATATATATATATATATATATATATATATATATATATATATATGTCTTTATTCAATCCTTTGACCTGATACCTTAACATTATTATTTTAATCCTTCAACAACTACTTTGATTGATTGAATACTAAATTTTTAATGGCCATTTTGAATTACTTTCTCTTTAAGGCTTCTCATCACTCATTTGTTTACCGAAAACATCAGACAGATTCAAAAATCCATTACACAATTTATTCTGAAAATTCTCCATAATATGAACAATTTTGAAAATCTTCACTATCTTATAAAAAAATAATAATAGTAAATTAAAAAAAATCGAAATAGAAAATAATAAAATATATACATTATGAAATAAAAATTTAAGAAAAAATTATAAAATAAAAACAAAATTTAAAATTATATATATATATATATATATATATATAACACTTACAATTAAAAAAATTATAAATAAATGAAATAATTAAGTAAAAAATATTTAAAAATGTTAAAAAAAACCATAAAAATATTAGAAAACTATTTTAAAGGGGGGACATATTAATGAGTGAGGTAATGGATAATCAGCTTCCATGATTGCCTTAGCTTATATTGCCCATATTAAAGTTTTTGGGGTGTTACTATAACTCAAGAGCTTCCATAATGATTCAAGATTTATAAAAGGGGACAAAGGCTAGGATTTTTTGATTGATCATTTTCTTTGATCAATCCAAAAATCCTAGCCTTTCTACCCTCAAAACGTCAAAGAGGCTCTTGAAATCGAGAAACACCCCAACAACTTCAACAGAGAAGAGACTATAATCTAAGTCATTCATGAAATTTAGTTATCCATATGCTCACTCATTAATATTTTCCCCTTCCACCCCCTTTCGCTCAATTCTCTTTTTCTTCCTTTTCTTTCCTCTCCTCATTTTGGCTCTTTCCTATTTTCTACTTTTTTGTTCTTCATTTTCATATTTTTTTTTCTCTCAATCCTATCTTTTTTTTTTATCAATCCCATATTCTTCTTATATATATATATATATATATATATATATATATATATATCCCCTTCATCCATGCCCCCTTCCCTTCATCCCCCTTTTCTTGTTTATATATATATATCCCCTTAATCCATGCCCCCTTCCCTTCATCCCCCTTTTCTTGTTTATATATATATATGGGTTTATTTGTGACCCCCCAAATTTCCCCTTTAGCTCATTAATTTATTATTAGTTTTTGGTCTCTTTCCCCTTTGACTCTATTGGTCTATCTTGTTCTCTTTTTTATCCCATATATATATATATATATATATAGTAATCTTGGTGGGACTACATCTATCATGTCCAATATATCACCCTGATTGGGGAGGGGAATTGAACCAATGACTTCACATCAAGGAGTGTCTTAATAGATCTCACCCACACACACACACATATAAGTTCTTATTCAATCCTTTGACCTGATAGCTTAACATTTTTATTTTAATCCTTTAGAAACTACTTTGATTGATTGAATACTAAATTCTTAACGACCATTTTGAATTATTTTCTCTTTAAGGCTTCTCAACACTCGTATTTTCACCCGAAACATCAGACGGTTTCAAAAATCCATTACACAATTTATTCTGAAAATTCTCCACAATATGAACAATTTTGAAAATCTTCACTATCTTATAAAAAAATAATAATAGTAAATTAAAAAATAAAAAATAGAAATAGAAACTAATAAAATGTTTAAAATATATATATTATGAAATAAAAATTTGAAAAATTTTTATAGAATAAAAACAAAATTTTAAATTTTAAAAATTACAAAAAAAAATTATATATATATAATAGCCACATTAAAAAAAATTATAAATAAATGAAATAATTAGATAAAAAATATTTACAAATTATTAAAAAGAAAACCATAAAAAAAATTAAAAACATTAATTAAAAAACAAATGTATGGAAAAAAAACATATTAAAAGGAAGATATGTGGGAGGGTGATGCCCGACATCGCCCCTCCGCCCATGGGTTTCCTTAGCAGCTTACCGTGGCATCGCCCCTCCACCCATGGGTTGCCCTAGTGGCTAGCCATGGCATCGCCCCTCCACCTACAAGCCACCCTGGTAGTGATCCAAGGCATCTCCCCTTCACCCATGGGACCTTGCAGAAGGGTGCCAAGGTGACCCATGGGTGGAGGGGCAATGTCCCAAATAGTAGTTGGCAGAGAGATGATGTCATGGTCAATTGTCAGGGCAGCCCGTGGGCGAAGGGGTGATGTCGCAATTAGATTCCAAAGTAGCCCATGGGCATATGGTCAGTGCTAGGCATCACTCTTCCCCACAAAATATCATGTGCGCCTTCCTTTTAATATTTTTGTTTAAAAAATAGATTTTTCTATGGGTATTTTTTCGATACGCATTTTTATTTTTCTAATATGAGTTTTTTTCCCTAACGGGGTGGCAAGGTTGCAAAGGGTAGGGGGGAAGCTACAACTATCCCACCAAGGCAAGTGGTTGGGGGACACAACACACCCCTATAACCATGTTTCATATTCCACCGCACCTAAGGACCCTCATTCGAGTGCTTTGTTGGCCATTGGAATTGTGATGTACCATGCCACCAACAATTATGGTCGTTCAAGTTATTAAGCCTGCCATGGTCTAGCTAATGTGGAATTTAATTGTCTTCCTCTACCATCCACCACCTCTCTCCCAACATTATTACCCATCCTCTTGTTCACTCTTAGATTCTTTGGGTTCTTGTTTCTTTTTTTCAGCATCCCCTTTGAATGCCTCTATAATTTTTTCTGTGGGCCCTTTCCAACCCACTTTTGTGAGCTTCGTCCATGCCTAGAACGCTCATTCTTTATCCTCTCTCGTCATCTCTTAATTGGTAATTATTCTTTCCCTAGATGAAGATTCAATGATGCAATTCCTTTGGCTCCATGCCACATCGACATGTAGTTTTTTTTCCCTTTCCACTTCAATTTTCCATGCATGCAGTAGTTTCTAAAGCATATCCTCTAAGCAAAGCCATGGAAAATCATTCTAGGTATCAACAATATTTGGTGGGCATCGACTTCATATCTCGTTCGAAACCTATCCATGGTCCCATTTATTTTTTTGAATGTGCTTTATTATTGAACTCTCCTTTGGGTACTCCTATAACTGAATGTTCCCTCTATGGATTTTTTTTTTTTGCAATCATGTATGCCTTCTCTAGCATGCCCATGTTACTCTCGCGCATCCACATCTATGCCACCCTAGCGCCCTTGGACTTTTGTCTGGCTCTTTAACTTTCCATCTCTATGTTTTCTTATATCCACTCTTGTTTTCTTGACTCCATTGATGTACTTGGTCTCTTGCCATCTTCTCTTGATCCTTCCTTATGCGGTCTCTCTTTCTTGGCCACCTACCTTCTCCCATTTTCCTCTAATCTTTGGTCTATGTTCCTCTCATTATTGTTTTCCCCTAATGGAAAATGCAATATGGAAGCTTATTAATTCAACTTCTCCTTAACCTTAATAATTGGTTATGAAATTTATTTGTCTTCTTATGTTTCCTTGTTATATCTTATTCACCAAAAAATTATCAAGAGAAAAAATAGTAAAGAAAATGCACACGGAAAATAGGCTACAAGCCAGAGCAAAACCCTCCAAGGGGATAACCTAGAAAAATATCTTCTCTTCTTATAGAATCTAATTCAAATGAGAAAACCAATACCCAAACCTCAAGACCAAAACCTCCTCCTAGAACCAATTCATCCCTCCAGGAATACCTTCCAATTAGGTCAAAGTCAAACCAAGTTAATGAGAGACAAATCCTTCCGAAACTGCACCAAACTCAGAATTTTGACCTCAAGCTTCAATATTTCGGACCTGCAATAGTTCTACAACTTTGGCCCTTACAGTAGCACAACCGCTTCACACGTGTGAGAGAAAACTAGGGAAAAACTTCAATTTTTCTTCCTTCTAGATTTTGTTTCCTCCTTCTTTCCTTTCTTGACCTTCTTATTGAAATTCACACTTCAAATCGATCTCCTTGATTTTAGATTGAATTAGTGATAAAATTAGGTTGAATATCTTCTATTTATACTCATATATGCGGGTCAAATAGCCCTCTCTAGGCGAACTTGTCTCTAGTAGGGTTGACTTGTGCTAGGATTCTTATTTTGACTTCTTTGACTCAAAAATAAATTAATTTACAAGGTAAAAATTGCCCAAATGGGTCTTATAATCATGACATTGAATCTTTTGACTCATGAAAATAAATCATATGACCTAACAAACCCTAAGAGTATGAAGAACATGATTTTACCTATAAGACCATCAACAAGAAGCATGAAACCATGCTCTAAAATAATAATGTTTCTTTCTTATTTTTCTTGTTACATAAGATATACATATTGACATGAGTACAAATACTATTATAAATACCGAAACTAGTTACATTTCCCAACATTCCCTTTTAACTAGGGAGGTATTCATAATTTTACAACTAGTACAACATCATTTCAAACTGAAGAGTTCTCATAAGAAGAGTCGGACTAATAAGTCATCTATAAGCATCAACATTATAACCAACATTGTTATTGAAGCCTAACTTGAAAATATCAACTTCATTCAACTGCATTATGTTGGGAGGCTTTATGTGAGATACTACACTAACTTTAATGCACATACTGTTAGAAAATCAGAAAGGCGGAAATATTTTCTTGTTCTTAATAATTTACTTGTAATTTTCCTTAATTATTATTAGTTTCTTATTATCTTCTTTTCTCTTAATTCATCAATGAAATATCAAATCAATAGCACACAGATCACGGACACCAGATTTAGGCGGATAGTCCAAGGTAAACCCCACTCTAGGGAAAAAACCTAGTTAGTAATTCTTCCTTCAGTATTTTTCCTAAGATTCTAAACCTTGATTCACACTCCCTCCACATGAAGTCAACCTTCAATTTGATCCTATTTTTGACCTGGAAACACTATGAAACACTTATTTCAACCTAGAAACTTCAACCTTGCTTCAGATACTTAGATGTTGGAGAAAAGGCTTCAATATTGCTTCAAAGAGTTCGATTTTGACCTAATACAACTTCTCAAGGCACCAACATCCAACAAAAACAAATTCGACCTATCTTTCTCTTGAAAACAACAACATGCAGCAACTGGCAGCAAAAAAAAAATAAGGGACTTTGATCTTCCAATCGAGGGAACATGAGAGAGAGAGAGAGACCAAAATTTTTATTTTCCTTCAATCCTTCAACTTTTCCAAACTTGTAGTCCTTTTGGCTCCTTCCTGGAATTTTCACTTTTCCTATGCAACAGTAGATATAGAATTTATGTGTGTGAGAGAGTATGCTTCAAATGAGTTTGATCTCCTTGTATATATAGGCTTGAGGTGAGATCAAATTCCTTGAGTTGAGGCTGAGTTGATCACATTAAGGCCAACTTGGTGTGGAGGTTCCATAATTCATTTTGACTCAATATTAAACCTTTTTACATGATTCAAAATCCCAAGTGGGGTCAATTTAAATCTGTAATGACTCTATAAACTCAGAATAAATCCTAGAAGTCCTCAATGTGGAATTTTACCTAAAATAATATGTGTTAGCTCCCTATAAGACTAGTGTATCCCCTTATTGTTATCATTAGTGTATCCCCCTTATTTTTATTGTTGTACCCATGCAGTCCCCATAGCGTTATTATAGTTCCTCATAGAATCCCACTATTGTTATCTTTGTGCCCTTACATTATAATTTTTATGTCGGCTCTAATTATATTGTGACCCCTTAGACTCATATATATATAAAGGAGGTTTTGTCATTTGAATCATACAATAATTGTTCATTTATGCAATGTAAATGAGGTTTCCCCCTTGAGGAGGCTGATTTCTAAGTCTTCGATCTATTTTTTCTTCTATTTTGTGAGTAGGTTTCATAACATTTGGTACTAGAGCTTTGGATTATAGGGTTTCGCTGCTACAAACAGGACTTATTGGAATTTTTGCTATAACATTTTTTATATGAAGCTTAAGAAGATAAAATTGAAACCACATGGAATTGAAATATTGGTGAACCTCATGCATGGATTTGAGTTCTTGGTTCATTTTATTTTTGGAGATATGATCTGAGAAAAAGTGCAAGAAATTAAACAAAATTTGTTTTTTCTTGTAGAAATTTCATGGCCGAAGGTTGAAACAATGATAATGGCACTCCATACAAGTTCGCTCTACTGAACTAGTCTATAATCAGGTCATCTTAGGAGATCAGTCAGAAATTTATCTTGAAGAATCCAAATTAGGATTGACCTATGGCTTTGGAAATAAGACTCGAAGGGCTACTACATGGCCGAACTTAAAATATATAGGATGTGAAATCATAGAGATACATTAGGTTAAATATCGAGCTCCTCAAAAGCAAGAAAAAGGTGTGTATTTGTTTTTTAAATTACTTAACTTTTATTTGAAAAATTAGTTTCAAGTGATTCCAAGGGCACATTGAAGCATAGATATCAATATTGGGTTCTAAAATGCCTCCAAAAAATAATTCCACATCTATTAAGCCCTCAGAAATATCTACTATGACACATGAAGAGGAATAATTGCAACATGATATATCAAATTTAAAAGACCAAGTGCAACAAATTTCACTCTTGCAAAGAGAAACCAAAAATGAAATGGAAGCTAAAATAGATGGTATGGAAGCTAAGATAGATGGTATGGAAGATAATATGGATGGAATAGATGTAAAAATGGAATATTTAAGTATGGATTAAAATTGAACATGGATGGAATGGAATCTAATATGGATGGTTTGAAAGCAGATATGGAAGGTTTGAAAAAGTTGTTAAAGGAAAGGCCTCCCAATGGTGACAAGGTAATCCATGAAAATCATGATGAGGACAAAAGGAATATAAATTATGATTTTATAACTCCAATGTTGGGTTTAAGAACCACCTCACTCTAAAGATAAATATTAGTAAGTTTGATGGTAATGATCTGGTAATACGGATACTACAAATGGAGCAATATTTTGATCTCCATGATGTGCAACACTCACAAAAGGTACGCATTGCAACTTCATATTTAGAACCAAATTAGTTTGTATGGTATCGATGTCTTTGTTATTTTAAACCACCTGTCACTTGGACATTTTTTACGGAGGAAATTATAGCACATTATGAAGATACAAAGAGAAACACCTTCTTTACCCAATTGATAAATATCAAACAAAAGGGTTCAATGGCAGAGCACATTGAGGACTTCCAAAAATTGAATATCAAGGTACAAGATATTTCAGAGGAGCATAGGATTGATGTCTTCATAGGAATTTAAAGGATAACATCCAACTTAAGGTCTGTCTTTGGGAACCTGTTTCATTGGAGAAGGAATTCAGGGTGGTAAGAAAAGTTGAAAGAAAAATTATAGCAACAAGGAAGTCTACCAATCACAACTATAAAGATGGAAATGTTGTTTACTCCTAGCCTTTCACAAACTACAAGGTTGAAACCAAAATAATTGGAGGAAGAAAGAGAAAAAAGGCTTTTTTATATTTGTGATACCAAATACACTAAAGGTCATAAGTGCGCTGAGAATAAATTATGTTACATAGATTGTGAAGAGGAGGAAGAAAAGGAACAAGAAACATCAAAATATGGGGATATATACCAAGAACCAACCCTAGAGAAGGAATAAATTAATCCAACCATATCTTGTAATGCATTGGTAGTAATTACCACTCCTAAAACTCTCAATATGGAAGAATATATCAAGAAAAAAAGGTAATAGTGTTGATTTATTCAGGTATTGCCTGTTGGAAATTGTAACTAGGTTCGACCTTCATTTAATTTATTTGTGTCATCGTGTAATTTACTTGTAAAAAGAAAAAAGAAAATTATTATTATCATTATTATTATTGTGGCTTAGTAAATCATGGGTTTCATTCTTGGGTCACCATGTTTTAGTTCAAAGTCCCCATTGAGAAGTTCTATGATTTATTATAATTTAATAGGGTCATTGTACATTTAAAGAGACTCCTCTCGGGCTTTAAAATAATGTAAAAAGGTTTATTATTGATTCAAATATGAATTATGTGACCTCCTCACCAAGTTGGCCTATAATAGATAATGTCGACTCATGTAAGCCCAAGAGACACCTATTGGAACTCACCTGGAGCCTAGAAAAGGAAGAAATTCGAATTCATTTAGAGCACATTCTCTCAAGCGGTTCGATATCTCTTGTAGCTATGAAGAAGTTCGAAGTCTATTGTCGGGAAGCTGAAATAAGTGTTAGTTTTGGGAGTCTAAGGAGAATAAGAAAATCAAAATTTTGGTGCTTCTCTCTCTCTGTTTCGGGCTCTGGATTGGGAGATCAAAGTCTTCCAAGTTTTTCTACTATCGGAAGTTGTATTATGTTGGAACTGTTGCACGAAGTATGTTTCTAAGAAGCCGAAAGAAGTGAAATATATGGGAGTATAAGGATAAGAATAAAAAATAAATTTTGGTGCCTCTCTCTCTCTTTTTCAAGCTCTAGATTGGAAGATCAAAGTCTTCCAAGTTTTTTTGTTGTCAGAAGTTGTACTATGTTGAAACTACTACATAGTTGAAGTTGCTTGAAAGGGGTCGAAATTCTGGAGGCTTACTTGGTGTGGAGGAAAGGTCTGATCTTGGTCTAGGGTTAAGTGTCTGAAATAATACTGTTGAAAGGGAACTTATTGACTTGGTTTTCCCCTTAAGGGGGGTTTTTCCCTAGCTGCTGGCCTACATCTAGTGTCCTTGATCTACGTGCATTTGCTTTGATATTTTCTGGATGAACTAAAAATAATAATGATAATAAGAAAATAATAATAACTAAATAAGACCACAGCTAAATAATCAAGAACAAGAGGATCTTTTTTCCTTTATGATTATTTAACATGGTATCAAAGCTTTGGTGAAAGAAGAGTAAAAAGGAATTTTGAAGGACTTGATCAAGGAAAGAGTTCACTGGAAGAAAGAAGTATTCACTATATTCAAGAAATATGTCTAACACTATCAAGGGAGAGAACAATCTTGAAGAAGATTCAAATTATAGGTCCTGGAAGTAAAGGATTGACATCATCCTTGAAAATAACAAGTTCTTAGATCTAGTCAAAGGAAAAATTAAAAGACCTACAGAATAGTAAAGTGATGTTGATAAAGTGAAGTACAAAGATCTATAATTGGTAGCTATAGAATTTATGGTTGAAGGAATAAAGGATAATATTGTCCCCTTCATATCAAATATTGTTCATTCTCAGGAAATGTATGAGGCTTTGTCAAAACTATTCACTATCAATAACATTGGAAAGGTGGAAATCCTAAAGAATGATCAAAGAACTGTTAAGATGACGAAAGAGGATATTGTTTCCTATTTCTTTGTGAAAATACAAAGGATAAAGTGTTAATTAGTGATTTTCATTGATGTCAACTCAAGCAGCACCAGGGGCTAACCCAATATTGAATGGGAATTTTTACCTACCAAATTAATATATTCTAAGTCAATAATGATTTTGATGGTTTATACTTGTCGAGATGTTTCCATTGACATATGACATGCCATGTAATTCTTCACGGTTTGAGAGATATTCTTGTTTGAAGTTTCTACCTCCAGTTAGTGGGATAAAACCCCATGGGGTTGAGGCATGGGTCATTGAAAAGTCATAATTAATATTTTTTAAGCTCCTAAATTCCCTCTCATGTTCACTTGTTGAAGCCCCTCTCAACTTAAGCATTTATATAAATTGTGATCCTCATTTCCTCCTTATGCAAGGGATTCAACTATATGAAACAGGTCATTGTGGAATTTTTTCTCTAAATTTTTTTTCTACGAAAGTTCAGAAGCTGAAATTTTTATGAGGCAAATCTGAAATCCTGAGGAAGCTGCTGTAAAAATTTTAGATCAAGGTGCGCAATATTTTTGGAGATATGATCTGTGGAAGTCGGGGTTTTTGCAGGCTCCTGAAATTCATCTCAAAGAAGTGACCTTGGTAAAATAGTCATAACTCTCTCTCTGAGTATCAGATTGGAATTCCGTAAAAATTGGCAAGTAGTGAATAGTCTTTACGTTTCACTCTATCAATTTTAGATCCAAATGAAGAAACAATGACACATGGAACGTCGTAAAAGTGTGCTCTGCTGAAACAATCCATAATTAGGGCATTGTGAGAGATTGGGTATAACTCTCTCTTGAAGAATCCAAATTGGGTTAGACCTATGGCATTGGAAAGATGACTCAGAGGACTACTACAGGATTGAAAATAAGATATTGAGGATCTAAAATAGCAGAGATAAACTAGATTCAATATCAAGCTCCTAGAATGCAAGGAAAAGCTAGATCATGTGTTGTCAAGGGTTGCAAAGGACCAGAATTTCTACGGCAGAAAAACAAAGCAAGGTATAGCAGAGGGTAGCATGAAAAGAGCAGCAACCAAGGTGCATAACAGCAGCAAGAAGTTCATCATATGAAGTCTTCAAGTGGGCAACACTGCATACAATCATTGTAAAGGTATCATTGTACTTAGTCATTGTAAATACATTATTGTACAATTTGTACTAGTGTCTATCTTCCAAGGGTTGAAGAGGTAGTTTTGGGAGGTCTAGGATCATCATTAGGTGGTTATGTCAAAGTTGGGGTTATGGTCTATTATATCTTATTTTTCTGCATCATTCTATATCATTGTAAAGTGGACCATTTTCCCTGGTACGGGAGTCCATTCTTCTTTTATTCTTCAATAGGGTGGTAGGGTGGTGATAGGGTGAGTTGTAGCTCATTGGGTGTTGGGGCATCCGTTCAGTTGACTACTGAAGAATCTCGGGCATTGGAGCGTCCATCCAGTGGGAGCTGGAGAAGAATGATTTTCTAGATTGTAGGAAGTTGGAGCTTTATTTTCAATTGGAGTTGAATATTAAAGAATTATTAGAAAAGCATTAGGTGGTTTTTGTCCTGGAGTGGGTTTCCACCTTAAAAATTTTGTGCATTTGTGTTCCTCTTGTTTGCTGCTATCATTGTACAAACACTGATAATAATTGAAGATTAACTAATGCTCTAATTGAAAGGAATACTGATTCACCCCCCTCTCAGTATTTCCAACATAAGGGATGATATCCTTGCCATTGATGAAATATAGCCAGATAAAGAACTAGTAATTGTAGCCATTTTGGGACTACAATCTTCTTGGAGTTCCTTTGCTTCAGCCCTCGACAGTTGGAAAGAAACACCCACCTTTGAAGAGTTATGGAAAACATGAAATCAAGAATATTTAAGGGTCTCCATGGTAACCAACAACGAAGAAGTATCAAATTATTATGTTCCTCATCATAAAGGAACAAATAAGAAGGTTGACATGTCCAAGATCAAGTGTTATCATTATCACAAGATGGGATAATATGGAAGTGATTGTCCTAACAACCCCAGGGGTGGGAAAAGAGATATATATCATGAAAACATGGCTGAAGAGACATCATTCCCCAAGAAATAAAATAATGAAGAAGAACTAAGGGACTTGCACTACTAAGCCCCTTCCATCTCATATTTCATTTGTATATTTTATGCAGTATATGTTGGGAAAAATACTGAGAGGGGGGGGGGGGGGTGAATCACTATTTACTGTATATTCAAAAATTTTACTTTTTCCTGCTTCTAAAACCCATATGCTACTTTCCTGATACAGACTCGCGTATATACGCGGATACCCTTTATGAAACTCGCGTATACACAGAGATCTAATTATGTCATTAATTCTTCACTTATATCATTCCATCATTCATTCATCAGATGTTTAATAAACAGTAAACATGTGCAGTAAGAACAGAATAAACCATCACACAAAGCATCACACATGAACACCGGGATTTTTAGGTGGAAACCCAAGTCGGGAGAAAACCACCGCTGCAGTTGCTCAGCCTTCAATATTTTATTATAGAGAAAACATCTTACAACATATGTGCTAGTGCGGACTCTACCAGCACGCAGGCACCCACCTGCGCTCATTTACCAGCCTCTCCTGGAAGGGAGCTCCAACCCCCTGACTCGTTTACCAGCCTCTCCTGGAAGGGAGCTACGACCCCATGATCTCGTTTACCAGCCTCACCTGGAAGGGAGCTACAACCCCCTGACTGAAGGCTACAACCCTCAGCACCTCTATGGACCACGTTTCATCAATTTTCACACTGGATCCAAAGCTTCCTTTAGGACACCACTTGCAGACCACGTTTCATTATATTTTCAGACTGGACCCACTCCATACATTTAAGCTCAATCATACATCAAACTGAAACTTATCAATTCAGACAACCCAGAACTGTAGAATACATCATTCACAGATAGCAGTAACACAGCAGAATAGATCAGACATTTCATACCCCTTGCTTCAGCAAACCCTAGTTTGCATACGCACTTTCCTTTCACTGATACCGCGTATATACGCGCTTCCAATCACATCAACCCGCGTATACTTTTGTACAAATTACAGAGCTGATTTCACTGCGCATACGCGCTTTCTCTTCAGCAAAGCCGCGTATATACGTGCTTCTTCTGTGGCGAACTAGCGTATGGTTCTTTAGACATTTAGGTCATTGCAATTCTTCAGAACAGATACATTACTCAGATTTTACCCTTTACTTCAGACAGATGTTCGCCTCTTCTCAGATCTAATCATCCCCTAAACAGATCTAGAAAATACAAGTACATTTCAGATCTAGATACCCTTCTTCATCATTGGTGCATCATGCAATCAGATCTATCATTCAACTGTAACCCTTTCCATTAAGATATAATTCAGAGAGAAGTATTCATTCAAGCTCAGACATCTTGCACCCACACTCATGATTTGCACAATGAATTTCTTCTCTTTATATAGGTTTACCCTTTTTCAATACCATGAGCCAAAACCACATTACATCCGATGGTATTCCTGGACAGGGTCATTTAGACGAATTATTACCCAATACAATGGGTCAATACCATGGTGGTTACCCCTGGTTTTTCACTTTTCGAGCGCTTTTTCCCATACATGACTTGGCATGTACTTAACCGCGTGCATACGCGACTTCTCCTAGACAAATCCGCGTATTCCTTGAAACATACTCTTTTCATCATGGATCTAGCACATATTGAATTCCTTTCTTCATTACCTTCTGTACTCTCTGTAGATACATCAGATTTACATCTTTAAACAGGTTCATCAAGACATATTCTATCAAGCACAACTTCATCAGGTGGATTGCCATCAAGGACAACACAAGTCAACAATCTCATGTCTTCATCTTCATTCAGTGGGTTGCCATCAAGGACAACACTCTGCATCATATTGCCAACAATCTCCCCCTTTGGACTTGATGGCAACCATGATGGTGTTTGGTTATCACAACAGATAGGTACATTAAGAATACAATGACACCATGTCACTCTCCCCATTTTTGACACCATTCTTTCTCTTCATTCAAACACCATGTCACTCTCCCCCTTTGACATCAAGGGTAAAGGGCGGATCAAAACCAACACTCTCTCCCCCTGTTCTCCTTATGTAGAAGAAGCGTTCTTCAGATCTGATGTATACTGAGGTGACCAAGCTCCCCCTGAGTTCATGCGGAACCTTCAAACATATTTTTTCAATGAAGTGCATGACTCTATGAACTTCCTATCACCAAAGACTCATACTTACATCAAATATCCAACCACGTGGACTTACATATTTCAACTCAGCTACCCAACCAAGTGGGTTTACAAAATTTGACAAGTCCTTACATGACTGAATATTACAATTTTACATCATGGGTCTCAACTAGACCTTTTCATCAAATTACACATATGACCATTTATGACCAACACCAGAAAGTCCTCAAGAAAGAGATCATTTTTCAGAATCAACATAATGCCAACAATTCATTATAATCAGCAAGGCCAATGTTCCCCCTGAAACTGTGCACCCAAGCATCCTTTCCATATGACCAAGGCTCCTCCTTAGTTTATGCCACCTGAACACCTTCAACAGCAAGTCACCGACTACAATCTCTGCATGATCTGTCCTTATCTAATCATTAGCAGTCAAACTGATGCTCCCCCTGAACCTCTGTTCCTGATCTTCAGCTGTCATCCCAATTCTCTTATCATTAATGCATACGCGACTGTGTCGGCTGGAACTGGCGTGTATACGCGACTTTTGTTCATCTAACCCGCGTATGGAAAGTGAAACATAGAAAATTTTACATTTCTTCAACTCTCCCTGAACTTATACCTCCTGTACCTGTCTTCTTCATATCAGATGATTTTTCAGGCAGAAACATAACCAAAAAAGCCAAACAGTATTACAGAATGCTGACACCAACCAAAAAATAGTCAGCAACTATCCATACGTGACTTTCTGTTAATATACTCGTGTATATACGCGACTGTACATCAGGAAAACCGCGTATCCTATTTAATCTTCTGAATTTATGCAGATTTGTTCTTTTGACTGGCAGAGAACACTCCCAGCTTCTGTCTTAGATACTCGAACGCTTCCCTGGGCAGAGGTTTGGTAAAGATATTAGCAACTTGTTCTTTGGAGGGAACATACTCCAACTTCACCTTTTGCTCAAGCACTTGTTCACGTAAGAAGTGATACTTGATGGGAATGTTCTTGGTCTTCGAATGCATAACAGGATTCTTTGAGATACTAATGGCACTTGTATTATCACACATAATGGAGATAGGAGAAGCACATTTGATTTGAAAATCTTGTAAGGTTTGCATCATCCAAAGGAGTTGAGTGCAACAAGATGTGGCAGCCACATATTCTGCTTCTGTTGTAGATAATGCAATAGAATTTTGCTTCTTGCTGAGCCAATATACTAACCGGGGTCCCATATAGAATGCACCACCACTAGTGCTTTTCCGATCATCAACACTTCCAGCCCAATCTGCATCAGTGTAAGCATGAAGAGTAAGATCAGCATTCTTTGGATACCACAGACCAAAGTCTTGATTTCCTTGAAGATATTTGAATATTCTTTTGACAGCCTGAAGGTGAGACTCTTTTGGATTAGCTTGGAATCGTCCAACAATCCCAACTGCATGCATAATGTCTGGTCTAGTCCCAGTGAGATAAAGTAGACTTCCTATCATTGATCTGTATTCTGGTTGATTCACCGTGGGAGAATCATCATGAGAACTGAGATTGCATTTAGTTATCATTGGTGTACTTACAGGTTTTCATTCTTCCATGCCATACTTCTTCAGAATTTGCTTAAGATATTTTGCTTGTGAAAGGAATATACCATCTGCAGTTTGATGCACTTGCAAGCCAAGAAAGAATGTTAGTTCCCCAAGTAAGGACATTTCAAATTCTTGCTGCATGACAGAAGCAAATTTTTGACTCATAGATTCTTTGTTACTCCCAAAAATGATATCATCAACATATACAACCACAATCAATAGTTTATCATTTTCAATTTTTGTGTATAAGTTGCTATCAGCAGACCCCTTTGAAAATCCTTGTTGATGAAGATATTTGTCGAGACGATAATACCATGCCCTTGGAGCTTGTTTGAGACCATATAGAGCCTTTTTAAGTCTACAAACAAGATTTTCATCATTTCCCAAAATGAATCCTTCCGGTTATTCTATATATACTTCTTCTTCTAGATCACCATTAAGAAAAGCAGATTTAACATCCATTTGATAAACTTTGATTTGTTGATAACTTGAAAAAGAAAGAAACATTCTTATGGCTTCAAGTCTAGCTACAGGAGCAAACGTTTCTTCAAAGTCTATACCTTCTTGTTGAGTATACCCTTTGCAAACCAGTCTAGCTTTGTTTCTTACAACATCCCCATTCTCATTTAACTTGTTCTTGAAAATCCATTTGGTTCCAATGACATTTTTATCATGTGGTCTTGGTACCAATTCCCAAGTGTCATTCTTTTCAATTTGATCGAGCTCTTCATCCATGGCTTGCTTCCAAAATTCATCTTTGCTAGCTTGATTGACATTGTGTGGTTCAATTTTGGATAGAAGTGCCAGATGACTAGAAGATCCCACCAGAGTTCTCCTTGTTCGTACACCCGATTCCTTGTCTCCCAAAATTTGAGACTCAGGATGATTCTTTTGAACATATCTGGATGGAGCTTTTTCAGATAGATCATTTTCAGGTTCTTCATTTGATCCATTGTCTATATCATTTCTATTTGATGTAGAAGGACATAAGTCACCATCATCTTCTTTTGTTGTTTGTTTTTCTTCTTTAGGAGCTGCAGGAGACTCATCAATAACAACATCAATACACTCAACAATATTTCGAAGCCTTTTATTGTAACATTTGTATGCTTTTCTTGTAGATGAGTAACCAAGAAATATCTCTTCATCTGATCTAGGTTCAAATTTTCCAAGCTTTTCATCATTATTTTTGATAAAGCATTTGCTTCCAAAAACTCTAAAATGCTTCACAGAGGGAGAATTACCATACCAGAGTTCATATGGATTTTTGTCACTATTTACCCGAACATGAGCCTTGTTGAGAATGTTAGCTGTTGTATGTGCTGCTTCACTCCAGAACATGTCAGGAGTTCCAGAATCATCAAGCATAGCTCTAGTCATTTGTTGAATTGTTCTATTCATTCTTTCTGCTACGCCATTTTGTTGTGGAGTGCCTGCTATAGAGAACTGCTTTTTATGCCATGTTGTTTACAAAATTCAAAGAATTCATTTGATGTATATTCTCCTCCTCAATCAGATCTAAGACACTTGATTTTTAGATCTAATTCATTTTCTACCAATGCTTTGAAGCTCTGAAATTTTTCAAATGCTTCATGTTTGTGTATAATGAACCCGATCCAACACATTCTAGAGTAATCATCAATAAATAAGATGTAGTATTCTTCCCCACGTGGTGACTTTTTCCTCATAGGACCACATATGTCAGTATATATGAGTTCAATAGGCTTACTTGATGATCCTTCTTTGGCATTAAATCGTACTCTGGTCTGCTTACCGAATTGACAAGATTTTCATATGATACTTTCTGGTAGATTAACATTGGGAAGATCATGAACAGCTTGAAGTCTGCTGGCTTTGTTGATTTGAGAGAAGCTCAGATGCCCCAGCCTTCTATGCCATAGCCAATTTTCTGAATACTTGCTCAAGTAACATTGATCTATGCCGTTCAGTACATACAGGTTGCTAGGATTTATTTTTCCTTTTATAATGATTTTACCTGTATCAAGATCACGAACCACACATTCTTTTGAACTAAAGACCACTTCTATTCCTTGATCACACATTTGACTTACACTTAACAAGTTATGCCTTAATCCATCCACATACATGACATCATTAGCCTTCACCTTTTCTTTTAAAAACACAGACCCTTTTCCTTTAATTACAGCAGGGGTATCATTTCCAAATGTAACTTTCTTTTCCTTTTCTAGAGCATTATATGCAAGAAGTTTGCTTTTGTCACCTGTCATGTGTCTTGAGCACCCACTATCAATGTACCATTGATTTTCTTCACCTTCTGCAAATAACACTATCCCACAATTTTCAACCAGTATTTCTTTCTTTTTCCACACTTTAGAGCTTGAGGGAACATGTTCTTTTGGCTGGACCTTGCTCCTGCATTCAGATTCTTCATGACCAAAGTTATTGCAATAAGTACATTCAACTTCGTTTTGGAGAGGAGAAAAGTTGTTATAGGTGGTTCAATATTCATCTTTTTCTTTCTTGCTTCTCTTGTCATGATGGTTTTATATGCAACACATTGAACAGCTTTATGACCAAAATTGTGACATGAGAAACATTGTCCATTGAAGTAGAAATTTCTGCGATCATGAAATCTTCTATTTGAATTTACTTGTTGGTTGTAGCTTCTTTGAAAGATCTCCCTGTTAGTGTTCCTTGATTTGAGATGATCATGCTTTACCTGTAAAGATCCTTTGTTCCCTTGCTGAGTGGCTGAATGTAGTGAACTAGTTGTGGCTGCTTTCAGATAATTTGGTGCTGAAGTCTGGGAAGATTCCCCAGTATATCCAAGACCTGTTTTTATAAGAGGAGATCGTTGTATCTTGATAATCTCATCTAAGGTTTTTGAACCTTTAGCAAATCTAAGATTGAGAGTCTTCACTTTCTCATTATCTTTCCTTAGACTTACTACTTCACACTCCAATTCCTCAATGCGTTTTTCCTTTGCTTCAAGTTGATTTTCAAGAGTCTCTATGATTATGTTCTTTTCTTCTAGGCTTACTTTGAGTTGATTGTTTTCTTCAAGAAAATCATTGTCCTCTAGAGCATCCACAACAGTATCCTTTTCTTCTCTTTGTTCAAATGCCATGAGAAGTCTAAAATCTTCTTCACATTCTTCCTCACTATCAGATGACCCATCACTGTCTTCATTAGTATAATAACTTTTTCTTGTGCTAGATCGATTCTTATTCCTTCTTGCTACTTCTTTTACTTTAGCCGATGTTTCTTTATAAGGACACTTTGCAGCATAATGACCAACTCTTCCACAATCAAAACATTTGAAAGGAAGCTTACCTTTGAACCTTCCAGTTCCTAGTTGGAGTCTTCTCACAAAATTTGCTTCTTCTTCTTCTTCAGATATATAGCTGGATTCTTTGAAAACTTCCTTTTCTTTTCCTTTTGCAGACTCCTTAAAAACAGCTTCTTTGATTTGAGAAGGACCTCCTTGTCTCATTTCAAAAGCAGTCAAAATGCCATGTAATTGAACAATAGTAAGAGTTTGCAGATCTTGCCTTTCTTCAATAGCTGAAACTTTAGAGTCAAATTTTGAAGTCAAGGATCTTAAGACTTTTTCCACCAGAGTAGTATCAGTTATGGTTTCACCCAAATTTCTCATTCGATTCACAATATCATCTAGACGAAGAAAGAAACTGGCAACACTTTCATCACTATGCATCTTCAAATTTTCATATTCGATTCTAAGAGTTTTGAGTTTTTCACTTTTTACCTTTGTATCTCCTTCATAGCTCAGAATGATTTTGTCCCATATTTCTTTTGCTGAATGTAGCTGCATCACTTTAGCAAATTCTGATTCAGACATGCTTCCTAATAAGACATTCACTACTTTGGCATTGATTTCATACTTCTTCCTTTCAGCTGCATCAGTAGGAATACTTGTCGGATATTGATAGCCTTCTTCCACGATTGCCCATACATCTGCACCAAGACTTTGCAGATATGCTTTTGTTCGTACCTTCCAGAATATCATATTGCTTCCATTGAATAGAGGTGGCTTTATAGACATTACTCCTTCTTGAATTCCCATTGCGACAGATCTCCTTCAAGCGATCAAGCTTCTGCAGAAGGACCCGCTCTGATACCAATTGTTGGGAAAAATACTGAGAGGGGGGGGTGAATCAGTATTTACTGCATATTCAAAAATTTTTACTTTTTCACTCTCTAAAACCCATACGCTACTTTCCTTTAGTAAACTCGCGTATACACGCGGATATCCTTCATACAACTCGCGTATTAGCAGAGATCTAAATATGCAGATATTTATTAACTTAGTTCTTTGCACTATTCATTCATCGGATGTTATGTTAACAGTAAACATGTGTAGTAACAACAGAATAAACCATCACACATGAACACCAGGATTTTTTTTTTTTTTTGGTGGAAACCCAAGTCGGGAGAAAACCACCGCTGCAGTTGCTCAGCCTTCAATATTTTATTATAGAGAAAACATCTTACAACATATGTGCTGGCGCAGACTTGACCAGCACGCAGGCACCCACCTGCGCTCGTTTACCAGCCTCTCCTGGAAGGGAGCTCCAACCCCCTGACTCGTTTACCAGCCTCTCCTGGAAGGGAGCTGCGACCCCCCGATCTCGTTTACCAGCCTCACCTGGAAGGGAGCTACGACCCCCTGACTGAAGGCTACAACCCTCAGCACCTCTATGGACCACGTTTCATCAATTTTCACACTGGATCCAAAGCTTCCTTTAGGACACCACTTGCAGGCCACGTTTCATTATATTTTCAGACTGGAACCACTCCATACATTTAAGCTCAATCATACATCAAACTGAAACTTATCAATTCAGACAACCCAGAACTGTAGAATACATCATTCACAGATAGCAGTAACACAGTAGAACAGATCAGACATTTCATACCCCTTGCTTCAACAAACCCTAGTTTGCATACGCGCTTTCCTTTCACTGATACCGCGTATATACGCGCTTCCAATCACATCAACCCACGTATACTTCTGTAAAAATTACAAAGCTAATTTCACTGCGCATACGCGCTTTCTCTTCAGCAAAGCCGCGTATATACGCGCTTCTTCTGCGGCGAACTAGCGTATGGTTCTTCAGACATTTAGGTCATTGCAATTCTTCAGAACAGATACATTACTCAGATTTTACCCTTTACTTCAGACAGATGTTCGCCTCTTCTCAGATCTAATCATCCCCTAAACAGATCTAGCAAATACAAGTACATTTTAGATCTAGATACCCTTCTTCATCATTGGTGCATCATGCAATCAGATCTATCATTCAACTATAACCCTTTCCATTCAGATATACTTCAGAGAGAAGTATTCATTCAAGCTCAGACATCTTGCACCCACACTCATGATTTGCACAATGAATTTATTCTCTTTATATAGGTTTACCCTTTTTCAATACCATGAGCCAAAACCACATTACATCCGATGGTATTCCTGGACGGGGTCATTTAGACAAATCATTACCCAATACAATGGGTCAATACCATGTGGTTACCCCTGGTTTTGCACTGTTTGAGCGCTTTTTCCCATACGCGACTTGGCACGTACTTAACCGCGTGCATACGCGAATTCTCCTAGACAAATCCGCGTATTCCTTGAAACATACTCTTTTCTTCATGAATCTAGCACATATTGAATTCCTTTCTTCATTACCTTATGTACTCTCTGTAGATACATCAGATTTACATCTTTAAATAGGTTCATCAAGACATATTCTATCAAGCACAACTCCATCAGGTGGGTTGCCATTCAAGGACAACACAAGTCAACAATCTCATGTCTTCATCTTCATTTAGTGGGTTGCCATCAAGGACAACACTCTGCATCATATTGCCAACAGTATAGGTTTAACATCTTATTGGAAATGTATTTCCTTGTTTTATAAGTTTTAGGTTTTCCCTCAAGATTAGGAGGAAGCCCACAAAAACTCCTAAAGATAAGTATCACATTACCTTGATTTTTCTTCATGTACTTATTTAATATTTTTATTATATTAAATACAAATCATTTTTCCACCTATATTCCTTGTCTAGGAATTAATTTGTTGGATGTTCAAGAATCACGGAGAAGGCTTCAAGGAGCAAACAAGAAGGCCACAAAAGTCAAAAGTTTTGTGAAAGAATCAAAGGTCTGTATGGAATTGTATAGTCTTATTACTCTCTTTGAAATATCCATTTCATATGTTAGTAAATGTCGATATGTCTAGCACTATTAAATTCTAAAAGGATTCTTGTTTGGGATGACTCATCACCTGATAAAGCTACCCACCTGATACACCTAAAATTGCTTGAATATAACCTTAAGGATGTTCTCTATAAAAACCTAACCTAAGGGTATGTTGTTGATATGTGAAACCCTACACCTATTTAGGGCTATTTGTGAGAATTTTTATTCTAATTAATGTTATGATCATGTTGAAGTTTTGGATTTTGATAAGATCATAGAAGCTCTAAACTTGTTGGAGTTGAATGATGTTGCTTGAAATATCGAACCTTGAAGTATGATATAATAAGGATGTGCCTTGAAAATGAACAGAACCCTAGGTTTTGGTTAGGTATATGGGCTAAATCCCTGTTATGGAAAGTCCTAGGACTGAAACCCTAGGTATATGTTCTCTTGATTGAATCCCTAACCTAGTTTAGTTCAATGGGTGTCTAATGTATAAATTTTGACTAACATATGATGTAATGATGATCTCCTAGATATGTGTGTTGACCCATTTTCTAATGATCCTAAGAATCTAGGGTTTGGAAACAAACATTAGGCAAGTTTGAAAATATCTAGTATGATGATTTAAAAGTTTAGGATCTATAAATGAATCCTAGTAATGATTAAATTCTCTAGTATGTATGTCGATATGATGAATGCTGAGAAATTATAGATGATGAATCTATGGTTTACATCAAATCCTAGCGGATGTCACTTATGATGTGTTTATTGAATTATAGGATGTATATTAAACCCTGGTAGAAGCTCTTCATGATATAATTTGATAATTCATTTGCAATATAGAGTCTACAACTAGATCTAGTGAAAGATAATCATGTATGAGTTGTGATTAATCTTGATTGACTTTATTATATGAAATCTAGGATGTGTATGAATCCCTAGTGAAAGGTATATAATGTGAAATTTAAGATTTTTAGATATATTGTATATCTATGATGGTTATAGGGTTTGCAATATGTTGTAGCAAGGTATTTTATACCTTTGGAAGTAACATTGAAACCTTAGATAAGAATGAAA
Organism: Pinus albicaulis; assembly: GCA_034641835.2. Lineage (NCBI taxonomy): Eukaryota > Viridiplantae > Streptophyta > Pinopsida > Pinales > Pinaceae > Pinus > Pinus albicaulis. Next base: position 759,938,839 of record CM076580.1, read on the forward strand.
GGCATTGTGAAATAGTCTAGGGTCTATGATAAATTTCCCTAGCAGAAATGTTGAAGAATATATGTCTCTTGTTTGGGTATCTGATATGCATAAATTTGAAAATGCTTTTGTGACTCTGATATGGCTAAATTTATGCTTCTATAGTTTTGGTTGTACTTGTTGTTTAAATTTGTGCCGGTATATCATAAAGATGAGAAGATGATAAATATGATGAAAATGATGGAAGCCATGAAAGATTATCCAACACCTAAAGAAGAAGTTAAGTCTCCCTACATTAATATTTATCCCAGATAAAAGTTGATCTCCCTAGATTAAGAGGGAGCCTAGATAAAAGTTGATCTCCCTAGATTAAGAGGGAACCTGGATAAAAGTTGATCTCCCTAGATTAAGAGGGAGCCTGGATAAAAGTTGATCTCCCTAGATTAAGAGGGAACTTGGATAAAAGTTGATCTCCCTAGATTAAGAGGGAGCCTAGATAAAAATTGTTATGATTATCTGCTTCATGTATCATGCACTAGACCAGGACTAACATTTGTAATTCTTAGTGAATTTCATGAGTAAAGAATCATATTCATGGTTGGAGAATGTATTATGGAAAGATATGTTGCCACATGTAAAGTAGGAATATGAATATTCTTTTGAAACACTCTATCAATAGTCCTGCTAGAATTAGTTGAAGGGAAACATTGAAATCTTGTATATTGTTTTGATTATGCATTATTGATGATTGGGGTTTGTGCTTGCACAAGAGAATATCTTGAAGTACTTGATAGATTGATTGGTAAATATTGTTTTTTATTGATCTATTGGATCAAGGTGTGTTGTGGCTTTGCAAGTAAATAATTTCCAGAGGCTTTATGAGTGAAGCATTGCCTGAACATTTTGTGGCTTTGCAAATGAAGCATTGTTGGAGGCTTTGTGATCAAAGCATTTCCTAAAATGTTGTGGCTTTGCAAGTGAAGCATTATCAAAGGCTTTGTGAGTGAATAATTTCCTGAAAATGGTGTGGATTTACGAGTGAAACATTTCCAGAGGCTTTGTGAGTGAAGCATTGCCTAAAAATGTTGTGTTGAGGCTTTGTGAGGGAAGCATTTCCTGAAAATATATATGGTTGGCACTTTTTGTTGATTTCTGGATGGGAGGGTGGCATTGCGTGGATATGCACCTAGTTCCCTGGGTTGATGGTTAGTAAGTAATCCTAATGGTAGCTATAAAGGCTGGAAGCTTTTTTCCATCTTAGTCCCACTTATATAGATTTACTTGTTCAAGAATCTAGTCCATGGCATTGCGGTGCCTAAAGTGTTGAGTGGCCAATGGATAGATTTCCTGGTCAGTAATTTAGTCCATGGAATTGCGGTTCCTAAAGTTCTTAATTGTTCATATAGTATGAGATCTTCCATTGTATATGTATCTGATTAATACCTCCCTAGTTAGGAGGGAGTGTTGGAAATTGTAACTAGGTTTGGCCTTCACTTAATGTATTTGAGTCATCTTGTAATGTACTTGTAAAAATAATAAAGAAAAGAATTATTATTATTATTATGGTGACTTATTAAAGCATGGGTTTCATGCTTGGGTCACCATGTTTTAGGTAAAATTCCCCATTAAGGACTTCTAGGATTTATTCTAAGTTAACAGAGTCATTATACATTTAAAGAGACCCTTCTTGGGCTTTCAAATCATGTAAAAATGTTTATTATTGAGTCAAATATGAATTATGTGACCTCCACACCAATTTGGCCTAGAAGAGATCATGTTGGATCATATAGGTATAAGAGACACCTATTCGACCTCACCTAGAGCTTATAAAAGGAAGCACTTAGAATTCATTTGGAGCACATTCTCTCAAGAAATTCGATATATCTTGTAGCCGTGAAGAAGTTCAAATTTTGTTGCCGAGAAGCCAAAATAAGTGAGAGTTTTGGGAATTCTAAGGAGAAGAAGAAAAATGAAATTATGGTGCCTCTCTCTCTCTGTTTCAGACTATGGATTGGGAGAACGAAGTCTTCCAAGTTTTTTTATTGTCGGAATTCGTATGATTTCGAAACTGTTGCATGAAATCTGTTTCCGGGAAGCCAAAAGAAGTGCAAGTTTTGGGAAGTATAAGAAGAAGAAGAAAAACAAAATTTTAATGCCTCTCTCTCTCTCTCCTTTTCAGACTCTATATTGGAAGATCAAAGTCTTCCAAGTTTTGTTGTTGTCGAAACTCGTACGATGCCGAACTACTGCATAGTTGAAGTTGTTCGAAAGTGGTCGAAATTTTGGAGATTGACTTGGTGTGGAGGAAAGTTTTGATCTTGGTATAGGGTGAAGAGTCTCAAATAATAATTTTGAAAGGAATAATTTCTTGAATGGGTTTTCCCCTCGAGGGAGGTTTTTCCTTGACTAATGGCCTACTTCTAGTGTCCTTGATCTATGTGCATTTGCTTTGTTATTTTATTGAGATAATAATAATAAGAAAGATAAGAATAACATAATAAGAACTAAATAATATCACAAGTAAATAATCAAGAACAAGAGGATCTTTCTTCCTTTCTGATTCTCTCACAATACCCATAATTTTATTCATTGTAAGATAGCCAAGGAATTGAATTTCTTCCTATGTCCAACATGAGAGAACCAAGTAATGGTTGAAAATGGAGGAACTATAAATTACTCAGGAAAGTGCCATAATATAAAGCTAACGATGGGGAACATGTATTGAATAGTCCAATGCTTTCTATTCCAATGGGTGGTGTTGATGTTGTACTAGGAGTCGAACGGTTACAATATTTGGGGACTATAGCTTTTAAATTTCAAGAAATTTTCTTGAATTTTTTTGGGGAAGGAAAGGAATTTGAATTATGGGGTATCACGAGGAAACTAAGAAATATAATTAGCTCTAATGTCATGAAAAATCTTCTAAATAAAGAACAATGAGGTTTAATTGCACAATTATTCTCACTACAGGTTCAAACATCGAAATCATATATTTCTCCAAATCTCCAAAAAGACTTGGACAATCATTTCAAGGTGTTTGAGACTCCCAAAGGCCTCCCACCTATTCATGATCATGATCATTCTATTCATTTTATTTTAGGAATTGTTCCTCCAAACTTCAGGCCTTACAGATATCATTATGCCCAAAATAGTGAGATTGAACGTATGGTTGCAAAAATGCTAGAGGCCATTATAATTAAACCTAGTCAAATTTCTTTCTCTATTCGAGTAGTATTGGTGCACAAGAATGATGGATCATGGTGCATGTGTTCAGATTATAGGGATCTCAACAAGCTCACTATTAAAGATAAATTTCCCATTCCTGTCATTGATGAATTATTGGATGAATTACATGGAAAAATTTACTTCACCAAGTTGTATCTTCTTTCAGGATATCATCAAATAAGAATGAATATGAAAACAACATTTAGAACTCATGAGGGTCATTATAAATTTTTGTTCATTCCTTTTGGCCTTACCAATGCATCTTCTACATTTCAAGGTTTGATGAATTCCATTTTCAAACCCTTCCTTAGAAAATTTGTGTTAGTATTTTTTGATTATATACTAATCTACAACAAGTCTTGGAAGGATCGTGTTCAACATTTTTACAGGATGCTCAAACTGTTGGAGGAGAAACAATTATATTCAAAAAACTCCAAATTTTTCTTTGGAGTATAGGAGATGGAATATCTGGGTCATATTGCATCTCATGAGGGTGTTAAGGTAGACCCTAACAAAATTAAACCCATTAAGGAATGGAAAATCCCCAAAACCATAAAGCATATGTGAGAATTTCTCAGGTTTATAGGGTATTATCGCAAGTTTGTTAAGAATTATGGGATAATAGCAGCACCTCTAACAACATTACTGAAGAAATATGCATTTTCTTGGACTCTAAAAGCAACTAAGGCCTTTGAACATCTTAAAGAGGCAATGTGCCAAGCACCGGTCTTAGCTGCACAAAACTTCACAAAAACCTTTATTGTGAAATGTGATGCCTCGGGAAATGGAATTGGTGTTTTTTTAATGCAAGGAAGACCCATTTCTTTTGAAAGTCGCCCAGTCAAAGGAAAATATTTACAAAATCCTATTTATTAGAAGGAAATGTTGGCAATACTACATGCACTTAAGCAATGAAAACCTTACCTAATGGGAAGACACTTCAAGGTAAAAATGGATCATGAAAGTCTTAATTACTTTTTATAACAAAGATTATCTTCAAAAGAGCTACAAAAACGGGTCACAAAGATGTTGGGTTATGACTTTGAAATCATCTACAAAAAAATAAGAAAAAATTTGTTGCAAATGCACTCTCAAGAAAGGATGAGGATGTGGAAGCATTGCTTTGTGTCATTTTTATTATCGAACCATATTGGATAACCAAAGCAAGGGATGAATGCAAGAATGAAAAATAAGTGTGGGCACTCATTCAAAATTTGCAGCAAGATCCCAGTACATATGATACATTTAGCTGGAAAAATGATTCATTATGGTACAAAAGATAGCTTATATCTTTGTAAGAATTCCAAACTCAAACAAAATATTATTTTGGAATTGCACACCTCTCCCTTAGGAGGGAATTCAGGATTTTTAAAAACATACAACACGGTTAAGAAGGAATTTCTTGGGATGGCCTTAAATCTGATATTCAAAATTTTGTGGCAGAATGTTTGATTTTCCAATAAAATAAAGTTGAGACAATTAAGACCTCAATATGTTACAACCTTTATCCATTCTAATTCAATGATGGGAGGAGGTTTCCATGGATTTTATCATAGGTTTACCGAAGTACGAAGGAAATAGTGTCATCATGTTGGTATTTGTTAGACTTACCAAGTATGCACACTTTTGTGCGTTATCGCATCCATTTAAAGCCACTACAATTAATGTTGCATTTATGGAAAGAATTCAAAATCTACATGGAAACCCAAATATTATTGTAAGATACATAGATCCCATTTTCATTGAAAATTTTTGGACAAAATTATTTTCTTTTTTGGGTACTCAATTAGCTCATAGCTCATATTACCATCCTCAATCTTATGGGTAGACTAAGATAGTGAAAAAATGTTTGGAAGGATATCTTTGTTGCTTTGTATGTGATAAACAAACACAATGGGTCAAGTGGTTACCTCTGGGTGAATGGTGTAACTTTATGGATATCATCCACTGTCCATCACATCATCTTTAAAAGAAAATTATTATGTTCAATCAATGGAAGATGACATTGAGCATAAAAAACAAGTTCTCCAACACTTAAAGGATAACCTCACTTTGGCACAAAATCTAATGAATCAACAGGCAAATCAACATTGCAACAAAAGAAGTTTTGATGTAAGCGACTAGGTATCTTTACAAATACAACGATACAAACAAATTTCCCTCAAGCAAGCTAAGAAGGATAATAAATTATCACCAAAGTATTATGGTCATTACAAGGTGTTGCAAAATATTGGTAGTAGGCATACAAATTGGAGCTTCTGGAAACTTATTGAGTGCACCCACTTTTCCATGTTTCATGCTTAAAGAAGGTTATAGGTGACAAGCTCCCAATTCAAACAATATTTCCAGAACTTGAAAAGGAAGGAAAAATCATATTAGAACCTGAATAAGTCACTGAAACAAGAACTTGATAGTTATGAAATCGATCAATTTCAGAGTATCTCATCAAGTGGAAGAACTTACTCGTTGAAGATTCCTCATGGGAGGATGATAATTTTATACAGAAGCGTCCCTACTCAAGCATTGAGGAAAAAAAATTTTTGAAGGAGAGAGGCATGTTAGGTCCATATAACACTAGTGTATCCCTTTATTTTTATTCTTAGTGTATCCCCCTTATTCTTATTATTGTACCAATGTAGTCCCCATAGTGTTATTATTGTGCCCCATAGCAGCCCACTATTGTTATTGTTATTTCATCTCTTATTATATTGTGACCCCTTAGACTCCTATATATATAAAGGAGGTCTTTTCATTTGTATCATCCAAAAATTGTTCATTTATGTAATGTAAAGGAGGTTTCCCCCTCAAAGACATTGATTTCTAAGTTGTTGATCTATATTTTCTTCTATTTTGTGAGATGGTTGCATAACAATAAGACCCAAGCATAAAACCCGTGCTTTAATAAGTCATTTAATAATAATATAAGTTATTTTCTTTTATTATTTTGACAAGTATATTGTATTTTTTACTCAAGTACAATTAATGAAGACCAAAACTAGTTACAATATTCAACACATACCCCACTTGTGTGTTCAACGAACATGTATTTTTAGGACTATTCTTATCTTGGATTTACAATCCTTAATCCTCAAAGAGTATCGGTCCTCTTCGACCACTCTTATCTTGGATACCTTTCCTATCCTAAAATAGTGTTGGTACCTTTCCTTTCTTGGATTGTCTATCCTCGAGGAAACCACATATGCTTATCCAATCCTCCACCATTCCCTCTCCATGGCATTAAATTAGACTTATGGTTGTTAGTTCTGGTCATGTGCATGTCACATGAAGAAGATAGTTACATATGATGTTTATCATCAGTCCCTCTCAACCAAATAAGAGATCCATATTCCCACTTGGAAAATATCAGTACTCCTTTATAGATATCTAGAGAATTCATACGTATTCTAAGGCATAGAGGAGATCCTTTCACTTCCTTTCAATTGGGAAGTCCTAACCATAAGATCTCTATCTTGTTTCCATAGGAGTATCATCTACCTATTTTTTATGGGGATAGTTTCACAGTTCCTTCCTTCCTTGTTATCTTTGAAGCCATCCTCTTCCTTCAATATTGTGGCATAGTTTAGACCTTTAACCTTTTTATATCACTTTCCTTTCGTTATCATCATTGTATTAAGCGTTATCAATCTTTAAGCCAATAATAGATCCCCCTGAAAGTAGTTTTTGTTGTACGAACATGAATTTCAAGTTATCTTCTCACACTACTACCTTTTAATCCCAAGATGAAAACATATTGACTACAACATTGCCAAAACCATATGTTAAATCCATATGTTGAACTTTCCTTAACTTTGATCATGTATTCCTACAACATCCTTCCATGTAGAAAAACAATATGTTAACCAAATAACTAATATTAAAATATTAATATCAAATTTACCTTATCATGATGGCCTTCTCATCAAATCATCTTACTTGAGTTCTTTTAGACCAACGTCCTTTTGCATGACCCATTTCCACCTGAATCTTCCTTCACATATTTATCAAAGTTCCCATGGATAGAACTTTATTACCAAGTTACAATTTATTATTTGGATTTATTATTATAAACTCCCTTTATTTCCTTCTAAGACTATGTTGAGCAGGAAAATCCCCTCTGCAGACAGAGGCGATCCCTCTAGCCCTAGGGTGGGTCTAGCAACAAGGGAACATGCTGGACTCCTGAATTCCTAGCTTATAAATGAAATATGAACCAGAACAGATATCATACCTTGGTCCAATGCTTTTGTCGTGGCGCGTGGCAATGATCCTTCAATATTTTTATTCACACCTTGCGCTCCGTGTTGGTGGCGATGTTCATGCATCTACAGAAATATCAAACAAACGATGGCAGCATACAAGCATATGCATTCATATACAACTATTTAGTTATTCAAGGAGAGCAAACACTTTGCATATAAATGGAAACAAAGTTGGAACCAGAAACCAGTCATGTATTATTGATAGAGAAAAATAAGTTTACAACCTTATGCCTTGAAGTTGCAGATCTCCTTCGATGGGTTCAGTCGGGCGTGTCTCAAGCATTCGTTTAGGATTGGACTCGATGAGGCAATGGGCCTAAAATCTCTCTCAATAATGGGTTCTTCTCTACCTTCTTCTACACACCAGCTATAATAACGATTGTTCAGTTAGCTGAATCGATGTGAGGAGGAAGAATTTATAGGAGAGGAGGAGGAGGTTTGGGATCCCTCATAAGGTGGGGGAGAGGTCTATTTCTTTGGGGATTTGCACAAATGTAGGAACCAACAAGCCAAAGGGAGAAACTCGACATGATTCAGTCTAAAAAACCATGATGACTCTACTCATGAAGTTGTTAAGCATGGAAACTTCATTTATATTTTAAAAAACTTTCCAAAAACAACATGGCGTGGGTGCCCTTCTGAGACAAAGCGCCAATGGGCACGGGGCCTAGTGTTAATTTCTCCATGGGCGTGGGGCCATAACTTCCTACCAGCTCCAACCAAAAATTACATGTTTTTGAAGGCCTGCTTAAGGAATGATCAACAAATAATATGTTCTTGACATGCCAAGGGATGCAATGACACTTATAGAAAGTTATGACATTACACAGAAGTCACTGAAATGGTCCTCCATTGTTCGGGATGGGGATTGCAGATATGGTGACAAAATACTGTGTAACAGATGTCCCCTAAAGCATGAGGTCTGAGAGAGAGGGAGGGGTGAAATGCTTTATGAGAACATGCCCAAACCAAAATGCCATCGTTGAAAGACCTGCAAGAAAAATTACAATTGATATCTCTGATACATGAATATATGGTATGGGCACAACCATCCATAGTAGAGTACATATAAAAATAAGATCAGAGGTATGGAAGAAGCCATACAGTAAGAAGGATCATCAAATAGACTAAGGTATGTTTGCAACCATCCAATCAGAAGAGTCATTCATAGTCATGATAAACCAAATCATCTCACAACATGGATTGTATCATAAAAAACCTAGGTTCTTGCGCTCCATCTTGACCTGAACACGTAAAAATTCAAGCGTTCGAATAAATGAGCTGAAGTCGAACATGCGAGAAAATCACTTGATTACTAGCCAATGATGAAAGTTGTTAACGGGTGCGAGAGAAACCACCAATGATGAAAATGGTCCTCAAGGTACCACTAGTACAATTCACAGTATGTGAACAGTGAGATGAAGTCGAACACCCGTGAAATCACTCGATCGAAAGACAATGATGAGAACCTATCGTCGAATGCGAAGAACTTGCCATTGAGGCATGCAAGCTCTAAGGTACCAAAAGGGAGTCTCTGGATCAACTTCCTGGATAATGAGATAAAGTCGACAGAAAGTGACCAGTCGAAGGAGGGCCATAATTTTTCCCACATCATTGACATGAGACAGAGAAATAAGATGATAGTGAATCAAGACCAAACGAAGGATTAGGGGCTGAAAATTGTAGAAGGAAACTTCTCTTGAACATATTGGCGACACGAATCTGAAATTTGGCAGTATTTGACATCAAGGGATCTGAGGTCATGATGACGTGGAAAAGAGTAGATAACCCAAACCCATGGAGGCAAAATGACAAATGTGGGATGTCCCCAACCTGACATGAACTGCAGACAAGTGTCATGTTCAAGAGTGACATAATACTGACACGACTGAGAACTGGTTCCATTTTCCCCCACCATTTCTGGCGAGTACCCGAATTATTTTTGGAACAAGCTTGAAGGGGATAACATATGCTTGTCATATAAGTTTTTCCTTCAAACAAATCCATCCTAGTACATTTTACGAGCCCTAGGAAGGAGGAACTCGATAACGTCATGATGACGGTTCCCGATGTCATTTAGGTTTAACGAGTCTGAAAAAGGAAGAACTCGACATATTTTCATGTTTAGAGAGTTTGAAAATAAGTGGAAAAGAAAACTCCAGCAGGTCCCTTTTCATAGCTAGTCTCACAGAGCCGAAAAGGTAGAAAACAATATTTGGGAGAACCTCTTAGTCGCAATTGGCTAAGGTATTCCTTTTTCATAAATAATCTATCCCAGCCCAAAAAAGGGGTAAAATTATACTGGGCAGATGACATTTCGCAACCTTTAATGAGGTCAAAATGACAAGATTCTCGGCAATATTTTCAATTTTCGAGAGTCAGAAAAGAGCTAAAAGATGACTCCTTGGGGTGAATTTTTGTGTTTTTACCAAGTCCGAAAAAGTAATAAAATACAACTTGTCACTTCATCTTCATCATGTTTAGAACCTATTGAGGCATAAGAAATGCACGTAAAACCCATTTTTTGAGATAAAACATTAAAATAATCGAAAAATAAGCTAAAAAACCTAATTAGGGTTTTGAAAAGGTTATAAAATGACAGAAATGGTAAAAACAAATTACTTTTCACCTTTTCACTTTCTTGTGAGAATTTTACCATTTTAAACTGTGATCTTGTGGAGCTGACAACACGCAATCCAGGAGGCCATTCACAAATCCGCTTTCTCCAGGTAAGAGCTATAAAATTTTCCTACATTTTAAACTATATTTAATTTCCTGCATTCTTAATTTTTCATGTATTTGGGGGAATTTTGATATGGATTCGCTGTGGCAGTCGGCGCAGGTTCCAGGCATGGAGTCACACCGACCCGCCTAAAATTATAAAGGAGAGGCACCAATCGGCACCGTTGTTTGTAAAACAGCAGCGCCAATTGTCGCGGCTAAATTGCATGAAAATTCTCCCAAATAGCCCCATTCTAACAGTTCAAAAGTCAATTATGTGACTAATAGAAGCCCCAATTATGGTTTTCAGGTAATTAAAAATAAAAAATGGTTATCGAGTGGAAAGAAAGAGAAAATGGAGAGAAAGATGAAAAAGCCATGGCAAACAATGCATGTCTATATGCCCTAAGGAATTGTGGGCTCTTGAAATTCTTCCTAACACCGTGTCTACGAGCTCAGCTGGAATAACTTCAGTATCTAATCAATGTGTGGGACAGCAATAGAGAAATATTTTTGATTCGTGACCAAGAGTTAGAGATAGAATTCTCTGACATATATTTCATCACTATATTGTCACAGAGGGGAGCGAAACTGATCATGACAGGTTCCCGACCCATGGGTGAGAGAATGGGCATGCTAATAGATAGAGTCTTCCTAGGAGTAAATAAAGGATCGAAGAGTGGGAAAATACTTATTTAGACAATACCTTATTTGGCACTAAGGGTAGTGATGCACACTATAATAAGAGCCGCTGGATCTCAGGCCTCTCACGAAGCTACAAAGACACAACTTCAACTTGCCATGGATTGTATGGCTCCAACCATTTTCAACTGGGCAGAAGTTGTAACAATCAACCTAAAGCACCAGTTAACGAATTGAAAGAACAAAAAAGATAAAAAAATTTGGATATGGGTCTATCTTGATACCATTCATCCTAGAATGATTGCCAATATTTCAATGCCAGGAGGTGGTAGTACTTGCACCACTAGCACGAGACCCATGGATGGTCCGTTGGGCGAGTTAATGCCTCAATCGGGAGGTGGTCAACATATGTCATGGAAGCCAGAATTATTTGACTGGCTTCGCCAAAACTCATCATCATAAAGGATTGGCCGCATATCGACACCAACTTCATGGATGATCTAGACCTTCCACTCCCAAAAGGAGAGGATTGGGATGAAGCTTTGGGTAAAAACTCATTTTTTTATTTTGAAGAGTATTATGTTTTTTTTGTTTATATATGTTCTGATTATTTATCCATGAAATGCAAATGTTGGCCCAAATAGACCTGAAAGAATGTCCCCCATAGCATGGAAGGTCCCACGCAATTTTGAGGTAGATCCTCAAGGTGAGGGAAGCGAAGAAGAAGAGATCGTGCACAACTTGGAGGGACTCACAAGTAGGATCCAAGATTACATGAGATTCAAGGATGTTCCTCGTGCATATCATAGGCACACTACAGGGGTTTCTAACCACGTCCACCATTTACTGAGGCGGATCGTGCGTGCAGTGACATGCTACCATGAGCATCATGTTGATTATACTCCTAGAATTTATTTCTACAGATTTTTTAAGAGACATGATGTCTCGGGATGTAACCAAAACACACATATTTTTTGAACTTATGATGCACATGGATGCAAGCAATCGATATATATATATATATATATATTCCTGTTTAAATCTTATTATGTGATGATGATGCTTTTACAAATTACAAAAATGTCTATCTAATACAATATTGGCTACTGCATCAGTTTACGCATTCATTCTTCTAGGAATATGTTGATATGTGATATAATCAAAATTCCTTTCTAATAAACAAACACACAAATACAACCTTAAAATTTGAGGATTTGTAATAGACTAATGCCCATTAAGCTGGAGAACAACAAGCTGAGAGTCTAGGTTCACAATTAATTCATGAATTTCCAGAGAAATGGCTTCGATTAAGAGTTCATTGACGACACTATATTCAGCGACATTGTTGGTTGTTTTTCCTAGACAAATACTTTGAAGGTCTATCAACTCACCATTAGGATTATAAATCACCCAGGTTGTAGAAGACAGAATTAGGGTATTGCGGGAGGCACCATCCACGAAACCAACATAAGGAGTGACAGACATATGCACAATAAGAAATGACATAATAAGAAGGAAAAAATACTCGCAAAGCACACCAAGCCAAAAAATGTACAAAAATGAAAAACATACGTATGTATAAATTGACATGCACGAGAAACTCATGCATAGTATTTTTTGAGGTACAACCCATTTCTAGGATGATTCAAAGGATAACCTTCATATTCAATTAGCTCATAGGCCCCGTTCTTCAAAACACGCTTAAAATATAGGGCCCATGCCACATGGGTTCGAATTTTCCTGCCCCAAGCTTGTCATAAGCTTGGTCACACAAGAGGACTAGGTCTCCTTATACAAAGGTACATGGGAAAATTGTTTGATCAAAATGAGATTTGACCTGATTTTTCTGTGCTTCTATGACTAGAGCAGCAAAACAGTGAGTTTCATCTAACCTCTCCAAATATAGAAGACGCTCTTCCTCTAGCGAGGTACTAGGTAGTAACTCAACAACTATCTTGAGAGAAAGGATTTCGCATTCAATCGGAAGGGTAGCTTCCATACCATAAACAAGTTGTATTGGAGTGAAGTCGATTGCATCCTTCACTGAGGTTCGGTAAGCCCAAAGAGTTTAAAACAACATGAGATGCTAGTTGGACTTGTGCATCCCAATTGTACGTTGAAGCATAGTGACTAGAATGTTGTTCATGGCTTCAACCTTTCCATTGGCCTGAGGGTAGTACGACGTTGAGCTATCCTGACACAAACCAAACTTAGAAGTCAACTCAGCAATCATGTAATGGCGGAAATGAGAGCCATGATCAGTGACAATGGCTTGAGGGACACCAAACCTGGTAATCACATGATTGAATAGAAATTGAGCAGCCGTCTTACCATCAGCTGTAAGTGTAGGCATTGCTTCGGCCCATTTAGTGAAGTAGTCCACGGCTACGATAATATAAGCATGCCCCCTAGCCGAGTGAGGGTTACACATCATAAAATCGATGCCCCACTTCACAAAGGGACCATTGGTAATGACGAGATGGAGGTGTGTGGGTGGCGTGCGCATATTGCGTTGGTAAATCTAGAAATCGTGACACTTACGGACAACGAAAATGCCTTCTTTAAAAATGGTAGGCCAAAAATATCTAGCAAGAAGGATTTTTGTGTAGTAGCATACCCAAACATGTGACTACCACATGCACCAGAATGGCATTCATTAAGGAATTTTTCAGGCTCCTTGAGGGTTAAACACTGGTGGAGAAAAAAATCAGCTCTAATGCAGTATAGAATATCTCCAACTATGCGATAAGGTTGCGAATGATGAAGAATACGTCGACGAGCATCCTTCCTCAACTCAGATCGGAAGGTGGAAGTCTGGAGAGAGATGATTATATCACCATACCATGGATCGGGGGTGTAAATGAGAAAAAGAGTATCATCTAGAATGTGTTCCTCAGAACTAGAGGGAGCAGAGGCAGATGGTAAAGAGAAAATAAAATCGGAAAAAACCAATGATTTCTTCGATTTGGTGGTAGTGAACTCCAAATCGAACTCTTGGAGGATAACAATCCACTTCGATTATTTCCCCCCCAGTAGTTTTCAATTCAATATATAGGTCATGGGGTTGAAATCAGAAATCATAGTTACTGTGCGAAGTAGAATATAATGGCAAAAACGTTGGATGGCTTGAAAAACTGCCAACGCCAATTTATCGACATGTGTGTAACTTGTTTCGTTATCGAGAAGATTGCATCTCAAATAATAAATGATGTTCTCGTAACCATCATCATCGTCCTGTACCAGAACCATGGAAATAGTGCTAAATTTGGCAGCCAAGTAGAGGGAATAGTCACGATGATAATTGGGTGGACGTAAAAGAGTAGAATTTATAAGCAATGTCTTCAGTTCATCGAAATTTTTTGAGCAAGCTCATCTGAGAGGAACAGGACGCCTTGCTTAAGTAATCACGTGAATCCTTTGGCTACGACAACATAGTTTGGTATAAAACAGCGCAGGAAATTAGCTTTCCCTTGCAAACTCTACAACTAATGTAAAGAGGAAGGGGAGGGTAGATTGATAATATATTCGATCTTAAGAGGGTCAAGAAGAATTTCATCTTTAGAAACAATAAACACAAGGATTCTACCGGAATCGACACAGAAGACACACTTATGTGGATTGAGCCGAATGTTATAGTGTCTATAGTGAAGAAATATTTGACAGAGATGGTCCAGGTGGTCTTTACGCTTAGTGGAATGAGCCAAAAGGTCATCCAAGTAAGGTTCAACAATGTGCTTAATATCATGGAAATCGTATGACATTTCTCTTTGAAATGTGGCCTCAACATTCTTAAGACAAAAAGGGAGCTTATTGTATGCGAAGGTGCCCCAAGGATAGATGAAGGTGGTCTTGTATTGATCGGACGACAAAATATTGATCTGGTTGTAACCAGAGAACCCTTCCATAAGGGAAAATATCTCACTCCCAGCACATTCGTCAATGATATGGTCAATAAAAGGATTAGGATAGTTATCCTTAGGACAAGTGCAATTGATGTCACGATAATCCACACAGACTCGAATAATACCCTACTTCTTATCCACAGGGATGATGTTAGAAACCCATTATGTCAAGGGGATCAGATAAATGAAGCGAGCTTTAATAAGTTTTTCAACTTCTCCCTTTATGGAGGTGGCTTTTCTAGGGTGCACGGGACGAAGACGTTGGAGAATGGGCTTCGTGTCAGGATAAGTAGGAATCTCGTGCACAACTATACTCGGATCAATACTGGGCATTTCTTCGTAGGACCAAGTGAAAACATCTCGAAACTCTCGGAAGAGTCTAATATATACCTTGATCTCACCAGGAGAATAGGTCACCCCAATGTGGATGTTCTCGAAAACCCTCGATTTAATGGAGATGTCAATAGGCATCATTTGCGTAATATTTCTCAGGTTACCTTCCGTGAAAACTTCATGTGTCAAGATGGGCATTTGAAGCGGATGAGAAGGAGCTTTGGAAGCGAATTTCTCAAGACAAGTAAACATGGCCCCAAGGCCAGGAATAAAGGAGGAAAGATGATGACTATCATCCCAGGGAGGATCTTTAAGAGACATGGTTTCCATGATGGCATCATCAGTGAGAAATATCTCATTCAAGGGATCAGGAAAATCTGAAGCATTGAGCCAAGGGGATTGAGAATACGTGTCGAGATACACACTCAAAGGAGTATGATAGGAGGAAGGAGGAGCCGAAGCTGAGATGATTTCACAATAATCAACTACTATTGGGCTTAACATCATCACGTCACCAAATGAATCAATCTGCTTGGGCAAAGGGATGATCCACATATCAGAAGACGTGGAGATCATATTGACCTGAGTAGTATTAGGTGGAGGAAGAGAAAAAATACCCATAAGGGTGGGATCTTTGAAAAGTCCCAGACATATGCTCTCATAAGGCATAGGAATATGATCTACATATGGAAAATTGCTCTCGGAGGACGTGGAAGTGAAAAAGGACAACTAATCAACAGTGATGATCTTTCCTTCATGCGGAAATCGAAGAACACTAAAGAGAGAGGATGGGACACAAAGCATAGCATGAGTCCAACTACAACCGAGGAGAATATTATAATTAACTTCGGCGTCAACAATTCCGACCTCAACGTTAACCATTTTTCCCTCCAACGTAATAGGTAAGTTGGCGAGAACACCAAGAAGGCGAGATTCCCTTCTGCCTAAAGCTTCTAAAGAGTTTGGAGACTGGTTGAGGGCCGGAGAACCAATGGCTTTCCAGCATGCAGAATACATGATGCAAGTAGATGCACCCTCATCCATAACCACTCGATGGATATTATTTCCATTAAGCCCAACTTAGATAATTAGTGCAAGCTAGTGAGGGAGACGTGGGACGAAAGTTTCCAAATCGAAAGTGATAAGGCTAGAATCAGCGGGGTCAACCCCTCCGATGGTGGATAGCAAAGCCTTCCGTTGTGATGGACAACTCTGAAGTACTTCCAATGCATACATAGTGGATGATGCCTAAGCCAAATCCTTAACAATACTGTAATGTTGAGCGACACAGGCATTTGGGTTATAGGAAGACTTACGGAGTACACCTTTGGAAGGTGGTCGTACAACGGGCTCAAGACTGGGCCTTTCAATGTGAAGAGGTCCAGAATTAGGCGGGGGAGGAGGACCATCAACAATATCTTTCCCTATTTCCTAACGCGGTTCGGTATAATCTTTCGATCTCATAGCAATAGACATGGGTGTAGCACCATTCATCGTGAAAACCTGAGAGCCAAATGGGGCATAAGATTGAGGTTTCTTCACCATCTGAGTTTGCTACAATGGGAATGGTTCTTTAAGAACTTTCAAAGTGCCTTGAGTGCCTTTGAGAAGTCGACTCACCTAGGCCCGACGCGAACAATCCTTGGTGTAATACTCATCATCACAAATCAAACAAGGGTACTTCGGTTTACGTTTCGAACCATCATCAGCAATAGGTTTCAGAGAATCTTGTTTCAGGGTATCAGCTTTGGCCTTGCCTTTACCCTTCTTCTTACCTTTGGAAGCTTTATCCGCTGGGGTGGACTAGATGGAATTCACTTCTATGGTCATACCAGGATTTGGGGGTGGCTAAGAAGAAGTATCAGTGGAAGAAGTAGATTTTTTCTTCGCAGGATTCAGAGAATACTTACGAGAAGTCTGAGACACATAACCAATGATACCATCGACAGATGGCATCACCGGTGCTTGGTATTTCTATGTCACGGAGCATCAGGAAAGAGTTTATACAACGTGTCAGATTGAGAATACACAAGATTGAGGTATTAGTCATGAGCGATGGATTTTTCCTCATTAACACATGCCCCCATAGAAATTGTTATTCAAGGTTGTCATTGATGTCAATATGTCATTATTGGGATGGCAAATATTCTTGTGATGTCATAACCTCATGTATATTATAATGATTTCCTTACTCATAATGACAAGTCCCTCTTGTTTGATAAGGATGTTATTAATGAAGATGCCAAGCTATTAATGATTCCATTATGATTTCAAGCCACTAGGAAGAAGTCTTGTCCTAGATGACTATTGATCATAATGATGACCTTGAACTAACCATGAAGACAACACAACCTCATGTATCCTTGCTCTTGATGAAGAAGCCCTTTCAGTCCTAATCACCTTCTGTACTAAAAATTCAAGATAAGTCATAAATAAAAATAAAATTGGCACCTTGGAGTCATCCTATCAACATGGGAACTATACCATCTTGTAGAGTATATTTTCCCCTTTATAACGAGCTATTGTACACCTCCTAACTCCTTCTATATTATGAGAAATTGAATTGATAAGTTATAAAATTATTATTTTTTCCTAGCCGACTTGAGCCGACTTGTGTAGCCTCGTACTCCTTCACCCAACAGTTGTGTCTATTCGTCTTAGGTGAAAACCTATATAAATATAATGTCCAACACTCATTTTTTTATCATCAATTTGGTGAATATTTCAGATAAGAACCATAGGAGCATATAGGAGGTCGAGGACCAAAGCTGATACCCTGAAACAAGTAGTAAATGGCATTATAGCTCATACACTTGTGGCAGCAACCTGTGGACAAAAATAGAAGCTCAAACCTGTAGTATTTGAGGAAGAATCCCAGACCTGTAGCATTTGAGAAGCTCGAACCTTAACATCTGGTGTGCTTGAATCTATGGAAAACTAGAGTCTCTCAGGCCTGTGGCACACAAGAAGTTCAGATCTGTAAACAAAATTGTAGTATAAAAGATTTAGTGGTTTAGAGCAGTCTATTGGTCAAAAATTTGAAGAAGACTAAAACTCGGGCAGCCACTAGTGGACAGACTAATAGGACAACTGAAGAATAGCCTAGAAAAGGCTCAACACAAATCTGTTGCTACTCAGTTGCTTCAAAACAATGATAATTGAACTATTACAAACTGCACCTGTGACAAATTTAGAGAAGCTGAAACTCGGATCTGTGGCAACCACCTAAGGAGGGACATGAACATGAACGGTCCTATTTGAGGAGCTCAGATCTGTGATAGAAGCATAACAACTCAAACCTGTGGAAAGATTAAATCTTAGACTTGTGGAGATAATATACCTCAGACCTATGGTGAATAGAACTATGATTTTTTTGGCAATATAAATCAGTCTATTGACAAAGTTATTTTGGAGAAAACCTTGCCAAGAAGACTTGTGACTTGATCAACTTTCTATACTTGAACTTGTGAACAGACTTGTAGTGTCTTGGATAGGTGACTCTTGAGGAAGTTTATAATTCTGTTGAGAAGCATACTCCACCATATATCTTAAGAAGATCTAGAAAAAGTCAACTTGAAGCAGTTGTTGAAGGAGCATTGATTCTTGGAGCCATCTGAAAACATATTGAAGATTTATTGAAAATATCTTATTGAAGGATCCTTGAAGTCTTGTTGAAACAACTTGTTGAAAGAGCATTGATGACTTAAGGGTCTTGTAGGATCTCTAGTATTGTTGGGGCCTCGAGTTCTCTTGAAGTCCAGTGTGTAGATTTTGGGAAGACTTGTTGATAAGTGAAAACTCAAGAAACTTATTGAAGACACTCTTGGAGAATTCTTGGGGCAGCATATTCAAGACACTTTGAAGTTTTCTTGAAGACATTTTGAAGGCACCCCTTAGAGACCATGATGCATTGTTGATGTCATCATGAGGTAACTTGAAGAAATTTTTTGGGTATGATGAAGAGCAGTGGTGACACCTTCTAAGAAGAAAAGGTTGTCATTGATGATGTGACGTGGAGACTAAGTGTGGCAAGGCTCAATGAAGAAGACTTTGGGAGACATGAAGAATAACCAAACATATTTTGACAAAGTGAAGTTGAGGGTTGGAGCGTCATAGAGACAAGATCGGTGCCTTGGAAGATAGGGTTGGAGCCCTAGAGGATTGGAGTCCTCAAGAAACCAGGTCGGAGCCTATACCAGAGATAGGGTTGGAGCCCTAGAGGTTGGTGCCTCAAATTGACAAGGTTGGAGCCTTGGAAAGACCAAGTCAGTGCTTGGCACAATATAGGTTGGAGCCTGGAAGATTGGAGTCTTCATCTAGTGTTGGAGCCCTATATCATTATTGTACTTTACTTATTGTAAAGAATAAATTAATAAAAGTATCTATTCCATCATTGTTCATTTTGTGTTCTAAATATAAGTGATCTAACTGGTAAAATTAACAATTGAAAAGAAATATTGATTCACCCCCCTCTCAGTATTTCCAACAGAGATGTCTTTAGCAATCGGACTGATAAAATAGGTAGTGAACCAATCAGTTAGAAGTTGATCAAGAATATCAAACTTTATCAAATGACGACACCGCCTCAATTCATGAATATGATCAGAGATATGAGTATCCCGATCTTGTTTCAAGGATGTTAGGAGATGTGTCATGGTTTCATAATGAACTGGTAACTGAAAGTGCGTGAGAAATTCCATGGAAAGAGAGTTGAAATCTTGAAAGATGCCGCGGGAGAGTTCAATGTACTACTTTGCAGTGGCACCAGTGAGAGTCCTTTGGAAAAGATGTAGTCAAATTGAATCATCAACCAAAGAGTTAGAGAAGCACCAAATATGGTATGTCATAACATCTGCTTGGGGGTCTTCTCCAGACTTTCCTTCAAATTTGGGACAACCACCAGGGATTTTGGTAGGAACTGGGGGCCAAAATGGATTATGAAGGATAGGATCATTTTTCAACTTCGACATATCGGGAAGTTCTAGCGTAGAAATAAAGGGAAAATGCAGATTGAAAGGAATTGCAGGCCTTTAATAGAGACCAGTATTGGGATTCCAACTAGGTTGAGAAAATTTTTGACCCCATATGTTTTGTCCTGGAGGATTTTGTCCGTAGGGGTTATAATTCTGATAATTATGCCCGTACACCAGTTGAGGATGAGGATATTGGTTCTGAGCAAACCACTAAGGTCATGTCTGAGAAACATATGGATTTTATTGCTGAATGTAAGCAGTGCCTTGGGCCAGAACTTCTACCATCGAAGTTTTACCTTGAGGAATAAAAGGTGGGCCATGAGGCAACACAGGTGGACCCTAGGGTGCAGGTTGACCTGGATACTAAGGTTGGATGGGCTACCCCTAGGGTGCAGGTTGACCCGAATACTGAGGTTGGACAAGCAGTCCCTGGGGTATAGGTTGGCCTGGATGTTGGGGTTGGACAGGTTGTCCCTGGGGTGCAGGTTGGCCTAGATGCTGAGATCCACCAAGTTTCCCCTGGGGTATAGGTTGGACTGATGGTTTAGATGAGGTAAGTTTCCCTTGAAGACAAGGTTGGCCCGGCTGAGCAGTGGAGGGTTAACCTTGCTGTACAAAAGTTGGGCCTTGCTGAACGTAAGGATGGTTCTGTTGCACAAAATTTTGTCCCTGAGATGGATAGTTTTTCCCCTGGGGAACATAATACGCTCCTTGTTGAACATGACGTTGACCAACAGGACCATAGGGTTGTCCCTGTTGGAACGAAGGTTGTCCCTAAAAGGGCTGTCCTTGTGGACCATATGTTGGCAATATGATTCTTATGTCTCAATATGTTGTCCTTGATGGAAACTCTCTAGAAAATAATGGAGTATATGTCTTCTGGTGAAGCACAGTAGTTTGTAGAAGGTCCAATAGAAGAAATGTGTAAATTCCAGCTAAAGTTGGTTAATATTCATAATTAAAGGTTCTATACATGGGTTAGTATAGACCAAGTCGTGTATACACGCAGATAAGAACAATCCAAGTCGCATATGCCTTTTGCGCTCTAAAATTATGATACCAAGGGGCATTACCATGGTATTAGCCCACAGTATTGAGCATTGTGTAGCCTATTTGATTCTGTCAAAGAATACCATCCACAGTTGTGTGGTTTTGGCTCAGGGTATTGGTAAAGGCTAAATCTATATAAGGAGAAGAATATCATAGTGCAAGGAGGGTGTATGAGTAAGGATTGTTATTGAATACTTCTCTCTAAAGTATATCTGCATGGGATGAACTATGTTTATTGGTAGATCTGAAACTATGATGCACCCTTGGATACAGTGATGATCCGGATATCTAGATCTGAAATGACTATATATTTGATCTATTAAAGAGATGATTGGATCTGTGACCTAGCACATGTTTGCTGAAGTGAAGTTAAGAAATCTGGGTAAGTCCATAGATCTAAGACATTCTGAAAAATTAATATTTATAGATCTATATGCTAGTTCATCTCGGTGAAAGCGCATATATACGTTGCTTTATCTCAAAAAAGGAGTGTATGGGAGTCAAGGTTTTTTGAAGCTTGAGGTTATCTGTTTATTGCTGTTGTATTTATGTTGTCTGTCAATGAAGTCTTCATGTAGATCTGGGTTGCTTGAATATTGTATATGATGCTAAGTTGAATATCTACAAATGTGATCAATGAGTCAGTAAATATGTTTAATGATGATTGACTGAATAAGGGTTCTGCAATACTGAAAAGATATATGACTGAAAGCCTCAAATTTCGTTCTGAGACTGATCATATTTTGTAAATTCAGTATTCTCAGATCTATACGCAGGTTGGTGTGAAAGAAAGTGCGTATACATGTGGGTTCAGTAAAGTGAAGTAGTGTATGCATTTTAAGATAATGAATGATCAGGGTTGAGATTAATTCTGCATACTGATTCTAAAATTTGGGTTTATTACTGTGTTCTGGTTAAAGTGATCTCACTATGTTGATTTAAATTTGGGTTAAGTTTATTATTGATGATCCTTATGATGATTTGTGTTGAAGCTATGGGATCCAGTGTGAAAATTGATGAAATGTGGTTTGTAGTGGTTCTGAGGGTTTCTAATATTCCTAAATTGGCCTACAGCTAATGGGAATATTAATTTTTTATTTTTCTTGTTAGTTAGAGGAATAAGAGGGTATGAAGACCCATAAATCTCCTTAGTAGGAATAAAAGACACTCCTAATGTGAAGAGAGGTCATCTTAAATCTGGATTGAATACCCTTAGGTGTGAAAAGGGGATGGAGCATGTAGACTGGGTCAACCTTGACCAAATCAAACAACGTTGGTATGGAAGGAGTGGCATTCATTGAGGGACAATGCAGTTTTGGAGGGAGACTCCATGCATGGAAGTAGTGGATTTAATGAGTGGGGACCAAGGTGAGGAAGCTCACCGATAATATAAGGAAGAGGATGGAAGCCATTATGGGCATGAATCGATTATTATTTTTCTATGTTATGTTAAGACTTTGAGCTCTCTTCAGCTGTTTAGATAAGATTGCAGTGCTATTTAGCACAGGGTGTTCCCAAGCAGGAATCCTACCTCTATCCTTGAGGGACTACTAGTGCCCACTCAGGAGGAGTATTTCCACCATATTTCTACATTATATCATTTGTCCAAGCTAAATCTTTCTTCAACAACACAGTGTCTACTTAGAGTTGTGCTGTGTTGTAGGGTACAACAGTGGAGGATTGTATTGGGTGTTTCCTGAGCTAGTTTTGCAGTGGAGGAAGGTTTCCTTCCATTGGGAGGCCAGTAAAGAAGCCCCTTGGGATTTATTGATACATTTGGCATCAGGCCAAGGTGATTTTATCCTCTATAGTGCAGTTTCAGTCTAGATCTGCGTTATTTTTTGGAGGAGTTGCAGGGGTGGTTGCAGTATATGTTTTGGGAGGTGATTTCTTCAGTGGAGGAGACATTCTTTCATCCGGAGGATCTATTGGAGAAGAGCTGTAGGATTATACATTAGCTTCAGCCATAACTTCTCATTTCTGTTGTTGTAGCAAACCTTCAACCCTAGGGCTGCAACTTACATTTGCATATTGTATGCATTTTCCGAAAACAGTCTTGGGTTATCTTGGAAAATTGATATAGGGCCTAGATCTATTTGTATAACATATATTGAGGAATATATCATTATATTTGTATCATTGTATGATCTCCAACTATAGTTATGCATGTTATGACTACGTTGTAGCATCTCTTCGACATTTTGTATTGTAGCAACATCTCACTTTTGGGAGTGATTGTTTATGGGAGGCTTGTTTCCTCACATCATATGACTTGAGCCTCACTATTTTGTATTGATTTTTTTTTATTATACATAATGTTATGGCTCCATATTGGTCTCCATTTTTGATGTGTTGATTTACACTGTTATTTCCATTTTTATGCACTATATTTCTACTTTTCCCATTTCGTAATATTATAGTGGTATCAGAGCATAATCTTGGCTCAGCCTGTGGACTCAGCCATTATGCTATCAGGAGAATAAGAAGAAGTAGAAAGAGATCAGAATGATGGAAGGAATGAGTTTTCATCTCTTTTCAAATCTACGAGGGACCTCACTAAGGAGTTCAAGAAAAGAAGAATGGAGAAAAGCCATGAAACCACAATATGGTTTCAAAATGAGGAAGGTCCATGCACTTCCTATCAGCAGAAGAAAGAACCAGTATTGCATAGAGCTCCAAAGAAATATAATATTCCCTTTTCTTTTGAAGAAGAAGATAAAAGACATGGAGATTGAGGAAAATTATATTATGAGATTCTAAGTGAGTATCTTGCAGAATACAAATATCAATCAAGAGCTTTCAAGGAGAATATGACTCTCCCACAGTTTATTTAGATCAAAGAAGAAAGGAGACCCTGTAGCTATAGAAGGAGAAAGCACAGTAGATTTCTATTATCTACCTTTAATGGGTCATCCACATGCATAGAAAGGGCTTGGGGAATGGATTTGGATGCATTCTTCCTACTACATCCAGTAGGAGAGAGAAAAGTTGTTGAGATTGCAGCGTTGCACCTTGAGGGTGAAGCAAACATTTGGTGGTTCAGCCATTTGAGTCATGCAAAAGTTGATTAAGAGGTTTGACAAGAATAAATCAGAGGAAGAGAAAATTCCACCACCACTTGCTGCAGGAGCACTTGCATCAGGAGAAAGAACACATGCACCTTTGCAAGGTGGTCCTGATCTCTTGAAATTTAGAGTCCCATGCACTATTTTGGAGATGCATGAGGAGGAGGAGATTTATACCAGCGCTGGTGCAGCCATAGAAGAGAATTCATCATCATCAGTAGTTGGGTAAGTCATCAAACTGGTGGGAGGAACCCTTGTAGCAACACAAGATTTTCCCAAGAAAAACCAAGGTATGCAAATGTTTCCACTTTCTAATTTTTCAGCACATCTTATGAAAGATTGTGGGGATATGCCATTGCATGACCTAGGTCAATATACACTACTAATTTGGAGCAGCATACTATCACTACGCAAAGGACCTTGACAGGATCAAGGAGGAGATGTACATTCATTCGAGTATGTCATGGTTGAGTTGCACACAACTCTTGGGGTTGGATTGTAGATTTTTGGATGATAGGATGAGTATTCCCCTAAACAATCCAATGTAAAACTATATATTCAGCATTGAGCATGATCATGAGATAGCAGATACCCCATTGTGGAGATCAACAGTGCTATCATTGAGCGGTAGTGATGAGTTGGGGCCCCAACCATTATTGGAGCATTAAAATGACCATTCTACATGTGTAGCAAGGGATAGGTAGATGGTTGATGAGAGACATATTATCTCCAATTATTATGATGGATCCTTCTTGATGAGCACTTCACAAATCAATGAGAATATTTTGCCTTTGGTATACTTGGATCCTTATGGATTCAACATGGTCATTGATGAGTGGTCTTCATATGGAGATCTCCAGGAATATGCACTTTAACATCCCATGAAGTGTAGAGATAGTGATTTGATTTGGGAGGATGGTATTCTCCATTGGAGGAATACCCATTGGGAGCATGACAGTAGACACTCACCATTGGATGGATGGGTGATGTTGATGAGCAAGAGGCTGGTGATCCACTTGCAGATATATGACACAGGGCAGAAAAAGGCAAGGCTGCGCTGGCTACTCTTGAAAGAGTTTATTCAGCATGTGACATATCCTACTTCAAAGGGTATGTGGTTGGTTGGGACTTGGCATGAAATTTTCATTATATGGCAGAAAGGAGTTTGGTTGTGGGTGATGTGACATTTTTCATGTCAATAATCATGTTTTCACTCCATGGTCTATGTTTGGTCAATTTAGTGTGTCCTAAATTGTTGCATTTAATTGTCAATCCGGAAATCGTAAGCTGATGAAGTGCGGCGCACTATATGTGCAAGATAACCTCTTTCTTAACTTTTTGTCGTTTTTGGTCTTTCTAAGGTGAAATGGAAATTCTAAAGTGAAAAATAAGCTTGGTTATATTTGTTCAAGGAAGTGATATCCCCTATAATGATTTACCAATCTTGAAACTTTAAAAGCAAATTGAAATTACAATGACAAAACTTAAAAGAAAGTAAAAGTGTACTGCTGAAATGAAAAGGTGCTGCTAATCTAATGAATCAAAACAAGAAACTAGTGAACATGAAAACTAAACTATTCTTGCTGCCAAATGAACACAAAAGAAACTACGCTTATGGAAATTCAAAATTGCAATGAAATAAATCTAAATCAGATTACATCAATTCATTTTCTGACCCTTCATCATTAGACCGGCTATGACTTGCGGAAGTAATCATAAACAACTTGTGTAACTGATATTTAATTTGCAGAAAGTAAACTAATACTAAACCATACACACATGATTCAATCCCTTGCCATCAGTCCAGCTGTGGCTTTCGGAGGCAATTGAAGATGTC
Organism: Pinus albicaulis; assembly: GCA_034641835.2. Classification (NCBI taxonomy): domain Eukaryota; kingdom Viridiplantae; phylum Streptophyta; class Pinopsida; order Pinales; family Pinaceae; genus Pinus; species Pinus albicaulis. The sequence goes on from CM076580.1 coordinate 759,964,825, forward strand.
ATACATGATTCAATATATTTAAGTTTGCGGAAAAGAAACTAATACTAAACTACACACTTCATCATGCAGCCCCTCACCATCAGTCCAGCTGTGGCTTTCGGAGGAAACTAAAGACGCTATGAGCAGCTTAATATATCTAATTTTACAGAAAGGAAACTAATACTAAACTACACATTTCATCATGCAGCCCCTCACCATCAGTCCAGCTGTGGCTTTCGGAGGTAACCGAAGACACTATGAGTAGCTTAATATATTTAAATTTAACTATTGAATCAGATAAACAAAACTGAAATGTACAAAGCAAGACTGAAGTTAAACAAATGCTATGAAAAGGAAACTAGCAGCAGAATAATGTTAGTCTCATATCATTAGCCAAAATACTATGAAAATGCCCGGGCTGTCTACCTAAAACCAGCACAAGAAAACTGATCAGTGATTAACAATCATAAAAACATGAATGACAGAAATGAAATGGAAATTATGGAAATGTATGAACAGAAATGAAACAACTACAAAATATGAACATATGATGGATTATGATACAATGAATTTTTAAAGAAATGAAATGAGAAATATATACATTAATACACAGAACCTTGGCTGAGCAGGGGCCCTCTACACAGCTTTGGTATCGATCCTCAAACACGAATTAAGTTGAAAACAGAGTCTTTTCACATTAAAAAGCAGTTCATTACAGACTGGTAGTATTACGGCTCAAGGCAGCGTAATCACTACAAAGCTAACATAACATAGTACGCACATCAACTATCAACTAACAACTCAACAACTAACTCTACGTGCGTATGCAAACGCTTTATATAAAGCAATAAACTGTAACTGTCTCCTGAAGTTTATGATAGCAGCCAGCACGTAGACCACTAAGGCCACGGATATAAGAGTATGGCCATGTTGGAAAACGGATCTATGGAAGGTGGGTGCTTGAATTCAACTCCATAACTTTGCACAGATGTCAATTAACCTCCGCAAGCTTAGAAACGGCCGTATGGATGTTTATATGCCACGAAACAGAGTCCAGCCGACATAGAACTCCATAGTTGACTTCCACGTGGATGGCTTTGGCCGCGGCTTTCTTTGACGAATTTACTTGAACCAATAGGACACGAACCATGTCCTCGTCATTCCTAGCCTGCCCATGTGGCTCGTTTCCTTCGTAGACACCTGTAGCATAGATTTCCACAAAATAGCTGCGGAAAGTTGCAGCAGCTACGGAAAGTGGCAAGTTTCCGCAGCTGTATGAACAAAATCTAAATCAAATAGAAAACACAAAAACATAATTAAAAACCATGTTAGATACCCTTTTGCACATGATATTGACAATTTTAGAGGTTTAGGTGAGTGAAAAAGATATGGAAAAGTGTATGGAAAAGAGGCAAATTCGGGACTCAACATACCCCCACTGTGAAGGTGTTGCATGTCCTCATGCAACCAAAATTTTGATACTCTTTGTTCAATTCATGTGCCTTGATACTTCAGCCCGCACATCTAACCCCCTTCTCTTCTTCTTTGGTACTGCCATCATTCTGGGTTTCTTCATTAAGCACCTGAATTTGATATTCACAAGTGCTCTGCTCAATTTTTGGCATTTCCTTTTTAGCTTCTTATTCTTCTTTTGCCAAATACCCAGATGTAACATAGTATTGTCATGGATAATCTTGTCCAGTTTGCCTTGCTCTTTGAGTGTTTCATTTTCATTTTTGATATGCCGATTCAAAAGCTCAGGCTCAAAAATCTCCTGTTTTAATGACTGAACCAAATCATCCTGCAATGTATGAGGCTGAATAGAAGAGGTACTTGGGCCTGTGGCTGCCTTCTCCAAGGATTCTATATAGTCATATACCTCCTGTTGTTTGGGGTCTACTTCCGGTGTCTTTTTCATTGGGCTGTCCCCAAAGTGTTGCAAGGGAGAATTATGTTCAAAATCTGGCCGAGGAGAACTTACATCAATATTTTGTTGAGAATAAGATGGAGTACGCTCATTGTCTCATTGGGAGTGAAAGGAGTCAGGTTCACTAACTGACTGAAATGGACTATGGTCAGTTGGAGACTGTTCAGATGTCTCCTCACCCAAATCAATGAAATGAGGACCTTTAATTTGTGTTTTTCTCAGTTTTCCCTTAAGCCTGCTGCTTCTCCTCACATGTTGTGGTACACTACCCTTTTGTTCTTGTTTTCCTGTTTTTGCCTTCTTGGATAGAGATGACTGTCTTTGAAGAAAAATTAATCTTTCAGATAGAATTTGGTGATCTTCTTCTTCTTCAGAAGAAGTTTTATGGACAGCCTCAATAATTTATTTCCCTTTTGGTATTGTTGGCTTCTTAGCTTTAATTTCCTTCTTCTTCCTTTTTACCAATCTCTCTTCCCTATCAGTTTTCTTCATAGTAGTAGTAGAAGTATCTTGGATTTCATCTACTGTTCTTTTCCTTCTACTTTTTTTTGCTGTGCTAGCTGCGGGAATTTCCTGTGTAGGAACAACTTGGGTTTCAACATTTATTTTCTTTCTTCTACTCCTTCTAATTGGATTACCTTCAGGAATTTCCTGAGGTTCTTCAAAGAAGTTTCTAACTAGGAATTGTTCCCATGTATCTTTTCTTTCTTTTAGCTCCTTTTCAATCAGAATTTTTATAAGCCCATGGTGATATAAATGAGGCTCTACATCTCCTAGGTGTTTTTGCACGGTCACAGCCATTTTCTTCAAGCTATTGAATAGGAAATAAGGAAGATTGAGAGTTTGGTTTTCAAGAAAATTCATCAATATCCTAGTATGATACATGTACATAGAGCCAAAACGGCCTTCACATGTAATAAATTTCTGAACAATGAGTAGTAAAGTGGCCCATTCATCTTTTATTGCATGCACATGGATTCCTCTTTTGAAAACAGTGATATCCATACCTTGATTTCGGAGGATTGTTCTCCATGCCTCATCACTGATACTTTTGTTTTTGAACCAACGTTCTCCTTCTTGAAGAAGCTCTGTGGCTGCTGCTATTGATGCTTCATTGACTAAAAACTTGAGGTCTCCCACTTCTGCTTCCGAGCCATCAAATGATCTTGCAAACGCTTTGGTAACTTCTCTGTGGTAACCCCTGAATTTCTGAATAAAACGCAGCCATTTAGCTTTCCTCAACATCTATTTTGCTTGTGGAAATCCCTCTATAAACTTCGGTCCTTCCGGCTCTGCCCTTAATAATTTTCCCATTTTACTTCTCTGTGCTTCACAGGCTTGCCTCTGTGAGGGTTTAAGTGGAAATGGAACGATGGAATACACAGAATCGAGCACAATGCTGTGGGGATGTTATCACAAAACGAAAATGAGCACCATAAACAGAATGGAATAAGACTGTGGGTGGATATACGGGAATGAGAGTGAGCAAAAGGAACGGAATGGAGTGAAACAGGGAGTGAGAATGAGTAGCGTGGGGTTTTGTAAACACGACAGAGACACGACAAAGAGGTTAACAAAGTATAATGCATTCGACCGCATTTTGAATTTTGGTGGCTGTGTAATAAATATAAACACGTTTCAATCAATGATTATGAAGTTATGCGGCTTGTAAGAGTCCTTTGTCAACTCAAATACGTATCATTATCTACGGTGGGATATTTGAACATGAGTGAGAGTCGGAATTTCAATGATGAAACCGTTGGTGAATAAATGCAACAGGATAACATAGAGATCGTGGAAGGTTACGGGACTGTCAATATAATCATTGCGCGTTATGGGTAGAGCTCATAGTTTAAAATTACATAAAAATGTGTTTTTCGATACTATTTGAAATAAACTTTATTCATACCTTTAGAATCCTTGCTTTTGCCTTTGGTCTTCAACTGATTGATCTTCATTAGTGTCTTGAATGTTCCATTGATCCTCTCTCCTGCATTTTATTTCATAATTTATGAAAATAACAACTAACTGTACATTCTTTTTGAAAACAGAGTAGTAGTAGCTGCGGAATCTGCTCCTGGCTGCGGAAACTGGAGTCAGCTGTGGAAACAGATGTCAGCTGCGGAAACTGACACAGCTATTACTTGGCTGAAATAGAAATGAACAAGTGACAAATGACCAGGTGGAAATGGTCATAAAAATATTTTTATTGATGGAATGGATGGAATGAAGTGGAATGAAGTGGAATGAAGTGAAATGAAATGAAATGAAATGAAATGAAGTGGAATGAAATGGAGTGAGTGGTGAGATGAAATGAAATGAAAGACAGATTTTTTTGGAAAATATAGAGTGTCAGGTGTCCCTGATTTTCACCCCATATTTTCTGTATAAGACTGCCAATCAATGATTGGTTTTCAGGCTTATACCATTTTTTTTTTTATTTTTTTTTTTTATTTTTTATTTTTTATTTTTTTTTTAACTTGAAAAAAAAACAAAAACTAGCCTGGTGGAGAAGAAGAATTCTTCTGTACCAGCCTGATTGCAGAACTTTCTTGAAACAACTTGAAAAAATCCTCTTTAGAGAGTGGCTTATGATAAACTTTCAATCTATGGCCATTCACTATAAGAGGAGTTTGAAACTCATCAATGGTCTTGATTCTTACAGCTCCATTGTTAAAGATATTATCAATCTCATATGGCCCAAGCCAATGAGTCTGAAATTTCCCTTGAAAATCTTTAAACTTGGAGTCAAATAACAATGCCCAATCTCCTTCTTGAAACTTCTTCTCTTTGATATATTTGTCATGCCATTTAGCTCTTTGATATTGAACTAGATCAGTTCTTAGAATTGCTTCTTGTCTGATCTCATCTAGCTCATTCAATTGCTCCATTCTATGCTTTTGGGCTTCTGATAAGTCCATTCCCAACTGAACTGCTATCTTGAAGGTCTTGACTTGGAACTCAATGGGGAACAAGACTTCTTTCCCATAAACAAGTTCATAGGGAGAATGTCCTGTTGTATTCCTCCATGTAGTTCTGTAGGCCCACAAGGCTTCTGGAAGCCTTTCTGCCCAATCTCTTCTATGTAGATGAACATTTTTGGTGATGATACTTTCAAGAACTTTGTTTGTGGACTCCACTTGACCATTTTCTTGTGGATGGTAAGGAGTAGATCTTTTGTGCTTGATTTTGTATTCTTCCATCAGCTTCTCCACCAAATTTGATGTGAATTGGCTCCCCTGATCTGTCAAAATTTCTCTTGGAACACCAAAGCGAGTAAAAATATCCTCATAAAGAAAATGAACAACTGAATTTTCAGTAGCAGATACTAATGCTTTAGCTTCTACCCATTTAGTAACATAATCAATGCAAACCAATATATACTTCTTTTGCTTCGATGGTGGATTAATTGGTCCAATGAAATCTAATGCCCATTTTTCAAAGGGTTCAATGAGTACCTGTGTTTGCAGTGGCATTTCATTTGAAAGGGTAGGTTTCCCTACTCTTTGGCAACTATCACACCTTTTGACATATTGTTTTGCATCTTTGAAGAGAGAAGGCCAATAATATCCCAAGGAAAGGATTTTATAGGCCGTCCTTTTGTCCGCAAAGTGTCCGCCGCATGGTTCATCATGACATGCCTTAAGAATATCAGGCATTTCATCTTCACTGACACATCTTCTGATCACAAGATCTGGCCCTGTTTTAAACAATTCGTTAGAAATCCATGAATATCTTGAACTCTCCTGAATAATTTTTCGTTTTTCTCTTGGAAATAAATGTGAAGGTATTTTCCCTGTAACCAAATAGTTAGCAATATCTGCATACCAAGGGGTCTTAATAGTTACTGCAAACAAATATTCATCAGGAAACTTATCTTCTACAAGAGAATCTTCTTTAGTATTCTGAATCCTAGACAAGAAATCAGCTACTGTATTCTGTTTTCCTGGTCTATCCAACACAGTAATATTGAATTCTTGCAAAATTAAAAGCCATCTTGTCACTCTGCCATTAGTAATAGGTTTGTTCATTAAATATCTAATTGCAGAATGATCAGTATGAATAAAAGTTTCATAGCCTGTTATGTAATGTCTAAACTTATTAATTGCATGAACAACAGCTAAGAACTCTTTTTCAGTCACAGTATAGTTCAACTCTGTGGGAGTCAAATTTTTACTGGTGTAATAAATGGCATAAGGAATTAAATCTTTTTGACCCAACACGGCTCCAAGAGCTGTATCTGAAGCATCTGTAGAAATATGGAAAGGAAGTTTCCAATTTGGTCCTCTCAAGATAGGTGCTTCAGATATTCTTGTTTTCAAAGTTTCAAAAGCTGATTGACAATCAGGATCCCATTTAAATTCACGGTCTTTTGTAAGCAACTTGAAGAGTGGAGATGCTATTTTAGTGAAGTTTTCTATAAATCTTCTATAGTAACCAGTAAATCCTAGAAAACTTCTAGCATCTCTTTGACAATTTGGAATAGGCAACTTGGAGATGACTTCAACTTTTGATCTATCAACCTTAATTCCATCTCCTGAAATATGATGTCCTAAAACAATCCCTTCAGTAAACATCATAAAGAATTTTTCATGGCTTAATGAAAGGTTTGTTTCTTTACATCTTATGAGAACTTTTTCCAAATTTTCTAATGCCTCTTCAAATGAATTACCATAAACTGTAAAATCATCCATATAAACCTCTACACAATCATGAATTAGATCAGAAAAAATTCCTAGTCTTGCTCTTTGGAATGTTGCTGGTGCATTACATAACCCAAAAGGAAGCACTCGGTAGGCAAAAGTTCCCCATGGACAAGTAAATGTGGTCTTATCTTGATCTTCAGGTGCTACCTGAATTTGATTATAGACACTAAAACCATCCAAAAATGAAAAGTACTTTTTACCTGCTAATGTATCTAATACCTGATCAATAAAAGGCAAAGGAAAGTGATCCTTCAAAGTTGCTTTGTTCAACTCCATGTAATCAATGCATACTCTCCATTTACCATTCTTTTTAGGTACTATAACCAAAGGAGAAACCCATCGGCTATCTGAAATTGGATAAATGAAGTTTACATTGAGTAGTTTTTGGAGCTCTTCTTTCACTATCTCTCTAAGATTTGGATTCATCCTTCTTTGAGGTTGTCTGATTGGTCTACTGTTTTCCTCAATATAGATATGATGGATGCAAGTCTTAGGATCAATACCCTTCATGTTAGTATACTCCCATGCAAATGCAGTAGAATGTTTTGCAAGATTCTGGTTAGTTCTTCTTGTTGTGACTTCTCCAGATGTTTGCTGATATTCAATGTTTTTTCTGGAAAAATCTCAATAGCAGAATTACCAAACTCTTCCATAGAGTAGAGAGACATTTGTCTTGATGATAAATATTCTATGTCAGATTCCAACTGAAATTGTGTGGGGTCATATTCTCAAGTTATCTCAAAATTTTCTAATGTGTTCAGAATTTGACTATCCTCACTAATTTCAGAAATGGTAAAGACAGGTTGTATAGTGTTCTCATCATCGACCCATTCATTGTCTCCTATTTATGTGATTGCTCTTGCTGGAGGATACAAATTGAATTTCTTTGTCGAATTACCATTAGAAATGTACATGTCTCCAGATCTACAACTAATAAAAGCATCATCTGTGGCCAGCCAAGGTCTTCCTAAGATAATTGGATGTCCTCCTAGATTACTTTTAGGAGTCAAAATCATAAAGTCTACTGGATATTCCCAAGAATCTAAGGAGACTGAAATATCTTCTAATACACCATCTGGTTTAATAACCGATCGATCTGCAAGTTGCAATAAAGTAGGTGTAAAAGAAGGTTAGGAAGTTTTAACTGTTCCATAGTCTGTCTACTCATAATGTTGATAGCAGCCCCTAAGTCAATCAATGTGTTTGGAATTTCTATCCCATTTATATGTGTCTTGACAATTGGACTTCCCGGATCTACATACTTCTGCATGGTAATTTTTCCCATCATAATGTCTGCAATCTTTCCTACCAGGTGGATTCTTCTTGTGTCCTTTAGCTTCCTTCCTGGTCTTTTGAAACTCAACTCCTTTATGGTTTTTGCTAGAATAGTAATTTCTCGAATGGCTTGTAGCAATGGAATCTTGATACAAACATTCTTCAATTCATCTAGAAAGTCATAGTTAGGCAACAAGATTTGTTTTTCCACCCCCTTATCAATTTGTAGTCTTTCCGGAAAAGGAGGTGTAGATGAAGATACGGGTTGCTCAACTATAGGAGTTGTGGATGTTAGCTTTTCTTTTTCTTTTTGAATTTTTGAATTTTGAAGAGATTCTTCCTCAGAACCCTTATTGACTTGAAGAGAGTCCTCCTCAGAGGTATCTTGCTCTTGAATATCTATAGAAGGGTTTTCTAAAACTCTACCAGATCTGAGTTGTACATCGTTGAGAGGAACAATCATATAGGTAGGAAATTGTTGTCCTTCTACCATGTAAGTATTCTGAGGATTCTTATTGTTAGGATTTGGCAATGGCTGAGCTGGAAGTTGATTTGTCTTTTGTTGGTATGGGAGCATAAGTTGAGGATTTGGATTTTGTTGAGAAGGTTGTTGTTGTGGAAATGGCAATGAAAGTTGTGGATTTACATTTGGAAGTTGTGGAGCTTGTTGATTTTGAAAAGATGGAGGATATTGATAAAATTGAGCAAATCTCCCATAAGGATTTTGCATCTCTTGTACCCATGGCTGATATGAATTTTGATGTTGGGGCCAAGGTTGTTGCCAAGGATTCCAATTTGGTGGGGTTTGAAGATTCATAGGGTTATTAAACCCTTGAGATTGTTGTCCCTGCCAAGGTCTCCTTGCGACAAAACAGAGAGATTCTACTAAATTTGGATCTTCTTGAAAAATAGCTTTGAGTCCAGGGATTGAAGGACAATCCTTGATCTCATGATTTTCTGAGCAAATCATACATGTTTCTACAACTTTTGCATCCAAGGGACATTCCCTTAAAGCATGTTTCTTTCTGCATTTCGGACAAAAGATGGCTAAAGCATCTGTTTCTGCTTTCTGCTTGTTTTGGATTTTAAGGGTGTCTAGTTGTTCACTAAGACTCCCTAAGATATCAATTTTAAACTCATCAAGCATATTACCAATCTCTGCCCTACTTACTGATCCAGTTGCAGATTTGTTAGCCCTAATAAGAGAAGAATCCCTAGGCCCTTTTCCAGTTTTAGATTTTCCCCTTGAGAGACGGATACATAGTTCTGTTATATCATGAAATGGAAGTTGAGAGATGTCTCCTTTCCCCATCATGTTTAAAATGTCTATCCATTCATCTCTAATAGCTTTTAATAGGAGGGCTTTCAAGGTTTCGTTATCTAAGTTGCTCATCTTTGCTCTTTTCAAGTTGTATTGAAATCTTTCAATTAAGTCTTCCAAATTTTCATCTTCTTTTTTCATCATTTTGAATACCTCATCCTTGTGATTGGTGGGCATACAATAGTCCAAGTATCTATCCAAAAATGTTTGTTTCATATCATTCCAAGTCCTAATAGATTGAGTGGCTAATCACATGAACCATTTCAAAGCAGATCCCTTCAAAGTTGAAGGAAATAGTTTGAGTTTTTGAGAATCTTCCATATAGTCATAAGTTCGGCACACTACTTCAAACTCAAACAGAAATGTTTCAGGATCCTCACTTCGAAATCCATAAAAGTTAGGGAGAATAGATGGTGAGATATTTTTCATTGTTGCATGAGTTTCCTCATCAACTATAGGGAATCCAAGCAGATTTTCCGTATTTCTACCGTTATTTCCTTCACCATTGTTATCTTCATTATCTCCTCCTCTTCTATCTCCACCTCTATTTATTACTTCCTCTGCCATGATAGTTTCTTTAGAGTCCTTATAGTCCTCTAGTTCTTCTACCAAGGAAGGATGAGAGAAAGTCTCTTTGTTCTCTAAGTGGGTTTAGTAGGTGGTATAGGAGAATCCTCTAATTCAGCTGTTCTTTGACTTCCAAAAATCTTAAGGCTAGGGGTAGATGGTGGTGAATCTGGTCTATGCCTTGAAGAAGATGGAGTTGTGAAAATCGAACTCTTGGCTTTAGCTATAAACCTTCCCCTAGAATCTCTTGCTCTATGCATGTCATTTTTTTTATTATTTTTTTTTAAAAGTTGGGCTAATAATTCTCTTTCTGATCTTCCAGATCACACTAGGTGCAAGAAGAGAGCATACTTAAGAAATTACTAAACCAATAACTCTCTTTTCTGATCCTCCAGATCACACTAGGTGCAAGAGGAGAGCATACTTCAAGAAGTTATCAAGTTTTCCCTTCTTTTATGATTTTATGTGTTTTTTTTTTAAGAAATTAGCTACCTAGTTACACTTCCCCGGCAACGGCGCCAAAATGTTTGGTCAATTTAGTGTGTCCTAAATTGCTGCATTTAATTGTCAATCCGGGAATCGTAAGCTGATGAAGTGCGGCGCACTATATGTGCAAGATAACCTCTTTCTTAACTTTTTGTCGTTTGTGGTCTTTCTAAGGTAAAATGGAAATTCTAAAGTGAAAAGCAAGCTTGGTTATATTTATTCAAGGAAGTGATTTCCCCTATAATGATTTACCAATCTTGAAACTTTAAAAGCAAATTGAAATTACAATGACAAGACTTGAAAGAAAGTAAAAGTGTCTTGCTGAAATGAAAAGTGCTGCTAATCTAATGAATCAAAACAAGAAACTAGTGAACATGAAAACTAAACTATTCTTGCTGCCAACTGAACACAAAAGAAACTACGCTTATGGAAATTCAAAATTGCAATGAAATAAATCTAAATCAGATTACATCAATTCATTTTCTGACCCTTCATCATTAGACCAGCTATGACTTACGGAAGTAATCATAAACAACTTGTGTAACTGATATTTAATTCGCAGAAAGTAAACTAATACTAAACCATACACACATGATTCAATCCCTCGCCATCAGTCCAGCTGTGGCTTTCGGAGGCAACTGAAGATGTCATACATGATTTAATATATCTAAGTTTGCAGAAAAAGAAACTAATACTAAACTACACATTTCATAATGCAGCCCCTCACCATCAGTCCAGCTGTGGCTTTCGGAGGTAAATGAAGACGCTATGAGCAGCTTAATATATCTAATTTTGCAGAAAAGAAACTAATACTAAACTACACATTTCATCATGCAGTCCCTCACCATCAGTCCAGCTGTGGCTGTCGGAGGCAACTGAAGACACTATGAGCAGCTTAATAAGTTTAACTACTGAATCAGATAAACAAAACTGAAATGTACAAAGCAAGACTAAAGTTAAACAAATGCTATGAAAAGGAAACTAGCAGCAGAATAATGTTAGTCTCATATCATTAGCCAAAATACTATGAAAATGCCCGGGCTGTCTACCTAAAACCTGCACAAGAAAACTGATCAGTGATTTAACGATCATAAAAGCATGAAAGACAAGAATGCAATGGAAATTATAGAAATGTATGAACATAAATGAAACAACTATGAAATATGAACATGTAATGGATTATGATACAATGACTTTTTAAAGAAATGAAATGAAATATATATACATTAATACACAGAACCTCGGCTGAGCAGGGGCCCTCTACACAGCTCTAGTACGATCCTCAAACACGAATTAAGTTGAAAACAGAGTCTTTTCACATTAAAAAGCAGTTCATTACAGACTGGTAGTATTACGGCTCAAGGCAGCGTAATCACTACAAAGCTAACATAACAGAGTACGCACATCAACTATCAACTGACAATGATCAACTAACTCTACGTGCGTATGCAAACGCTCTATATAAAGCAATAAGCTATCAAGCGTCTCCACGAAGTTTATGATAGCGACGACACGTAGACCACTAAGGCCACGGATATAGGAGTATGGCCATGTTGGAAAACGAGGATCTATGGAAGGTGGGTGCCCAATTCAACTCCGAACTTTGCTGATGTCAATTAACCTCACTTAAGCTTAGAAGCGGCCGTATGGATGTTTATATGCCACAACCAGTCCGGCCATTCATAGAACTCCATAGTTGACTTCCACGTGGATGGCTTTGACCGCGGCTTTCTTTAGCAGCAATTTACTTGAACCAATAGGACACGAACCATGTCCTCGTCATTCCTAGCCTGCCCATGTGGCTCGTTTCCTTCGTAGACACCTGTAGCATAGATTTCCACAAAATAGCTGTGGAAAGTTGCAGCAGCTGTGGAAAGTGGCAAGTTTCCGCAGTTGTATGAACAAAATCTAAATCAAATAGAAAACAAAAAAACATAATTAAAAACCATGTTAGATACCCTTTTGCACATGATATTGACAATTTTGGAGGTTTAGGTGAGTGAAAAAGATATGGAAAAGTGTATGGAAAAGAGGCAAATTCGGGACTCAACAGTCTATATGATGGAGAAGTGAGGAGGCAACAAGAGCTATTGTTGCTTTGGTTGCTCATGGGAGAGTATGGGATGATTTTCTCCCATACTTTGTATGATATTACAAGAGTAGATAGGGGCACAATCATGGTGCAAAGGGGATGCTTCCAGGAAAAATCAGGAGGTGCTTCCACATAGGAAGGAATCTCCCACTTATATCAACATCAAGGCGGATTACTTTGGCATGTGGCATGTCAAAGAATGGATTCATGGGGTGACAAGAGCCTTCTCACTAAGGCCAACAACATTGTCACTTGGGAGTATGCATATATTGATGGAGTGTTCCAATGGGAGTATGTATCACTTTACATTTCATACCATTATGAGGAGATTCTCATGGGAGGGCTCATGCATGGACCTCATTTTTAGCCTACTCACAATGCATGGTAAGAATGGTATGTTTGTACTTATTGTTCAGCTAACAAAATATTTTCATTCTCTTGCCATACATGTATAGTGCATTCCTCCACAAGAGGGAAAGTTTATATTCTTGCTACATGGTCTTTTTAAAACCAATATCAGTGATGGAGGAATCTCTTTCTTGGATGGATTCGGGCATGTGTTGTGCTATTATTGTTATGCTCTGCTGATATATAATGCCATTTACTACTTCTTAGTAGATGAGAAAACATGCACAACTAGCAAATTGTTGGAAGATAACTTGCCATATGATGTTCTAAAACAACAGTTAGCAAAACTGCATTATGTCCACTGGAGAAACCATTGGTACCATCCAGCATTACACATAACACCCAGTATCTTTCTAATTTGTATGCCATATGGTGATGATGTGCTATTCACTTTGTATGGGATGGCTTGGGATAGCAAGGTTCATGATACTAGAGAAGGGGTCTTTGAAGATCCAATTGTCCTTTTCTCTCTTGAGGGAAACATTATTGCAACCCAAATTCAACAGCAACTCTACACTTTCCATAATTGGAGAGAGAGACAGTGTGGGGTAGGAAATTTGGTCTACCATGATCATTTATGTAGCCCACCTACTTTGCAGGAGCCAAAGGTTGAGGAACTTTTTCATGAGTTTCCATTTTGGAGGGTGACTCACTTTGTATGGATGATAGCTTGGGCTTGGAGCTTCACATGGGAAGGAAGTTTCCCAATCATTTTCTAATCTCATGGCTCAATAAGGCCTCTATACCACATATAGTTGCCTCCATGGATATCCCACTACTTCATTATGATATCCATTTGGATTTATCACCAAAGGCTTACTTATACACTTGGGAGGAGCAACTTGGGGACATATTGATGAGAGAGAATCTTGTTCATTGGAGGAACTTATCATATGAGGATGCTACAAAAGGAAGAGAGGAGGCTCTTTAATTCTATCCTTGCAGTTGCTTGGGGACAAGCAACACTTGGGAGGGGAGGATTGTAATATTCCTAAATTAGCATACAGCTAATGGGAATATTAATGTTTTATTTTTATTCTTAGTTAGAGGAATAATAGGGTATGGAGACCCATAAATATCCTTAGTAGGAATAAAATACAATCCTAATGTGAAGGGAGGTCATCTTAAATCTGGATTGAAGACCCTTAGGTGTGAAAAGGGGATGGAGCATGTATATTGGGTCAACCTTAACCAAATCAAACAACACTGGTATGGAAGGAGTGGCATTCATTGAGGGACAATGTAGTTTTGGAGGGAGACTCCATGCATGGAATTAGTGGCTTTAATGAGTGGGGCCCAAGGTGAGGAAGTTCACCAAGAATATAAGAGGATGGCAACCATTGTGGGCATGATTGGATTATTATTTTCCTATGGTCTATTAAGACTTTGAGCTCTCTTCAGCTATGTAGCTAAGATTGCAGTGTTGTGTGCACTCATGAGGAGTATTTGCACCATATTTCCACATTCCGGAATTTTTCCAAGCTACATCTTTCTTCAACAACGCAATGTATGCTTAGAGCTGTGTTGTGTTGCAGGGTGCAGTAGTGGAGGATTGTATTGGGTGTTTTATGAGCTATTTTTGCAGTGGAAGAAGATTTCCTTCCATTGGGAAGCTATTAAAGAATCCCCTCGGCTTTATTGATACATTTGGAATCAGGCCAAGGTGATTTTATCCCCTACAGCGTAGTTTCACTCCAAATCTGTGTTATTTTAGGGAGGAGTTGCAAGGGTGGTTGCAGTATATGTTTTGGGAGGTGATTTCTTCAGTGGAGGAGATATTCTTTCATCCAAAGGATATATTGGAGAGGATTTGTAGGATTCTACATCAGCTTCAGCCATAACTTCATTTCTGTTATTGCAACAAACCTTCAGCCCTAGGGCTGCACCTTACATTTGCATATTGTATGCATTTTCCGAAAACCCTCTTGGGTTATATTGAAAAAGTGATATAGGGCCTAGATCTGTTTGTATAACATATATTGAGGCATATATCATTATATTTGTATCATTGTATGATCTCCATCTGTAGTTATGTGTGTTATGACTGCACTGTAGCAACACTTCAACATTTTTAATTGTAGCAACATCTCACTTTTGGGAGTGATTGTTTATGGGAGGCTTGTTTCCTCATATCATATGACTTGTGCCTCACTATTTTGTATTGATTTGTTATTCTTATACATAATTTTATGGCTCCATATTGGTCTCCATTTTTGATGTGTTTATTTACACTGCTATTTCCATTTTTATGCACTATATTTCTTCTTTTCTCATTTGGGAATATTGCAGGGTTGAAGCCTTCAGTATGGAAGTAGAATATTCCTGCCAGTAGCAGTTGGTGTTCTGATTAGAGGGTTGAAGCTCCCTTCTAGTAGTGGCTGGTAAACAAGATCAGAGGGTTGGATCTCCCTTCCCGTAGCAGTTGGAGAACGAGAGAAGGTTGCAGCCTTCTGCAGGTAGATGCCTACGTACTAATATGATTCTACATCAATACAATATTGTAAGAAATTTTCCATATAATAAATATTGAATACAGAGATGACAACAATGATGGTTTCTCCTGAATTGGGTTTCCATCTTAAATCTTGGTGTTCAGGTGTGATTCTTTATTCTGTTATTACTACACATATTTACTGCTTAAATATCTGATGCATAACTGATAAGTTGGGTTAAAGAATGTTTCTAAAAGTTTATCTAACAGTAAATTTATCTTAGTATATGAAAGTTTATGTTAGTGTATCTGTGTATATATGCTATTTGGGCTAATCAAAGTCATGTATAGAAATCATTAAGAGAAAATTAAAAGATTGTGATTATTGAAAATACTGATTCACCCCCCCCCCCCCCTTTCAGTATTTTTCCCAACACCATAGCGTTGTCCTTGTAGGTATGTGAACTGTTTGGGGTAAAAGGACATTTGAGGTGTTTGAAAATATAATGGACCCTGTGGGTGAGGCCCATAGTGATAGATGTGATTTCTATCTCATCGTAATAATGCGGAGGATTGATGGAAGCTTGAACCTGCTGAGAACCTTGAGGGAAGTAATTTTGTTGTTGAATGGCCATCATATACTAGTCATACGTCAAACCTCTAGGGATAGGATTCGAGGAGGCAAGTGCACTACCAGTGGGTTGATGGACTCCCAATATGTGAGGCTTTGATCTACTCATAGCGAGTCCAACAGTTATCGTAGAAGCAATAGGAAGCGTCCCACGAATAACAGAAGATGTAGGTAATAACAGAATCACACTCACAGAAGGTGAGGATGAAGACACACATACAGTGGGCTGGCTTGGAGCAGATATAACGATCGTCAATGTGATAGGAGTCGAAGGGGAAGGACCTGATACAAACGACCCTTTCGAAGGAGCCAACGTACCCTACCATATCGAATTCTGATACAAAGATGTAGCACCGGAAATGATCTGACTCAACGAACGGTAACCAGCCAGGAGAGATGAAGGTTGTGAGGAAGGTTGACCGAGACATAAGGAAAATTCTCCAGAGGGAATTGATATTCTCCCTTAGAAACATAAGTCTCTTCACTACTAAAAGGACTTGTTGCATCCATGTCGGATGAAGACATGCTGTCGGCGAAAAGGTGTTGAGTAGTGGCAAGTAAAGCACTTGTTCATGGTGATGCAAGTGGTTCCGAGGTTAAAGGGGGATCTTCCCTAAAAGAGGTCCAAACGTCTGGAGGTTTCCAATTGATATCAAATGGTTCCTCAGGAGGAGATCGAGTGGCAGGAGGTTGAACACTCAGAATAATAGAACGCCATTAGCGTAGAGTCCTAACATACTGATATGTCTCTGCAGAAACTTCGGGAGAAGGATCTTCACTACGAGGTAATGAAGGGGACGACGAAACTGGTGGTTCTGCCATCATGAATTTGTCCCAAAAACAAGATAAAAAAGAGATGATCAATTTGAGACTTCAAGACCAATCACTAAGGAATTACTTATGAACAAGCCAAGAAAATAAATTTAATGGGTGTGTGATCAGAGGTAATCAATTTTATGAAACTGGAACAAAACTCTACCTTTTGAAATTTTAAGAGATGAGAAAAGGGAAAAATATTACTCTAGTCACTTTCAGGTTGGACAAGCTTGAAAGGAAAAGTGCTACTATGAAAAATACTACTTTCATTTTCAAATCAAGAGAAAAAAATGCAAATTTTGTCCTTTTAGATGAATGAGAATCAATAATGCAGTGTTACACTAAAAGGACAAAATGAATACTAGTTTTGAGCAACTCGAATTAAATGATGAAAAACGAAGAGACCAATCCAACACGAATGTAAAACACACTCAAAACAGACATGCATTCCTTGACATAGAAAGAATACTTTCAAATTGACTCAGTGAGAAATGTGATCTATGCTAAGTGACAGATGGAAGGTCAAACGAACACCAGGATGACAATTCGATAACCCAACACACGTAGAATAGAAGAAAGACCAAACAATTAGTCCACAAGCTGAAGATACAAAAGACCAGACTGACTCATACACAACTAAGAAGCTCCATGAACATGTGGCCGAACAAGCAATGGAAGACTCCTAGAAACCCTAGGATGAGAAACCACACCGCTCAGATGAGAGACAATCAACTGAAAAGAATGAGACAGGGAATTCAAAAATAATCCAAGTGGACTAATCCATGAGGAAAATGAATCCAAAGGGCAATATGCACTGGAAAACTCAGGAAAGAGGCCCAAATCCAAACATACAGGATTCAACACGATTGTTTAGTTGTAATCTGCACTGAACAGGGGAAATCGCACCTATAAAACAGGAAATTGATGCTAATCAGCGCGACTTCCAGGGAAATAACAGTGTCGATCTAGGAAACCAAGGAAAGGATAAAAATAAGCTGAGGAGAGTCCAAGCTTAACACTCTGAGAATTGGTAAGATGGCTTGAAACAGTCAGACAAGCAAAACAAAGTAGAGAAATGGCAATACGACCAAATTTAGACAGATAAGAAAAACTCTAAAAAAATCAACGAGAGTCGACAAACACATTGATCCCCAGTATGGTCGCCAAATTTTTGAGTAGGAAAATCCCATCTACAAACATAGGCGATCCCTCTAGCCCTAGGGTGGGTCTAGCAACAAGGGAACATTCTGGACTCCTGAATTCCTAGCTTATAAATGAAATATGAACCGGAACAGATATCATACCTCGGTCCAATGATTTGGTTGTGGCATGTGGTAGCGATCCTTCAATATTTGTCTTCAAGCCTTGCGCTCTGTGTTGGTGGCGATGTTCATGCTTATGCAAAAATATCAAACAAACAATGACAACATACAATCATATACATTCATCTACAACTATTCAACTAGTCAAGGAGAGCTAAACACTTTGCATATAAATGGAAACAAAGTTGGAACCAAAAACCAGTCATGTATTATTGATAGAGAAAAATAATTTTACAACCTTATGCCTTGACGTTGCTGATCTCCTTCGATGGGTTCAGTCGGGCCCGTCTCAAGCATTCGTTTGGGATTGGACTCAATGAGGCAATGGGCCTAAACTCTCTCTCAACAATGGGTTCTTCTCTGCCTTCTTCTACACACCAGCGACAATAATGACTGTTCGACTAGTTGAATCAATGTGAGGAGGAAGAATTTATAGGAGAGGAGGAGGAGGTTTTGGATCCCTCATAAGGTGGAGGAGAGGTCTATCTCTTTGGGGAGTTGCACAATTGTAGGAACCAACAAGCGAAAGGGAAAAACTAGACGTGATTGAGTCAAACAAACCATGATGACTCCACTAACAAATTTGTTAAGCATGGAAACTTCATTTCTATTTTAAAAAAACTTTCCAAAAACATCTCGGCGCAAGTTCCCTTCTGAGATAGAGCGCCAAAGGGCGTGGAGCCTAGTGTTAATTTTTCCATGGGCGCGAGACCATAACTGCATACTAGCGTCGACCCAAAATCACCTGTTTTTGAAGGTCTTCCTGAGGAATGATCAACAGATAATATGTTCTTGACATGCCAAGGTATAAAATTACACTTATAGCGAGGTATGAAAATACACATAAGTCACTGAAATTTTCCTCCAATGTTCGGGATGGGGATTGCAGAGACAGTGAAAAAATACTATGTAACAGACTATTCTAGATGTAGATCAATATTCTCTATAATCTAGTGAGAAAATAAAAATTCTTCTTTCAAGCATCATATAAACATATGGAATATTTACAAAGCATATTTTTATGACCAACTACCTTTGCAAGATTATGTACATAAGAATCCTACACTAGAGAAGATTTTTTTTTTAATGACCATTTAACCATTTTTCTTAAATGAACATGCATCTTATACTTATAGAAAATAGGTTTCTTTCTAAAAGACTGCAACTTGACCATTTGCATTCCTGCATCCTTCAAGAGTATTGTTTCCATACTATATGGAATATATAACAACCTTGTCATAATGTTTCATATAAGAACCTTCCAAAATGATAGTTATTATAGGATCTTGATGATTCCTCTTGGCAAAATGAATACCTATAACATATTTTTAGATAATGTTTGGATGAATAGTATGTTAGGATATTATGACACATAGGAAATAGTTAAGTATAACTTGGTCTAGCGTAAAGATAGGTAAAGCGTGTTTCTTTAGTATGTACTTTTGTAACTTATAATCTGATAATCACGATATGTAGTGATCCGATTGTTCATTCTCTCCTCAATATTACAAACACTTGATCCATGGCTTAACACCTAATTGGTCCATGATATCTATTTAAAGAGCATGGAGGTTCATTTGTCCAGTGACCATTTATGAGAGAAGCTTCTGTAAATTTTCTTTCTTTACATTAATAACTTGCCTGAAGTGGTTGCGTTGGCTCAGGTCATGGATTGTTTCCCTCTTTGAGGGTTTTAACCACGTCAAATACTGGTGTATTGATTTTTGATATGTTTGTGAGCAGTGACCTTTGGTGTTTTGATCTAAGGAACTTACCCTGTGAATTCCTACATGGTATCAAATTTTTTTGATGGCCGCATCCATTTTTTTATCCAAATCCGAAGCCGATTTTGACTATATGTGATTTTCATTTTCCAGATCTAATGTTTCTGACCACTTTCAGGCCAAGAGAACTACTTTGTTGTGTTCGAAGCCTCTGTTCTAATGAGGAACCCCTTTTTTTCATGTGAAAAGGTTTCTGGTTGGCCTAGCTATGTCATTTTAGATATGGAGGTATAAAGTATTTTTTGCAGTTATATTTATTTATCCCTCTATTTATTTCGGTTTATAGTCATTTTTTATTACCGGATCTATACCCTCTTCTTTGTGTATGCTCTTTGCTTTGCACTCTATGCGATCTAGAAAACCATAAACAGAAAGATGAGATTTTGGATTTTTCTCCTACGTATGTTCTTTCCCTGTGACTTTGTGCGATCTCAAGAAATCAAAATTATTTAGTTTTCAGGTAGACTAACCAAAAATCTAACAACAAGCCACAAGGCTTGCATAGTTTTTTGTTTTTGTTTTTTGTTTGTGTGGTTGTTTTTTGCAGGAAAAAGAACACGCACATCAAAGAGAAAAAAAAAAAAGGCCTTCCTCATTTCCAAAAATTACTAAATCTTTTAACTAGCTCACTTGGTCTAAAATTACTTATGATAATAGAGGTCTTGGGTTTAAGTCTTTTTTTTAAATTTTTTTTTTTTTTTAAATGACTTTTTGTCAAGTTATTTAAAAAAAAACACATGTAACTTATGTTTTAAAGTTACTTTATGTAATAGTGTTTCTCACCCATTATAAAAAGTGAGTCACTTACTGTCTAAAGTCACTTTATATTTTATTTAAATTACAGTCTCTTTAGTCATTAGTTCATAAAGTAACAATATAAAAAGTGACTATTTCTTATTTATAAAAGTGGGTCACATAAAATAGTATTTTTTTATAACAAAAGAATTGGTGAGCTTATTATATTAAGTTTAGAAAGGGGGGGGTTTAAGTACAACTTCATCATCAACTTTAAACCTATCACATGAATACTTAGCATCTACTACAACTTTTTTTCAAAAATGCATAACTTCTTCATCCGAAAGCCGTTTTCAGAGCCATTTTTGTTGAACCAGACTAATTTTTCGAGATCTTTCCATTGGAGTAGTTAGTTTCAACCATTACAACATCAATTTTCTAAAATGGAAAGTGTAGCAATTTCCGAATCTTAATTCTTATGCAGAAATTATTTATGTTAATCTGGTTAAGCTTCTCCTACTTATACAAGTTATCAACTGAATAAATTCAAGTTAACTTCAAAGAAAAGCACATAACAGATCTCTACCAATTTAGATCTAGAATAAGCACATGCACACATAGACAAAGTGACATAGTTATTTATAGACAAATTGTCCTCGAAAAAACCCGGTGTGGGAAAACCGGTCTCTGGCTGCTGGAGGGCTCTATTATTAAGAATATTTCTGAATACACAACTCTGGGTTCCAGATCTAGAAACACCTACGGGGAAAAATCTAGATCTGCAACACCTGGCTGATCTAAGACCAACAATACTGACTGATCCATGCCCTCAAACGGGATTTACAGAATTCAGCTAGATCTAGGCCTAGAAACCCCAGATCTACCCCTAAAAGACACTGCGTCAACCTTTGAAGGCCTCCAAATGCTCAACGTTGTCACTGGAAGGGACTGCGTTACCCTAGACTGGGTGACGCAGTCACTACGCTGCCCAAGGGTCTCTGCGTAAGCCCTGAAGGGTTTCCTGAAAATCACATTGTCCTTGATGTTGCTACTGCTGCTGCTACTACCGTCTACTGCTATTGTTGTCATCTGTTGTTGTTGTTGCTGTCGTCTATTTCTATTGCTACTGCCACCTGTTGCTGTTGTCGTTTTTTGTTGCTACTACTTCCTTCCTCTGCGTTGTCTTTCCTGATTTCTTCTCTGCTTCTTATGTATTCTAGACCCCAGGATTAGATCATCCCCTTAGTCTAAATTCCCCTCCCTGCAACTGAAACACTTGAGAATTCTTAGCAACCCCACCCTGGAATCTCAACTTAGCTTCAATGATCTGCCTCTGTGTGTCTTACAAATGACCCCAAGCCTTTCCTTTATACTTTTCTTGTTGACAAATCAACGACCAAGATTAAATCTTTAATCAATGGCTAAGATTAAAATAAATCTTGATCCGTGTGACTTAAGGCAATTTCATCACATGTTTAATTAAATTCACTTTAATTATTTTATTTTCCTTTGTTTTAACTTAGGAAATACATTAAAATAATTAATTAATTTAATATCTCCTAAACTAGATGAAATTTCCCAAATCCATTTCTGGGTCTTGTAGATCAGGTGAACTCTAGTCCTTCCTCAGAATTTGGGACCTAGAGCACAACCAATGCTACCCTAAATACAAAAAATCACAACACTCCCTCTTAGCATCAAGGGTGTGCTCTAGCAATACATCACACTTATGCATTACATGAGTTCGGGCACTGTTTCTGTGCTACTAAAGCTTGGCCTCCTGCCACTAAACTCTGCACTACTACTTCCATTCTGTACTATTTCCCATGACTTTGCCACTGCCATTGCAACCACTATACTGTATCTCCCTCTCAATATGTTTCATATGTGTTGCTCATAGCACTGCCACTACTGATCTGTTGCACTGCAACTTTAGTTGTTGAGAGAAACAACTGAATCTCCTACCCAATCTTTGACAAACAAGTCTGAGGGGTTGCATCCTCATCACTGAAGCTCCATAGGCTATAGATATGTGCTAGCATCTAACGAACGATGCACAGCTACAACTCTGCTAGCGTAATCAGACTCCCTCTGCACTACTAAAGTCACATCAGTTCCTTGTGCTGAAATCTATCACGCTGCTGCTGCACTATGTTGTCCCTTTGAAGCTCTCTGTGTTGGTGCAGCTCTGCACTATGTAAGCAACACTTCTCTGTGCTGCTGAAGTCAAATCAGCCTCTGCGCTGCTACTGATTCTATGCTGATCCTGCTATGCTTTGTGATGCTCCTCCCAGCCTCCAGATCTGCCTCTGTCTCTATGCACCCACTGTTGTGACTTGTCCCACTACTGTCTTAAGGCTACCGTAGCTCGCTTGTGATCCAAGAGATGAGTTTCTGAAGGATCCCGCCTTACTTCCATGTAGCTCCTCTACATATCCATGTCACCCCACCTCCGTGGTTCATGAGTTCTCATGGCCACATCATCTCCAGACCCATCATCTGCCACCGCTGCTTTGGAAGAAGAGGCTTCCTTTTCCATCTTCTTTTCTGTACAATGGCTAGAAAAATGTCACATTTTTCCACACTGGAAGCACTTGATTTTAGAAAGATCCTTTTTCTTCTTCGACTTTTTCTTTGATGCCAAGGCTGCATCTTCCTCCTCTTCCTTCTTAACCTTGCTCAACACAGGGCTTCTTCTTGCTACAGGATCGACCACAAGTTGTCCCAATCTGGGAGGTCCACTCTGCCCAAGATACTTTGGACAAAGGTTTCCCACTTATTCGTGACTGCATTGAGGGCAGTCCTGACTATCACTGCATCATCTGCGATTTCACTCGTTGTAGTCAGTTGATCCCTGATTGACTAGAATCTGAAGAGGAAATGCTCGTTGTCTTCTCCCTTGGTCATCATGAATGACCTCATTTGGGCCTCCAATAGCATATTTCTTTGGACTGATTTTCCCTCATATAGGGAAGTCAAGGCCTTCCACATTTCATTAGCTTTCCTCTTCTAAGCTATGTGTGGTACAATATGGTCAATGATACTACCCATTATTAGCCGCTTGGCATGCCCAGCAGCTTCTCTATGCTTCCATAGGAGATCTGCATCTGTCGGCATGGCCAGGGTGTGGTCTGCATGGTCTCTTAGACCATATGCCTCAAGGACAATCAGGATCCTAGATTTCCACACCGAAAATTTTGAGAGGCCCTCTACCCTATCCTGATCACACAGTCCATGAAGAGTCATCTACTCAGAATTTGTCGGAGCTCCTCTTCTCTGTGCTAAAGATCTTGGATCTAGGGTCCTTTATGAAATAAGCACCCTATGTTCCCTCTAACACTTAATTTCCCTCGGAAATCTACCAAATCAACTATGATTTAGCTTCTTCTTTGATCCTCTGATCAAACTACAAGTTTCCTTTGGCAAGAAACTCTCTGAGAAGCTAAATCGCCCCAAAATTTTCACTTGTGCTAAGGCTAAAAATCTGAAAACTTTAAAAGTTTAACCCCACCATCTCTTCTGAATTTCTGTAACTTTTCTGCAGAATTTTTCTGGATCTGATAGATTCAGATCTGAATCACACTGGCTGGCTTCAGACCTAACCAACATTGTTTCTAAGCTGCCTTTGCGTAGTAATTGTGTGGGCTTGCTAGGACACAACATTGGACAATGTCACCCTTCCCTCTGCATGAATCTTCTCCTGAAAACTGCAATGTCCATTCATATCTGCTTTTCTGCTGCCTTTCTAGCTAATTTCTGCAGCTAGATCCTTCAGATGCTTCAGCTAGTGACCCTTCTAGATCTGCAATTGCTCCAATGCCATGTAGAAATGTCTAAATATTAATTCTTATGCAAAAATTATTTATGTTAATCTGGTTAAGCTTATACTACTTATACAAGTTATCAACTGAATAAATTCAAGTTAACATCAAAGAAAAACACATAACATATCTCTACCAATTCAGATCTAGATTAAGCACATGTACACATAGACAAAGTGACAGTTATTTATGTACAAACTGTCCCCAGAAAAACCCAACGTGTGAAAACTGGTCTCTGGCTATTGGAGGGCTCTATTATTAAGAATATTTCTGAATACACAACTATGGGTTCTAGATCTGGAAAACCCTACAGAGAAAACTCTAGATCTACAGCACTTGGCTGATATAAGACCAACAATACTGACTGATCCACACCCTCAAATGGGATTTACAGAACTCAGCCAGATCTAGGCCTAGAAACCCCAGATCTGCCCCTGAAAGACACTGCATCAGCCTCTCAAGGCCTCCAAATTCCCAATGCTGTCACTGGAAGGGAATGCGTTACCCCAGACTAGGTGACGTAGTTACTATGCTTCCCCTAAGGGTCTCTGCGTAACCCCTGAAGGGTTTCTTGAAAATCACTCTGTCCTTGTTGCTGCTACTGCTATTATTGTTGCTACTCCCATCTGATGTTGTTGTCATTTGTTGTTGTTGCTGCTACCATCTGCTGCTACTATTTTTGTCTGCTGCTAGTGTTGCCTGCTGTTGCTGCTGCCTTCTGTTGTTGCCTTCCTCTACGCTGTCTTTCCTAACTTATTCTCTGCTTCTTGTGTATTCTAGACCCCGGGGTCAGATCATCCCCTTGGTCTAAATTCCCCTCTCTACAACTGAAACACTTGAGAATTCGTAGCAACCCCGCCCAAGAATCTTAGCTTAGCTTCAGTGTTGTGCCTCTATGTGTCTTACAAATGACCCCAAGCCTTTCCTTTATACTTTTCTCGTTGACAAATCAATGGCCAAGATTAAATTTTTAATCAATGACTAAGATTAAAAGAAAGTTTGATCCATGTGACTTAAGACAATTTCATCACATGTTTAATTAAATTCACTTTAATTATTTTATTTTCCTAAGTTTTAACTTAGGAAATACATTAAAATAATTAATTAATTTAATATCTCCTAAACCAGATGAAATTTCCCAAATCCATTTCTAGGTCTTGTAGATCAGGTGAACTCTAGTCCTTCCTCAAAATTTGGAACCTAGAGCACAACTGATGCTACCCCAAATACACAAAATCTCAACACTCCCTCTTAGCATCAAGGGTGTGCTCTAGCAATAGATCACACTTATGCATTACATGATTTTGGGCAATTTGCTCCGTGTTGCTCAAGCTTGGCCTCTCGTCGAGTCTCAAATCTGCATCTTTTCCATACACTTTTCTATACCTTTTTTCACTCACCTGAACCTCCCAAGTTGTCAATATCATGTGCAAAAGAGCATCTAACATGGTTTTTAATTATATTTTTGTGTTTGCTATTTGATTTAGATTTTGTTCATTCAAATGCGGAATCTTGCCACTTTCCGCAGCTGCTACAACTTTCCGCAGCTATTTTGTGAAACTCTATGCTACAGGTGTCTACAAGGAAAACGAGCCACATGGGTAGGTCAGGAATGACGTGGACATGGTTCGTGTCCTATTGGTCCAAGAAAACTCATCCAAAGAAGCCGCGGTCAAAGGTGTCCACATGGAAGTCAACCATGGAGTCTCATGTCGGCAGGACTCTGTTTCGTGTCACATGAAGATTCATACGGCCGTTTCTAAGCCTGCGGAGGATAAATCGACATATGTACAGGGCTCCTTAGTCGAATTCAAGCATCCACCTCTCGTAGATTTACTTTCCAACACGGCCATGATCCTAGATCCGTGGACGTAGTGGTCTACGTGCTCTTCACCAGCATGAACTTTAGGAGACAGTTATAGTTCGTTGTTATATATAATGCGTTTGCATACGCATATAGAGTTAGTCGATGTTAGTGAATGTTAGTCTCTGTTATCTCTTATTAGTCTGCTCTGTAGTGTGATTACGCTGCACTTCTGTCGTAACATCACCATTCTGTAATGACTGCTTTTTAATATAAGAAGACTCTGTTTTACAACTTAATTCGTATTTGAGGACCGTTGCCAAGGCTGGTGTAGAGGGCCCCTGCTCAGCTAAGGTTTTGTGCATTAGTGTATAATTTTAATTTCATTTCATTGTGTCATAATCCATTCATATGTTCATACATTGCATTTGTTTCATTTATGTTTATAAACTTCCATAATTTCCATTTCATTTCTGTCTTTCATGTTTTATGTTGATAATCACTGATCAGTGTTCTTGTTTCAGGTTATAGATAGGCAGCCCGGGAATTTTCATAGCTTTTTGACTAGTGACATGGAACTAACATTGTTCTGCTGCTAATTTGCTTTTCATAGCTTTTGTTTAATTCCAGTATTGCTTATTTGCTTCAGTAGTTAAAGTTAGATATATTAAGCTGCTCATAGCATCTTCAGTTGCCTCCGAAAGCCACAGCTGGACTGATGGTGAGGGATTGTATTATGAAATGTGTAGTTTAGTATTAGTTTCTTTTCTGTAAATTTAGATATATTAAATCATGCATGACATCTTCAGTTGCCTCCGAAAGCCACAGCTGGACTGATGGTGAGGGATTGAATCATGAGTGTATGGTTTAGTATTAGTTTACTTTCTGCAAATTAAATATCAGTTACTCAAATTGTTTATGATTACTTCCGAAAATCATAGCTGGACTAATGATGAAGGATCATAAGATAAATTGATGTAATCTGATTTAGATTTATTTTGTTGCAATTTTGAATTTCCTTAAGCATAGTTTCATTTATGTTTAGTCGGCAGCAAGAATAGTTTAGTTTTTCATGCTCACTAGTTTACTGTTTTGATTTATTAGATTAGCAGCACCTTTTCATTTCAGCAGTACATTTTCATTTTCTTTCAAGTCTTGTCATTGTAAATTTCAAATTTCTTTTTAAAATTTCAAGTTGGTAAATCATTATAGGGGATATCACTTCCTTGAACAAACATAACCAAACTTGTTTTCATTTTAGAATTTCCATTTCACCTTAGAAAACCAAAAACGACAAAAAGTTAAGAAATAGGTTATCTTGCACATATAGTGCGCCGCACTTCATCAGCTTACGATTCCCGGATTGACAAATTAAATGCAGAAATTTAGGACACACTAAATTGACCAAACATTTTGGCGCCGTTGCCGGGGAAGTGTAAATAGGTAGCCAATTTCTTAAAAAAAAAAACATAAAATCATAAAAGAAGGGAAAACTTGATAACTTCTTGAAGTATGCTCTCCTCTTGCACCTAGTGTGATCTGGAGGATCAAAAAAGAGAGTTATTGGTTTAGTAATTTCTTAAGTATGCTCTCTTCTTGCACCTAGTGTGATCTGGAAGATCAGAAAGAGAATTATTAGCCCAACTTTTTTTAAAAATAAAAATAAAAATGACATGCATAGAGCAAGAGATTCTAGGGGAAGGTTTATAGCTAAAGCCAAGAGTTCGATTTTCACAACTCCATCTTCTTTAAGGCATAGACCAGATTCACCACCATCTACCCCTAGCCTTAAGATTTTTGGAAGTCAAGGAACAACTGAATTAGAGGATTCTCCTATACCACCTACTAAAACCCACTTAGAAAACAAGGAGACTTTCTCTCATCCTTCCTTGGTAGAAGAACTAGAGGACTATAAGGACTCTAAAGAAACTATCATGGCAGAGGAAGTAATAAATAGAGGTGGAGATAGAAGAGGAGGAGATAATGAAGATAACAATGGTGAAGGAAATAACGGTAGAAATAGGGACAATTTGCTTGGATTTCCTATAGTTGATGAGGAAACTCATGCAACAATGAAAAATATCTCACCATCTGTTCTCCCTAACTTTTATGGATTGCGAAGTGAGGATCCTGAAACATTTCTGTTTGAGTTTGAAGTTGTGTGCCGAACTTATGACTATATGGAAGACTCTCAAAAACTCAAACTGTTTCCTTCAACATTGAATGGATCTACTTTGAAATGGTTCATGGGATTAGCCACTCAATCTATTAGGACTTGGAATGATATGAAACAAACATTTTTGGATAGATACTTGGACTATTGTATGCCCACCAATCACAAGGATGAAGTATTCAAAATGATGCAAAAAGAAGATGAAAATTTGGAAGACTTACTTGAAAGATTTCAATACAACTTGAAAAGAGCAAAGATGAGCAACTTAGATGATGAAACCTTGAAAGACCTCATATTAAAAGCCATTAGAGATGAATGGATAGATATTTTAAACATGATGGGGAAAGGAGACATTTCTCAACTTCCACTTCGTGATATAACAGAACTATGTGTCCATCTCTCAAGGGGAAAATCTAAAACTGGAAAAGGTCCTAGCGATCCTTCTCTTATTAGGGCTAACAAATCTGCAACTGGATCAGTAAGTAGGGTAGAGATTGGTAATATGCTTGATGAGTTCAAAACTGATATCTTAGGGAGCCTTAGTGAACAACTAGACACCCTTAAAATCCAAAACAAGCAGAAAGCAGAAACAGATGCTTTAGCCAACTTTTGTCCGAAATGTAGGAAGAAACATGCTTTAAGGGAATGTCCCTTGGATGCAAAAGTTGTAGAAACATGTATGATTTTCTCAGAGAATCATGAGATCAAGGATTGTCCTTCAATTCCTGGACTCAAAGTTGTTTTTCAAGAAGACCCAAATTCAATAGAATCTCTCTGTTTTGTTGCAAGAAGACCTTGGCAGGGACAACAAACTCAAGGGTTTAACAACCCTATGAATCTTAAAACCCCACCAAATTGGAATCCTTGGCAACAACCTTGGCCCCAACAACAAAATCCATATCAGCCATGGGTACAAGGGATGCAAAATCCTTATGGGAGATTTGCTCAATTTTATCAATATCCTCCATCTTTTCAAAATCAACAAGCTCCACAACTTCTAAGCCCAAATCCACAACTTTCATTGCCATTTCCACAACAACAACCTTCTCAACAAAATACAAATCCTCAACTCATGCTTCCATACCAACAGAAGACAAATCAACTTCCAGCTCAGCCATTTCCAAATCCTAACAATAAGAATCCTCAAACTACTTATATGGTAGAAGGACAACAATTTTCTACCTATATGATTGTTCCTCTCAACGATGTACAACTCAGATCTGGTAGAGTTTTAGAAAAACCTTCTATAGATATTCAAGAGCAAGATACCTCTGAGGAGGACTCTCTTCAAGTTAATAAGGGTTCTGAGGAAGAATCTCTTCAAAATTCAAAAATTCAAAAAGAAAAAGAAAAGTTAACATCCACAACTCCTATAGTTGAGCAACCCGCATCTTCATCTATACCTCCTTTTCCTGAAAGACTACAAATTGACAAGGGGGTGGAAAAACAAATCTTGTTGCCTAACTATGACTTTCTAGATGAATTGAAGAATGTTTGTATCAAGATTCCTTTGCTACAAGCCATTCGAGAGATTCCTATTCTAGCAAAAACAATAAAGGAGTTGAGTTTCAAAAGACCAGGAAGGAAACTAAAAGACACAAGAAGAATCCACCCGGTAGGAAAGATTGCAGATATTATGATGGGAAAAATTACCATGCAGAAGTATGTAGATCCAGGAAGTCCAATTGTCAAGACACATATAAATGGGATAGAAATTCCAAACACATTGATTGACTTAGGGGCCGCTATCAACATTATGAGTAGACAGACTATGGAACAGTTAAAACTTCCTAACCTTCTTTTTACACCTACTTTATTGCAACTTGCAGATCGATCGGTTATTAAACCAGATGGTGTATTAGAAGATATTTCAGTCTCCTTAGATTCTTGGGAATATCCAGTAGAATTTATGATTTTGACTCCCAAGAGTAATCTAGGAGGACATCCACTTATCTTAGGAAGACCTTGGCTAGCCACAGCTGATGCTTTTATTAGTTGTAGATCTGGGGACATGTACATTTCTAATGGTAATTCGACAAAGAAATTCAATTTGTATCCTCCACCAAGAGCAATCACAGAAGTAGGAGACAATGAATGGGTTGATGATGAGGACACTATACAACCTGTCTTTACCATTTCTGAAATCAGTGAGGATAGTCAAATTCTGAACACATTAGAAAATTTTGAGACATCTTCAGAATATGACCCCACACAATTTCAGTTGGAATCTGACATAGAATATTGATCATCAAGAAAAATGTCTCTTTACTCTATGGAAGAATTTGGTAGTTCTACTATTGAGATTTTTCCAGGAAAAACATTGAATATCAACAAACATTTGGAAAAGTCACAACAAGAAGAACTAACCAAAATCTTGCAAAAACATTCTACTGCATTTGCATGGGAGTATACTGACATGAAAGGTATTGATCCTAAGACTTGCATCCATCATATCTATATCGAGGAAAACAGTAGACCAATCAGACAACCTCAAAGAAGGATGAATCCAAATCTTAGGGAGATAGTGAAAGAAGAGCTCCAAAAACTACTCAATGTAAACTTCATTTATCCAATTTCAGATAGCCGATGGGTTTCTCCTTTGGTTATAGTACCTAAAAAGAATGGTAAATGGAGGGTATGCATTGATTATAGGGAATTGAACAAAGTAACTTTGAAGGATCACTTTCCTTTGCCTTTTATCGATCAGGTATTAGACACATTAGCAGGTAAAAAGTACTTTTCATTTTTGGATGGTTTTAGTGGCTATAATCAAATTCAGGTAGCACCTGAAGATCAAGATAAGACCACATTTACTCGTCCATGGGGAACTTTTGCCTACCGAGTGCTTCCTTTTGGGTTATGTAATGCACCAGCAACATTCCAAAGAGCAGTACTAGGAATTTTTTCTGATCTAATCCATGATTATGTAGAGGTTTATATGGATGATTTTACAGTTTATGGTAATTCATTTGAAGAGGCATTAGAAAATTTGGAAAAAGTCCTTATAAGATGTAAAGAAACAAACATTTCATTAAGCCATGAAAAAATCTTTATGATGTTTACTGAAGGTATTGTTTTAGGACATCATATTTCAGGAGATGGGATTAAGGTTGATAGATCAAAAGTTGAAGTCATCTCCAAGTTACCTATTCCAAATTGTCAAAGAGATGTTAGAAGTTTTCTAGGATTTACTGGTTACTATAAAAGATTTATAGAAAACTTCACTAAAATAGCATCTCCACTCTTCAAATTGCTTACAAAAGACTGTGAATTTAAATGGGATCCTGATTGTCAATCAGCTTTTGAAACTTTGAAAACAAGAATATCTGAAGCACCTATCTTGAGAGGACTAAATTGGAAACTTCCTTTCCATATTTCTACAGATGCTTCAGATACAGCTCTTGGAGCTGTGTTGGGTCAAAAAGATTTAATTCCTTATGCCATTTATTACACCAGTAAAAATTTGATTCCCACAGAGTTGAATTATACTGTGACTGAAAAAGAGTTCTTAGCTGTTGTTCATGCAATTAATAAGTTTAGACATTACATAACAGGCTATGAAACTTTTATTCATACTGACCATTCTGCAATTAGATATTTAATGAACAAACCTGTTACTAATGGCAGAGTGACAAGATGGCTCTTACTTTTGCAAGAATTAAATATTACTGTGTTGGATAGACCAGGAAAACAGAATACAGTAGCTGATTTCTTGTCTAGAATTCATAATACTAAAGAAGATTCTCCTGTAGAGGATAAGTTTCCTGATGAATACTTGTTTGCAGTAACTATTAAGACTCCTTGGTATGTAGATATTGCTAACTATTTGGTTATAGGGAAACTGCCTTCACATTTATTTCCAAGTAAAAAACGAAAAATTATTCAGGAGAGTTCAAAATATTCATGGATTTCTAACGAATTGTTTAAAACAGGGCCAGATCTTGTGATCAGAAGATGTGTCAGGGAAGATGAAATGCCTGATGTTCTTAAGGCATGTCATGATGAACCATGCGGCGGACACTTTGCAGACAAAAGGACAGCTTATAAAATCCTTTCTTTAGGATATTATTGGCCTTCCCTCTTCAAAGATGCAAAACAATATGTCAAAAGGTGTGACAGCTTCCAAAGAGTAGGGAAACCTACCCTTTCAAATGAAATGCCACTGTAAACACAGGTACTCATTGAACCCTTTGAAAAATGGGCTTTAGATTTCATTGGACCTATTAATCCACCATCCAAGAAAAAGAAGTATATATTGGTTTGTACTGATTATGTTACTAAATGGGTAGAAGCTAAAGCATTAGTATCTGCTACTGAAAATTCAGTTGTTCATTTTCTTTATGAGGATATTTTTACTCGCTTTCGTGTTCCAAGAGAAATTGTAATAGATCAGGGGAGCCAATTCACATCCAATTTGGTGGAGAAGTTGATGGAAGAATAAAAAATCAAGCACAGAAGATATACTCCTTACCATCCACAAGAAAATGGTCAAGTGGAGTCCACAAACAAAGTTCTTGAAAGTATCATCACCAAAACTGTTCATCTACATAGAAGAGATTGGGCAGAAAGGCTTCCAGAAGCCTTGTGGGCCTACAGAACTACATGGAGGAATACAACAGGACATTCTCCCTATGAACTTGTTTATGGGAAAGAAGTCTCGCTCCCCATTGAGTTCCAAGTCAAGACCTTCAAGATAGCAGTTCAGTTGGGAATGGACTTATCAGAAGCCCAAAAGCATAGAATGGAGCAGTTGAATGAGCTAGATGAGATCACACAAGAAGCAATTCTAAGAACTGATCTAGTTCAATATCAAAGAACTAAATGGCATGACAAATATATCAAAGAGAAGAAGTTTCAAGAAGGAGATTGGGCATTGTTATTTGACTCCAAGTTTAAAGATTTTCAAGGGAAATTTCAGACTCATTGGCTTGGGCCATATGAGATTGACAAGATCTTTAGCAATGGAGCCGTAAGAATCAAGACCATTGATGAGTTTCAAACTCCTCTTATTGTGAATGGCCATAGATTGAAAGTTTATCATAAGCCACTCTCAAAAGAGGATTTTGTCAAAATGTTTCAAGAAATTTCTGCAATCAGGCTGGTACAGAAGAATTCTTCTTCTCCACCAACCTAGTTTTTGTTCTTTTCAGTTAAAAAAAAGAAAAAGAAAAAGAAAAAAAGAAAAAGAAAAAAAATGGTATAAGCCTGAAAACCAATCATTGATTGGCAGTCTTATGCAGAAAATATAGGGTGAAAATCAGGAACACCTGACACTCTATATTTTCCAAAAAAGAAATCTCTCTTTCATTTCACAAGCTTTGTCACCACCCACTCCATTTCATTCCACTTCATTCCATTTCATTTCATTTCACTTCATTCCACTTCATTTCATTCCATTCCATCAATAAAAATCTTTTTCATGACCATTTCCATCTGGTCATTTGTCATTTGATCATTTCCATTCATCCAAGTAATAGCTGTGTCAGTTTCCACAGCTGACATCTGTTTCCGCAGCTGACTCCAGTTTCCGCAGCCAGAAGCAGATTCCGCAGCTACTACTCTGTTTTCAAAAGAATGTACAGTCAGATGTTATTTCCATAATCATGAAATAAAATGCAAGTGAGAGGATCAAAAATGAAGACATGGAGCATTCAAGACACCAATAAAGAGCAACTAGTTGAAGACCAAGGAAAAGGCAAAGATTCCAAAGGTATGAATAAAATTTATTTCAAATAGCATTGAAAAACACATTTTTATATAGTTCTGAACCATGAGCTCTATCCATTACGTGCAATGATTATATTGACAATTCCGTAACCTTTCACGATCTCCATATTATCCTCTCGCATTCATTCACAAACGGTTTTATCATTAAAATTCCGATTTTCACTCATGTTCCAATATCCCACCGGAGACAATGAGACGTATTTGATTTGACCAAGGACTCTTACAGCCGCATAAATCCATAACCGTTGTTAAAACGTGCTCATATTATTGCGCAGCCACCAAAATTCAAAACGCTGCCGAATGTGTTATACTTTGTTAATCTCTTTGTCGTGTCTCTGCTGTATTTACGAAACCCCACTCTGTTCTGTCTCACTCCATTTCGTTCATTGTGCTCATTCTCACTCTCGGATATCTACCCACAGTCTCACTCCATTCCGTTTATGGTGCTCATTCCCATTTTATGATACATCCCCACAGCCATTGTGCTCGTTCCTGTGCATTCAACCGTTCTATTTCCATTTGAAACCCTCACGCAGGCAAAATTTGTGAAGAACAGAAAAGTGAAATGGGTAAATTGCTAAGAGCAGAGCCGGAAGGACCGAAGTTTATGGAGGGTTATCCGCAAATAAGGGAGATATTGAAGAAAGAAAAATGGCTGCGTTTTATCCAAAAATTCAGAGGTTATCACAAAGAAGTTACGAAAGCATTTGCAAGGTCATTTGATGGCTTGGAAGCGGAAATTGGAGACCTTAAGTTTGTGGTCAATGAAGCATCTATAGCAACAACCACGGAACTCCTTCAGGAGGGTGAGCGTTGGTTTAAAAATAAAAGCATCAGTGATGAAGCATGGAGGACAATCTTACGAAACCAAGGTATGGACATAACTGTTTTTAAAAGAGGAATTCCTGTGCATGCATTGAAAGAGGAATGGGCTACTTTATTGCTAGTTGTTCAGAAATTCATTACATGTGAAGGCCGTTTTGGGTCCATGTATATGTACCATACCAGGCTATTGATGAATTTTCTAGAAAATCAAACTCTCAATCTACCATATTTTCTATTCAATAGCTTGAAGAAGATGGATGTGACTGTTCAGAAACACTTAGGAGATGTAGAGCCCCATCCATATCACCACGGCCTTGTAAAGATTCTGATTGAAAAGGAGTTAAAAGAAAAAGAAAGATACATGGGAACAATTTCTGGTTAGAAATTTCTTTGAGGAACCTCAGGAAATTCCTGAAGGTAGTTCAACAAGAAGGAGTAGAAGAAAAAGAATAAATATTGAAACCCAAATTACTCCTACTCAAGAAATTCCTGCAGCTAGCATAGCAAGAAGAAGTAGGAAGAAAAGAACAATTGATGAAATCCAAAATACTCCTACTACTACTATGGAAAGAACTGATAGGGAAGAGAGACTGGTAAAAAGGAAGAAGAAGGAAATCAAGGGTAAGAAGCCAATAACACCAAAAGAGAAAGAAACTATTGAGGTTGTACATAAAACTCCTTCTTCTGAAGAAGAAGATCATCAAGTGCTATCTGAAAGATTAGTTTATCTTCAAAAACAGTCATCTATATCCAAGAAGGCAGAGAAAGGAAAACAAAAACAAAAGGGTAGTGTACCACAGCGTGTGAGGAGAAGCAGCAGACTTAAGGGGAAATTGAGGAAAACACAAATTAAGGGTCCTCATTTCATTGATTTGGGTGAGGAGACATCTGAACAGTCCCTAGCTGACCATAGTCCATCTCAGTCAGTTAGTGAACCTGGTTCATTTCATTCCCAATCAGAAATTGAACATACTCCATCCTATTCTCAGCAAGATATTGATGTAAGCCCTCCTCAGCCAGATTTTGAAAATAACTCTCCTTCACGGCATTATGGGGACAGCCCAATAAAAATGACACCTGAAATAGACCCCAAGCAGCAGGAAGTATATGACTATATAGAATATTTGGAAAAGGCAGCCACAGGTCCAAGTACTTCTTCCATTCAGCCTCATACATTGCAGGATGATTTAGTTCAATCACTAAAACAGGAAATTTTTGAGCTGGAGCTTTTAAATAGGCACATCAAAAATGAAAATGAAACATTGAAAGAACAAGGCAAATTGGACAAAATCATCCATGATAATACTATGTTACATTTGGGAATATGGCAGAAGAAGAATAAGAAATTGAAAAGGAAATGCCAGAAATTGAGCAGAGCACTTGTAAATATCAAATTTAGGTGCTTAATGAAGAAACCCAGAATGTTGGCAGTACCAAGGAAGAAGAGGAGAGGATTGGATGTGCTAGCTGAAGTGTCAAGGCACATGAACTGAAGAAAGATTATCAAAATTTTGGTTGCATGAGGACATGCAACACCTTCACAGTGGGGGTATGTTGAGTCTCAAATCTACATCTTTTCCATACACTTTTCTATACCTTTTTCACTCACCTAAACCTCCCAAATTGTCAATATCATGTGCAAAAGAGCATCTAACATGGTTTTTAATTATATTTTTGTGTTTGCTATTTGATCTAGATTTTGTTCATTCCGCTGCGGAATCTTGCCACTTTCCGCAGCTGCTGTAACTTTCCGCAGCTATTTTGTGAAACTCTATGCTACAGGTGTCTACAAGGAAAACGAGCCACATGGGCAGGTCAAGAATGACGTGGACATGGTTCGTGTCCTATTGGTTCAAGCAAACTCATCCAAAGAAGCCGCGGTCAAAGGCGTCCACATGGAAGTCAACCATGGAGTTTCATGTCGTCCGGACTCTGTTTCGTGTCACATGAAGATTCATACGGCCGTTTCTAAGCCTGCGGAGGATAAATCGACATCTGTACAGGGCTCCAGAGTCGAATTCAAGCATCCACCTCTCGTAGATTTACTTTCCAACACGGCCATGCTCCTATATCCGTGGACGTAGTGGTCTATGTGCTCTCCACCAGCATGAAATTTAGGAGACAATTATAGTTCGTTGTTATATATAATGCGTTTGCATACGCATAGAGAGTTAGTCGATGTTAGTGAATGTTAGTCTCTGTTATCTTCTATTAGTCTGCTCTGTAGTGTGATTACGTTGCACTTGTGCCGTAACATCACCATTCTGTAATGACTGCTTTTTAATATAAGAAGACTCTGTTTTACAACTTAATTCGTATTTGAGGACCGTTGCCAAGGCTGGTGTAGAGGGCCCCTGCTCAGCTAAGGTTTTGTGCATTAGTGTATAATTTTAATTTCATTTCATTGTGTCATAATCCATTCATATGTTCATACATTGCATTTGTTTCATTTCTGTTTATAACTTCCATAATTTCCATTTCATTTCTGTCTTTCATGTTTTATGTTGATAATCACTGATCAGTGTTCTTGTTTCAGGTTATAGATAGGCAGCCCGGGCATTTTCATAGCTTTTTGACTAGTGACATGGAACTAACATTGTTCTGCTGCTAATTTGCTTTTCATAGCTTTTGTTTAATTTCAGTATTGCTTATCTGCTTCAGTAGTTAAATTTATATATATTAAGCTGCTCATAGCATCTTCAGTTACCTCCGAAAGCCACAGCTGGACTGATGGTGAGGGATTGTATTGTGAAATGTGTAGTTTAATATTAGTTTCTTTTCTGCAAATTTAGATATATTAAATCATGCATGACATCTTCAGTTACCTCCGAAAGCCACAGCTGGACTGATGGTGAGGGATTGAATCATGAGTGTATGGTTTAGTATTAGTTTACTTTCTGCAAATTAAATATCAGTTACTCAAATTGTTTATGATTACTTCCGAAAATCATAGCTGGACTAATGATGAAGGATCAGAAGATAAATTGATGTAATCTGATTTAGATTTATTTTGTTGAAATTTTGAATTTCCTTAAGCATAGTTTCTTTTATGTTTAGTTGGCAGCAAGAATAGTTTAGTTTTCATGCTCAATAGTTCATTATTTTGATTTACTAGACTAGCAGCACTTTTTCATTTCAGCAGCACATTTTCATTTTCTTTCAAGTCTTGTCATTGTAAATTTCAAATTTCTTATTAAAATTTCAAGTTGGTAAATCATTATAGGGGATATCACTTCCTTGAACAAACATAACCAAACATGTTTTCATATTAGAATTTCCATTTCACCTTAGAAAACCAAAAACGACAAAAAGTTAAGAAATAGGTTATCTTGCACATATAGTGCGCCGCACTTCATCAGCTTACGATTCCCGGATTGACAAATTAAATGCAGCAATTTAGGACACACTAAATTGACCAAACAGCCTCATGCCACTCAACTCTGCACTACTGCTGCCCATGACTCTGCCATTGCCATTGCAACCACTATATTGTAGCTCCCTCTCAATATGTTGCATATGTGATGCTCATAGCACTGCCACTACTTATTTGCTGTACTGCAACTTCAGTTATTGAGAGAAACAATTGAATCTCCTGCCCAATATTTGACAAACAAGTCCG
Organism: Pinus albicaulis; assembly: GCA_034641835.2. Classification (NCBI taxonomy): domain Eukaryota; kingdom Viridiplantae; phylum Streptophyta; class Pinopsida; order Pinales; family Pinaceae; genus Pinus; species Pinus albicaulis. The sequence continues at coordinate 760,003,274 of CM076580.1, forward strand.
ATGGGCTACATCCTCATCAATGAAGCTCCATAGGCTACATATCTATGTTGGCATCTAAAGAATGATGCATAGGTACAACTCTGCTAGTGTAATCAGACTCCCTCTGCACTACTAAAGTCACATCAGTTCCTTGTGATGAAATCTATCACGCTGCTAATGCACTGCGTTGTCCCTCTGAAGCTCTTTGCGTTGCTGTAGCTATACACTACGTAAGCAACACTGCTCTGCATTGCTAAATTCACATCAGCCTCTACGCTACTATTGCTTCTACGTTGTTGTTGCTATGCTCTGCGATGCTCCTCCCAGCCTCCAGATCTGCCTCTGCCTCTACCTCATCTGTGATCTATGCACCCACTGCTCCACTTGTACTGCTGTTGTCTTAAGGTTATCGTAGCTCACTTGTGATCCAAGAGATGAGTTTCTCAAGGATCCCGCCTTACTTCCATGTAGCTCCTCTACATGTCCATGTCACCCCACCTCTATGGTTCATGAGTGCTCATGGCCATATCATCTCTAGACCCATCATCTGACACCACTGCTTTGGAAGAATATGCTTCTTTTTCCTTCTTATTTTCTGGACAATGGTTGGTAAAATGTCCCATTTCCCCACACTGGAAGCACTTGATCTTAGAAATATCCTTCTTCTTCTTTGATTGCGTCTTTGATGCAAGGCTACATCTTCCTCCTCTTCCTTCTTAACCTTGCTCAACGCAGGTCTGTACTGCTTCTTGGTGAACCTTCATAGTTCTTCTTGTTGCAGGATCGACCACAAGTTGTCCTAATCTAAGAGGTCCACTCTGCCCAAGATACTTTGGAAAAAGGTTTCCGAGTCATCCATGACTGCATTGAGGGCAGTCCTGACTATCACTGCATCATCTACGATTGCACCCATTGCAGTCAGTTGATCCCTGATTGACTGCAATATGAAGAGGAAATGTTCGATGTCTCGTCCCTTGTTCATCATGAATGACCTCATTTGGGCCTCCACTAGCATCTTTCTTTGGACTGATTTTCCCTCATCTAGGGAAGTCAAGGCCTTCCACATTTCATTAGCTATACTCTTCTCAGCTATGTGTGGTACAATATTGTCCTTGATACAACCCATTATTAGCCGTTTGGCATGCCCAACAATTTCTCTATGCTTCCGTAAGAGATCTACATCTGTCGATGTGGCCAGGGTCTACTCTGCATGGTCTCTTAGACCATATGCCTCAAGGACAATCAGAATCCTAACTTTCCACACCGAAAATTTTGAGAGGCCCTCTAACCTATCCTGATCATGTAGTCCATGAGGAGCCATCTGCTCAGAATGTGTTAGAGCTCTTCTTCTCTATGCTAGAGATCTTGGATCTAGGTTCCTTTATGAACTGGGCAACCTCTGCTCCCTCTGACACTTGATTTCCCTCCTTGGAAATCTACCAAATCAACTATGATTCAACTTCTTCTTTGATCCTCTAATCAAACTTCAATTTTCCTTTGGCAAGAAACTCTCTGAGAAGCTGGTCTCTTCCCAAAATTTGTCACTTGCGCTAAGTATAAACATCTGAAACCTTCAGAAGTTTAACCTGACCAGCTCTTCTAAATTTATACAACTTTTCTGCAAACTTTTTCTGGATCTGAAAAATTCAGATCTGAATCACATTAGCTGGCTTCATACCTAACCAACGTTGTTTCTGAGCTGCCTCTGTGCAGTAATTGTGTGGGCTTTCTAGGACACAGCGCTGGGCAGTGTCACCCTTCCCTCTGCGTGAATCTCCTCCTAAAAATTGTGTTGTCCCTTCAAATATGCTTTTCTGATGCCCTTCCAGCTGCTTTCTACAGCTAGATCCTTTATATGCTTCAGCTGGTGACCCTTCTAGATCTGCGATTGCTCCGATACCATGTAGAAATTTCTCAATCTTAATTCTTATGTAGAAATTATTATTTTTAATGCGGTTAAGCTTCTCCTACTTATACAAGTTATCAACTGAATAAATTCAAGCTAACATCAAAGAAAAACACAAAATATATATGTACCAATTTAGATCTATAATAAGCACATGCACACATAGACAAAGTGACAGTTATTTCTGGACAAACTGTCCCTGGAAAAACCCAATGTGGGAAAACTGGTCTCTAGCTGCTGGAGGGCTCTATTATTAAGAATATTTCTGAATACACAACCTTGGGTTCTAGATCTGGAAAACCCTACAGAGAAAACTCTATATCTACAGCACCTGACTAATCTAAGACCAACAATACTGATTGATCCACACCCTCAAACAGGATTTATAGAAATCAGCCATATCTAGGCCTAGAAACCCTAGATCTGCCCCTAAAAGACACTGCGTCAACCTCTAAAGGCCTCCAAACACTCAGCGCTGTCACTGGAAGGGACTGCATTGCCCCAGATTGGGTGATGCAGTCACTACACTGCCCCTAAGGGTCTCTGCGTAACCCCTGAAGGGTTTCCTAAAAATCACGTTGTCCTTGTTGCTGCTACTGTTGCTTGTTGCTGCTACTGTTGCTGCTGCTGCTTGCTGTAGTTATTGTCTGCTATTGTTGTTGCTGCTCTTGTTGCTGCTGCCATCTGCTGCTACTGCCGCCTACTATTGCTATCGCCTGCTGCTGTTGTTGTCTGCTGCTACTACTGTCTACTGTTGTTGCCTTCCTCTGCGCTGTCTTTCCTGATTTCTTCTCTGCTTCTTGTGTATTCTAGACCCCAGGATCAGATCATCCCCTTGGTCTAAATTCCCCTCTCTGCAACTGAAACACTTGATAATTCTTAGCAACTCCACCCTATAATCTTAGCTTAGCTTCAGTGCTCTACCTTTGTGTGTCTTACAAATGACCCCAAGCCTTTCCTTTATAATTTCCTGGTTGAAAAATAAACGGCCAAGATTAAATCTTTAATCAATGGCTATGATTAAAAGAAAGCTTGATCCGTGTGACTTAAGAAAATTTCATCACATGTTTAGTTAAATTTACTTTAATTATTTTATTTTCCTAAGTTTTAACTTAGGAAATACATTAAAATATTTAATTAATTTAATATCTCCTAAACCAGATCAAATTTACCAAATCCATTTCTGGGTCTTGTAGATCAGGTGAACTCTAGTCCTTCCTCAAAATTTGGGACCTAGAGAACAACTGATGCTACCCCAAATACATAAAATCTCAACACTCCCTCTTAGCATTAAGGGTGTGCTCTAGCAATACATCACACTTATGCATTACATGATTTTGGGCACCGGTTCTGTGCTGTTGAAGCTTGGCCTCCTGCCACTCAACTCTGCACTACTTCTGCCATTATTTACTACTGCCCATGACTCTGCCACTGCCATTGCAACCACTATACTACAGCTTCCTCTCAATATGTTGCATCTATGCTACTCATAGCACTTCCACTGCTCATATGCTGCACTGCAACTTCAGTTTTTGAGAGAAACAACTAGAAATCCTACCCAATATTTGACAAACAAGTTTGATGGGCTGCATCCTCATCACTGAAGTTCCATAGGCTACAGATCTATGCTGGCATCTAAAGAACGATTCATAGCTACAGCTCTGCTAGCGTAATCAGACTCCCTCTGCACTACTGAATTCACATCAGTTCCTTGTGTTGAAATCTATCACGTTGTTGTTGCACTACGTTGTCCCTCTGAAGTTCTTTGCGCCCTTGCAGCTTTGCACTGCGTAAGTAGAACTGATCTGCGCTATTGAATTCACATCAGCCTCTGCACTGCTACTGCTTCTACGCTGTTGCTGCTATGCTCTGTGATGCTCCTCCCAGCCTCCATATCTTCCTTTGCCTCTGCCTCATCTGTGATCTATGCACCCATTACTCCACTTGTCCCGTTACTATCTTAAGGCTGCCATAGCTCGCTTGTGATCCAAGAGATGAGCTTCTCAAGGATCTCACCTTACTTCCATGTAGCTCCTCAACATGTCCATGTCACCCCACCTCCGTGGTTCATGAGCGCTCATGGCCACATCATCTCCAGACCCATCATCTTCCACCGCTGCTTTGGAAGAAGATGCTTCCTTTTCCTTCTTCTTTTCTAGACAATGGCTGGAAAATGTCCCATTTCACCACACTGGAAGAACTTGATCTTAGAAACATCCTTCTTCTTCTTTGACTTCTTCTTTGATGCCAAGACTGCATCTTCCTCCTCTTCCTTCTTAACTTTTCTCAACACAGGGTTGTGTTGCTTCTTGGTGAACCTTCGTAGTTCTTCTTGCCGTAGGATCGACCACAAGTTGTTCGAATCTGGGAGGTCCGCTATGCTTGAGATACTTTGGACAAATTTTTCCCACTCATCTGTGATTGCATTGAGGGTAGTCTTGACTATGACTGCATCATCTACAGTTGCACCCGTTGCAGTCACCTGATCCTTGATTGACTGCAATCTGAAGAGGAAATGCTCGATGTCTTCTCCCTTAGTCATCATGAATGACCTCATTTGGGCCTCCAACAACATCTTTATTTGGACTGATTTTCCCTCATATAGGGAAGTCAAGGCCTTCCACATTTCATTAGCTATCCTCTTCTCAGTTATCTGTGGTACAATATGGTCCTTGATACTGCCCATTATCAGCTGCTTGGCATGCCCAGCAACTTATTTATGCTTCCGTAGGAGATCCATATATGTTGGCATGGCTAGGGTCTGCTCTGCATGGTCTCTTAAATCATATGCCTCAAGGACAATTAGGATCCTAGCTTTCCACACCGAAAATTTTGAGAGGCCCTCTAGCCTATCCTCATCACGTATTCCATGAGGAGCCATCTTCTCAGAATGTGTCGGAGCTCCTCTTCTTTATGCTAGATATCTTGGATCTAGGGTCCTTTATGAACTGGACACCCTCTGCTCCCTCTGACACTTGATTTCCCTCCTTGGAAATCTACCAAATCAACTATGATTCATCTTCGACTTTGATCGTCTAATCAAACTGCAAGTTTCCTTTGGCAAGAAACTCTCTGAGAAGTTGATCTCTTCCAAAAATTTGTCACTTGTGCTAAGGCTAAAAATTTGAAAACTTCAGAAGTTTAACCCCACCAGTTGCTCTGAATTTCTGCAACTTTTCTACAGAATTTTTCTAGATCTAAATCACATTGGTTGGCTTCAGACCTAACCAGCATTGTTTATGAGCTACCTCTGTGCAGTAATTACGTGGGCTTGCTAGGACACAACATTGGACAGCATCACCCTTCCCTCTGCATGAATCTCCTCCTAAAAACTGCACTGACCCTTCAAATATGTTTTTCTGCTGCCTTTCCAGCTACTTTCTCCAGCTAGATCCTTCATATGCTTCAGTTGGTGACCCTTCTAGATTTGCAATTGCTCTGATACCATGTAGAAATTTCTCAATCTTAATTCTTATGCACAAATAATTTATGTTAATCAGGTTAATCTTCTCCTACTTATACAAGTTATAAACTGAATAAATTCAAGTTAACATCAAATAAAAACACATAACAGATCTCTACCAATTCAGATCTAGAATAAGCACATGCACACATAGACAAGGTGACACAATTATTTCTAGACAAATTGTTCCCGGAAAAACCCAATGTGGGAAAACTGGTCTCTGGCTGTTGGAGGGCTCTATTATTAAGAATATTTCTGAATACACAATTTTGGGTTCTAGATCTGGAAATCCCTATAGAGAAAACTCTATATTTGTAGCACCTGGCTGATCTAAAACCAACAATACTGACTGATCCACACCCTCAAACGAGATTTACAGAATTAAGCCATATCTAAGCCTAGAAACCCCAGATATTCCCCTGAAAGTCACTGCGTCAGCCTCTGAAGGCCTCCAAATGATCATCGTTGTCACTGGAAGGGACTGCGTTACCCCAGACTAGGTGACACCGTCACTACACTACCCCTAAAGGTCTCTACGTAACCCAGGAAGGGTTTCCTGAAAATCACGTTGTCCTTGCTGCTGTTGTTGTTGTTGCTACTGCTGCTGTCGTCTGTTGCTGATGTTGCTACCTTCCTCTACGTTGTCTTTCCTAATTTCTTCTCTACTTCTTGTGTATTCTAGACCCCGAGATCATATCATCCCCTTGGTCTAAATTCACCTCTTTGCAACTGAAGCACTTGAGAATTCTTAACAACCCCACCCTAGAATCTCAACTTAGCTTTAGTGCTCTACCTCTGTGTGTCTTACAAATGACCCCAAGCCTTTCCTTTATAATTTTCTCGTTGAAAAATCAATGGCCAAGATTAAATCTATAATCAATGGATAATATTAAAAGAAAGCTTGATCTATGTGACTTAAGACAATTTCATCACGTGTTTAATTAAATTCACTTTAATTATTTTATTTTCCTAAGTTTTAACTTAGGAAATACATTAAAATAATTAATTAATTTAATATCTCCTAACCTAAATGAAATTGCTCAAATCCATTGTTGGGTCATGTAGATCAGGTGAACTCTAGTCCTTCCTCAAAATTTGGGACCTAGAGCGCAACTGATGCTACCCCAAATACACAAAATTTCAATAGAAAGTGAATACCCAGTTATTTTTAATAGCACCAATTATTTCCAACGGCTATCCTACATGGTAAACTAACTTAGAAGTAAAGGCCTTTATAGAATAGTCTCGGGTCAAGAATCTAAACCTACCGTTGAAGATAAAAAGGCTAAGTGGGAAAATAAACAAGATTAAGCATGAGGGTTGAAAGGAATGTCCATTGCTCAATATCTTAGATTACATATCCAAGAAATTGGCTCCCATGATGAAGCTACAAAAAAGCTAAATAAAGGTTTTTGTATTCAAAATGTAATCAGAGCCCACCAACTTGAAAATGAGTGGATGACTATGGACCCCAATAATTTCTCCTCTATTGAAGATTTTTTGTCCAAATTCAAGACCCTTATACTTCTCTTAGAAGGTTTTAAGGTCAAAAAGGAAGATGGTAGTCTTATCTATTCTATTCTTGCTAATTTAGGCTCTGCAGACTCTATATTTGTTTGCACCTTCCATTCCACTAGATAAGCCCTCATTTCTCATGGAACACCCTACAAGTCCCCCTCCTTTGATGCCTTTTGTGATTATTTGATAAGAGAACAAGAAAAACTCTTACACCTTGGTCTTATTAATACTGGAAACTCTTCTAAGAAAGCCTTAGCAGCCCAACAACAACTAAATCCAAAGAATCCTAACAAGCAGCATCCTAAAAATAATAGTCCTAAACCAAACAAGGGTCTTAGGCACTCATAGACGCAAACTGAAAAAGAAACTCAACAAATTGATAAGGAAAATAAAAACAAAGGGAAGAAGACAAATATACAACTTTTGTAATTATGATGGACACATAGAGTCAAAATGTTTTAATAATATGGAAGCCTTGGAAGCAGCAATGAAGAAGCACAATGTCCATTTGGAGAACTCTTCAACTTCATCTTTAGGAATGCCACTTTTTGCATGTGGTTGTCAAGCATCAAGATCTGGTTATGCATTGAATGTATCTTCTTCTTCTCATTCTCATGAGTGGCTCATTGATTCTGGAGCCTCTTACCACATGGCCAAAAATAAATCGATGCTTTCTTCTTTAAATGATTGTAACACCAAAAATATTTATGTTGGTGATGATATATCTCTTAGTGTTGTAGGGTATGGAACCATTCATCTAGATAATGGTCAGTTTAATGATGTATTATGTGTTCCTACCTTTTCCTACAACCTTCTATCTGTTTATCAGATAACTCATTCAGGTGAAGGAAAACTGTAGAATTCTCACCTCATGATGTTGTAATTAAGGACCTAAGAGATCTTAGATATATTTTAGCTACTAGCATTGTTGATGATTCCACAGGGTTGTATAAGTTTGAAAACTTTGAGTCATCAAGTCTTCCCTCCATTTTTGTTGCTCATAATGATGAAGTGAGAAAACTTTGGCATGAATGATTTGGTCACTTAAACTATCGCTCTCTTCAAACTCTATGTGAATAAAATATGGTGACAACTCTTCCTATGGTATCTTCCCGAGATGTTTTTTTTCCCAGTTGTGTACTCATAAAACATCATCAGGATGGTTTTGACAAACGTTCCTCTTGGCACACTTCAACCCCTTTGTAGCTTGTGCATAGTGATTTACGTGGTCCACTTCTAGTTATTTATTTCTCTAGCTACAAGTAATTCTTAACTTTCATTTATGACTTTTCCAGATGCACTTGGTTATACTTCTTAAAACTCAAGAGTGAAGTTTTTAACATTTTCTTGGCCTTTAATTCAATTGCAACATATTTTTTTGTATACTCCACAAAAAAATGGTGTAGTTGAAAGGAATAATCACACTCTAAAAAATATGGCTAATTATATGCTTCAATCCAAAGGACATAGTCTTAATTTTGGGGTAGAAACAATTAACTCTGGAAATTACATAGTAAATCACACTCCTACTAAGATTTTAAGGAGCATCACTCCAGAAGAAGCCTGAAGTTCAATCAAACCAGATGTAAGTCACTTTCGTGTTTTTGGAAGTGAAGCTTGGGCCCATATTCTAGATGAGAAACATAAATCCTTAGAACCTAAGAGTGAAAAATGTATTATTGTTGGATATTTTGAAGATGTCAAAGGATATAGACTTCTTCAACCCAAATCCAAAAATGTAATCATTAGAAGAGATGTAAAATTTGATGAAAATATATTGGCCTGCGAGCCTAGTTTGGTGGGTGTGCCACCTTTGTCCTATGAGCCTGATTCGGCATATGTGCCACCTCTCTCTATATCTTCTACTTCTAACAACATTCCTTCTACTTCGTATTATGACATCGAGGATGAAAATCCTCCTCCACCTCCTCATGACCTTCCTTCAACTCCACAACGTCCAAAATGGGTCTTCTCTACTCGGGATGTAGCTGGTTCTCTTACAAGTGACCATGTAGATCAACGTCGTACAAGTTCTCAGTTCGACAGAGCCTCTTCTTTATTGGCTCGAGTTCTAGAAAATTATGATCTAGATACCTTTGAAGAAGCTTCAAGTCATCCAGATTGGGATGCAGCGATGAATAAAGAATATCATTCCTGATTGGCAAATAATACTTGGGATCTTGTTCATCTTCCAAAGGGAAGAAAACTTGTCAGATGCAAATGGGTTTACATAACAAAGTTTGGACCAAATGGAAAAGTGGATAAACATAAATCTCATCTTGTTTCTAAAGGATTTTCACAATTTGAAGGAATTGACTATACTGAAACCTTCTCCCCTATTTCAAAAATGAATTATATCTTCCTTGTTCTTTCCCTTACTGCCTCCTTTAAATGGGAATTCCATCAGATGGATGTTAAATCCACCTTCTTACATGGGGAATTACATGAAGAAATATACATGGAATGTTAGTATGAATCTTAATTCCAAATGTACGAAAAAAGACCACTTTAGTTGTGCATAACAACAACCCTAACAACAAATATGGTTGTCAATATCTTCAGATCTGCAGTTAGGTGATCAATATAAATGCTGCAAAAATATAGATCTATGCATTAGAAGACATTAAAGAGTAGAAAAACAAGATTTACTCCATGCATCCAATAGACAAGAAAAGAATATGTTGAATAAAGTTTTGTATTAGGGGCACCTGGGAGGAAAACATAGGAGGACGTTCCTAGTTCTCCTCAATGGGATGGGTTCTTGTAAGTCCTCAACACTTCAGATCTAAAATTCCTCTCTCTTTATGGCATAGAAAACACAGACAAAAATGGTAGCAAGATATGACTATGATGGTGGATCAATAGTTAGACCAAAAGTATAGATCCAGAGTGATCTATAGGCAACAAAAGGTGATAAATGAATGGAAAAACCCTTCTATTTATAACAAAATATTGAGCTAGTCTAGATATTGGTGCATAGTTAAAATATTATTAACCAAATCAAGATCCAACTTTTGTGGAATATTTTATTATATTTGTTGGAGGGAAAATGAATTTGACTTGGGTTAAATCCCTTTATTTATAAATAATAAATAAATAAATGATTTATTTATCATTTTAAGGATGTGGTTGAGTAATAATAAATAATTACATGATTTATTTATCATTTTAAGGATGTGGTTGAGTAATAATGAAATAAATAATGATTTATTTAATTATTTAAGGGAGATTTAGTCATATTTAACAAAAAATATTATTTAAATAAGGTTTAAATCATTATTCTTAGAAAATAATAAGATAAATAATGATTTATCTAATTAATTTCCTTGTTTTGGGTTAAATATAACCAGGAATATTAATTAAAATATTGTTTAACTAATTATTCCTTGAGGAAAATCAAACAAATATAGTTTTATTTAATGTTTCCTCATGGGGTTTCCTGTTTAGACCATAAACAACTTAATAAAGGTGTTTTACTAAGTTATTTTCATAGTGAATGCGATTTTATTTAGGGTAAAATTGGTCTTACATGGTGTACTTGGGTCCATCTAATAACAATGGGTTAGATGAAAAAAAAATGGTGTAACAGATTGCCCCCCAGCGTGCGAGCGTTAGGAGCTAATCATATGACCGAAGTACGTTGTAAGAACTCAATCACTAGACGTCGAAACGGGAAGTAGAAGAGAGAGGAGTATAAGGTAGACCAAAGTGCTAAAAGAACTAGACTCTGAGGAGGCGAGACATACAGGTGCGACAAGTCTTTTTGATGAGTGAGTACCTATGCTATAAGCGGCGGGGGAGGCATACCTATGCCCGCTGAGGCAAAGTACAAATAATGAGGCATCCGGAAAACCACAGGACGAAATAATAAAGCATATGCTGGCATAGACATGAGCCAGATAAATAACATTATAATGAATCCCACATACATATTGTGCTTGGGATAACAGCCAAGACTTTGTACAATAATATCTGAATACATGAGATATGAATAGAACCCAGATGCCCCTGTAAACAGGAAAGGGCTCTGAAAATTTGATTGGCATATGAAATCAAGAAGGCACTACAAGCAGTTGAGGCTGATATCATCAAATCTATGGAGCTGCATCGAAGGATGAAATGAAGAATTCATCCGGGTATGTGGGGGGCTACCTGTAGGGCCACCCCCTCATGAGGGTTGTGACATCTCACACACACCCGGGAATCACTGATATCAGCTATTGCATCACTGAACCATCAAGTATACGAATCTCGATCATGCTGAAAGGAGCTGGAGCTGAGAAAAAATCAAGTCAAAGGGAAATAAGGAGTCTCTTAGCCTGATCTGGGGCACCGAAAAAAAGTGGAAGCTGGAACCAAGGTACACCGCCCTCTAGACCTGTCTTCTGAAATGAATAGGTTGATGTTGACAGAAGGAGGTCCGCCATAGGTGAGGAAATAAGGGATCCTCAACTAAGGCACGAGAGAAAATAGTAGAGCGACTGAAAGATTGACACCAATGATGATGCTGAAATGGAGGGTACTGAGTAGCGAACGGACGACTTCCCTTGTTAGAGCATAAAGGGCATGGATGTCCTGGCAGCGACTGACACAACATCATGAGGGATAGGGGACAATGGGACTGAAGGCCATAATGTGCGACACGAAAGAGGGACCAAGCAATGAAGGATGGAGGACTATAGCGAGCTGCAAAGGGACTCAGGAGAGACCTCATAAATGCAATGATGACTCAACTCGGATGCTCTAAACAAGGGTGATTCGATGGTGCTGCCACACAGAAAAAAGGGTCCAATGGGGACCATAAAAGCATGAGTACAAGATGGTAACTCACGACGAAATTAGACACAAGCATGGACAAGTATGGAGGCAAAGTGGTGCCCCCAGTACGAGTGTTGCAAGTGAAGAAATTTGATTTTGAGGAAGGGTAAAGTGGTGCTTCTTGGGAAAAATGTGTCACGGTGAAGTATCAAATAACTAAAAACTAACAGATACCCATTTGAGGGCTTGGTGAGATCTTTCTAACGGTACAGACGGTTTGGTAAATGGAGCTACGGTTGGGTCACAGCAGGCGAAAGAAAAAACAAGGGTTGCTCTTTTAATAAGGCATTTTCCCTCCAAATTCACTCATTTGTTAGATGATCCAAAAATAAATATTATCATAGGTTATAAAGTTTGAATAAAATAATTATTAATTTAAGATATTAAATTAATAATTATTATTCTAGAATATTTAATTATTTTATGGAGACATTTAGAATTAGCATATTGTTGTAATAAGATATGACTCTCCAAATGTGTCGTATCTTAGGCCTTTTTGTTAGCTAGTTATTTGGAATAGTGTTTAATGTAAGTGGACACTTGTTATTTAATAAGTGATCCATAATTAGTGGAAGTTAGGACATTGAGCATATAAATAGCTCATTGCAAGAGTGTTTTTGTTGTTCGGGTGTAAACTCTTGCATAATTCCAAATGTAATTGTTTTTATGATTAATAAAATTACGTGTCTGAGGACACTTCGGCCATTAGTGTGGTATCAGAGCTACAGTAATGCTGCAGTAGATGTGAGGAGGAGATTCCAGCTCTACAATTTCTTGGAAAACTCCATTGAATTGATCAGAAAATGATTGGTATGGAATTTGTCAAGTTTTTTTGTTTAAAGGAACAGAAATTTTATTATTGATTTTAGATTTGTAAATTCTAAAATCATTTTTTTGCAAAATAGTTTTCTACAAAATCTATTCTGCAAAATCTGCCCATTAAAAACTATTTGGCCCACTATTGTACCCGTGTATTCAGTTATGAACGCACTTGGGTATTTAAGAGTAAAATATATGTGATATATCTCTACCAGGAGGGGTCACAAACTTCCTCATTATTGCTGAACCTGTGACTGTTGATTATTGGTTATTGTTGAACCTGCCTCTTGATTTGCGTCCCAAGAATACTCGCCTGGTTTCTTACTAATTTCCAGTGATAATTTTAACTATCTCCCATTGCCAATGGATGGCCGCACATTATAAGAAATTTTACTAGTTCCATTTTTTTAAAGTTTTGTCCATATACGAGCAGTTTTTTCTTTGATATGCTTGCTTGACATATCAATCTCCTTCTCAATGCAACTAATGTGTTCGACAAGACACCTTAGTCTTCGAGTAAGGGTATTTGCGTGAGAAATGTTGTAGCTTCTGCAGATCTTTGCGTGAGAAATGTTGTATTTGCGTGAGAAATGTTGTAGCTTCTGGTAATCAGCGTAATTTGTAATCAGCAAACAGCGTAAAGGTCATCTGCAAAAAACGTAATTTGTAATCTGCAAAAGGTTGGGATCATAAGAGTGCATCGGAGGGATACACATCATCTTCGGCAAGCTGTGTACATAATTTCGATCCCAGTGAAGAAGTCGAATCACCGCTCAATGAGCTTGACGTGGAAGAAGAAACCAGAAACTTAACGCTGTCACTATCCAGAATATTGCTGGCCTAATTCAAAATATTAACTTTTTCGACGAATGGGGCTAAGACTGAAGCCGTATTTACTACGCTCATGCTGCCAGAAAGGACCGAAGAATTTTCAGGAGATTTACCTTCTATACGATCTAGTGTTACCAACAAATCTAAAGAGTGCTGAGGAAGGTAGACTTTGAAACCGATTCCAAAGAGGGACCAGTGGTAGAAGAAGTCAAAGACTCAAGTGATTACATTTTTTTTTGTAATTAAAATTGTAATTGGGATCATAAGGTGAAGTAGCACTTTGGAGCAATAAGGTGAAGTAGCACTTTGTGTTTTTTGAAGAACATTGTAATATTTTTTATTGGATTAATAAGGATTTTGTAATATTTATGGAGCAATAAGGTTATTTGTAATTTTTTGGAGTAATAAGGAGATTTGTTTTTCTTTTGTAATTTGTTTCTAGAGAGATAAGTGTGACTCAAAGTAATTTTACTTTGAGGGGGGGTAACATTTTTTTACCAGATTTTGCAAGCGCGTCATTGTAAAAGTCAAATTTTGAAAGTTACCTTGTAAATATTTGAGAATTGACTAGAGCCAAGTGCAAAGCTCAGTCATTTTCCTCCTGTTTCAACGACTATACAAGGGTCAAGGCCAAGCCCCGATACATTGTTTTTTGCATGGCGTGTGTCGTTTTTGCGTGGTGTGTTTCGTGTGATGAATTGCTCAATTTTTTGTGCTTGATTATTTTGGTGCACTGCTTCAACACTCCAATGTTGAAGTTAATTAATCTGTTCTCTAAATCTGATAAGCTAGAACGAGTGAAATCCTATAAGACATGGCGACATCTAATTGAAAGCACTCTTATTTTTAATGAATTATGGCATGGCATTTGTGATGGAAACATTAAACCAAATAAACCAACAGATCTAGATTCACTTACAAAATGGGAAATAAAAGATGCCAAGGCATTAACTCTTATAAAAGCTTCAGTTAGTAATGAAATGTACATACACATTGAGAATTCTTCAGATGCATGGATTTCTTTACATACATTCAAGATCTCTTTGATACACAACCTGAATCAAAGAAGGTTGATCTTCAATTAAAATTGCTTCAACAGAAATTAACTGAAGGTGGTGATGTCCTTGAGTACATTTCATGACTTAAAAACATTAAGCAAGAAATCATCAATGTTGGCTTTCAAGTTGTTGATGAAAGCTTCTTAACTACAATTTTAATTGCTGGATTGCCATCATCATATACTCATTTTTTGGAAACTTTGCAAGTCACTGGAAAGTTAGAGAAGATCAAATTTGATGAAATGAGTGACATGTTAGCACAACATGATAAAAATTTCAGGAAGAAGAAGTAGATCGGGGAAGATGTCTTCCTCACCGAAGCCAATTCAAGCAACTCCTCAGCTGACAATTCTAGAAACAAAGGAAGAGGTAATTTCAATCCAAATCAAGCAGCGCAAGGTCGTGATCGCAGTCAACATAGAGGAAACAATTCCAACAGAGGCTCCAATTCAGGAAGAAACGATTTTCAAGGCAGAGGCAACAATCAAAACAAAGGATATCATCAAGGCACAAGACAGAGTCCAAGGAGAGGAAAAACTCAAAACAGAGGACAAAGCAGAGGCCGAGGACAGTCTCAAGGTAGAGGAAAGTCTCAGGGAAGAGGCACCAATTTGAGTCAAATTGTTTGCAGGCGATGTAACAGAGTTGGTCATTATGCAGCAAATTGTAGAACTTCTATTGAGAAAATTTCTAAGTTTCATCCAAACTCAGCACAATTTGAAAATGATGAAGATGATCCTGATAGTTCCGAATATGTTTTCACAAACACAGAAGCAACAACTTTATAGGTTTCAAGCTTTCTCCGCAATGATTATGAAGATGCATGGATTCTTGATACAGGCACAACTCAACACATGAAATTTTGACGTGACTTCTTCTGGAGTTTCAAAGAATGTCATCTGAATTCAATGTATCTTGTTGACAAAACCAAACAAACTCCTTCAGGCAAAGGTGTAGTTAAAGTCTTTTTACCAGGCATCAGAGAAAGAATGATTTCTAATGTATGGTATGTCCCAACATTCAAGAAAAATTTGTTGTCCTTAGTAACAATTCAACAAGTAGGGCATACAGTGATTATGGAAGATGGCTCAGTTAAAATCAACTCAGTCAAACAAAACATGCAAACAGTAATGACAGGTTATGAAGATGGAAAACTGTTAAGGATGAAAGGGACAGTTATTCCAAGACATTCTAAATTTGCAGGTGCAGCAAGTACAAATATTTCACCAATCAGATTATGGCATGTCAGATATGGCCATCTCAACTTTGACAGTCTCTCTCAGTTACAAAAACAGGGCATGGTTAAAGGACTTCCAACCTTCAAAATGGAAAATGCAAAGTGTGAATCTTGCATTTTTGGAAAGCAACATCGAGAGACTTTTCCCACCAGTTCCTGGCGAGCAGACAAGCATTTTCAGTTGGTTCACAGTGATATTTGTGGACCCTTCCCAACTTCACTTAGAATTTGCAGATATTTTTTACTTTTTATTGACGATTTTAGCAGGATGACATGGGTATATTTCTTGAAGCAAAAGTCAGAAGCATTTGAAAAGTTCAAAACTTTTCATAAGCTTATTGAAAATGAAGTAAAGGAGAAGATTGGCACTCTTCGAATTGACAATGGCGGAGAATTCACTTCAAATGAATTCAAAAATTATTGTACGGATAATGTCATAAAACGAAATCTTACCAATGTCTACACTCCGCAACAAAATGGAGTAGTAGAAAGAATGAATCGTACCTTGTTAGGAATGGCACGATCTATGTTAACTTTCAAAAAGTTAAGTCCTTCATATTGGGTTGAAGCAGTTCATACCGCTGTCTACTTGAGAAAAAGATCTCCCATGGCTTCTTTAGACGAAATCACACTTTATGAAGCTTGGTTTGGCTTCAAACCACGGGTTAAGCATCTCAGAGTTTTCGGATCAATCTGTTTGCCTTAGTTCCAAAGGAAAAACGAACTAAGCTTGATGCACGAAGCTTGAAGTGCACAATGATCGGGTATTCTGATGAAAAGAAAGGGTACTGAATTTTGTCAAATGGGAAATTTATTGTAAGAAGAGATGTGATTTTTTATGAAAATGAGAGCAAGAGTGCTGAAGAAGTTGAAAGTATTCTTCAAAAGTTAGAAACAAAAACTAATAAAAGAAATGGAAATTTACAAAGTCAACCAAATTCACCAAGTTGGTATGAACTTGAATTTCCTTCATCTAACAATGATTCATCCAGTCTGTCCTCTTCATCAGCACCATCCAGGTCTTCTAGCAGTTCATCCAACTCTCCTAACAGTAGCAGTTCTTCTGACAATGACTCTCCGCCCCCAGAACCCGCAGTTGCTCAACAGAAATCAGTTTACATCAACCCTCTTTTTAATGATGGTGATTTTTCACAAGCCCAAACTAGTGAACATTAATTTCCGAAATGGGCAGTTCAACTCTTGAAAGATGTAAGGCCTAATGAACAAAATAAAACAGGAACAAGGGGATCAAAACAAAATGAAGGAAATTTTGCTTTAATAGCAAATGATTTTACTGAACCTTCTTCTTTTCAATAGGAAGTAAAACATAAAGCATGGCAATAGGCTATGGTTGATGAATATCAGGTTGTTCAAGACAACAACACTTGGCAACTTGTTGATTGTCCTCGGCATGTTAAACCTATTGGATGTAAATGGGTTTATCGAATTAAATAAAAGAAAAATGGTGATATTGACAAGTATAAAGCAAGACTTGTTGCTAAAGGTTTTGCGCAACAGGAAGGGATAGATTATGAGGACATGTTTGCTCCTACCACTAAATGGAACACCATCCGCCTCACACTTGCCTTAGCAGCTCAACAAGGATGGAAAGTTCATCAAATGGATGTAAAAAGTGCTTTTCTCAACAACGATTTACAGGAAGAAGTGTACATGACACAACCGGCACCAGGTTTTGAAATTGAGGGACCAGAACATAAAGTCTGCAAACTGATAAAGGCTTTATATGGGTTAAAACAAGCTCCCCGAGCTTGGTATGCCAAAACGGATGAATACCTTCGCAAAGTTGGTTTTCATCGTAGTGAATCTGATGATACCTTGTATCTACTCCAAAAAGGTAAAAATATGGTGATTTTGATTATGTATGTCAATGATTTGATCATCACATGCAACAGTGATGATCACATTGAACAGGTGAAAAATGAGTTACATGCAAGTTTTAAGATGACAGATTTGGGACTACTTCACTACTATCTTGGAGTTGAAGTATTCCAACGTCCACATCAGATCTTCATTTCTTAGAGTAAATATGTAGCAAAAATTCTTCAGCGATTTGGAATGCAGGATTGCAAGCCTGTCCTTACCCCTATGGAAAAAAACTTGAAACTTTCAAAATTTGAAGGGGGGGAAAGGTGGACAACACTAATTACAGACAGTTGATTGGAAGCTTGATTTATTTAACAACCGCTCATCCTAATCTATCTTATGCAGTCAATATTATTTCACGTTTTATGCAGGAACCACTAGATAGACACTGGAATGCAGCCAAAAGAGTTCTTTGATATATCCAAGGAACAAAATATTTTGGTATTCTTTACAAAAAGACTAAAAATTTTGTACTTGGTGGATTTTCAGATGCTGACTTTGCTGGCATTATTGATGGCAGGGCATCAACCTCAGGTTACTTAATGAACATGGGGTCAGCTGCAGTTTCCTGGAGTTGCAAGAAGCAAGATACAGTGGCCACTTCTTCAACCGAAGAAAAGTACATTTCAGCATGGGAAGCAACATGTGAGATTGTTTGGTTACGTCGCGTTTTACAGGAATTGGGAATTCCTCCAGTAGAAGCTACTTCATTATTTATCGACAATCAGTCAGCAATAAAGCTTGCCAAGAATCCAATTTTTCATTCAAAGACAAAGCATGTGGACACCAAGTATCATCATATCAGATCACTCATTGCAAAGGATGTCATCAAGCCGATTTATTGTCCTTTAGAAGATCAGACCTCCGAAATTTTCACGAAACCTCTTGGCAGAATAAACTTTACTAAGTTCAGGAATGAACTTGGTATCTGTTGTAATGTATCTTTGGATCATAGTGGGGAATGTTAGATGATCCAAGAATAAATATTATCATAGGTTATAAAGTTTGAATAAAATAATTATTAATTTAAGATATTAAATTGATAATTATTATTCTAGAATATTTAATTATTTTATGGAGACATTTAGAATTAGCATATTGTTGTAACAAGATCTGACTCTCCAAATGTGTCATATCTTAGGCCTTTTTGTTAGCTAGTTATTTGGAATAGTATTTAATGTAAGTGGACACTTGTTATTTAATAAGTGGTCCATAATTAGTGGAAGTTAGGACATTGAGCATATAAATAGCTCATTGCAAGAGTGTTTTTGTTGTTTGGGTGTAAACTCTTGCATAATTCCAAATGTAATTGTTTTTCTGATTAATAAAATTACGTGTCTGAGGACACTTCGGTGGTGAATGTAGAAAGGAGAGAAGGCCCTAAATCTTGCGGCGATCATAGCAAACAAACTGACCGTTGGAATCGAGATCTGTCGGTTCCAGGTAAGAGGCCTAACCCTACTCTTTCTTTTCAGTGGATTGAAAGTTCAGATTAGGTCCCTCGAGCTCAGGAACAGACCCCTACTCCTCTTCACGGTCGAGTCGCACTTTTTGGGGCAAAAAGTGCGACCTGGGTAGCAGGTTTTGGGCAAAAAAGTGCGACCTATCCCAGGTTTGGGCCTGAAAAGTGCGACCTGTCAGGGAGGAGTTTTTCTATGTTGTTTTTTGGCTAAGCACTAGTTTTTGTGATGAGAAACAATATTTCCTATCTGTATGCTGACAAATATGATGGTTTTGTGTAGATATGGCAGAATTACGGATCAACTAGAGAGAGAGAGACCCAGGCACATTACGGTTGAAGATCTGGGAGGATTAAGGTGTCCGCAGTGCTTTAGCCAGGTTTGGGGTTCTAAAGTTTGTGGAGAACCCTTTGATGAGAGCTGGAGAGCCCTTATTGGCCTAGATTGATAGCTATTGGGACCCGAACCATGAGGTCTTTATAGTGTAGGGGCACCGGATCAAGTTGATAGTCCAGGATATATATTTTCTGACTGGTCTTCCACCACTTGGGATGGTAGGGAATACTCATCCATTATTACCGCGTGGGCGGAATATCATAGAGTTTGTAGAGCGCCATTTTCGACCAAGTCTCCAATTCAAGGGGACTCGAATACCCATCAGAGATTTGGAGAGGTTAGAGACCCGTGTTGTGGCCGCGGCGATGCTGTGGATCCTGGGCAACCAAGCACTCCATCACATCATTGGGGGGCAAATGATGCTTGTGGAGAGTGTTTTGAGAGGGAGCTACTATGGGTGGGCCCAGATGATGCTGTCATTGTTGAAACGACAGTTGTCGCTATGTAAGTGGCAAGTGAACCATGATTGTGCATATGGTACAGTTTTGTGCTTGTTCTTCTTTGAGAAGATCCTGACACCTTGACCTCGCATAGAACTCCAAGATGGGGGCCTGAGAGAGCCTAGGATGCGCTAGTGGGGGTGACTACTATGTAGAGGAGGAGGTGGAGCAATTGGATGGGTGTTCCATCTTGATTTCTTTGTTCATTGGGATCAGATGTCATTGTATATAGAATACTATCCCTATAATGGGATGAGTTATTATGGGGACCCATATCTGCCACTGCCGCCTGGTCGAATATGGGGACTCGATGGTAAGTTACAAATTGCTAATATTTTATGTGCATGTGAAGTTTCTAGAATATTGTATGTGGTACTGATTCTTTTACTTTTGGTATGCAGATACAGCACTGGTAAAACCAGTCGGGTACATGGGACGACCTACAATATCAGGGCCTGCAGGATCTAGTGGATCAAGGGCGCAGAAAAATGAGGATGCAGCAGCCCTTCTGGAGGACATCCATCATAGATGTGAGAGACTTCTGACTGGTGTTTCAGAGCACGGTTTGCAAGACTTAGATGACCAGTACATAGAGCCATGTATTGGTTTACCCCCTGAGTGGAGAGGGGTCATGTGGTGCATGGCGATGGTTGGACACGGTATGCCTGATCTATGAGCTACAGGGGCGGAGCCATTGGCTCAGGATCCTCCAAATAATGATTAGTGCATAGGGGCATGTGGTGCCCCCAGTTTTGAGTTTTTGTAACATGCTATGGGCATGTCATATGTATCAAAGTTGGTGGACTCTAAAACATTTTATACGACACATATTATGGATATGCATCATTTTGATATTTTTATGTTATTGTATTGTGTTAAATGCGTGTGCCAAATACCAATCTAGAATATGGTTTGCAGTGTTGTCTACATAGTGATTTTGTGCTCTAGGTACATGAATGAAAGTAATGATTTCAAATTCATGCATCAAAAGCTTCACTCGTAAATATCTTCTAAAAATGATAGGATTATGCACACGATAGACACCATTCAATTGCATGACAAGAAGCAGGGAATCTAAACGAACATCAAGGTGGAGGATGCGATGTGAAAGGGCATCAGCTAATAAACCTCGTACTACACCATATTCAGCCTGATTATTGGTAGCAGTACCAATGCATACACCATTTGAGAGAACAAGCGAATGCAAGGGGGTAAAAATGGCCCAACCTGCGGAGGCTAGATTCCGAGAGTAGTGACTTGCACCATCGACAAAACCAATATAAGGTGTGGATGGGGGGTCCCTCTGAAAGGTGCCACAAGACAATAAATGGGAGGATGAAGAACAATGTTGGAAACTTGAGCGCAAAGTAGAAATTGAACGCACTCTGCGGAAGGGAGTGACCTAGGTAGGATGTCTACTACCCACATGTCGCCGGTGAGGGGAAGTGTGGGAGCTACTGGAGGTGTATCTTGAGCTCAGGCCGCGTAAGTCACCAAAGGTATGGATGATGGCATCCCATTTATAGGCGGAAAAGATGAAGTCATGGGTGGACATGGCTTCCATGATGTCGTCATCACAAAAGAAGGCGGAATGACGGGAGGAAGAGAGACCACATGATGCGGCAAAGCTACCTAACTCATCATCATGAGAAGAAAGGCTCACATGCACATCGTCACAAGGGATGACCTAAGAACAAGCAGATAAAGGATCCACCGATGTTGAGCCCAGGGTGATTGCTGAAAGGAGGTCAAGCGAAACAACCGGAGAAGATTCAAAGGGAGCTTCTGCCGAGGGTCTCAAGGATGATGAAAGGTAGAGATTGGTGGCCGCATGCTCCATCATTTCGACATCAGGGGGGGGGGGGGGAATTTCAATAGGAGCGAGTAAATACTCAATCTGGCCTACAACATACTGTGCAAGTACGGGAGAAGTGGATTGGTTCTATCCAATCTCGTACTCCTGAACTACCTCTAAAGAGGCACGGTAATGCATAAGGCGGGGAAAATGATGAGAGTAATGGCCATGGAGACCACACAAAGCACAAGGGTGTTTGGTGTGAATAGTCTTGGTTTTCTTGGCTGCAGTTGATGAAGAAGCAGAGGTTTCAGGGACCATAGACACAGGGAATGCGACATTAACCATGGGCTTGATGCGGGGAAACTCGGGACAAGTATGGGTGGCGTGACCGACGACATCACACAAAGCACAGGGCTTTGGAGGTGGATGATGTGCAGGGTCAGTCAGGGTGGCCTTGTATTTTGAGGCCCTTTTGCAAGCTCTGCCCTTCTTACCCGAAGAGGTCACAATAGGAGGCGGTTCCTGTTGAGGTGGCTGGGGCACTGTGACAACGGGAGAAGTCAGGGGGACCGGTTGAACTGGGATCAAAGCAAGATAAGGTTTAGGTTGACCTGGCGGGGTAGCAGTTGGAGGATCAAGTTACCAGACGAGAATCCCAATGGTTAAGTTAGGAAGAGAGAGGGTGGCCATGACAGGTGCTGTATAGATGCCTAGTGGAGGGACTAGGAACGTTATCTGACCGGAGGGGTAATGGCCAGGTGGGACGGCTCCTAAATGGTAAGGCCTGGAGGAACTGTTCCAGGAGGGTAAAGAGGCTCATGAGTACCAAATGAAGGGCCAAGAGGAGGAGATCCATAAGGCTACATCGAAGGGCTAGGAGAAGGCTGCAGAGGGCGAGGAGGCTGCTGACTAGCCGAGGCAGGCCGCTTAAGAGAAGCCCGAGACGATTGCATCATGAAAACATTTGATGAGATGGGATCATAGATAGGAGGAGAAAGAACAGGGAATGTACCAAGTAAAGAGGAATCTTTGTAGACTCCGAGCAAAACACTGGTCCAAGGGTCGATGGTTTTCTTGTTGGCCACCGAAGAGATAGTGGACTCAGGGGAGGTATGAGACTTCAGTTCGTAATATGTCAACTGGTCAATGGTGACTATCTTTCCATAATGAGGGAAGGTCATCTTGTGGTGGACCGCATAAGGGACAGTAGACATCACATAAGTGTAGCTACGACCCAATAGAATGTTGTAATCTAAGGGGGCATCTATGACTTCTACGTCAACGCAAACATTCTTGCTCGCAAGAGTAATAGGACAATTTCGGAATAAGCCAATGGGCTGGGAGGCGTGGCCATCCCACGCTCGGAGGGTGATTTTGGAAGGAGCCAACTCAGGTGATCCGAGTTGTTTCCAAACCGAAGCAGACATCACACAGGTGGATTCCCCCTCATCAATAATGCACCGAGAAACATTGGCATTCTGGATCTTGACTGGGATTTGGAAAGCAACGAAAGCTGGGAGAGGAGGATGCTCTGATCGGTCAACATCAAAGACAATCAATCGATCATCGGAAGGATCTACAGTGCCCATGGCAGATAGTAGAGCTTTTAGTTGTGAAGGGCATGACTGGAGGAGTTATAGCATTGAAATGGCAGCAGGGGATTGTGCCAGATAATCTACTATGCTATACGAATGGGCGGCTTTGCCAGAAGCAACATTTCAGCGTAGTGGTCCCTTAGGGATCTTGGTATGAACCTCCACCCTAGGTTGAGGGATCTTCAAGGGGCCATTAGGTGTCGAAAGAGGCTCTATAGTGACCAAAGGAGGTTTCTCGGGGACAGACGTAGTGGGAGGCTTGTTGTACTGACAGGACCGAGTCTGAAGATTGATGTCAATAGTTTGCAATTAATTAGAGTTCATCATGAGAATCTGGTAATCAGATGCACCAGATGGAAGATTTTGAGTTGCCACCTGACCTTCAGGTGGTTGGGTAGCCACGAATCCTTGCTAAGGGAAACGATCAGTAAGCACAGCCGGTTGACTAGGTGTAGGACTGGGAGGAACGGAAGGGATGGCTTGCTGTCCTCTCAAAGTTGCTTGGGACTCCCATAGCTACCACGTCTGTGGAAAAAGAGGACAATCATGCATGTAATGACCATAAACACCACAACAAGAATAGGGTTTATTCATGTGAATAGGCCTATCCTTCTTGGGATGAGTGCCCTATTGCTGGTTCGTAGTGTTAGGAGCATTACCTTAGTTAGGTCCAAAATTATCGAGGGCAGTTTGACTTTGAGTGCCTTTCCTCTTCTTTTTTGAGGGAGGAGGATTATTCATGCCCTGCTGTGCATGCACCTACCCCTAAGGGGGTGGTGGTTGTTGTTGCGAGGTTTGAGAAGAAAAGGGAGGAGGAGGTGCTAATGCTGCAGGAGCTGGAGCACAAGGCTGTGGATACAGGTAATAAAAAGGTTGGGTAATAGTGTGGTAAACAGGAGGTTGGGAAAAAAGAGGAGGCATGTCATATCCTAGATACATGCTATCGGGAGGGGGAAAAGTGCAGTAGGTGCTAGCCCCCCCTTGAGGAAAACCATAGCTCATTGGAGGTTGAGCATACAGATTAGAGAGCGCTCCAACGATACCATCGGCGGCATGAGATGCCCCCGATGCGTTGGCACCACTGGGTCTGGGAAGATCAGGTAGAATGGTTGATCCAGGTGGATATTGGTGGTCACCTGCCTATTCCACTTGGGGCTCCACCATTGTCTCTTTCAGTTTTTCAGTTTCGGCACAGTTTACTATTTTTAGCAGTTTTTCGGGTCTTGAACTTCTAGAGCCGTTTTGAGGCCCTAAACGATGTTTTTTGGGAAAACAGAGAGCAACATGGGTCCATGGACCGATGTTGCTTGTCCCAAATTTTTAGTCCTCGGATAGATCTTTCTAACGAGGTATGGTACGCGTCAAACGGAGATCGTATGCCAAAGTTACGCCCCTGGGAAGTTGAAACACCAATTTACCCAAACGGGGCCCATAGTTTTGGCGCTTCATCTCCTAGGGTTAGGGTTTTGGCTGTTTAGGATTTCCCATTGTTTCCAAATAATAAATAGGCCCTCGAGCCTCATTGTAACTCAGTTCAGAGGCCTGTAGCCGCCACATCTCTTCTCAGAGATAGCTACCAGTGCCCTAGCTAGTTTTATTTCCATTCTATCTGTAAGAAAATTTCAGTTCTTTGATATTAATGAAATGAAGTGTTATTTCCGCTGCATCTCTGTATTTATGGTTATGTGTTTATTCTGTTGCGTTCCTGCATAAATCCGGATCAGTGGTATTAGAGGGGTCTGCTTTTTCTCGATCCTTCTTTGCATGTCCCCAACGAGGTCGGGGTATAAGGAGCTAGGGCTCGATCTGGTGGAACCTTTGCAAGATCAGCCTCGCAAACCTCGACGGACGCCCATGGGGGACGAAAAGAAAGATGAGGGAGCAAGAGATCTTATCAAAATATTGCTCGAGGAGGCCCTCGAAAAACAAAGGAACGCGATGATGGATAACTTTGCTCAGACCCTTCAATGGCTACCCACCGGCGACGCATGTGCATCCTGCAGCCACTCTGGAGGCACGACTCCTTTTAAGGTACAAGTAAATTTTGACATTCCCATATTTGAGGGTCAAATAGATGCAGATGTTGTAGATAGATGGTTGAATCTGTTAGAAGGATATTTCTCGATTCATGACTTTTCAGACCGGGAGAAGATTATTTTTTCACTCCTCAAAGCTACCCCCCATGTTAAGGACTGGTGGGAAACCTACTGTGAGAACAAGGACCAGACAGAACCCTCTCTATTCTCGGTCGCACCAACTTGGAATTCTTTCCGAGATGCCGTCAAGGAACAGTACTATCCTGTGGGAAGCTATGAGGACAAGTACATACAATGGACCACGCTGCGACAACAAAGGGATCAAGATGTGCATGAGCTGACGAATCTGTTCCATACCCTGCGCACAAAGTTGGCTATCAAAGATTTAGAGAAACATCTGGTGCTAAAGTATCACAGCTATCTGCACAGATACATTTAGGATGAAATGGAGTTCCTTGACATCTCCTCGCTTGGTACGGCATACCGGTATGCTGCCAAGATTGAGCAGAAATTCAAGCAGAAGAAGCGAGACTTTGGATCTGCGAATCAAAAGCAAGGGAAAGGTGCTTCCAAACCGCAGAACAAAGGACCGAGCCAAGGCATGGTGGCTAAAGACAACTCATCGAAGCCACAAGAAAAGAACGGCACCGCAAAGCCAAAGAAGGACACGGGAAAGTGGTGTGAGTTCCATAAGAGCTCCACTCACAACACAAGTGAGTGTCAGGCCAAGCAGTCGCTAGTGGCCAAGATGAGGGCTTCTGAGTCAGATGCATGCTCTGACTCTGAATCAGAACCTGAAAAGGTGAATGAAAAAGGGAAACAGATTATTGATGCGGAGCCCAACGCCACTGTTGCCACTGCAAAGATCCAAAAGGAGGAACCGGAAGATCCAGAGGAGGAGGAACGTCTCTTCCACTCCCGGATGTGGGTAAAGGGCTCCCCGGTACAGTTCATTGTCGACAATGGGAGCCAAAAGAACCTCATTTCAGCAGACGCCGTGAAGCGGTTGGGCTTGCCGACCACAGCTCACCCACATCCATACACCATCGGGTGGCTTCACCAAGGACGAGATCTCCGCGTCAGCCGGCAGTGTCGCCCTCCCTATAGCATCAAGCCCTTCACGGATGAGGTATTATGTGACGTTGATCCTATTGATGTTTCTGATGTATTATTAGGACAACCATACTTGTGGAAGCGTCATGCTGTGTATGAGTCTCGACCTCGTGCTGTTATTGTTACTTTGGGAAATAAGTTGTACGGGATACCAGAGGTACCACCTCCTGCCGCTATCTCTTTGGTTACTGCAAAACAATGTAGTAAGCTCATTTCCCAAACCAGGAAATTCGTTTTCCTGATGATCCGCCCCCAGGGCAAGAAGAAGACTGTGGCCACGACCTCCAGACAGGGCTCCTCTGCACAACGACAACAAATGGATAAGGTTGTGGAGGAGTACGGGGACATATTCACCTCACCCACAGGGGTTCCTCTGCACTGTCAGGTCAAGCACCCAATTGATCTGACCCCCGGTGCGTCGCTACCTAATGGACCGATCTATCGGCGCTCTGTTCTGGAGAATGATGAAATCAAGAGGCAGATTCAGGAGCTGTTGCAGAAAGGTCACATCAGACCAAGTTCATCGCCCTGTGGGAGCCCGATCGTGTTGGTACGGAAGAAGGATGGGACGTGGAGACTCTGTATTGACTATCGGGCGCTGAACAAGATCACTGTCCGGAATAGGTACCCAATCCCACGGATTGATGACCTTCTGGACCAACTCAAAGGTGCAAAATATTTCAGCAAGATCGACCTAAAGTCTGGGTATCACCAGGTACCAATTGAACCCTCTGATGTGTGGAAGACTGCCTTCAAAGCCAAGGAAGACCTTTTCGAATGGCTGGTCATGCCTTTCAGGTTAACGAATGCTCCCGCAACCTTCATGAGGATGATGGACGACATCTTGCGGCCATTCACCAACTCATTTGAAGTGGTGTACTTGGATGACATTCTGATCTTCAGCTAGACTTGGGAAGAGCACCTTCACCACGTCCGACAAGTCCTCCAAACACTGCAGAAACACAAGTTGTGTGCCAATTTGGAGAAGTGCACTTTTGGCATGACCCAGGTTCAATATCTGGGATACATTATTGATGAAAGGGGGGTGCATGTGGATCCAGCCAAGATCCAAGTCATTCGGGATTGGCCAGCCCCAACCTCTATAATAGAGCTTCACAGCTTTTTGGGTCTGGCTAATTTCTACCGGAGGTTCGTGTTAGGATTCTCTCATATCACTTGGCCCTTAAGTCAAGTCACCAAGGGAGGAGCGAGAGAATTTTTTTTTTTGTCGGAACCTCAACAGAAGGCGTTCACAGAATTGAAAAATCGCCTCTGTTCTGCCCCAGTGCTCACTTTACCAGACTTGCAACAGCCATTTGAGATCGAGACAGATGCCTCTGACTATGCTATTAGGGCAGTTCTTACTCAACAGGGACATCTAGTGGCATATCACAGTGAGACATTGTCTGACACAGTTCGCAAGTATCCCACTTATGACAAAGAAATGTATTCCATTGTGCAATCTTGTCGACAATGGAAGCATTACATTTTGGGGAAGGAAACAATCATCCACATAGACCACCGGCCCCTGCAGTTCATACAGACACAAGGGAAGTTGTAGAATGATTGCCATCAGAAGTGGTCCACATATCTGCAACAGTTTCATTTGAACATCAAGTACAAGAAGGGTAGCACCAATCATGTTGCAGACTGCCTCAGCCAAACACCGATCGTGGCGCTCACCACTATGCTCAACTCTTGTGGGCGCGAGACTTCTGATTGGACGCTTCTCTATGAGAGTGACCCAGAATTCAGCCACACTTACAAGGCACTCTTGGGGGGTACGCAAGTTCCAAATTTTCACCTCCAAGATGCACTTTTATGTCACATGGGACACCTTTGTGTTCCTTCAAGTGAGCGTGTCAAGATGATATGGGAAGCACACTACAGTAGATTCGTTGGGCATTTCGGGGTCGAGAAAACAGTAGCAATCCTGCAGAAGTATTTCTATTGGTCGAACCTTCGAAAGGATGTCGAGAAGCACATCACATCCTGCACTGCTTGTGCCATTGCCAAACCGACCATAAAGAAGCAAGGCCTATATACTCCTCTACCTACCCCTAGTCGACCTTGGGAATCCATCTCCATTGATTACATGCTGGGCCTGCCTTCTACTAAGCAGGGAAATGATTGTGTTTTCGTGGTCGTCGACAGATTCTCGAAGATGGCCATTATGGCGGCCTGCAAGAAGAATATCATAGCAGAAGCCACTTCTAAACTCTTCTTTGAATGAGTGTGGGTGCACTTTGGGATCCCACAGTCTATCATATCAGATCGGGATAGCAGATTCCTCAGCACATTTTGGTCCAACCTCTGGTCAATATTGGATACCAAGCTCACCAAGTCCACAGCTTTCCATCCCCAAACAGATGGCCAGATAGAGGTCGTCAACAGAATGATTGTACACATTCTGCGCATGTACAATTCAAAGCATCCACGCACATGGGACGAGAGCCTCCCCTATGTACAACATAGTTATAATCGGGCTCTCCATAGTTCAATCGACCATAGCCCCTTTCATGTGGGCTTGGGATTCCAGCCACTATGTCCCATTGACGTATCCATGCCATTTGTAGCTGCCCAGGCCAATCCGCCAACAGGTTCATGATATATTGGACAGAGCCAATGCCAAGTACAAGCAACGCCATGATCAACACCGGGTGCCACACAACTTCCAGGTGGGTGACAAAGTATGGCTACATTTGCAGAAGGAGCGCCTCACTGGACCCCACCGCAAGCTTCGCCCGCTCCGGTACGGGCCGTACACCATCACCAAGGCTGTAGGGAACAACGCATTCGAGCTCAGTATTCCACCATTCCTTGAGTACGCACCCGATCTTCAATGTGGATCCTTCCTTAGATCCTTACTTCCCCACCTCTCACCCAAGGCACCTCAAACATTGCGAGAACAACTCACACCAACGAGAGTTAAATCCGATTTGCATGGGGAGCAGATACACACAGAGATTGTATCATGGACATGCAAATTAGGAACACTCGCCAACAGAGGATCCAACTGTATCGGGTTGTCAAAGCTAGCCAACTCCTACACCAAGGAAAGTGGTTCACCAGGGACCAAGTTCAGCAGAAATTTCCTCATCTCATGGAGGAACTTAACGCAATGGGGACCATTGCTTCCTAAGGGGGGAGGAATGATCCAGGTGGATATTGGTGGTCACCCACCTATTCCACTTGGAGCTCCACCATTGTCTATTTCAGTTTTTCAGTTTCGGCACAGTTTACTATTTTTAGCAGTTTTTCGGGTCCTAAACTTCCGGAGCCGTTTTGAGGCCCTAAACGACGTTTTTTGGGAAAACGGAGGGCAACATGGGTCCATGGACCGATGTTTCCCGTTCCAAATTTGTAGTCCTTGGATAGATCTTTCTAATGAGGTATGGTATGCGTCAAACGGAGATCATATGCCAAAGTTACGCCCCTGGGAAGTTGAAACACCAATTTACCCAAACGGGGCCCATAGTTTTGGCGCTTCATCTCCTAGGGTTAGGATTTTGGCTGTTTAGGATTTCCCATTGTTTCTAAATAATAAATAGGCCCTCGAGCCTCATTGTAACTCAGTTCAGAGGCCTGTAGCCGCCACATCTCTTCTCAGAGATAGCTACCGGCGCCCTAGCTAGTTTTATTTCCATTCTGTCTGTAAGCAAATTTCAGTTCTTTGATATTAATGAAATGAAGTGTTATTTCCACTGCATCTCTGTATTTATGGTTATATGTTTATTCTGTTGCGTTCCTGCATAAATCCAGATCAATGGTATAAACATAACCCAACTAAGCGTAGATCAGGTCATATTTTAACGCAATTTGGAGGGCAACTTCTTCAATTTGAGGAAAGTGCGATGCAACATCTTTTCTGATAGTTGGAAAAAGAGATCTAAGGAACTAGTCCATGTAGACACGGTCTTCAAAGGTATGGGCTCGACATAGGCTCTTTCTTCTCCGCCATTCCTAGACATTGTAGGTTTTAACCCTGAACAGCAATTATCTACACACGAATCTTATAATAGAAAATAAACAATAGCGAGAGCATAAAAACATATAACAGATCAACATAGAGATTTTCCCCTGGATCCAAAATCGGGACGACCAGCTTGATTTTTCATTATATTCCTTTTAGTGTTACAACACACATATATATACATGCCGAAGCATACATAAACCCCAATCCATAAACCCTGGATTAGAACATAACCATAGTTCGCTTGACCGGATCTACAAAAAATACCAGGGGCTGAAAATCATCGTACCCCAAAACCATGCACAAAACCATGGACGCGGACTACCCGCCGGAAATTAAGGACCAAAAATTTTCGCCGGGGAACTGCCCTGGACCCCGACAGGGGGGGCTATCGCCCCCCTGTGTGTGCTTAGTCGTGGAAAGAATATAACACATACCCAACAGACATGATCGGAAAGGCGGGTCACAGACGATTAACGAAAAGAAGTCAAGAGTTGGGTACCAGTGTCATAACAAAGGGGAAGCTGGAAATAAGACAGAAAATTCAAGCAAGAGTCGCAAAGGTGGTATGAGAGGAAGGGGCCTGATCAACATACCACTTAGAAGCTTCACCTACAAGCGTTCGTTGAAACAACCGAAGACGGACAGAGTCATCAGTAATGGATTTAGACGAACACCGCATGTGGAAAGATCGAACATGATTTGAAGGATCTTCTCCAGCAAGGCCTTCAAACTTTGGGATGTATGAAGGGAGCTTTTTTGGCATAGCAGACCAACTAGCGTCATGGTGTATAGGTTCGTTTATCAACTGGTCGAAATCGGGGAGGCTGAGGCCTGCCGAAGGGGAGAAAGGGTGCAGCCGGGGTAGTGTCCATTGCAGTCCCACTAGTGGTATTCCCAGCATGAGGGCTGAGGTTACCACCAGCATTAGGTCCTGCACCAGACATGATGAAGGTGACATGGGAGAACCAAAGGCAGAACGAGAAGGAGAACCCAAAGGACCAGAAGAAGAGTTGGAGTGCGAACTCGGTGGAGGACTAACTCGGATCCTATGTGGAGGAGTAAGTCTTCCTACCGTAAACTGAGGATGAAGGCCAAGAAGTCTCCGGGATGAATGCCTTGGAGGCGCAATGATGACGACACAAACACGACACAAAGGAAAAAGAGACCAACAAAGGCAAGGAGATGCAGGATCAACTGATTACAATGTCGAAACAAGGGCAGAGAGGTGCAAGATCAATTGATTTCAATGTTTTAGAGTCTTTGCTTGGCGATGTTAACCAAGCCTTTTTTTGCTTAGGGTGTGTGTCTGAAGTGTGTAAATTTTAATTTTTAAACCTAGACGTTTGTAGAGAAAAAGAAAAAGTGTGTTGTATAGCTGCAAATAAACCTACAAATGACAATATATAAGCCTGCAAAAACATAAAATAAACAGCTAATAATGCAATAATTTAAACCCAAGGAGGCGGGCCTCTCAACAACTAGTTTATAGGTGAGTTAAAAAACTAATCAAAACACACTAAAACAGCCAATAGATCTAAGGTTGGGAGACAGGGATCTAAAGGACAAAATCTGTAGGAAAGTGGTGCAGAAACAACAACAAATCAAAGGAAAAATTGTTGTAAAAAGTGGTGGCGAAAGGCTATTTCCAGGAGGGAAGCAGAGTGAACCCTAAAGGAAAACCCTAAAAAAGCTAAATGAGGAGATTTGGATGGATAACAAGCCGATCTAAAGTGGATCTGAAGGTGAGGTATCAGATCTAAAAAAAAGGCTGAAGACTGAAATTTCAGACAACCTGTAACAGCAAAAACTCTTCCACAAAAAGTGGAGGGTACTAAAGCCCTAGGGGGCTAGGTTCCCACTTAGTTGAGAAAAATAGAACAAGTACAGGTCCAAAACAGGCAGAGACGAAGGTCAGACAACCCTGAACAAAGGCTCAGACAAACCCATAAAATTTTCACAAAAATTCCCACAAAAAGTTTAGGTCGCAGTTTTTTACCTGTTTTCAGCAGAGGTCGCAGTTTTTGGGCTGTAATGTGTGCCCTAAGGGTCCAAGTTGCAGGTTTTGGGCTGAAAAGTGTGACCTACACCTCCAGCACTCTCGGCGGTAGATTTCAAAAAAAATTGGTGTCTCAGTTGTGGCTGATGTCTGTCACCTGCGCAATAGGTCCAAAAACACACGAAAGTTAGAATTTTTATCGTTTTAGGGTTTTATAGATTAAAAACAACATCAAGAAAAGAAAAAAAAAGGGTCTGAAGAGAAATCCTAGGGTTTGAAGTAGCTCGATATGCAAGGATCAGAAAAATGACAGCGGTCGTAATCGTAAACCCGTGTGGAGTCGCCAGTTGTTAGTATGAATCTTAATTCCAAGCGTACGAAAAAATACCACTTTAACTGTGCATAACAACAACCCTAACAAAAAATATGGTTGTCAATATCTTCAGATCTGCAATTAGGTGATCAAGATAAATGCTGCAAAAATCTAGATTTATTAGAAGACATTAAACAGTAGAAAAACAAGATTTACTCCATGCATCCAATAGACAAGACAAGAATATGTTGAATAAATTTTTGTATTAGGGGAAACTGGGAGGAAAACACAAGAGGGTGTTCCCAATTCTCCTCAATGGGATGGGTTCTTGTAAGTCCTCAGCACTTCAGATCTAAAATTCCTCTCTCTTGATGGTGTATAAAACCCATAAAAAAATGGTAGCAAAATATGACTATGATGGTGGATCAATAGTCAGACCAAAAGTATAGATCCAGAGTGATCTTTAGGCAACAAAAGGTGATAAATGAATGGAAAATCCTTCTATTTATAACAAAATATTGAGTTAGTCTAGATATTGGTGCATAATTAAAATATTATTAACCAAATCAAGATCCAACTTTTGTGGAATATTTTATTATATTTGTTGGAGGGAAAAAGAATTTGACTTGGGTTAAATCCATTTATTTGTAAATAATAAATAAATAAATGATTTATTTATCATTTTAAGGATGTGGTTGAGTAATAATAAATCAATAAATGATTTATTTATCATTTTAAGGATGTGTTTGAGTAATAATAAATAAATAAATGATTTATTTATCATTTTAAGGATGCGGTTGAGTAATAATAAAATAAATAACGATTTATTTAATTATTTAAGGGAGATTTAGTCATATTTAACAAAAAATATTATTTAAATAAGGTTTAAATAATTATTCTTAGAAAATAATAAGATAAATAATGATTTATCTAATTAATTTCCTTATTTTGGGTTAAATATAACTAGGAATATTAATTAAACTGTTGTTTAATTAATTATTTCTTGAGGAAAATCAAACAAATATAGGTTTATTTAATGTTTCCTCATGGGGTTTCCTGTTTAGACCATAAACAACTTAATAAAGGTGGTTTACTAAGTTATTTTCATAGTGAATGTGATTTTACTTAGGGTAAAATTGGTCTTACATGGTGTACTTGGATCCATCTAATAACAATGGGTTAGATGACCAAAAAATGGTGTAACATGGAACAACCCCCTGGATTTATCCAAAAATACTCTAGCCTTGTCTGTCACCTTAAGAAGTCTATCTATGGTCTCAAACAAGCCCCTCGAGCTTGGTATGCCAAAATGGATAGCTTTCTCTTAGATAATGTCTTTTCTAGATGTCATTCTAACAACACTGTCTACACAAAGAAAGTGGGCAAGTCCTTAATCATCCTTGTTCTTTATTTTGATTATCTTATCCTTATTCATAGTGATCCAAACCATATAAACCATGTGAAGTCTAGCCTCAAAAATAAGTTTGAAATGATAGACTTATGACACTTGCATTATTTCCTTGGGCTTCAAGTCTTGCAATCCAAAGAAGGCATTACCCTTTCTCATTCCAAGTATGCATGTGATCTTATATGCCACTTTCTCATGGAAGGTTGTAAGCCAACCCCTTCTCCCTTTTAGCCTGGAGTCAAGCTTTCAGTCACTTGTACTTCCCCTAAAGTTGATGCTACCTTATACCGTCAACTTGTTGGTAAACTTTTGTATCTAACACATACTCGTCTTGACTTTTCCTTTTTTGTTGGTCTTGTTGATTGGTTTATGCACAAACCTCATGAAATTCACTAGAAAGAAACTAAAAGAATACTTTGATATGTTCGAGGTACAATTCAATTTTGGATTCATTACAGTGTAGGAGCATCTCCTTTGTTGGTTGGTTTCACTTATTTTGATTGGGTTGGTGACCTTGATGATTGAAAGTCTATTGCAGGTTATGTATTCACTCTTGGTTCAGGACCTATTACATCATATTGTAAGAAACAAATTGCCATCTCTCTTTATTCTGTAGAATCAGAGTATCGTGGTGTTGTTGGAGCCAGCAAGGAATTCTGGTGGCTTCGTCATATCCTATCTGAATTTGGTCTTCATCGGCAACATCCAACTACACTTTAGTGTGATAATCAAAGTGACATTCATCTATGCAAAGATCCAGTTCAACATCAGCGCAACAAACACATTGAGCTACACATGCACTTCATTAGAAAGCTCATTCATGATCGTGTTCTTGAAGTGCAAAATTGTTCAACCAATGATCAAGTTTTTGATATATTTACAAAGGCTCTCATAGAAGCGAAGTTTACCAAACTTCGATCTATGCTTGGAGTTCAAGAAATTTATCATTAAGGGGGGGGTGGGCTCTAATGCCTCCTTCCTTATCCTATTGTGTCACCTTTGTAAATCCTTCAATCATATCCCAAGTTGTTCTTAAGGGGGGATGTTAGGATATTTTGACACATAGGAAAGAGTTAAGTATAACTTGGTCTAGCGTAAAGTTAGGTAAAGTGTGTTTCTTTAGTATGTACTTTTGTAGCTTATAATCTGACGGTCACGATATGTAGTGATTTGAAGGTTCATTCTCTTCTCGGTATTAACGACACTTGATTCGTGGCTTAACACCCGATTGGTCCATGATATCTATTTAAAGAGCATGGAGGGTCATTTTTCCGGTGACTATTTATGAGAGAAGCTTATAGAAATTTTCATTCTTTACATAAATAAATTTCTTGAAGTGGCCATGTTGGGAACTTACCCTGTAAATTCCTACATATTAATATGAAAAATGGTTCTAATCTTTTCATTATTGCAAACTAGATGATTATTTATCAAAGAAACTCAATCAAGTAGACTCTAATACTTCTATTATCACATGCTTCTATCAATGATGCCATTTTTACAAAATCAATACTCTTCTAGAGTAAACAACACTGCATATTATTTTACTTAATAAAATAAAGAAACACTTTATAAAGAACCTAACATAGTGGATACCTTCTTCAATAATAAATATATTTGGGATCTTCTCCTTTCGGCTTATTCTTAGGTTCTCCCTTCTCTTCAGCTATATGAGATTCACTTCTTTCTTTTCTCTTGTTTTTTTTTTTGATAGGACAATCCCTTCTATAGTGTCCATACTAATTGCATCCAAAACATTGAATATTAGACATACCTACTTTCTTCTTGAACTTTCCAAAATTTCCCTTATTCAATTTATTAGTTCTTGCAATGAAAGTTTGAGATTTTTCATCTGATTCGGTGTCATCCTTTGCCTTGATCCTAGTTTCTTCCAAGATGCATTGAGCCCATAACTCATAGAAATGTGTATAACCCTTATTTGAATAGATGGTAGTTGCAAATCTACCCCATTCAGGAGGAAAAGCATTTAGCACACAAATGGTCATTTCAGAATCAAAAATAGTTTCCTAAAGCCCATGTAACTAATCTCTTATTTGTGAAAACTTCATTAGATAGGAGGCCATGTCTTCATCCTTTGATTTCCTTTTTCTATATATTTGGTTCCTCAATGAAATATTTTAATCTGATGTACTTATAGAGTAAAATTTTACCAACTTATCATAAATATCCTTAGATGTCTTCAAATCAACAATAAAGGGAACAAGATGATCCTTAATAGATTCAACAATGATTATTTGTACCCTTATCTATCCTTTCTTGTAATTTTCTAACCCTTGAGTGTTTTATTTGTTAGGTTCAACAACTTCACCAAGAACATATTCCATAACCTCATGTTCTATGAATTCCAATTCAATTCTTTTCATCCATGAAAGAAAATTTGATGACCCAACAAGCTTATTTCTTTTCTTATAGAAACAACTCATATGACCTATAGATTGAGACATAGAATAACAATATGATACTTACTTGTTAACCAAGATTACTATTTTATTTGATGATGTCTCCAACTATTTTGAGGATTTCAAGATCTTCAAAGAGACTTCAATGATTCCCTAGAAACATGACTTCTAGGATGCCTTCAACAATAACAAGGAGTGATGAATGATACCAAAATTTCTTGATGATTTCCTCTTTTTCAAGATGGTGTACTTAGAGAATATTCAACAGCTACTTGATCTTCCTTCCTTTAATGAGACCTTGATGTAGTAACCATCCTTCAAGATTAGTAGGTCTTCTTCTCTTTCCTTATGTCCTTCTACAAATGATCTTGAAAAAAAAAACCTTCTTTGTGTCCACAAGATGATATTTTCAACTTCCTTCTCATGTTTAGTTTAGCTCTGATACCATCTCGGAAAATGCAATATGGTTGCTTATTAATTCAACTTCTCCTTAACCTTAACAATTACTTTTGAACTTTATTTATCTTCTTATGTTTCTTTGTTAAATATTCTTCACCAAAAAATTATCAAGAGAAAAAAAAATAAAGAAAATGGACACAAAAATTAGGCTCCAAGCCAAGGATTCACATTCCCAAAGATTTTAGATACCTGAACCCCCCCAACCTCAACCAAGACATTCTAAAAATAATTACAATGTAAGAACAAATGAAGTATTTTCCTCACAACATCTACAAAGTACATAAACACTACTTGCTCTATTTCTTTTCTAGAGAACTTCCCATGTTAAAAATGTATCGTTCAATATGAGGCACATAAAAACTTACGCTTATGAGGAGCCTTAACTTTTGAAAGCTTATTCCACCACAATTTTTCATCACCTAGTCCTAATCCAAAAATATTTGAGTATCCAAGACTAATGGCATACTTTCCCCCCACTCCATATAGAACCTAGATTAATTCATGCAAGGAATTGTTTGTTCTTATATGTGTCTTCTTAAGTTCTACTAAAATGTGACTCCACCTTTGGGAAAATTTTCTTTCTAGACCAATATCAATTTCCTTTCTCCAATCTTGAGACCACTAAGCAATACAGGTCTTATAGAAACAAAATATCAACCAACATTGTGACCTCATTGGCTTTTCTCCAATTGTTTAGTGGTGGATATTATACCCACAAGGGAGGTTTCCCTGCAAAGATCACCAACAATATATTCAACTAAGGAGGTCTCAATAGTGACACAAGGTCAAA
The DNA here is from genome assembly GCA_034641835.2 of Pinus albicaulis. Classification (NCBI taxonomy): domain Eukaryota; kingdom Viridiplantae; phylum Streptophyta; class Pinopsida; order Pinales; family Pinaceae; genus Pinus; species Pinus albicaulis. Next base: position 760,040,987 of record CM076580.1, read on the forward strand.
TAATTGATTGAAAAGGTAACATCAAAACCTTGAAATACTGAGATAAGAACTTCCTAGAGTTCAAACACACTCTTCTAAGAACTTTATAATTTATAAGAATTTTGTTATATGTTGGGGATAATGAAATGCATATTTAAGGCACAAAATCGCATATATGAAAGAGGTAAGTTAGGGTTGAGTAAATAGTGGTTTTGGATGACTGAAAATGCATCTGATAGTGAATAAAATCAAGATATTAACCCTAATTTTTGGGTGAAAAACATGCCATTAATGCTAGATTTTATCTTTTTATGTTTATTAAATGCATTCCCTTTCAATGGGACAATAACAAATGGGTAATAAATTGCTATTAAAAGCATATTTAACTTAACCATAACCCTAATTACCATAAATTTAACAAAAATATAAGACATTTAAATGGCCACTGCATATTAGTCTAGTGCCTTATCTTAGAGTCAATGATAGAAAGGTTAGTGATAGAGGAACCTAGATGAGGTGGGTGGAGGACAAAAATTGCCTATTAGAAATCCTATCAACTTTCTCTAAGTGGTGATTGAAGGTTAAGGGATGCTTGAACCAAGTTCCCTTATGGATACTTGAAAGATTGATTTTGCAAAGCATAAAGAAAAAATATTCAATAAAATATATTGCACTTTTTAATATGTCATAAAGAAACCATAATTTCATAAATTTGCATGAAAAAAGGGATAAAATTAGCAATATAATTACACCACTCAATCGGGGATCACTTCATCAATCCAACACATAAGTTTTCACAAAAATTGGAAGAAAATCAACAATATACTTATACCTTTTAATCAGGGATCACTTCATCAATCCAACATAAGTCTCCTTGTGAGAAAATATCCCTCCTAAGACAATTCACTCCACCAAGACCACATTGTGTCCAAGAGAAAAGAACCAGATAACTAATGTGCACTTCTTGAGAGAGAGAGAGAGAGAGAGAAGTGTTGTGTTGTGTGATGATGAATAATGGAAAGTGACTCCCCTCTATTTATATGAGGGTAACCAAGTCACTTTTTCATAATTTTATAGTAAAATCCCTAAAAAGTTTGCTTGAAACATTTAACTAGGTCAAAGGTCACAAGAGGACCTTTAGTAGCTTTAAAACATAATAAAAAAGCCTAAATATCCCACACATGTGGGAATAAAAGCTCTCCAATATGACAAAATCCTCCAAGAATGGATAGTCTGTTGGAAATATGATGCAGGATGTTGTCCTTGATGGCAACCCACTAAATGAAGATGAAGACATGCGACTGTTGACATGTGTTGTCCTTGATGGCAAACCACCTGATGAAGTTATTCTTGACTTGATGGACTTGGTAAGTGATGTAAATCTGATGTTTGTTGACAATATGATGCTGAGTGTTGTCCTTGAAAGGCAACCCACTTGATGAAGATGATGACAACTTACTTGATGAAGTTGTGCTTGAGAGAATATGTTCTTGATGAAGAAAATATGATGTATCTACAGTATGTACAAAAGGCAATGAAGAAAGGAATTCAGAATGTGCTCAAAATATGATGAAAAGAGTATGTCTCTTTGTATACGTGGATTTGCCTAGGGGAAGTCGCGTATGCACGCGGAAAGGAACGTTCCAAGTCGCGTATGGGAAAAAGCGCTCAAAAAGTGCAAAACCAAGGGTAACCACCATGGTATTGACCCATTGTATTGGGTAATGATCCACCTAATTGACCCCGTCCAGGTAGTTTTGGGCTCATGGTATTGTTTTGGCCCATGGTATTGAAAAAGGGGCTCATGGTATTGAAAAAGGGTAAACCTATATAAGGAGAAGAAATTCATTGTGCAAAACATGAGTGTGGGTGCAATATGTCTGAGCTTGAATGAATACTTCTCTCTGAAGTAGATCTGAATGGAAGGGTTACACTTGAAGACAAATATGAAGGTATGATGCACCAATGATGAAGAAGGGGATCTAGATCTGAAATGCACTTGTATCTGCTAGATCTGCTTATGGAAGGCCTAGATCTGTGATGAGGTGAACATCTAGGCGAACATCTGACTGAAGTGAAAAGGGTAAATCTGAATTGAACATCTGATCTGATGAAGTATGCAGCTCTGTAATCATTGAATATCTATACGCTACTTCGTCGCGGAGGAAGCGCGTATACACGCGGCTTCTCTGAAGTAAAAGCGCGTATGCGCAATAAAATATACACTGAGGTATACGCTGGTTTGTGTGGACGGAAGCGCGTATATACGCGACATAAGTGAAGTAAAAGCGCGTATGCAAACTAGGGTTTGCTGAAGCAAGGGGTATGAAATATCTGATCTGTTCTGCTGTGTTTCTGCTATCTGATCTGTGTTGATATGTATCTGTTGGTGATGTATGTTTGTGCTTAAAAAGTATGGAAAGGGTCCAATATGAAAATATGATGAAATGTGGCCTGCAAGTGGTGTTCTATTGAAGTTGTTGGATCCAGTGTGAAAATTGATGAAACGTGGTCCAAGGTGGTGCTGAAGGTTGTAGCCTTCAGTCAGGGGGTTGTAGCTCCCTTCCAGGTGAGGCTGGTAAACGAGATCGGGGGTTCGTAGCTCCCTTCCAGGAGAGGCTGGTAAACGAGTCAGGGGGTTGGAGCTCCCTTCCAGGAGAGGCTGGTAAACGAGCGCAGGTGGGTGCCTGCGTGCTGGTCAAGTCTGCGCCAGCACATATGTTGTTAGATGTTTTCTCTATAATAAAATATTGAAGGCTGAGCAACTGCAGCGGTGGTTTTCTCCCGATTTGGGTTTCCACCTAAAAATCCTGGTGTTCATGTGTGATCCTTTGTGTGATGGTTTATTCTGTTCTTACTGCACATGTTTACTGTTTATTGAACATCTAATGAATGAATGATGGAATAATATAAGTGAAGATTTAATGACAGATCTAGATCTCTGTGTATACGCTAGTTTCATAAAGGGGATCCGCGTATATATGCTAGTTTACTGAAGGAAAGTAGCGTATGGGTTTTAAGGAATGAAAAAGTAAAAAGGTTTGAATATGCAGTAAATACTGATTCACCCCCCCCCCTCTCAGTATTTTTCCCAACAATTGGTATCAGAGCGTGGTCCGTCTGCAGAAGCTTGATCGCTTGAAGGAGATCCGTCGCAATGGGAAGTCAAGAAGGAGTGATGTCTATAAAGCCACCTCTATTCAATGGAAACAATCTGATTTTCTGGAAGGTACGAACAAAAGCATATCTGCAAAGTCTTGGTGCAGATGTATGGGCAATCGTGCAAGAAGGTTATCAATACCCGGCAAATATTCCTACTGATGCAGCTGAGAGAAAGAAGTATGAAATCAATGCCAAAGCAGTGAATGTCTTATTGGGAAGCATGTCTGAATCAGAATTTGCTAAAGTGATGCAGCTACATTCAGCAAAAGAAACATGGGACAAAATCATTCTGAGCTATGAAGGAGACACAAAGGTAAAAAGTGCAAAACTCCAAACACTTAGAATTGAATATGAAAATTTGAAGATGCATAGTGATGAAAGTGTTGCCAGTTTCTTTCTTCGTCTAAATGATATTGTAAATCGGATGAGAAATTTGGGTGAAACCATAACTGATACTACTCTGGTGGAAAAGGTCTTAAGATCTTTGACTTCAAAATTTGACTCTAAAGTTTCAGCTATTGAAGAAAGGCAAGATCTGCAAACGCTTACTATTGTTCAATTACATGGTACTCTGACTGCTTTTGAAATGAGACGAGGAGGTCCTTCTCAAATAAGAGAAGCTGCTTTTAAGGCATCTACAAAAGGAAAGGAAGAGGAAGTTTTCAAAGAATCCAGCTATATATCCGATGAAGAAGAAGCAAATTTCGTGAGAAAGCTCCAACTAGGTACTGGAAGATTCAAAGGTAAGATTCCCTTCAAATGTTTTGAGTGTGGAAAAGTTGGTCATTATGCTGCAAAATGTCCTTATAAAGGAAAAGAAGTAGTAAGAAGGAATAAGAACCGATCTAGCTCTAAGAAAAGTTACTATACTAATGAAGATAGTGATGGGTCATCTAATAGTGAGGAAGAATGTGAAGAAGATCTTAGACTTCTCATGGCATTTGAACAAAAAGAAGAAAAAGATACTTTTATGGATGCTCTAGAGGAAAACGATTTTCTTGAAGAAAAGAATCAACTCAAAATTCTCTTAGAAGAACAAAAGATAATCAGAGAGACCATTGAAAAACAACTTGAAGAAGCAAAGAAACATATTGAAAAACTAGAATGTGAAGTGGTAAGTCAAAGAAAAGAAGTTGAGAAAGCAAAAACCTTGAATCTTAGATTTGCTAAAGGATCTGAAACCTTAGATGAGATCATCAAGATACAACGTTCTCCTCTTATAAAGACAGGTCTTGGATATACCGGAGAATCTTCTCAAACTTCAGCACCAAACTATCTAAAAGCAGTTACAGGTGGTTTACATCATTCAACCACTCAGCAAGGGAATAAAGGATCTCTACAGGGAAAGCAGGACCATCTCAATTCAAGGTACACTAACAAGGATAGCTTTCAAAGACACTACAACCAACAGGTAAATTGAAATAGAAGATTCCATGATCGCAGAAATTTCTACTTCAATGGGCAATGTTTCACTTGTCACAATTTTGGTCATAAAGCTATTCAATGTGTTGCATATAAAACCATCATGACAAGAGAAGCAAGAAAGAAAAGGTTGGATACTGAACCAAAGAAGAATACCTATAACAATTTTTCTCCTCTTCAAAGTGAAGTTGAATGTACTTATTGTGATAACTTTGGCCATGAAGAATCTGAATGCAGGAACAAGATCCAGCCAAAAGAACATGTTCCCTCAAGCTCTAAAGTGTGGAAGAAGAAAGAACCGCCAGTTGAAAATTGTGGGATAGCATTATTTGCAGAAGGTGAAGAAAATCAATGGTACATCGATAGTGGGTGCTCAAGACATATGACAGGTGACAAAAGCAAACTCCATACTTATAATTCTCTAGAAAAGGAAAAGAAAGTTACATTTGGAAATGATACTCCTGCTATAATTAAAGGAAAAGGGTCAGTATTTCTAAAAGAAAAAGTGAAGGCTAAAGATGTCATGTATGTGGATGGATTAAGGCATAACCTGTTAAGTGTTAGTCAAATGTGTGATCAAGGAGCAGAAGTGGTCTTCAGCTCCAAAGAATGTGTGGTTCGTGATCTTGATACAGGTAAAATCATTATAAAAGGAAAAAGAAATCCAAGCAACCTGTATGTACTAAACGGCATAGATCAATGTTACTTGAGCAAGTCTTCAGAAAATTGGCTATGGCATAGAAGGCTGGGGCATCTGAGTTTCTCTCAAATCAACAAAGCAAGTAGACTTCAAGCTGTTCGTGATCTTCCCAAGGTCAATCTTCCAGAAAGTATCATATGCAAATCTTGTCAATTTGGTAAGCAGACCAGAGTACGATTCAATGCCAAAGAAGGATCATCAAGTAAGCCTCTTGAACTCATTCATACTGACATCTGTGGACCTATGAGGGAAAAGTCATTACATGGGGATGAATACTATATCTTATTTATTGATGACTACTCTAGAATGTGTTGGATCGGGTTCATTAAACACAAAGATCAAGCATTTGAAAATTTTCAGAGCTTCAAAGCATTGGCAGAAAATGAATTAGATCAAAAAATCAAGTGTCTTTAGAACCTGATTTGAGGAGGAATATTCATCAAAATGAATTCCTTGAATTTTAGAACAACATGGCATAAAGACAATTCCTTCCAGTGTACTCCTCATATAAATGGCAGGTAGCAGAAAGAATGAATAGAACAATTAAGTTCAAATGGCTAGATAATGCTAGCTCATCTAGTATTTAACATAAATGAGTGAAGCAAGATTTACAGTCGTTAACATTCTCAACAAGGCTCATGTTCTGGTAAATAGTGACAAAACTCCATATGAACTCTGGTATGGTAATTCTCCATCTGTGAAGCATTTTAGAGTTTTTGGAAGTAAATGCTTTATCAAAAATAATGATGAAAAGCTTGGCAAGTTTGAACCTAGATCAGATGAAGGGATATTTCTTGGTTACACATCTTCAAGAAAAGCATACACATGTTACAATAAAAGGCTTCAAAAGGTTGTTGAATGTATTGATGTTGTTATTGATGAGTCTCCTGCAGCTCCTAAAGAAGAAAAACTAACAACAAAAGAAGATGATAGCGACATATGGCCTTCTACATCAGATGGAAATGATATAGACAATGGATCCAATGAAGAACCTGAAGATGATCTATCTGAAAAAGCTCCATCCAGATATGTTCAAAAGAATCATCCCGAATCTCAAATTTTGGGTGACAAAGAATCTGGTGTACGAACAAGGAGAACTCTTGTAGGATCTTCTAATCATTTGGCACTCATATCCACAATTGAACCACACAATGGTAATGAAGCTAGCAAATATGAATGTTGGAGGCAAGCCATGGATGACGAACTTGTTCAAATTGAAAAAAATGACACTTGGGATTTGGTTCCAAGACCTCATGATAAAAATGTCATTGAAACTAAATGGATTTTCAAGAATAAGTTAAATGAGAATGGGGATGTTGTAAGAAACAAAGCTAGACTGGTTTGCAAAGGGTATACTCAACAAGAAGGTATAGACTTTGAAGAAACTTTTGCTCCTGTAGCTAGACTTGAAGCCATAAGAATGTTTCTTGCTTTTTCAAGTTATCAACACATCAAAGTTTATCAAATGGATGTTAAATCTGCTTTTCTTAATGGTGATCTAGAAGAAGAAGTATATATAGAACAACTAGAAGGATTCATTTTGGGAAATGATGAAAATCTTGTTTGTAGACTTAAAAAGGCTCTATATGGTCTCAAACAAGCTCCAAGGGCATGGTATTATCGTCTTGACAAATATCTTCATCAACAAGGATTTTCAAAGGGGTCTGCTGATAGCAACTTATACACAAAAGCTGAAAATGATAAACTATTGATTGTGGTTGTATATGTTGATGATATCATTTTTGGGAGTAACGAAGAATCTATGAGTCAAAAATTTGCTTCTGTCATGCAGCAAGAATTTGAAATGTCCTTACTTGGGGAACTAACATTCTTTCTTGGCTTGCAAGTGCATCAAACTACAGATGGTATATTTCTATCACAAGCAAAATATCTTAAGCAAATTTTGAAGAAGTATGGCATGGAAGAATGCAAACCTGTAAGTACACCAATGATAACCGGATGTAGTCTCAGTTCTAATGATGATTCTCCCACAGTGAATCAACCAGAATACAGATCGATGATAGGAAGTCTGCTTTATCTCATTGGGACTAGACCAGACATTATGCATGCAATTGGGATTGTAGGAAGATTCCAAGCTAATCCAAAAGAGTCTCATCTTCAGGCTGTCAAAAGAATTTTCAAATATCTACAAGGAACTCAAGATTTTGGTCTATGGTATCCGAAGAATGCTAATCTTACTCTTCATGCTTACACTGATGCAGATTGGGCTGTAAGTGTTGATGATCGGAAAAGCACTAGTGGTGGTGCATTCTATATGGGACCCCGGTTAGTATCTTGGTTCAGCAAGAAGCAAAATTCTATTGCCTTATCTACAGCAGAAGTAGAATATGTGGCTGTCGCATCTTGTTGCACTCAACTCCTTTGGATGATGCAAACCTTACAAGATTTTCAAATCAAATGTACACCTCCTGTCCCCATTAAGTGTGACAATACAAGTGCCATCAGTATTTCAAAGAATCCCGTTATGCATTCGAAGACCAAGCACATTCCCATCAAGTATCACTTCTTACGTGAACAAGTGCTTGAGCAAAAGGTGAAGTTGGAGTATGTTCCCTCCAAAGAACAAGTTGCCGATATCTTTACCAAACCTCTGCCCAGGGAAGCGTTCGAGTATCTAAGACAGAAGCTGGGAGTGTTCTCTACCAGTCAAAAGAACAAATCTGCATAAATATAGAAGATGGTATTGGATACGCGGGTTTCCTGAAACACAGTCGCGTATATACGCGAGTTCATGCACAGAAAACCGCGTATGTCTGATTGCTGACAAATTTTTGCTTGGAGTCAGCTCTCTTCAGCACAGCTGCAGTGCTGTTTGGTATCTCTGATACTGTTTGGTATCTCTGGTGGTGTTCCAGTTCTCATAATTCTGTTTCTAATGTTTTGATGAAGATACCTTGATGATTTGTTGGTGGAAGTTTTCAGGATGCACAAACTAAGGGGGAGCCTTAGTCATATGAAAAGGATGCATGGATGCACAGATTCAGGGGGAGCATTAGTGTTGCTGAGTATAATGCATTGTTGGCATTATGATGGTTCTGTTATATGATCTCTCTTGAGGTCTTCTTGGTATTGGTCATGAAAAGTCATATTTGTAGTTTGATGAAAAGGTCTTGTTGAGACTCATGTTGTAAAATTGTAATATTCAGTTATGTAAGGACTTGTCAATTTTGTAAACCCACTTGGTTGGGTAGCTGAGTCAAATTTTGTAAAACCCACTTGGTTGGGTAGCTGAGTCAAATTTGTAAACCCACTTGGTTGGGTAGTTGAGTCTCATATGTAAATCCACTTGGATGGATAATTTATGTAAGTATGAGTCTTTGGTGATAGGAAGTTCATAGAGTCATGTACTTCATTGACAAATATGTTTTGAAGATTCAGCATGAACTCAGGGGGAGCTTGGCCACTTCAGCACATATCAGATCTGCAGAATGTTTCATGAGGAGAAAAGGGGGTGAGAGTGTTGGTTTTGATCCGCCCGTTCCCCTTGATGTCAAAGGGGGAGAGTGTGTTGGTTTTGATCCGCTGTGTTTTTTTTGATCCGCTAGTTTTGATCCTCCCTTTGCCCTTGATGTCAAAGGGGGAGAGTGACATGGTGTTTGAATGATGCCAAAAATGGAGAGAGTGACATGGCAAAAATGGAGAGAGTGACATGGTAAAAATAGGGAGAGTGACATGGTGTCATTGTATTCTTAATGTATCTATCTGTTGTGGTAACCAAACACCATCGTGGTTGCCATCAAGTCCAAAGGGGGAGATTGTTGGAAATATGATGCAGAGTGTTGTCCTTGATGGCAACCCACTAAATGAAGATGAAACATGCGACTGTTGACATGTGTTGTTGACATGTGTTGTCCTTGATGGCAAACCACCTGATGAAGTTATTCTTGACTTGATGGACTTGGTAAGTGATGTAAATCTGATGTTTGTTGACAATATGATGCTGAGTGTTGTCCTTGAAAGGCAACCCACTTGATGAAGATGATGACAACTTACTTGATGAAGTTGTGCTTGAGAGAATATGTTCCTGATGAAGAAAATATGATGTTTCTACAGTGTGTACAGAAGGCAATGAAGAAAGGAATTCAGAATGTGCTCAAAATATGATGAAAAGAGTATGTCTCTTTGTATACGCGGATTTGCCTAGGGGGAGTCGTGTATGCACGCGGAAAGGAACGTTCCAAGTCGCGTATGGGCAAAAGCGCTCAAAAAGTGCAAAACCAAGGGTAACCACCATGGTATTGACCCATTGTATTGGGTAATGATCCGCCTAATTGACCCCGTCCAGGTAGTTTTGGGCTCATGGTATAGCTTTGGCCCATGGTATTGAAAAAGGGGCTCATGGTATTGAAAAAGGATAAACCTATATAAGGAGAAGAAATTCATTGTGCAAAACATGAGTGTGGGTGCAAGATGTCTGAGCTTGAATGAATACTTCTCTCTGAAGTAGATCTGAATGGAAAGGGTTACACTTGAAGACAAATCTGAAGGTATGATGCACCAATGATGAAGAAGGAGATCTAGATCTGAAATGCACTTGTATCTGCTAGATCTGCTTATGGAAGGCCTAGATCTGTGATGAGGCGAACATCTAGGCGAACATCTGTCTGAAGTGAAAAAGGTAAATCTGAATTGAACATCTGATCTGATGAAGTATGCAGCTCTGTAATCATTGAAGATCTATACGCTACTTCTCCGCGGAGGAAGCGCGTATATACGCGGCTTCTCTGAAGTAAAAGCGCGTATGCGCAATGAAATATACACTGAGGTATACGCCGGTTTGTGTGGACGGAAGCGCGTATATACGCGACATCAGTAAAGGGAAAGCGCGTATGCAAACTAGGGTTTGCTGAAGCAAGGGGTATGAAATATCTGATCTGTTCTGCTGTGTTTCTGCTATCTGATCTGTATTGATAAGTATCTGTTGGTGAAGTATGTTTGTGCTTAAAAGTATGGTAAGGGTCCAGTCTGAAAATATGATGAAATGTGGCCTGCAAGTGGTGTTCTATTGAAGTTGTTGGATCCAGTGTGAAAATTGATGAAACGTGGTCCAAAGGGGTGCTGAAGGTTGTAGCCTTCAGTCAGGGGGTTGTAGCTCCCTTCCAGGTGAGGCTGGTAAACGAGATCGGGGGGTCGTAGCTCCCTTCCAGGAGAGGCCGGTAAACGAGTCAGGGGGTTGGAGCTCCCTTCCAGGAGAGGCTGGTAAACGAGCGCAGGTGGGTGCCTGCGTGCTGGTCAAGTCTGCGCCAGCACATATGTTGTAAGATGTTTTCTCTATAATAAAATATTGAAGGCTGAGCAACTGCAGCGGTGGTTTTCTCCCGACTTGGGTTTCCACCTAAAATCCCGGTGTTCATGTGTGATGATTATGTGTGATGGTTTATTCTGTTCTTACTGCACATGTTTACTGTTTATTGAACATCTAATGAATGAATGATGGAATGATATAAGTGAAGAATTAATGGCATAATTAGATCTCTGTGTATACGCTGCCTCATAAAGGGGATAATCTATAATGCTTAAGCCATCGATTTTTAGAATATGGGTTTTAAGGAATGAAAAAGTAAAAGTTTTGAATATGCAGTAAATACTGATTCACCCCCCCCCCCCCCCTCTCAGTATTTTTCCCAACATAGTCTCCATCAAGCAAGTGATAAAATGGACCATAAATGATACTCAAGCTAAGAAATCACTAAAGTGCATGTCTACATCTCCAAAATGGCACCTCCTCCACCATGATGTCATCCTCAAAAGGGACTACGTCACCCTTATACAACACATGGGGATGACATGGCATCATCTAAATCAACCATTGACATCAACTCATGGTGTGCTAGCCCTCCCAAATCATCTCAGTAATCTCCGTCCTCATATGGGCTCTAAAATAAGGCAAATTCCATCAAACAAGATCAAGGCCAACCTGGGGGCATCTTGGATCCATCTAGTCACATCATCAAATATGTCAATTCTCTGGCTCTCTAGCTCATCATTTTAGCAATTGGAGTTACATCAAGAGATATGAAACCATGTGGAAGTTGTTCAAGTCAAATGGTCATCTCTATAGGGGAATATTGGGGGCTACAAGGTCGCAACTTCACTCATAATAGGGAAAAACATCCTCTAAAATGTGTTAGAGAGGAGTCGAGCCATGCCTTGAGGGATCTTTGCCACATGTGTAATACCACCTATATATATATATATATATATATATATATATATCAACGTCATTAAAAACAATTCAAGCATCACAGTGGACCATATCTAATACCAAGCACATAGAATACTCACAATATTCACCTTCAAATGTTTTACTAACTCAATATTTGTAAGCAAGTTACCTCACTTGTGTTAGGGATGATTAGGTTAAAAACCCTATTAGGGGTTTCTAGCCCCTAGAGCGAATGACATTTCCTAGCTAGACCCATCAACCCACGGGTACATGTGATAATGAGGTTATTGTTGAAAAATGCAACAAGAAATTCTCAATTTGATTTTGCCTTGATTAAATTGAGAAAAATTCAAATTTCCACATCAGCAGACAACTTGGATAATGTTAACTTGAGTGACATGGCTTGTGTCACCCATTTTACTCAGTAAATTCAAGTTGGAGGAGTTATAGTTCAGTTTAGCATGTATGATTTATAATTTGTAGCAATCAAGGTCAGTTATCTAAGGTTGTTTTCAATTAACCTAGTTCCAACTGTTGGAAGAACTAGTGGAGGGAAAAGTTGTGTAGTGGGACTCAAGTTAAACTCAGTGATCACCCAGTTAAATAATCAATCAACCCAAAATAGCTGGTGCATGAAGAGAATTTGAGTTACCCAATTGATATGGAGATTCCAAAGCAGTTTAACATCATTTATTGACTAGTTCTGAGTGTGTAGGTGTTGCATGCAGTCAGATGATGATCCTAAAGGAATTGCACAATCAATTAGAGGAATTTCATAGATAATAGGGGCCTAATTCCTCAAGGAAAAATGCAAGGAAATAGAATTTCAAGCCAAGGAATAAAGTGACTAAGTCTAGGTCAAAGGCCTTCAGTGAGCAAAGAGATAGGTTGTTCACTTGCAAGGTGAGCTCAGTTGAGAAAAGAAATTGTATTACATCTCTTTTAATATTATTAATGAAAGAGGCATTGGGGTTTTTAGCAGATTTATTCTGAAAAATAAAAATACTTGTTGCATGTGTTTGATTTATTATTGCATGTCTAAATTTTTTGTTCTAAATTGTGAAATAATGTTCGCAAAATAATAGAATAGGATTGTGTCTTGCGGTTTTGTTAAAAATTCATGATCAATTGCAAATATGTTGTTGGAAATACTGAGAGGGGGTTGAATCAGTATTTCTTTTCAATTGTTAATTTTACCAGTTAGATCACTCATATTTAGAACAAAAAACGAACAATGATGGAATAGATACTTTTATTGATTTCTTCTTTACAATAAGTAAAGTACAATAATGATATAGGGCTCCAACCCTAGATGAAGACTCCAATCTTCCAAGCTCCAACCTATATTGTGCCAAGCACCGACTTCGTCTTTCCAAGGCTCCAATATTTTCAATTTGAGGCACCAACATCTAGGGCTCCAACCCTATCTCTAATACAGGTTCTGACTTGGTTTCTTGAGGACTCCAATCCTCTAGGGATCCAACCCTATCTTCCAAGGCACTGACCTTGTCTCTATGAGGCTCCAACCTCTTGGGCTCCAACCCTCAACTTCACTTCATCAAAATATGTTTAGTTACTCTTCACAGCTCGCAAAGTCTTCTTCAATGAGCCCTAACACACTTAATCTCCATGTCACATCATCAATGCCAACCTTTTCTTCTTAGGTGTCACCACTGCTCTTCATCGTACCCAAATAATTTCTCCAAGTTACCTCTTGATGGCTTCAATGCATCATGATCTCCAAGCATGTCTTCAAGACTTCAATCAATGCTTGGTGATGTCTCAAGGTGTCTTCAAGTTCTACACAAGGTCTTTCAAACAGCTTCAAGTACAAGGACTACTACAAACTCTTCTTCAAGGTTGCTTCAAGGTCTTCACTTAGCTCCCAAAATATTTTCTTCAAGGGTTCCAAATACTTCACTGCTTCAAGACTCATAATACTCCTTTGTCCAAAACTGTACTGCTCTTCACAGGTCTAAGTACCAACGCTTAACACTATTCCTAAAAAGGTTGCTCTTCAAGATGTATATAGGCCAAATTGTCTTCAAATACTGCTACTAGTACTACTAACAAATATTCTTCAATAAGGAGACTTCACAAAGCTTCAATGTTGGCTTCCAGGACACAATTCAAGTACCTTAATACTTCATTAATCTTCCAGGTCTTTCTCCAAGTGTGATTGTCCTAACAATGGTAAGCTACAAGTCTACAATTGGAGTCTCTATAATAGCTTATGGGAAGACTTTCAATTCAATGTACCAAGAAATTGTTGTCCAAGCCTAAATATTAAATAATCCTAAATGATTTTCCAACTGTCATGACATCTAAGTCTGAGGATGACAACCTTCCATTTTGAGACTGGGCTAGATGATCGTATATTATTACAGGTTTGAGGTATCAAGGTATGTTTCCTTACAGGTCCTAATTGGAGCTTAGTGCATAGATATACACATAGGTTGCTAGCTTTGAACTCCTCCAATAGGTGTTTGTCACACACAGGAGAAAATCTGAGCCTATTTCTGAGCATTCAACCAAGCCTTGTACAAAGATAATATTCCATTGTTTAGTTCCCTTCTCAAGCTACAAGTCAGAAGTGTTAAAGATTGTCAAAACATTATATGTCTACACAAGATTTGAAGATTGATCTCCTATACTCCTTCATTATTCCTTTTTATATCTTTTGCAATTGATCCGATTTTTTTTGTCCACCACAGATATAATTACCCGTAGGTCTGTGTGAGGTCTTCACACCTTCAACTGAGCCTTTAACGGACTGTTCAACAGTCCAAATTGTAATGTGTCCTTAAAAACAATGCCCAAACAATGAATTTCCATGTCCTCTCGGCCTCCTTGTTGTTATGTATCTTCTCTCTGAAATGATCATTGAAACTGATGCCAAAATGAATTTTCTATCCTCATATTTATACACATTTTGCATTTAGGGTGAAGATACACGTCACTTGGTGGGAGGCCGACATGAGTAGGCTAGCACAGGTTGGCTCAAGGACAAAATTATTTGTTTAACTTGAAAAATTCATATCTTCCAAACCGCTTGGAGTTTCCGGCCAAGTAAGAGCTCTTTAGAAAACTAAAATTATGCTCTAAAAGGTGGTGTAGGTGTCATAGTGAAATTTTGCCTCTAAGGTGATAAAATTTTTTTTTCTTTGTGACTGTCCTTAACTTTTGTGTGCATGAGGTGAATAGGCTAGCATGCCTTTTCCACTGCTTGGCTTTTCCTTTGTTTTGGCTTATCAATCATAGGATCATAGTGTCATCATGTAGGACATATGTTTCATCATGATAGTATCCAACATCATAATGAAGGTATAGCATCATGTATTCAATAATATTCCAGTAATATGTCATAGTGCATCATCATTAGGATAACATCAAAATAGGCTTCCAACCATTAAATGATATCTTCCACGTTATCATCTAGTCGTTCAACCTTCATCAAGTTCCATCATCAATTGTGATCATTCATTTAGTGTATGACATCACCAAGTGTATGACTCCATATGTCATCAAGGGTTAAGGTCTAGACATCAAGGCACATGCAACATTATAGCTAGTTCAATGACTTCTTAGGACTTCTTCATTAGTGGTTTGACAATCTTCATGGGTTGATCTCTTCATTGATGGAATCCTTGTCAAACAAGAGTAGTGACATCATCATCTGGTACTAGGCATATCAACTTTATTGAAATCTCGGTCAATGCCATATTGACATCAATGAAAACCTTGATTAACAATATCCCTCTTTGTCATTGATGGCAATATTCTTTCCCTTCCAACATTTTCTCCCCCTTTGACATCAATGGAAAACAAGGTGCTCAAGTACTCCCCCTATCAAGATGCTTATTTTTGTCATCAATAGTAACTCTTCATAGGAATGTTACTCCCCCTGTCATGGTGCTCTTTCTTTTGGCAATGTAGTCCATGATAGATTGAATTTATTCATGTGATGAACCAACTCCCCCTGTCGGCATAAACACCTCTAGCTCAAGAAAGATTGCTTGCTTTGTGATCTAATGGAAGACATATTCAACAATGGTCCATCGAATGAGAAGGGATTATGTTATTCAATGGAGGTTCTTCCGAGAGACAATATATCAAAATATGATTGTCCATGTATGACTCATCAACGATTTCATAGGGCCCTTTCATAGATAGCTTCTGCGAGAAATATCAAGAATCACAAACTCCCCCTAAATGTATGCATGGTCTCATTTTGGAAGAGTTTCATTATCAATCACTTGGAATATCAAGGATGACTTCATCAAGTCAACAACACGTGTTGTTGGTTGGAGTGTTCAAAATATTCCCGAAGGCAATTTGCTTCCTTCTCCATACTTGTGTATCTTTCCTCTCTAGCTTGGTTTTCATAGTTTTAGCTTGTTTAGGGACCCAAGTCAAGTTACATTCAAGAGCCATATGTCCAATTTTATGGAAATTGAAGCATTCCATTCCACTCATAAATGAGGATGCATGATTTCTTCTTGCAAAGCTGCTTCTAGGAGATTGATGGGGGCCATTAAATTTTTCCTTGTGGTATCCCCTACAATCCTTTGCCACGTGCCCAAAGTTTGTACACGAATAGAAATAACCAAAAAATATACTTTGGTACTTGGGAGATGAAGAGTTCCTTGAAGTACTTTTGAAGTCTTTTTGCCTTGGAATTCTTTGATGATATTCATTTCCTTTTGTATTCTTTACATCATTTGTATATCTCCTTGGAGTAGGGTTTTTTCTAATGTAATCTTGACTCTTGCCTTTGCTGGAACTGGGAGTATCATTTCTTCCAAGCTTCCTCACATCCTTGTTGTTTGAATCATTATCATTCTTACTCGAGGGTTCACCTGCATAGCCAAGACTTGATTTATCAAGGGGGGATCTTTGATGACTTAGGATGTCATCTAGGGTTTGATAACTCTTCAACTTCTTATTCAGCAATTCAACTTCCTTTTTAAGAAAGACAATTTCTCCTTTCAATTTTTACAATCTTCATCTTTCATGACTAGTTTCTTCTTCATTTCTTCCATCATCCTTGTTGCTTCGTGTGCTTCGATTTTGAGGGAGATGATATTTGATTTCATTATGAATATTTCTTCACTATCCTTTGCTAGACTACTCTCCATTTCTTCTTTTATTCTTGTAGCTTCACATGTTTTGGCCTTGAGAAGATTGATGTATGATTTTAGTTTGAAGATTTCTTCATCCTTTTCTTCTATTTGAAATTTAAGAGATGAGACCTCTTCCTTGTATTGACCAATCTCTGCTTCAAGATTGTTCAAGCTCTTAAAACTTTGTTCAAGGTGGCTTGACAAAGTTTATTCCATTTTCAAGGTGGCTTGACAAAGTTTATTCCCTTTTCTTTGCCTTATCCAATTTATTTGTCATAGATATGACTTCTTCATGATACTTTCTTTTGTTTTGATGAAATTACTTTTTAATTTTGGCGAGCTCCTCATCTCTTTCTTGTACTTGAAGCTTGAAAAAGTCAATTTCCTTCCTTGTATTGTCTTGGTTACCATCTTGTGCTTTCTTCTTAAGTTCCTCATTTTACTTTTTCAAACTGTTAATCTCTTCCATGCAAGCCATAAGTTTATTCAGGAGATATTCTTCAAATTCTTCTTTGTTCTCTTCATCTTCTAGGTCTTCTTTAGCCTTGCTGTCATCTCTCTTATCTTCAGCTTCCTTGATGGATTATGTACTTCTTTCTTGTTTTCCATCATCTTCTTGACTAGATATCATTGTTAATGCTCCTTTTGAGTGAAGATCATGAATTTTGTCGCATATGACTTTTGTTGACGAACATTTTTCAAAATTGGCCTTCAAAGAATTTGGTAACCCATTCAAAATTGCCTTCATTGCTCTTATATTGTACTCCTTGGATTCTTTGTCCATCATGTCATCAGTAATCACTGATTTCCAAACTTCAATTCCTTGAGTCTTCAAGAAATTCCTCATTCTTGCCTCCCATATATCGAAATTTCCATTGAACAATGGAGCCTTCACAATTTGATTGACTTCAATTTCGATGGTTGAGGAAGACACATCTTTAGGAGGATTCAAGACTTTCTTCCTTGGATTTTCCATTTTTGTTCTGATGATCAACCTTCACGCTGTTAGGCTTTGAGTGAAGGTACTGGCTCTGATTCCAATTATTGGAAATACTGAGAGGGGGTTGAATCAATAGTTCTTTTCAATTGTTGATTTTACCAATTAGATCACTTATATTTAGAACACAAAACGAGCAATGATGGAATAGATACTTTTATTAGTTTCTTCCTTACAATAAGTAAAGTACAATAATGATATAGGGCTCAAACCCTAGATGAAGACTCCAATCTTCCAGGCTCCAACCTGTATTGTGCCAAGCACCGACTTTGTCTTTCCAAGGCTCCAAACTTGTCAATTTTAGTCACCAACATCTAGGGCTCCAACCCTATCTCTAGTACAGGTTTCGACATGGTTTCTTGAGGACTCCAATCCTCTAGGGCTCCAACCCTATCTTCCAAGGCACATCGACCTTGTCTCTATGAGGCTCCAACCCCTTGGGCTCCAACCCTCAACTTCACTTCGTCAAAATATGTTTGGTTATTCTTTACAGCTCCCAAATTCCTCTTCAACGAGCCTTGACACACTTAGTCTCCATGTCACATCATCAATGAAAACCTTTTCTTCGTAGGTGTCACCATTTCTCTTCATCGTACCCAAACAATTTCTCCAAGTTACCTCATGATGGCTTCAATGCATCATGATCTCCAAGCGTGCCTTCAAGACTTCAATCAATGCTTTGTGATGTCTCAAGGTGTCATCAAGTTCTACACAAGGTCTTCCAAATAGCTTCAAGTACAAGGACTACTGCAAACTCTTCTTCAAGGCTGCTTCAAGGTCTTCAATTAGCTCCCCAAATCTTTTCTTCAAGGGTTCCAAATACTTCACTGCTTCAAGACTCCTAATACTCCTTTATCCAAAACTTTATTTCTCTTCACAGGTCTAAGTACAAATGCTTAGCATTGTTCCTCAATAAGTTGCTCTTCAAGATGTATATAAGACAACCTTTCTTCAAATACTGTTACTAGTACTACTAAAAAATATTCTTCAATAAGGAGACTTCACAAAGCTTCAGTGGTGGCTTCCAGGACGCAATTCAAGTACCTTAATACTTCATTGATCTTGCATGTCTTTCTCCAAGTGTGATTTTCCTAACCATGGTAAGCTACAGGTCTACAATTGGAGTCTTTCTAATAGCTTCTGGGAAGACTTGCAATTCAATGTACCAAGAAATTGTTGTCCAATCCTAAATCTTAATCATCCAAAATTATTTTCCAACTGTCATGAAGTCTAAGACCGAGGCTGAAAACCTTCAATTTTGAGATTGGGCTAGATGATCGTAGATTATTACAGGGTGTGAGGTATCAAGTTATGTTGCCTTACAGGTCCTAATTGGAGCTTAGTTCATAGATATACACACAAGTTTCTAGCTTTGAACTACTCCAATAGGTGGTTGTCACACGCAGGAGCAGATATGATCCTATTTCTGAGCCTTCAACCGAGCCTTGTACAAAGATAATAGTCCATGGTTTAGTTCCCTTCTCAAGCTACAGGTCAGAAGTGTTAGGACTGTCAAAAATTTATATGTCTACACACAGATATGAAGACTGATCTCCTATACTCCTTCATTGTTCCTTTTTATATCTTCTGCAATTGACCTGAGTTTCTTTGTCCACCATATATATAATTTCCCATAGGTCTGTGTGAGGTCTTCACACCTTCAACCGAGCCTTTAAGAGACTATCCAACAGTCCAAACTGTAATGCATCCTTAAAAACAATGCCCAAATAATGAATTTCCATGTCCTCTCGGCCTCCTTGTTGTTATGTATCTTCTCTCTGAAACGATCACCGAAAATGATGCAAAAATGAAATTTTTATCCTCATATTTATACACATTTTTCGTTTAGGGTGAAGAGACAAGTCACTTGGTGGGAGGCTGACATGAGTAGGCTAGCACAAGTCGGCTTAAGGACATAATTATTTATTTAACTTGAAAATTTCATATATCCCAAACCGCTTGGAGTTTCCGGCCAAGTAAGAGCTTGTTAGAAAGCTAAAATTATTCTCTAAAAGGTGGTGTCGATGTCATAGTGAAATTTTGCCTCTAAGGTGGTAAAAACAAATTTTCTTTGTGACTTTCCTTAATTTTTGTGTGCAGGAGGTGAATAGGACAGCATGTCCTTTCCACTGCTTGGCATTTCCTTTGCTTTGGCTTATCAATCATAGGATCATAGTGTCATCATGTAGGAAATCTATGTCATCATGATAGTATCCAACATCATAATGAAGGTATAGCATCATGTATTCAATAATAGTGCAGTAATATGTCATAGTGCAGCATCATTAGGAGAACTTCAAAATATTCTTCCAACCATTAAATGATATCTTCCACGTTATCATCTAGTCTTTCAACCTTAATCAAGTTACATCATCAATTGTGGTCATTCATTTAGTGTATGACATCACCAAGTGTATGAATCCATATGTCATCAAGGGTTAAGGTCTAGATCATCAAGGCACATGCAACATTATAGCTAGTTCAAGGAATTCTTATGACTTCTTCATTTGTGGTATGACATCTTCATGGGTGGACCTCTTCATTGATGGAATCCTTGTCAAACAATAGTTGTGACATCATCATCTGATACTAGGCATATCAAAAATATTGACATCCTGGTCAATGCCATATTGACATCAATGAAAACCTTGATTAACATATACAACATAATTTATACATGATGTCAAAGCTCAATTCACAATAGAGCATAAATTTGAAGTTGTTTCTCAGAGGTCTGAATTTGGAGGTTAGTGTAGCAAGTTTTCTTTAGAACTAAGAAGATAGATTTCAATGGACTAAGGCTAGAGTATTCCTTGGAAGGCACCTCTAATTTTGTTGCATGGAAGGCTCACATGGAAGTAATATTGGATGATAATGGATTACTAGAATACATCAAGTCAGATGGTGTAAAACCACATGCATTTGATGCCAAAAACCTTGCTTTGTGGAGTGGAGGGAGTACAGGATCATATTGTCTAAAATCTCCAAGGAAAGGAAACTTCGCTTGCGATGTGGAAAGAACTGACATAATTATTTGAGAATAATAGTGACCACATGAAGATGGCGCTCAAGGATAAACTTTGAAGTATCAAGATGCAAAAGAATGACACAATTATGTAGTATCTGAGCAGGTTCACACAATGTTGTGATGTACTCGGTGGGGTCGGTCTTAATGTCCTTGAAGAAGACTTGGTAATCCTAGCCCTTTTGGGCCTTCCCAAGAGCTAGCACAACTATCAAGATTTTGTGAATGGGAGGGAGAAACTACCAAATTATGAGTGCTTATGGTCTGATTTGGTACAGGAGGAAGTACGAAGGAAT
The DNA here is from genome assembly GCA_034641835.2 of Pinus albicaulis. Lineage (NCBI taxonomy): Eukaryota > Viridiplantae > Streptophyta > Pinopsida > Pinales > Pinaceae > Pinus > Pinus albicaulis. The sequence goes on from CM076580.1 coordinate 760,061,878, forward strand.
ACCAGAGATGGGGTTTCATCCAAGGGTTAGGATGAAGAAAAATTTGCATTGGATAGAAATGAAAAGAAGGGAAAAGGGAATAAATCCCAATCCAAACCAAAATCCAGTCAAGGGAGGAAGAATAAATATTTGTCAAAAAACAAATGCTTCTATTTTCATGAATTTGGGCACTATGCCACGGAGTGTCCACACAAAAAGACAGGAAAGAATACCTCAAGAGGAGCAGCAGGTGAATATTTGGCTTCATAGTTCGAGCTTTCCTTTACCCTCATTTCATGCATGGTCGGCACAATGATGGGGAGTGTGTGGTACTTGGACTCATGTGCCTCATTCCACATGATGGGAAATAGAGATTTTTTCAATGACCTGGAGGAGAAAGACTTGTAGATGTACATTGAGATGGGGGATGACAAAAGCTACACTATGACCGCGGTTGGTACAATCACCTTTGAGAGGGAGTCGATCTCCCCCCTCATACTCAAGGCTGTCATGTCCTGGTCCTAAAGAAAAATCTCATCTATGTTGCAGTTTTGGAAAATCGTAGGTATGATGTGATCTTCAGTAAAGGAAAGAAATTCATGAGACACATATCCAAGGTACAGGTGAAGCAGATCGAGATTCGGGTGAGGGACCTTTATAAGCTAGATGTGGAGGATTGTGTTGCATTGAGCACAAAGGCGGAGAAGGTGCAAAGTCGTGATGTCAGTGAACATAATTGGCATAGAATACTTGACCATTTGCATCATGGTTCCTTGAAGATCATGTAATAGATCACCATAGACCTCCCGAAAGGATCACTCGAGCAAAAAGATGTATGCAAAGGATGTACTTTAGGGAAGTACACAAAATTCACTTTCCATGATCTGGACAACAAAGCACATGCAGTCCTGGAAAGGATCCACTCTGGTCTCATTAGGGGAATTTTGAAGTCTAAAATGAGCCTCCTAAGGAAATTGTACAACCAAAATAAACTTTATAAGAACCAATAGGATTCAAGATGATGATGTCAACCATGGGGGATGATTCACCATTCTTGGAGTAAAAAAGTAAAGAGATTAAAAAATAATAAATAATAAAACTATTTTTTCAACTCGTATTTTCAATTGATATCCCTAATTTTTTACTCAAATTTCGAGCGGGAGTATTCGTTGGATGCAAATTTTAATTCCTCATCCAAGGAGTACCCATGTTGCATACTTTCAATGGACCCTCCTACATGAAAAAACGTCATTGCAATCATGTTTTTCATTTATTTCTCATTTTTCGTGTAGCAGGGTTCATTGAAAGTATGGAACGTGGGTACTCCTTGGAAGAGGAATCAAATTTTGCATCCAACGAGTGTTTCCACTCGAAATTTGCATAAACCCATAGGGAGATAAGTTGAAAATACGAGTTGAAAAAATAGTTTTACCTTTTTTCCCTCTAAAATTTGATGATGTAATATAATATCATTTTATAATTGGAGGCCCATTTTAGACTTAAAAATTCCCCTAATGTTGTGGTATTTTCTTGATAGCCTCCACTGCCAGGCACATATATTTTGTAATTTGTATTGATGATTTCTCACGGAAGTGTTGGATCTTCTTCATGTGGAAGAAGGATGAGACATTCTCCAAGTTCATGGAATTCAATGCACTGGTTGAGAAAGAAACAATAAACAAGGCAAAGGCTCTTAGGAGTGATAATGGAGGTGAGTACATATCGAATGATTTTAAAAAAGTATGTGCAAAAGAAGACATTCAACGGGAGTTGACAACGCCCCACAACCCACAGTAGAATAGGGTAGATGAAAGGAAGAACTGTAGCATTATGGGGGCAACGAGGGCGATGTTGCATGGCCAAGGCCTACCTCTGCACTTGTGGGTTGAAGAATGCAACACAATAGTCTATTTGCAGAACCGAACTCCTCATCATATTTTGGGCATGATTACACCAGAGGAGGCTTTCTCGGGGAGAAATTCAAATGTGTCACACTTCATGATCTTTGGAGCCTTTGTCTACTGTTGTGTCTCCAAAGATGCCAAGAAGAAGTTAGACTCAACATCAGAGTAGGGGGTATTTGTGGGTTACACAGAAACTCCCCAAAACTACCATGTGTACTTGTGATCCCTCAAAAAGGCAATTGTACGAAGGGATATAAAATTTGTGAAGAGAAAGTGATGTGGTGCTCTCTTGAGAGGAAGCTTCAAATCCCACTAGAAGAGGATCTTTTAGCTCCAAAGCAGGAACCTTAGGAATTTGTGGATCGGCCACAAATTGAGGAGCATAGAGTGGAGACAACCACTCAAGTATAAAAATTCAGAGAAGGCGGGAAAAGGACCAGGGAAGCTAAGAGAATTGTGCAGGATGCGAGGGATAATGTGGGTGCTCCTTCAAATTAGCAAAGACAGAGAATGTCACGAGATTGGTAAACTGGTTACATGGCTCTAATGATCGAGCTTGTAGAGACTGAGCCATCTTCTTTCAAGGAAGCAACAGAGAAACTTGTATGGGTTGATGCAATGGTGAAGAAATATGAATCCATTGTAAAAAACAGTGTTTGGGAAGTTGTCCCAAGACCAGCAAATAATTCAGTTATTGGTTCCGAATGGATATTGAAGGTAAAGCATGTAGTAGATGGAAGCATAGAAAAGTGCAAGGGCATATTTGCAGCCAAGGGGTACTCTTAGGTTGAAGGGATTGACTATGAGGAGACATTTTCTCCTGTAGCAAGGTACTCATCCATTAGATCAATACTTGCTCTGGATGCACAGATGGTGTGGAAGATCCACTAGATGGATGTGAAAACAACATTCCTCAATGGAGTTATTGAGGAGGATGTGTATATCTAGAAACCAAAAGGCCTCAAGACTTTTTATCAAGAGTTGAATGTGTGCAGACTCAAGCGAGCATTGTACGGTCTCAAGCAAGCAACTCATGCTTGGTAAACCAGGATCGATAGCTATCTCACCAGTTTGGACTTCACCAAAAGTGAAGTGGATGAAAACCTCTTATCATATTTTGGTAGAAGATAAATTGTTGATTATTGTATTATATGTTGATGATATGATTTTAACTGGTGTTGAAAAATTGATCAGATCTTGCAAGGAGGACCTTGTGAGAGAGTTTGAAATGAAAGACATGGGTCTCATGCACTACTTCCTCAAGTTGGAAGTGTATCAAGGAGATGGGGAGCTATTCGTCTCTCAAGGAAAGTATGCCAATGAGATACTTCATAGGTTCTGCATGGATAGATGCAAACTCATGGAGACTCCTCTAGCGACCAACTGGAGGAAAGAGAATTCCACTTTAGGTGAGTAAGTGGATGTTATTGTTTATCGGCAGCTGGTGGGTTCACTCATGTATCTTGTGAACACATGGCCAGATATGTGCTATGCAGTCAATCCGTTGAGACAAGTTATGGTTCGACTGACCAAATTATTTTGGAGGGTGACTAAGCATTTTCAACGGTATCTCAGAGGCACTACCCAGTTTGGAATATGGTACAAACAGACAAAGGGAGTGAATTTTCATGGCTTCACAAATGCATATTGGTGGGGAGTCTGCCAAACAGAAAGAGCACATCAAGTGGAATTTTCATTATTAGGTCTGCAGCGGTTTCTTGGTACAAGAAGAAGCAAATATCTATGGAACTCAGCTCGACATAAGCATAATACATGGTTTCCAGTCAAGCAAAACGTGAGGTGATCTGGATGAGAAAGATACTTGTTGGATTATTTGGTCAGATCATGGATCCAACTGTGATCTACTATGATAATCAGAGTTGCATCAAGCTCTCTAAAATTCATGTGTTTCGCGATCGATCCAAGCACACACACACACACACACACATATATATATATGGTATCACCATCTACGAGATCGTGTGCAAATGTGGATCATGTTGTTGCAATACATTCCAATAGAGGAACAAGATGTAGAAATTTTGACAAAGGCCTTATCAAGAGGGAATTTCAAATTCCACGGGTGTAGGATATGAGTGGTTGATAATCCCTTTCTTACTTAGAGGGATTGTTGAAAAATGCAACAAGAAATTCTTGATTTGATTTTTCCGTGATTAAATTGAGAAAATTTGAATTTACATATCAGCAAACAAATTGGATGATGCTAACTTGAGTGGCATGGCTTGTGTCACCCAGTAGATTCAAGATGGAGGAGTTGGAGTTCAATTTAGCATGTGTGACTACTAATTTGTAGCAATCAAGGTCAATTATCTAAGTTTGTTTTCAGTTAAACTAGTTCCAACTATTGAAAGAACTAGTGGAGGGTTAAGTTGTGCAATGGGACTTCAACCAAACTTAGTGACCACCCAGTTAACTAATCAATCAACCCAAAATAGCTAGCGCATGCAGAGAATTCGAGTTTCCTAGTTGAGATGGAGATTCCAAGGCAATGTAACATCAATTGTAGACTAATTATGAGTGTACAAGTGTTGCATGCAGAGAGATGATCAACCTAAATGAATTGAGCTATCAATTAGAGTAATTTCCTAAATAACAGGGGCATAATTCCTCGAGGAACAATGCAAGAAATAGGAGCTCAAGCCAAGGCAAAAATTGACCAAGTCTAGGTCAGAGGCCTTAAGTGAGCAAAGAGATAAGTTGTGCACTTGTAGGGTGAGCTCAGTTGAGAAAATCAATTGTATTACATCTCTATTTCATCTGATTAATGCAAGAGGCATTAGGGTTTTTAGCAGATTGTTTTCCCTAGATAAAAATTCTTGTTGCATGTGTGTGATTTCGTATTTCATGTTTGAAATTTTTGTTATAAATTGTGAAATAATGTCCGCAAAATAATAGAGTAGGTTTGTGTCTTATGATTTTCGCTAAAACTTCATGAAAATTTGCAAATCTAAAACATAATTTATACAGTTATGAAGTGGGAAAGACTTCAAGGAAGATACCACAAGAATGAGACTAGTCAATGAAGGTCCAACATCCTCATTACAATGATGTGAGGAGCAAACCTAGAGACATGAGTTACCCTTTCCTCTATTGAAGTTATAACTAGAGTTGATCTTCATAATGTAAATTTATCATTGATGTACTTATCATATTTATGTTTATTATATTTTTATCAAAGCATGTACTTTATGGTTAGAGAGTAAAAAAGAATGAAAAGGAATTTACTATGATTCATAAAAAAATTATGACTCATTTCCCATTTGGACATTTGTAAGAAAAAGAAATATAAATTTGTATTGTGAGTCATGAGTCCACAAGTTGACCCTCCTTATACAAGTCGCCATGGACCTCAAAAGTGACACTTATTTGACCCTCATGGACAATTATATATAAGAGGTAGATCGACCTACTTGGAACATACATACACAAAAAAACAAGAAGCATATTTTAACCTAGCAAAGGAGAAGAGGAAGCTGAATCAAAGAAGAGAGAAAGACAAGATAAAACCAAGAAGAATATACTTTTATTGATCAAATCTTTGACTTTGACAGTTCGCATGTATGGAAGGATGAAATTTCTATGACAAAGGCCAAAAATTTTGAGATAGTTGTAGGTCAAAATTTGGCCCTAATTGCAGGTCCAAAAATTTTGAACTTTGACCAAATTTGGAGTAGTTTGATTAGGTTGACTTTGGAGGTGATTTGGAGGAGGGTTGAACTTGGTATCTTGGTGGAAGTTTTGGTCTTCGTCTTGGTCTTGGATATCTCATTTTGATCTGATTCTATAAGAGAACGATTGTTGGGTTTTCCCCTAGCTAGATGCCTAATTTTAGTGTCTCTTGTCTCTTTGTGATATCTACATTTTCCTAAAAGATTGAACATTTGTATAATTGTTTGATGAAGAAGACATAAGAATCAATATGAATACATCTAACATTCACAAGTATTATCAAGAAGACAAATTATGTGTTAGATTTCAAAGCACTTGGTTTCTCAACATGGTATCAAAGCTAAGGTGAAGGAATCCTGAAGATCACAACTTGTTGGCGTACTTGAAAGACACACTATTCTCTCTCATTGCCAAAGCTAGGGAAGGAAGCTTTAAGATCATTATCTGAAGACATCATTATAGCATCTCTCTCTCAAAGACATCCTTGAAGATATTATTGTAGTAGCTTCAAGTAAATACTCTTATATTCTATAGGTCTAATACTCCCAATCAAATGGAATCTATCTACAAGGAAGGAAACAAGCTTGATGGAGTATCCAACTTCAAAGCGTGGAAAAAGAGGATTGATTTAATTCTCAAAGAAAATGAAGTCATGCAGTTCATTGAAGGAAATTTTCTACATCTAAGGAAGTTTATGACACATTGGTGAAATTATACTCCATCAACACAACAGTTCAAAATATATCTCTTAGGAATAAACTATATGGAATAAGAATGTCAAAGGAAGAGAATATGGCTTCATAGTTTATGAGGATATCAAAAATCAAAGATCAACTTCAAGGACTTAGCCAAACCATATGTCTCTGAATTGATCACTTCTATAATCAGTTCTCTACCTCCAGCTTGTGACAGTTTTGTAGGTGGCGTTTTGTAGGAGGCATTTATGCTAGAAAGGAAACTTTGACCTTTGAAGAATTATGGGCTTTATATGTTCTAGAAGAATCAATATTGAAGGCTAAAATTGATACTCAACCTAATAATGAAGACTCTCAAGCTTTTGCAGCCAAATCAAGAAAGAAGTTTTGAAAGTTTGGATCTCAACACAAAAAACAATAGCAACAAGTCTCATAGAAACAAGGATATGTCCAAAGTTCAATATTATGGTTGTTGTTATCACAAATAAAATTTTAATTTTTGATGGATAGGGTCATTCACCTAGGTCCATGTTGTCTCATAGTCATTTTCATGAAATTCTTGAAAAACATTGCATATGGCGATGTCTACCATAAGTCTAAAACCACCTAGAGCCTTTTCATATCAGTCAAGTCTACCTCATGTCCTTTAGTTTTCATTCCCATGCTTTTAAATCAGAAATATATTCCACTTTCTAGTTAAACACAATTTCGTAGCGAATTCAGTGCAAAATAGGCAGATTTCGTACGAAACTACCTGATAATTTCGTAGCAAATATGAGGATTTCTCTCTTTTTTTACTTTTGAGCAGTCAACTTTAAGGGTTGTTTCTCGGAAAACAGAAAAGTATTTTAAGAAAATACGAGATTTTATTCTCAAGAACATATCAAATAACATTAACCTCTTTCACTTCTCTCAAAAGTGCTACAAAGTGGGAGATTCAAAGATGTCTTTTGGCTCTATTTTCAGAATGAAGAATTTTCCTGTTTTATACATGTTTTTCAATTGCAGATTTTGGACAGCTGGAGATGGTTTTCAAAAACCCAAGAAAGGTTTTTCTTTAGAACATACTCAACTAAAAAAACCTCCTTCAGTTTTGCAACATCTATCAAGGATAGGGAGATAAGAGCTCATCTCTGAACCCTATTTAAAAAAAAAAAAAAACAAAGTCATTTTATTAATAAATAAACTTGCTAAAGGTGAGAATGATGTTTTTTGAAGAGGGTAAGAGGCAAGTTTGCATGATCATATTTCATTATATCACTTTTCATACCTACATATCAAATTAGGAAGAAAAAGGAAGATTTTTATTTTTTCCATAATCAGGTAGTTTCGTAGCGTGCTCCAGGCTTGAAGGCCGAAAAATGCTACGAAATTTCTGAAGATGCTCTTTTGCTTTTAAATTCAATTTTATGGAGAACTAAGGAGGGAAAAAAATTAAATTTATCTCATTAGCCCAAAGGAAGATCCTCCAACAGTCATAAAGGTCAAAGGTTGTGGAAAAGGTGGATTTTGGAGTTTGCTACAAAATGAGCGCTACAAAATTTATGTACATGAGTGTTTTAGCAGTCAACTTCAAGTTTGATTTCTGAACAATGAAAAAGAATTTTGGAAATATGAAAGAGGTTTTTCTTCAGCATGGGTCCATCTACAAAAACCTCTCTCGGTTTCTACAAAGCCATCAAGGTTTGGAAATTATACACTCATCTTTGAACCCTATTTTTCATAATTTTCACTCACCAAATTTGTGAAAAATTTGTAAAAAATCAACTTGGAGGAGGTCCAGCTCAACATCCACGTGGCACAATGACACATCAGAACTCATGTACACTCATAAAATTAGTTGGTTGAAGTTGATAAGGGTTATTAAATGGATTTGTTGAAATATTAATGAAAGAAGAGTCATTTTTGTATTCAAACTCTATAAAACATAATATATCCCTAGGAAGTATCCAAGTGATGGAATCATGTTTGAAATAAGTCTCTGAGGTGGGAATTCAAAGCTATCAAAGTGGAAAATCATTTGTATAAGTATTCACTCTATAAATGAGATAGTTTTAGAGTTGAAGAGGTTGGAAGATGTTACTTGTGACTATTACTATTGTAAAAAGTTTTTGATCAGTAATAGACAGTGGCAGTAGGCTTTTTCCTTCACCTGAGATTCATTAATGTTTTCATGAACCTTGTCCTATGTATCTTACTACTTTTATTTCAATATATTAATGTTTGATTACTCAAAATTCGTGCTTATCATTTTGTGACTTCCTTCAAGCATTAAACCATTGTATATCTTTCTCAATATCCTGTTTTCAATATCTTAATGTTCATTTCTCAGAATTCATGTTCCTCATGCTCTGATTTCCTTTGAAAATTTATCTAATGAGTAAATTCTGTGTGTGTTTTCCTTTCATTTAAATATCTATATGCTTCAACTTTCACAAGGAGAGTCATTGTCATTTAATTCCCTAGCACTGACTCCATAAGCCCAATGGTATTAAATTTTCTACATTTTCCACCTGCCACCGATCATAATCAAGTTACAGTCATAGAGTTAGCCATCTAGTAGAGTTTTTCATTGCAAATCATTTGATAAGTTGAGAGAGCCCTCTCAGGCTAAAGAGGCTAATCTTCAATCAAATTCTAGTTTGAAATAGTTACTCCAAGTTGACCATTGCAGCAGCCCAACATGACTCAATTTGGTGATAACATTTTGGCGTCATTGTCGGAGACCGAAGGTATAAATTTTCCCTCGGAAGAATGACAAAGTTTCAGTGTTAAAGTCTGAGAGCAGCAGACACTTAGGCACATATTGGTTGTATTTTTTCTCTGGCGACTCCACACATCAAATAATCAATTGGAAGGTGACTCCATTGGGGAGGATTAGTAGCTTGATGAAGTTCCAATATGAATTCCATTACAAGAATAAATGCCAGATATGCCCCTATGAATCGGTCTCACATCCCTGGTTTTCCAAATCCTATGCCAAATGTTGATTGGTTAACTTATCTTCCCATATTTAAAAATGAAAATAAAGACAATGTTGCTCTTCATTTAGTTAGATTCCATATGCATGTACACAGACTTAAGGTTCAGTTCCTTGAGGATTGTCTCATGAAATTGGTTATGGTCACTTTAGATGGAAAAACATGGTCTTGGTACGAAAGCCTGCCAAATGGTTCCTTATATTCTCTTGCTGATTTCCATGTTGCATTTTATGAGATGTATAAAGAATGTCATTCTTTCTTATTGCTAGTCAAAGACTGTTGTAAACATTGTGTGAGTTTTATTGAATATTTGGAGAATTGTATGAATATGATGAGTTCATGGATGAGGAAATTTTAGAGGCCCTTCATGACAATCCCTTTCATCACCAAGAAGAAATGATAGCCTCCCTCTTGGATGAAAATGAAGCTCAGCAGGAGTTTATTTATGAAAATCATATTACATCCTCTGAGTTTGATGAAATGTTGTAGCAGACTTGTCAGTATTTTGATCATCAGGAATATGAGAATCATTTCAAACAACAAGAGGAAATACTAGAAGATAATTTCTATAATCCTCAGGTAAAGGAAGAAATTTATTCTTCAAGTCATTCCTTGCATCAGCGTACATCAAATGAAGAAAATTTTGAAAAGCAAATACTAGACAATCAGATGGGTATGCTTGTTGAATCATATGAAGAGTTACCTTTAGAAATTTATGTGGTACATGCTGAAGTAGTTCCTTTTGAAAGTGTCCAAGAGTACTCCATGTAATTATTCCTTTCAAATGAAAATAATGATCAACAGATTTTTCCTTTTTTATTTGAGAAAGGTCACAAGGGTTATAATGAAGAATTTGAACAAGGAACACCATCAAAGGATCATATTTACTTATACTTTCTTGTTGATCAACAAGAATTATTCGTGCATACTCTCAAAGATCATTTCGCAGCTCTGCTGGAATCTTCTATAGGAATGAATTTCAATATGATTTTCAGTTATGTATACAAATTCAGATCGTGGAACAATTTTTCATCTCTCAAGAATGGTTTTATGATCAGAGAAGTGGAATGTTCATTCCAATCCAGTACTCAACTTCTTGATTGGCTTCATTGGAAGAGTGAGATCACTTGATTAAGTTTTTATGCTGAGAAAGTAGAGTAGGATCATTTGTATATAAATAAACTTGAAGGTCAAGCAATTTTTTAGTTTCAGTTTTAAATTCAGCATGTGTACTTTCAGTTCTTTAGCAGCACTGGTTTTTTCAGTGCCAAGGTTACAAGTAAGAACAAGTTGCAAGTTTTCATTTTGAAGATGGAAGCAACCCAATGGAGGTGGCACTAGAACTACTAATTCTTTGTTGTACCACAGGGGCACACCATCCCAAGTGCAGCCATTGTTATCACACATAAATTTTTATTTTTTGATGGATAGGGTCATTCACCTAGGTTCATGCTGTCTCATAGTCATTTTCATGAAATTCTTGAAAAACATTGCATATTCTATGTCTACCATAAGTCTAAAACCACCTAAAGCCTTGTCATATCAGTGAAGTTTACCTCATGTCCTTTAGTTTTCATTCCCATGCTTTTAAATCAGAAATATCTTCCACTATCAAGTTAAACACAGTTTTGTAGCGAATCCAGTGCAAAATAGGCAGACTTCGCTATGAAACTACCGGATAATTTCATAGCGAATATGAGGATTTCTTTGTTTTTGACTTTTGAGTAGTCAACTTCAAAGGCAATTTCTGGGCAAAGAGAGAAGTATTTTAAAAAACGGAGAGAGGTTATTGTCAAGCACATATCAAATAACATTACTCTTTCACTTTTCTCAAAGGTGATACAAATTGAGAGATTCAGAGATGTCTTTCGGCTCTATTTTCAGAATGCAGAATTTTCATGTTTTATACATGTTTTTCAAATGTTGATTTTGGACAATTGGAGATGGTTTTAAAAAAACCAAGAGAGGTTTTTCTTCAGAACATACTGATATACAAAAACTCCTTCAATTTTGTAACACCTATCAGAGATAGGGAGATAAGAGCTCATCTCTGAACCCTATTTTTCCAGAAAAAGCAGTCTCATTTTATTGATAAATAAACTTGCTAAAGGTGAAAGTGATGTTTTTTTTAAGTGGGTACGAGGCAAGTTTGCATGATCATATTTCATTATATCACTTTTCAGACTTACATATGAAATTTGGAAGAAAAAAGAAGATTTTGAATTTTTTCCATAATCAGGTAGTTTCGTAGCGTGGTCCAGGCTTGAAGGCCAAAAAATACTACGAAATTTCTAAAGATGCTCTTTTGCCTTTAAATTCAGTTTATGGAGAACTAAGGAGGGAAAAAATTTGTATTTAGCTCATTAGCCCCAAAAAAGATCCTCCAACAGTCAAAAAGGTCAAAGGTTATGCAAAAGGTGGATTTTAGAGTCTGCTACGAAATGAGCGCTACGAAATTTCTGTACATCACTGTTTTAGCAGTCAACTTCAAGTTTGATTTCTGACCAGATGAAAAAAGATTTTGGAAATCTAAAAGAGGTTTTTCTTCAACACAGGTCCATATACAAAAGCCTCTCTTAGTTTCTGCAAAGCCATAAAGGTTTGGAATTTATACTCATATTTGAAGCCTATTTTTTAGAATTTTCACTAACCAGATTTGTGAAAAAATTGTAAAAATTCAACTTGGAGGAGGTCCAGCTCAACACCCACGTGGCATAATGACACATCAGCACTCCAGTACACTCATAAAATTAGTTGGTTGGAGTTGATAAGGGTTATTAAATGGATTTGTTGAACTATTAATAAAAGAAGAGTCATTTTTGTATTCAAACTCTGTAAAACAAAATATATCCCTGGAAAGTCTCCAAGTGATGGGATCATGTTTGAAATAGGTCTCTGAGGTGGGAATTTGAAGCTAGCAAGGAGAAAAATCATTTGTATGAGTCCTCACTCTATAAATGAGATAGTTTTAGAGTTAAAAGAGGTTGGAAGATGTTACTTGTGACTACTACTATTGTAAAAAGTTTCTGATCAGTAATAGACAGTGGTAGTGGGCTTTCTCCTTCACCTGAGATTCATTGATGTTTTCATGAACCTTATTCTATGTATCTTACTACTTTTATTTCAATATATTAATGTTTGGTTACTCAGAATTCATGTTTCTCATGCTCTGACTTCCTTCAAGCATTAAACTATTGTATATCTGTCTCAATATCTTGTTTTCAATATCTTAATGTTCATTACTCAGAATTCATGTTTCTCATGCTCTGATTTGCTTTGAACATTTATCTATTGAGTAAATTATATGTGTGTTGTACTTTCATTTAAATATCTACATGCCTCAGCTTTCATAAGGAGAGTCATTGTCATTGAGTTCCCTAGCATTGACTTCATAAGCCCAATGGTAGTAAATCTTCTACATTTTCCACCCGCAACCAATCACAATCAAATTACAGTCATAGAGTCAGCCATCTATTAGAGTTTTTCATTGCAAATCCTTTGATAAGTTGAGAGAACCCTCTCAGGATGAAGAGGCTAATCTTCAGTCAAAAGCTGGTTTGAAATAGTTACTCCAAGTTGACCATTGCAGCAGCCCAACATGACTCAATTTGGGAATAACATTTTGGCGCCGTTGCCGAGGACCTAAGGTGTAAATTTTCCCTGGGAAGAACGACAAATTTTCAGTTTCAAGGTCTGAGAGAAGCAAACACTTAGGCACATATTGGTTGTATTTCTGCTTTGGCGACACCACACATCAAATAATAAATTGGAAGGTGACTCCACTAGGGGGGATCAGTAGCTTGATGAAGTTCCAAGATGAGTTCCATTGCAAGAATAAATGCCAGGTATGCCCCTATGAATCAGTCTCACATCCCTGGTTTTCCAAATCCTATGTCAAATGTCGATTGGTTAACTGATCTTCTCATATTTAAAAATGAAAAGAAAAACAATGTTGCTCTTCATTTGGTTAGATTCCATATGCATGTACACAGACTTAAGGTTCAGTTCCCTAAGGATTGTCTCATGAAGATGTTTATGGTCACTTTAGAAGGAAAGGCATGGTCTTGGTACGAAAGCCTGCCAAATGGTTCCTTATATTCTCTTGTTGATTTCCATATTGCATTTTTTGAGATGTATAAAGAATGTCATTCTTCCTTATTGTTGGTCAAACACTGTTGCAAACATTGTGTGAGTTTTATTAAATATTTAGAGAATTGTTATGAAGATGATGAGTTCATGGATGAGGAGATTTTATAGGCCCTTCATGAAAATCCCTTTCATCACCAAGAAGAAAGGACAGCCTCCCTCTTGGATGAAAATGAAACCCAACAAGAGTTTATTTATGAAAATCATGTTACATCCTTTGAGTTTGATGAAAAGTTGCAGTAGACTTGTCAGTGTTTTGATCATTGGGAATATGAGAATCATTTCAAACAACAAGAGGAAATACTGGAAGATAATTGCTATAATTCTCAAGTAAAGGAAGAAATTTATTTTTCATGTCATTCCTTGCATCAGCCTACATCGAATGAAAAAAAATTTGATAAGAAATTTTTAAAAAATCAGATGGATATGCTTGTTGAATCATATGAAGAGTTACCTTTAGAAATTTCTGTGGTACATGCTGAGGCAGTTACTTTTGGAAGTGTCCAAGAGTACAACATGTATTTCTTCCTCTCAAATGAAAATAATGATCAACAAATTTTTCCTTTTTTTATTTGAGAAAGGTCACAAGGGTTATAATGAAGAATCTGAACAAATAACACCATCAAAGGATCATATTTACTCATAGTTTCTTGCTGATCAACAAGAATTATTTGTGCATACTCTTAAAGATCATTTCGCAGCTCTGCTGGAATCTTCTATAGGAATGAATTTCAATATGATTTTCAATGGCAGTTTCTAGGCAAACATAGAAGTATTTTAAGAAACTGAGAGCGGTTATTTTCAATCACATATCAAATAACATTAACCTCTTTCACTTTTCTCAAAGTTGCTACAAATTAGGAGATTCAGAGATGTCTTTCGGCTCTATTTTCAGAATGCAGAATTTTCTTGTTTTATATGTTTTTCAAATGCAGATTCTGGACAGCTGGAGATGGTTTTCAAAAAACAAAGAGGTTTTTCTTCAAAACATACTGACCTACAAAAACCTCCTTCAGTTTTGCAATATCTATCAAGGACATGGAGATAAGAATTCATCTCTGAACCCTATTTTTTTCAGAAAAACCGAGTCATTTTATTGATAAATAAACTTACTAAAGGTGAAAATGATGTTTTTTGAAGAGTGTACAAGGCAAGTTTGCATTATCATATTTCATTATATCACTTTCAGACCTACATATGAAATTTGGAAGAAAAATAAAGATTTTGATTTTTTTCCATAATCAGGGAGTTTCGTAGCATGCTCCAGGCTTGAAGGCCGAAAAATGCTACGAAATTTCTAAAGATGTTTTTTGCCTTTAAATTCAATTTTATGGAGAAATAAGGAGAGAAAAAATTGTATTTAGGTCATTAGCCCCAAGAAAAATCCTCCAACAGTCAGAAAGGTCAAAGGTTATGCAAAAGGTGGATTTTGGAGTTTGCTACGAAATGAACACTATGAAATTTTTGTACATGATTGTTTTAACAGTCAACTTCAAGTTTGATTTCTAACCAAATGAAAAGGATTTTGGAAATCTGAAAGAGGTTTTTCTTCAGCACAAGTCTATCTACAAAAACCTCTCTCAGTTTCTGCAAAGTCATCAGGGTTTCGAAATTATACACTCATCTTTGAAGCCTATTTTTCGGAATTTTCACTAACCATATTTGTGAAAAAAATTGTAAAAATTCGACTTGAAGGAGGTCTAGCTCAGCATCCACGTGGCATAATGACACATCAGCACTCCAGTACACTCATAAAATTAGTTGATTGAATTTGATAAGGGTTATTAAATGGATTTGTTGAACTACTATTGAAAAAAGAATCCTTTTTGTATTCAAACTCTGCAAAACATAATATATCCTTAGGAAGTCTCCAAGTGATGGAATCATGTTTGAAATAGGTCTCTGAGGTGGGAATTTGAAGTTAGCAAGGTGGAAAATCATTTGTATGAGTCCTCACTCTATAAATGAGATAGTTTTAGAGTTAGAAGAGGTTGGAAGATGTTACTTATGACTACTACTATTGTAAAAAGTTTTTGATCAGTAATGGACAGTGGCAGTGGGCTTTCTCCTTCAACTGAGATTCATTGATGTTTTCATGAAACTTGTCATATGTATCTTACTACTTTCATTTCAATATATTAATTTTTGATTACTCAGAATTTGTGCTTCTCATGCTCTAACTTCCTTCAAGCATTAAACTATTGTATATCTTTCTCAATATCATGTTTTCAATATCTTAATGTTCATTACTCAGAATTCATGTTTTTATGTTCTGATTTCCTTTGAACATTTATCTATTGAATAAATTCTGTGTGTGTTGTCCTTTCATTTAAATATCTACATGTCTCGGTTTCCACAAGGAGAGTCATTGTCATTGAGTTCCCCAGCACTGACTCCATAAGCCCAATGGTAATAAATCTTCTACATTTTCTACCGTAACCAATCACAATCAAGTTACAACTATAGAGTTAGCCATCTAGTAGAGTTTTTCATTGCAAATCCTTTGATAAGTTGAGAGAGCCCTCTCAGGCTGAAGAGGCTAATCTTCAGTCAAAAGCTAGTTTGAAATAGTTACTCCAAGTTGACCATTGCAGCAAAGCCCAACAAGACTCAATTTGGTGATAATAGTTGCCATGAATATGGGCATATCAAGAAAGATTGTTCCAAAAACCCTAAGAACAATAAGAGAAATAAGAGGAAGGAAAGACATGAATCATTAACAACTGAAGATGAAGAAGCTTCGAAGAAACCCAAGGTTGAAGACAACAAGGATATCTACTAACATTAATGAAGAATGTGGCAAGTGTACATAGCTCCACAATCTACTTTTGTACTAGGTTTGTAGTCAAGTTTGATTTATATTTCTTGTTTAGAAAAATGAAAGATAAAATAGTATTTATTAATGGCTAGATAGCTATATGATCTATGGGGATAACATAGAAGATTATTGAGATTCATGAAATGTATTAGCATATAATTTTTTTCAAGGATTAAGAAGAAGCTTTTAGTCATCTACAATGAAGTAGTTGAAAGAAAGAATTGATTCATTGAAGTATGTTCCAAGTCCTTATGAAGAGAAGCCTCCTTGACCACTATCTACATAAGATCCATCATAAGACTCTAGAAGAAACATATAGGGGCATATGAAGAAGACTAAAGATAATGTAGAAAGACTCGTATTTAATCATACAGATCCAGAAGTAGCTAACATTTCTCTCCAAGAAGTAAAGAAGTTAATAGGATGGCAGTGAAAACTTTAGAGGAAAGAAGTCTATCAATGGAAGTCAACACTTAACTTGCAACACAATAGAGATTCCTCTAGTCAAAAAGAGTTAACATTCAGTGAAGAATATTTGATCTTATACATCACAGATTGATCCAATAATACTACAATGACCAAGTGCAGAACATTTCAGAAAGCAAACTTTTCTTATATAACTAGACTTTGACAAATATATGGAACAATTGGAAGGACTCGGCAAAGCATATTCTACAAAAAAAAGGTCAGCTTGAAGTATGCATTAAATAAGTCAACACTTAGCTTTAGATGGAAGCATGAAATCAAGTCTTGAAGAAGATTTTCCCAAGGAAGAAGTTCATAATAACACACTTGTCTCTACTGAAAATATTACTTTTGAAGGGCACGAAAAGGAATCTCATGATCAAAGAAGACTTCGTACTTTGGAATCAAATTGAATGATTCTAGAAAAAACTCATGAATTAGAGATATTATCTTCAGAGGGAGTTGAAAACAGAATCTAACATATCCTAGATGGATACACTATTACTTGAGGCCTGACATAAAACTAAAAAGAAGCTTGTGAGAAAGATCCTTCAAAAGGTTGGATAACATATTATAGACCAATGGCATCACCATCTAGCAAAAGTTGGAAAGTCTTGATATTGTTGATCCATCATTGTACCAATAATTGATTGGTTCCTACTACATTTGATTCAAGAACACATCGATTGGGTTGGCAGTGCTAATGAATATAGATATTACTATTGGTTGGTTCTACTTAGAATTTGGTTTCTTGGAAAAGCATGAAGCAAGATTTTGTCGCAAAAAATATGCAAATCTATACAATTAGTTATGAAGTAATTTGGCTCCATAAAATGTTTGATGAACTATTTGATGACATGTTGGATTTGATTGATTAAAGCTATATGAATATTTTCAGAGAACCAACAAGGTCTAAGCACATTATGATACGTGACATGATCCAAAATGGAGCCGTGAAGCTACAGTGTATCTCCACTAATGAACAAGTAGTTGATGTTTTGACGAATTCCCTTCCTACGAGAAAGTATGAGCATTTTTTAGACAAACTTGGGCTTGTGGATATTTCCTCCCATTTTGAGAGGGAGTGAGGATGGACACCTTTGTTCTCCATGTGTCACGTACTATGGCCAAGACTAACAATCGTAAATCTAGTACATGTACACATATAGGGAGAATGATGGATTGGATAAACATCATGGACCACCATTCTTGAGACATGCACTATAACCAGGACTAATAATCATAAGTCAAGTACATTGATCTAGTATAAGAATGGTCTCGGGAACCAATATTTCCTTTTGTCAAGTGTTGTGACAATGGATTAGGAGACGGTGTTGTGAGTACATACTTTGGTGAACCTAGGTGGAGTATGTGTCTTAGAGAGGCAGTGGTGTCCTAATGAATGCCTCCCAACATTGTGCTCTAATCTAATAGAGAGATAGAGCTTACTTGTGCCTTAAGGCCTTGATATTTTGACAATGTTGGTTATGATGATGCTTATCAATTTGGATCCTTTATTATATGAATATTTCAACTTGAGACTATTTTGTTGAATCATTATGAATACCTCCCTATTTAAGAGGGAGTCTTGAAGTTGTAAATAGAATCGATCTTCATAATGTAAATTTATCATTGATGTATTTATTGTACTTATTTTTATTATATTTCTACCACATGTTCTTCATGCTTAGAGAGTCAAAAATAATTTACGAGTCAAAAAAAAATTCATTCGAGTCATGTCCCATTTGGACATTTATAAGAAAAAAAAATTTTGAAATTTTTATTGTAAGTCATAAGTCCACAAGTTGACCAAGTTAGTGCTCCTTGGACAAGTCGGCCTAGCCCTCCAAAGTGACACCTATTCGATCCCCCTAGACAGCTATATATAAGAGGCAATTCGACCTACTTGGAATATACATACACAACAAAATAAGAAGCATATCTAAACCTAGCAAAGGAGAAGAGGAAGTTGAGTCAAAGAAGAGAGAAAGATAAGATAAAGAAAAGAATATCCTTTTGTTGACTGGATCTTTGACTTTGATAGTTCACACATATGAAATTATTTTGACAAAGGCCGAAACTTCTAAGATAGTTGCAGGCCAAAATTCGGCCCTAATTGTGGGTCTGAAAATCTTGAACTGGCCAGATCTGGAGAAGTTTGACCAATGTTGACTTTGAATTTGGAGATGACTTGGAGGAGGGTTGGACTTGGTATCTTGGTGGAAATTTTGGTCTTGGTCTTGGTCTTGGATATCTCATTTTGATCAAATTCTATAAGAGAATAATTGTTGGGTTTTCCCCTTATGAGTTTTTCCTTGGCTAGCAGCCTAATTTTGGTGCCTCTTGTCTCTTTGTGATCTTTGCATTTTCCTAAAACATTGAACATTACTATAATTTCTTGATGAAGAAGACATAAGTAATAAGACATCTCACATTCACGAGTAATTATCAAGAAGAGAAATTAGGTGTAAGATTTCACTACACTTGGTTTCTCAACATCCTCGTCTTTATTTTACCACCCCTCAGATGTGCCTTTTACTTTAATAATTTATCTTTCTTTCATGCATAACTAAGGAGACCAAGTTTGCTTTGTGCTTTTCCAATACCCCTTAAAGATGTAGTAGTTTCTTGCTTATTGGAGTTGGGACATTCAAGATTTTTATTTATTTAAGATGAAGCATTACATGCTAAGAAATTGAGTGATGGCTAATGAAGGAGATAGAGTTCATGTTAGGCTTTTGTCCACGTGCTGAATATGTTTCAGCCATCTTTTGCATTTTACATTTTCTTTGGCTTTATGTGCTTTTATCGTTCTTTCAACTACATCAACCTCCAAAGAAAAAAATCTGGGCCTGACTCAAGGATGTGCATATAGGGCACCAATCCCAATGGCCTATGACAATCAACCCAAATAATTTAGATGCATAACAGAGAAGGATGGAAAGTGGTACGTACGGATTATCATGGACAATATATCAATCAGTGTCCCCTGTTAATGCCCCTCCTAAGGCCTTAGAGGTACCCACTAGACTAGGGTCAAAGACTACCCTCTGAAATGAAGTGTGGGAACCAGGATGCAACCAAGTGCAGTGAATCATCCAATTTACCCTGTAATTCATATTAATATTCCCTCAACATTAGATGAAAGCACGTGATTGCTAAAATAGCATTCCCTCAACATTAGATGAAAGCACGTGATTGCTAAAATAGCTAAAGTACCTATTGATAGATGACCCACCTTCCTTCAAGAAGAATTCTAGATGGGAGTGAGAATTGACCAAAAGAAATAGGTAGAGAACTCTAACATTAAGCTATTTGAAGACCATCATATGATTGCTAGCTAGTTGGCTGTCAAATGAGGAGAAATTTTTTCTCCTATGGTTTACCCACTTTTGGTGGTTAACATGAACACACTTAGGGGGCTTGGTGGGCTTGTTCCAATGAAGCCATAGCTTAGTGGTCTTTCTTGAATTGATTTTCATCCATGGATTTAACAACCCATATACTTTCTTCGCCAAATCCTTGCAGTCCGATATTTCTATGAGGATGAAACAACGCCATTTGTTAGACTGCCAAGCAGAGATCTTTTCATCATAAGGAATATATACAAAGTAGTAACTTGGATCAAAATCTAACATGATCAAGCACCTAATGCAATAGAAAATCCTACATGTAAGTATGATTGCTCCGACAGATATTAAACATGACATGCAAAGTATGACTGCTCTGACAGAGATTAAACATGACATACATATAGTTCAACTAGCAATAAAACATTCAGTCAACTTATTAGCATGTGTCAAAATGTTGTCGCAAAAAAAAGGAATATTTTTACTATGAACGCTACAGATCCAAGGATGGAGTAATTTATCAGCATATTGTGATTTTTCACGGAATAATTTATCAGTATGTATTATTTTTTCACAGTTTACTAATGTACTATTGTGCCAGACGTGCAATCTACAGCATGGTATGGGTGAGATATGTAACATCTCTGCTCAATTCCAAGTTGACAAGTGGGTTTTAAAAATAATGATAACACTGTAAGTTACCAGCAGCTCTTGTAGTTCAGAGTTAACACCATCTTCTATCCGGATATTCTGGGGAAAAGTGGGGAATCCCATGAAGTGTCCTTTCGAATATATAGAAAGATAATGGAATGTAAAAACGGGTAATGTATATCCCTAACACTCACATGACACTGGTCTAAGTCTTCCTAATATAATATCTTTTTATAAAAAATTAGAAATAACAAACATATGTAACATTAAAAAGAAAATTAAACAACAATACCAAACATTATATATAGAGAGAAAAAAAAACCATTGTAGATCCAAGCACATAGAGATTTATATTTAGATTTCTTTTTTGTTCCTCCAAGATTAAGATGAATCTAAACTGGTAATAACTACAGAAATGCATCTTGATAAATATTTGTTTAACAAAATTAACAGCTTTAGTGAATGAAAAGTTGCATGTGATTCAATCCATCTTTCGTTGCACTCAACCTTCACCAGAAAACAAGAGAAATAACAGTTCAATTCATTTAAAATTTGATATCTGCTACTGGTATGACTATAATGAGCATAAATAAAATTGCAAAGATAGAAAAGGAGAGGGGCGGAGTTCTTCTCTTCGTATATTAAGTTGAAAAGAACAGGAAATATTTTGGTTTAAAATAATGTATCTGTAGCCGATGCCTAGTTTCTATATAATTTACAAAGAGATGAATAATTTGAGTTTCAAGTTCCCCAACGCATATCAGAGACCAACCGAGCAACTGTGAGAGCATAGATAACCAACCAACACCCCAAGGCAAGCTCCAGCAAACACTTGTAAAGGCGTATGGCCTAAAAGCTCTTTCAGTTTCTTCTCACTGATGGGATGCCCTTTGAATAGGTCCTCTACAATTAAGTTCAATACCTGCAGTGATAGATTATTTAACAAGCGCCAAGAGTATAGCACCGATTCACATTAAAAGAACACTTGAAAAGACAAATTTTCAACTTTAAAATAAAATCCCAATAAACGTCACATGCTTACTGCAGTTCTAAAACACAACCCTGATATAAGAAGTATATGCAATTATGTGAATAATTCATCAGTAATCCTTACTACTGTGTGAAATATAAAGACTCTCACCAAGCCTTAACGCACTATATTGTCCCATAGTTGTTACAATGCACAACACATCAAACCTCGTATTCTGAACTATATTACACACCATAAGGCGTTGGTTCTATGCAGCAAGCAGCACCCATTCTACTAAACTACAAGTCCTACAAAAATGCACACCCATTTCAATTTTCAACCAACTGATTAATATCTTCAGGGACATCTTGAGCTGTTAAGGGATATATCGGGAATGTCATGTGCCAGCATTGCCTGTAAAGTTTTGGGGGAGTTGGGTAGAAAATAGGCATTTCATTGTGCAACTTATCTTACAACTAGGTTCAATAGAAAGTGCACTTTCCCCTTTTCAACTCATTAGGCAGAGAAGAGTATCATGTAGCATTTTACATGTCATAAGGTGTTGACTCTCTGCAACTTTTATTGCACGACTTATCTTACAACCAGTTTAAAAAATCAGTGCCCTCCCCACTTTTCAACTCATCAGACATGGTATAGTATTCCCTAATACTTTACACACTATAAGGTGTTGTTTCTATGCAACAAGCAGCAGCCATTATACTTGACTATGAGTCCTACAACTTGCTACACCAATTTCAGCCAACTGATCTAATAGCTTCAGAAATGTCTTGAGATGTTAAGGGAAAGATATGTAACGTCACTGGCAACATTGCCTGTAAAATTTTGTGGGGGTTAGCGACAAATACGCATTTTGTCGCACATCTTGTCTTACAAATAGGTTCAGCAGTCAGCGACTCAGTGCACTCTCCCCTTTTCAACTCACTCCCGAGTCCCTAACAAGTGTTGTTGCTGCTGTATCAATATTCCTGGAAAATGGTTCAACCTGCCGGACTATTGAACTATGACTTACAATATCTGTTAGACAAAGACATTAAAAATAAAATTCGGCCATAATATCTGCAGAAATTGCTTCACAATATTAAAATGAGTACCTTGCTAGGAGGTCAACTTTTGGTGATTTTATTATATCCACAAACTTCAGAGCCCGTTTACTCATCAACGGTACTCAAAATGCAATCACCAAAACAACCTCTAGCCTTCCCCATTCCATGAGAACTTGTTATCTGTAAAATAAATTAGTAAAAATAACCATAAACAATAAGTATATGAGATTCACATGATCATTACCAGGGTCTAACTCAGTAATTGTGACTTTCCTTAGAAAAACAGATCTTATTAAAATGTTAATGGCCAGAACAAGAGGATCCCATGAAAACTGAGAATTATGAACACTACTTGTCCTTATGCGGTTGCTCATTTCAATGGATAACTTTTCTAGAAGCATACAGTATATATTTACCGGTGAAAGTTCAATCTACACCTACAGAATAAAAACATAGCCCAACATCCCTTGTGACCAGAACCATGACAGCAGGGTCACGTTTCTGGGAAAAACTCATCAGAAACAGGAAGCATTTCAGAAATGTCTTTTCTGATGCACATTTCCTATTTCTTGACGAGTAATGCATTTCAATAAGTGCAGACAGTTTCTTGTAAAAACACAAGCAGAAAGGACCTCAAAAACCTGTAAACGAAAAAAATGCCGATAATTTCTCTTTTGTTTTGAATAAAATTCCTTTTTTTTTAAATAATGTGATCAAATCTAACTTGCAGGAAACATCACAGCAAGGGCTGTAACAGGTTCATTTCCATATGGAAACACAGAAACATGTGTGATATGGCCTTGAAACACATTCCATCCTTTAGATGTTTTTCTGGCCGTATGGAGCCATCTCATGTGCAGGAAACATGTTTCAAGGCCGTACCTTTATCCAGATTCCATACAGCTTTTTTCAAATTCTAACTCAGCTAATTTTGACTCATTTTGACTGCTGGGACCCATAATTTTTTATTTATTTCCTAATTAGATGTTAATTAATAATTAATGAGACTTCTAGAAGCGTCTAAGAACATAATTTTTTTATGAAGAGGATTTCACTCATTTTTGCCTCACAAAGGTTGAGCAAGGGGGATTTGAGAGGCAGCTTGAGCAAGGTTGTGTTTCCAGCAAGAAGGGGTTCAGTCTCTTAGGCTGCTACAACAAGCATTCAGAGGATCAATGGTGTTTTGGGCAGCTACAGCCATCTTTGTATGTTGTTTTGCACAGCTATAGCCATCATCGTTTGTCATTTTGTGGTGTTTTAAAGCAGTTTCAGCTACAACAAGCATTTTGTGGTGTTTTGGGCAACTTCAACAACCATTTCTTACATTTTTGGTGAGCAGCAAGCTTTCTTGAAGTTTCTCGCTAGTTATTTAGTGTTTACGTAGGCTTTATGCTTCCATTATTCATTTTATTTATCAAATATCTGTTTTTTACCTTTTTTGCAGCAGCAATAACCTCCAACCAAGTTACTTCTTCTCTAGTGCCCACGCCCAACAAAAAGAATGACAACTATCCTCTTTAGCTGCATGTTACAAAGACTACAAGATTTCCTTAGGGTGAATCATGGGAATGGCAGTGCAATCTCTGAAATAACCCATATAAGGGCTCTTATCCAAGTGTGAAGACAGATGTTTTGCAAGAACCAGGAAAAGGTGTTTCTCTATGCCCAAAAACATGTGAACCAGCAAAGGAAAGTAAGTGTGGTAGTAAATAAGAAGAGGCTGACATGATTAAAAGACATTAACAACTTGCCAATGCTACTCCTCAAGTTCCAACCATTGAGCCAAGGGTTGTGCATGAAGCAAGAAAGAGAAAAGCAACTCAACAACAACAACAATAACTACAAGCATTAAAAAAAAGTTCATCTTTTGCAATTGAAGAGCACCAAATAGTTAAAATGGTGAATGTTCAAAAAGAGAAGAAGCTAAAACAAGAATGGCAAGGGCCATCTATGATGGTAGTATCCCTTCTAACATGGCTCAGTTTCCATATTGGCAAGATATGATGAGGGAAATTAACACAGTTCCTCAAGGGTTCAAGTGGCCTAACTATGAGAAACTCTGAACCAATCTACTCAAAAAGGGTTACCATTGTCTTAGATGGATGGATAAATACTAAGCATAGGTCATTGATCAATATCATTGCCACCTCACTAAAAGGAGCAATGCTTTTGAAGGTTGTGTTGCCCCTTCACACCGTACGAGGAAATTGTTATCACATATCAAAGCCACCTTTCTAGTGGTATAGTGTGCCAGTACACATTCTATGTAAGCACTCTTGCTTGATCATTTATAGTTCAAATTCATGAAATCCTTCGTCCTTTTGCTACATAATGATTTCTTCTTACAGCAGGCTTGCCTAGTTGGCCCCAGTTAACTTATTGATACTATATCAGCTCATCTCACACACACACCTCGGATGGTACATGCACATGTAGATAGTACACTATGCTTTCAACACATGGACATGGCACTGCACTTCATTGCTTCACTTCAGTTTCTTTACTATCGTTCCATGTATGGGTTTTCTACGTAGACATGGTGATATCGTTTCTTATGTGGTCATAACTTTGTTAAACATTAGTTGTGATCTAATAAAACATTATAACACTTAGAATTTTATTACATTTCTCCATTGTACCACGGGGGTCATTATTTTCCCTTATATATGTGTCATCATTTCTTGAGTCAAGTTGTACTACTATAGATCTAGGTAGGTGTAGCATGCCCATATCCCAAATCACACTTAACACTTTTCATCTTCTCCATTAGTCCATACACAATCTGTTTTCTTGTTGATCGTTGTGTTGTCTTAAGTTATACATCAAGGTCTATCTTTAAAAGTTCCATGAGGAAAACCTCATCTTAAAAGCCATAAGCTCAAGGATAAAGCAGCTAAATAAAAAGCCAAATAATAAAGCTGAAGCTTTGCCACCTTGCCATGAGGCCAAGCCCCAAGTGCTATGCTTAACAATTCAATAAAAGAAAGAAAAATGCAAGAAAAGGGGTAGTAAGAAATAATCTCGAGGAAATGGTAATTCAATGCTAAAAGCACTAGATGCACTCACGTGCATAAACATCTTTAAAGACATTATGTGTAGCTATGTAAGCCAACCCATGAAGTTACCTGCCTTTGTCATATCATCCATTATATCACATACGCCTAACTGAGTGATCTAGGAAATACCTCTTGGTCTTAGGAGTTGTCACATGTAACAAAGATTAAGGTTGTCCCACTATAGCTAAACTTAGGCAAATTTAAAAATTAAACAAATGTTATGGTGTTGCTAAAAAATATCACTTGATGTGCGCTACTCAATGACCTATATATTGAGGCTTGACTCATCGCTAAGAGAGGGCACCTACATTCAATCCATGTACTTGCACTGAGAGTTGCACCTACGCCTTGGGATTTGTGACACTTGCCTCAAGATTTGTGTACTTGCACTAGGCTCCATGACACTACATTGGGATACATGTATCTGCATTGGGACTTTGGGAGTTGTGACATTGTTCCTAAGGCATTGTCACTATCTTGGGAGTTGTGATAGTGCATTGGACAATGAGATAGTGACTCCATATCATCATACATGCGTCCTAGAGAACCTATGGGAGGGCGCCCCTCCTTCTTGGATAGATTCCTTCACGCGTGTGAGTTTGTTATGTTGGTTATATCAGCTTGGACAACACGTGTGAGTTTGTTAGAGTTCATTGGAGGTTCTTACACTACTTTGGACGATTTCTTGGGAGAGCACCCTCATTTATGGACATGCATGTGTTATTTTTGAGGTGGTTATAGGTAGTTGGAACATTTTTGGGAGAGAGATCTCTCCCCTTGGACCTCATTCACATGTGTGAGGTGTTTTAGAGCATTTCTTGGGGGCATACCTCTCTTGAGCCCACTTCACACATGTAGGTTTTTATGAGTTTGAACTTTGTTACATCTTGTTGGAGCCTTATGAGGGGGGCACACTTATACCTTGGACCACTTACACGTGCTTGAAGTGGTTTTGACCATTTTGAGGAGGGAACCCACTTGTTCGAGGTGTTTATCTCGTCATAATTACATGTGCAATCTAGTCCACCTTATTTTATTATTATTTGACTCTATTCTAGTTAGTTTGTTGGAGAACTTCTATTTTGAACATAGAAAGTGTTGTACCTGTTTCTTGTAGGCAGTTTTTGGTTGCAGAAACTACATCGAGAAACCAACTCAACCAGTTTTTAGGTTCAAGCTGACCCTTGAACCAGAGGGGGCTCCCTCAATAATTACGAGGCTTTGTTTAACGTTGTTCACCTATCACTGAACAACAGCCTTTGAAGCACAATGGCCAAATTTATGGTTTTAATTGGGGGTGGTTGGCAATCAATGGTAATCCCTAATCACGATTAAAGCCTTCCCTTGCAGAATCCCTTTTTAAAATGTCAGCTTCTAGCCTGACAGAAGAACTTAGCTTTTTAAAGAATTTGAAAGAAGAATGTAAGGAGGTTCCTGATAATTAAGGAGTCAAACAGAATACTTAATAAATTAGGCAAAATTGGATGTGCGTAGAAAGGTTCTACAGCCAAACAAAGCACATTCAGGAGAAGATAGAAGTGGCTAATAATAAATAGTTCAAAGAGGAGCTAACTCAAACAAAAAGTCCGAAATACTAATCTCTTTAAACAATTATAAATTTGAAGGGGATTTCAAAGAGATTGAAACTCAATCTATTCCTACCCAACTCTTCTATGCAACTCTGAACATGTGCGGAAATAGAATATGAAAATACTGGAAAAACATACAAGAAACACAAATTTTGTCAAAGACAGAGCTTGAAATACTTCAATTAGGATTTTTGGAGAAAAGTTTTAGAAAACCGAAAGGTCTTGGCATCAAAAGCCCACACTTTTCTTATTACAATTGATCATATATATAGAAATACAAACTGCTAAACTGTTACAAACTTTCAGGAATAAAATCCTAAACAATATACTAAAAATAAATAATCTCTTGATATCCTGCCGAAAATTTGGATTTGTTGGCAAATTCTCTGCCTTAGAATCTTGAAAGTTGTTGCATGATTGCTGAAGATATGCAGAATGATCCTCAATCTGCTGATCTTTTGTTGTTCTGAGTGACGTTATCTCCATGCCTTTAAAATCTAGAACTGTTGTTTCTGCCATTTGCCCTTTAATTGATATTTTTGTGCCTTAAAATCTAGGGTTTGTTGCTGAGGATTTGTTTGGAATGCATTTGTGTCACTCTTTGACAATGATTCACTAATATCATAGAATATCTTTCACCAATGTGATAAATGTTTTCAAATATTCCGTGAATAAATTTGTATTTTCATGAATTTACTAAATAAATTCAGAAAATATCTCCTCAAATAATAAATTTATGGATAAATTCATCCACTTATGTTGTTTTTTTCTTTCTCATGTCTTTCCAAAACCCTTGATTGTTTTCACTTCTCATGGATTTAAAAAACTATGTGTGGTTTTGTAAACCCGTGTCCTGTTTCTCCTTCCCTGTAAAACTCATTTTTACTTCATTACTTTCACACTGTAAATTTCCTTTCTGTAAAATTTATTTACGGATTTATAAAACCATGTGTGGTTTTATAAATCCATGTCTTGTTTCTCCTTCCCTGTAAAAAGTCATTTACTTCTGTAAATCTGGTTTTACCTTTAGCTTCCATAAAATTCATTCACCTCAATCTCATATTTGCTCGGCCATCCATCCTTAAATAAATTCATAAAGTATGAATTTTTACTTTTATATTTTTTCTGATAAATTCATTGTATCCCTGAATTTGATTTTACGTGTAGCTGTAAAATAATTTTACATCTTAGTCTATCATTTCATTTCACTCAGTTGGCCTTCCATCGTGAAATGCATTTATTTCATAAAAGTATGAAATTTCATTTCTGCCATATTTATAAAAGTCAAAACAATAAAGTTCATGGTTTTCAGGGGGGGGCGAACCAATTAGGGAGATGACACGCGTAAAAAGTAGTAAAGTTTAAAAACATCTTTTCGAACTCCCCCCTTGGTTAAAAGTCGAAAAGGCTTGGGGGTCCGACATACATTTTTAACCGTAGATTTTTTATGCCCATATCTCGAGGCAGGGGAAAAATAGGGAAGTTTAAAGCTAAGTGTGGGATGGGCCATAAGCTTTTTGGATTTAATTTTTATGATTAGACTTAGTCTTAATAATTTAATATAACATAAATTTTAACTTTAAATAAATATTTCCATTAAAATATGCCATCATATTTTTATAAAAATACAATTATTTTAAAATTAAAATTATTATTATAAAAAAGAATTAATAAGTCTTTTGAAAGAATGAATAAATGTCTGTTTGAGAATTTATCCAATGAGGAATTAACAATTTTTCACTGAAAATTTTGTAATTTTCAGTGTACCTGAATATGTTACAACATCGGCTCCAATGGGGATTGCTTCCCCCTGTGGGAAGCCGAGAACAAGTAGACTAGTTGCCTTAAGTGTTGGGCATGGAGTCATACCATAAACCTAAACATCAACCATTCATCTGTCGTCATATAACCAATTCTCATAAATCAATCATGTCATTTGAGTACCCTGCTACTACACAAAACTGAAACTATATAATGCAACCATATGCCTGCACTATTTCAGATACTCTTTCATACTGAAATTTGAAGATGAAAATTTCTAAAGACTGGAAATATAAACCGATCTATCATATACTGTTCAAATCACACCACTCATAAACAACAAACTCACTGATCTACTGCACACTGAAACTCAGAATATCTATTCAATCCCCACACCTTTATCTAACTGGACTGGAAAACTTTGCACTGTTAGGTGTAATCTATTTTCCAATGTAACCAAATGCGGAGTGGATCTATTGACAAACCAAGTTTCCAGCAGCTGAAAATCTGAGGAATATATACAATATGAACATAAAATCCCATGGAAAACTTATACTCACAGGTGTACTTTAAAAGTTGCATCCTCTGCTAACATTTTAGATTTCTGACCATGGCTGAGAGGAAGATACATATACTGTTGACTGCAAGTATCAACGAACCTTGCATAGCAGTAAAGGCAGCTGAAATATTGAAACAATGGAATCGGTAATCCAGTGGAATCATCATCTAACAAAGTGGAGTCGCCAAGTGAAAACAATGCAACCAATACAAATGCCTACTCCTTGTTCACCAGCAAGGAATATGCCTAGTCGTTATCATGATCCAGAGAAAAATTTCTTCGTCACTTTGCTCCTCGACAACGGCGCCAAATGTTGTACATGTTTCTCGTAGGCAGTTCTTGGCTATAGAAACTACGCCGAGAAATCAACTCAACCAGTCGTTAGGTTCAAGCTGACCCTTGAACTAGAGGGGGCTCCCTCAATAATTACGAGGTTTTGTTTAACGTTGTTCACCTGTCACTGAACAGTAGCCTTTAAAGCACAATGGCCAGATTTATGGTTTTAATTGGGGGTGGTTGGTGATCAATGACAATCCCTAATCATGATTAAAGCCTTCCCTTGCAAAGTCCTTTCTTAAAGTGTCAGCGTCCAGCTTGACAGAAGAACTTAGCTTTTTAAAGAATTTGAAAGAAGAATGTAAGGAGGTTCCTGATAATTAAGGAGTCAAACAGAATACTTAATAAATCAGGTAGAATTCGATGCGTGTAGAAAGGTTCTACAGCCAAACAAAGCACATTCAGGGGAAGATAGAAGTGGCTAACAATAACCAGTTCAAAGAGGAGCTAACTCAAACAAAAAGTTTGATATACTAATCTCTTTAAACAAATATAAATTTGCAGGGGATTTCAGAGAGATTGAAACTCAATCTATTCCTACCCAACTCTTTTATGCAACTCTGAACATGTGCAGAAATAGAATATGAAAATACTGGAAAAACATACAAGAAACACAAATTTTGTCAAAGCCAGAGCTTGAAATACTTCAATTAGGATTTATGGAGAAAAGTTTTACAACGTTGAAAGGTCTTGGCATCAAAAGCCCACACTTTTCTTATTACAATTGATCATATATATAGAAATACAAACTGCTAAACTGTTACAAACTTTAAGGAATAAAATCCTAAACAATATACTAAAAATAAATAATCTCTTGATATCCTGCCAGAAATTTGGAATTGTTGGCAACTTCTCTGCCTTAGAATCTGGAAAGTTGTTGCATGATTGCTGAAAATATGCAGAATGATCCTCGATCTGCTGATCTTTTGCGGTTCTGAATGCTGATATCTCCATGTCTTTAAAATCGAGTAGTCTTTAGTGTGACATTTTGAAGGCTTTTACGGTGACTTTTTATGGTGTAATTTCTCTAAATTCCGGCAGGAATTTATTGAAAAGAGAAGTTTGATTGCTAACTTTGCACAATTGAAGTGCCCTAGAGGTTTTTGAGGGTGTTGAATCCATATATAGAGTCAAAAAACCAGTTTGAATAACAAAAACCAAGATTTTACCTCAATTTTTCACCGAATTTCGGCACCTGAAACTTCAAAAAGTCGCACTAAAGACAACTCCTTTTAAAATCTAGAATTGTTGTTTCTGCCATTTCCCCTTTAATTGATATTTTTGTGCCTTAAAATCTAGGGTTTGTTGTTGAAGATTTGTTTGGAATGCATTTGTGTCACTCTTTGACAATGATTCACTAATATCATAAAATATATTTCACCAATGCAATAAATGTTTTCAAATATTCTGTGAATAAATTTGTATTTTCATGAATTTACTAAATAAATTCAGAAAATATCCCCTCAAATAATAAATTTATGGATAAATTCATCCACTTATGTCGTGTTTTTCTTTCTCATGTCTTTCCAAAACCTTTGATTGTTTTCACTTTTCGTGGATTTACAAAACTATGTGTGGTTTTGTAAACCCATGTCCTGTTTTTCCTTCCCTGTGAAACTCATTTTTACTTCATTTACTTTCACACTGTAAATTTCCTTTCTGTAAAATTTATTTACAGCTTTATAAAACCATGTGTGGTTTTATAAATCCATGTCTTCTTTCTCCTTTTGTGTAAAAACTCATTTCCTTATGTAAATCTGGTTTTACCTTTAGCTTCCATGAAATTCATTCACCTCAATCTCATATTTGCTCAGCGATCCATCCTTAAATAAATTCATCACATCCTTGAATTTGATTTTACGTGTAGCTGCAAAATAATTTTACATCTTAGTCTGTCATTTCATTTCACTCCGCTGGCCTTCCATCGTGAAATGCATTTATTTCATAATAGTATGAAATTTCATTTCCGCCATATTTATAAAAGTCAAAACAATAAAGTTCATGGTTTTTGAAGGGGGGGGGTTAATGGTAAGTACTTTAGGAAGGGTACGAACCGATTAGGGAGATGACACGCATAAAAAGCAGTAAAGTTTAAAAACATCTTTTCGAACCCCCCCCCCCCCCTTGGTTAAATGGCGAAAAGGCTTGGGGGTCCGAAATACATTTTTAACTGTAGATTTTTTATGCACATATCTCGAGGCACCAGAAAAATAGGGAAGTTTAAAGCTAAGTGCGGGGTTGGCCATAGGCTTTTTGGATTTGATTTTTATGATTAGACTTAGTCTTACTAATTTAATATAACATAAATTTTAACTTTAAATAAATATTTGCATAAAAATATGCCATCATATTTTTATAAAAATACAATTATTTTAAAATTAAAATTATTATTATAAAAAAATAATTAATAAGTCTTTTTTAAGAATGAATAAATGTATGTTTGAGAATTTATCCAACGAGGAATTAACAATTTCTCACTGAAAAATTTGTAATTTTCAGTGTACCAGAATATGGAATAAAATTTGTCTAGCTCATGCGATATGAGTTGTGAGAAGTATCTTGCATATTTTCTTCAATAATCCTTTCCTTAGGTACGCTATTGGATCTTATTCTTTTGCTAGTTTGTGAGGACAAAAGAAAATGCAAGGCCATAGAGCACACATGCTACATTGGAGAACCTTATAGTGGTAAGGTTAATTTCTCCCACTAGTTCCTTGGTTATTTGTGTTCTAAAATTAATATATCAAGCATAGAACATCTTAAATTTCTTTCTTTTGTTTTAATTTAGAAGTAGGGACCAAATTATTGTTGTTTTAGAAGTAAATGTTAGTTACAACTCTTCTCTCCATAGGCTTGTAGGTTCTAAGAGTAACTCTGAGCTTTGTATTGCACATCATTTGATTCCATAGAAACCCATAATATTCACAAAGGAAAAAGCCTTCATTGAAATCAAGGACGACCTTTTTACCACTCAAACCAGCATGGGACCTAAAAGGGACTCCTAAGAGGGCAACTGCTAGGTCAAGGGCAACGATGGAGACTTAGCCCACTATCACCACAGCTAAGACTCCCTGCTCTTTACGGACTTTCACCAATGGGAGGAGACCCGGTATTTAGGAAGTCACTTATAAAGGATAGATCAACAAATAGATGTGAAGGGACCTCAAAGACCCTCTCCTTAGAATAGGATTAAGAATGGAGCTTGCTTGCTCCTTAAGCAAGGTACAGGATTTTCTATGAAAAGGAGGTGACGATTTGAGGGTTAGGTAAAAGGAATATGATTTGGAAGGGAGTTTCCCAATTCCTAAAATCCTTATAAAACTTGGATTCCTGAGTTGTCTTTAGTGCATTGTCTTTGATAGCAAATGGGTCCACACGGGGCCAAGTGGATCCATTCTAGGTTAAAGGGATGGAGTTTAGTAACCGATGGTAATCTTAGCCTAAACAAGGCAAGGGAGAGGATCAAAACAAGATTTTTCACTTAAAGATGTCAAATTGATCCTATGAGGTGCTAGCCTTAGGAACACCAGCGCAGTAGAGCCTAGGAGATAGAACTTTTTCTAGGGCTAGTTTGTTGGGAAATTGATGCCCTAGGTGGCCCAGCGTGACTAGACCTAGAAGAGAGAGGAAAAGGAGAATAAATATGGTTTAAAGTGACCACATTTTGATGGATCAGTCCCTAGTTTCTTTTGGGGATATGGAGTCAAGGAGAACTACGAAGATGGATTTCGTTTCTTGTTCAAGGAGGCTCTCAAAGTCAACTTCATCCAATGTTAAGGGCAAGAGAAGAAAAGTGACATTAAAAGTGTTAACATTTCATTGCAAATGGAGGAGGTTTATCAACATAACTTCAATCTCTAGGAAAATTCGTTCATCAAACATGGACCATACATAGAGACAAGCTAAATAGAAACATAATTCCACATTGATGTTGTAAATGCATGCAACAATTAGCCCTAAAATAGTGAAAATCTCAAGATCAATGTATGCAGCAAAATGAAACAAAATAGCATTAAAATTGTACTTACATGTAAGTGAATATATCCAACCATCAACACATTTGCAATATAAGAAACTCCAAGATAAGAAGACCCAATCCACACATCAAAATTCATTCATGATCCAAAAAATATCCTCCAACGAAAAAGTGCGAAGTTCTCGAGAAAGAGAATGATCCAAGTCAAGTGATGATACAAAATGAATTCATCTAACTCCTATTTATACACTCATTAGGAGTTCGAATTACCTAATGGGCCTACATTAGCCCCTAAAATAAAATAATGTGCAAATAAACTAACTTTTGGTGACAAACCCACCAAACTAGCTCACAAATAAAATAATAAGCCTCTCAAGAGGTCAGATAATAATCTATGCATGTTGTAGGGCCCTCCAAGAGGCCCGATGAGGTCCATAAGTGCCATAATGATGAATAGGAACCTCAAAAGTGATGGACAAGGGGGTGGCCCCACGTTCTCCAAACAATAAACCTGCGGTGCTCCTAGTAGGTGTGGGGGCACACCAATGACCTCATGGGTCTCCAAATGAGTCGAAAATGCTTGTAGACCATTTGTAATAGCTCAAATGATGGAACAAACGATGCCATGTCAACAGACAAGTTCTAGGACACCTACCAAGTGTGTGGTGCACCTGTGGGGCCAGCTGAGCATAGTGTACCAGATACATCTTTCTCGTCCAAAAGGTGGATCTCGAGCAATCTCTGAGCATATCTGGGCATCCATGGAGATTTTCCTACTAATGCGGAGGCTGATGGCTCTCTACACACACCCTGTATGTGTCAATGTAACTTGTCGGAGGGTTAGGACCCTGTATAGGGAGACCAAACCCAAGATGGACACCATCTGCAATCCTGCAAAGGTTCCAATGCATCCCCCTAGCCTTCCAGCACAACAAGCCATTAAAGTAATCGAGTAAGAAAGCTCACAAACCATGGACAACAAGTGGACACTTCATAATGGCATGCCCTTCCATAGTGGTCTTTGGCATGTGCTAATGTCTCCAAGCTCCAAAGGGGGTTTAGCCAAGTACCTTATTAGGTGGTTTCTACCTTTAGAGGGGATAGTATGTCCAAGGTACGTCCCTCAAAGGGTGGTGGCATGTGATAAAGAAGTGAAATGGAATAGGGAATGTGAGGGGCAATCTTGGGCCACATATCGGGGCACAAGGGTAGCTAAAAAAGGTAAGCCCACACCTGGGTATATAATGTGTTAGAGGGAGCAATCGTGGTACATGAGGTGCCCCGACCTTGATTTTTCCACCCTTCTTTATATGTCTTTTGCCTTTTATGATTTTTCTTTGATTAACTACTCGAGGCTCAAAGGATAAGAGCACGATGTGTAAGATATAGCAGTGGATACCCCCTTTTTGGTGGGGTGGTTCATTTCCCTCTAGGGGTTGGGACAATCATGGTTTCCTAAATGATGAAGAAGGCTCATCTAAGGCCTATGGAACCAGGGTGATGACCATGGGTATGGGGTAGAGCTCATGCATTGGCTTTTGCCCACGTGCTAATTATGTTTGTCCCGACCATCTTTTGCATCTTGTGGTACATTTTCTTGTTGAATGTGGCCATTTGTGCTTTTATGTTTCTTTTTAGCTGCTTCAACCTCTGAGGCATCATTCCAAGCCCGACCTAAGGGTGGGGCAAGGAAATGGGGAGGCTAACCCTATGTGGAACTAGTGAGGAACTGTGGACCTAGGTGGGAAAGATGATGAATGGGGTTATAGTGAATGGAGGAGGGGTGATATATGTGGATAAGGGAGCGGGACCATGCGACCAAAGACGGGGTTTCCCAAGTAGTACCACCCTAAAAACAAATGGTCAGTAAAGGAGATCCCACGGGACTAAAATCCAAAGGTAACATCCAAAAGAGTTCAAGGGGACAAAAGCACAAACTAAGCCCACTCTTTCCACTGAATCCCCCCATTAATCCGTGCCCATAAGTGTCCATGATAAGTAAACCCAATAACTCATTTACCAAATGACAAGACATACCTTTGGGTTCGGGAGGCCCACCTTCAAACATACCATCAATATATATGGGTGAGGGGCCACATGGTTGGCTCAGGTGGCGGAGAAATGGCACAACGAGTTAGTTGAAGGCTTCAAGGTGTTGTTGGCTATCAGTTGAGGACCATCATGGAGAAAAAAAATTCTCCTAGGGATATCACCAATGAAGTGGTGGATAACATCTGGCTCCAACTGGGACGTGATCTCTCGAAGAAGTGGGCAAGGCCACACGAATGAGAGGTCACGAGAACTCCAACAATATCTTGGTCACCGTAGACCCGTTATCTGCACATATCAATGACTAAACCCACAGGGAAGCATGTTTTTTACGGTGTTTCATGATCACCCATGCTTAATGTTAGGCCATAAAACCAACAAGTAATAAAAAAATGCAATTTTAATCTAAATGCAACTAATCTATCATGATAAACATCATATGAGATTAATTCTAATGTAAAAAATCAGCGTGCAATGCATCATACTCTAGCATGCATATAGTACAATGTCAAGTATCAAGAAAAGGAGTGATGCGACTTAACTTGATCGGTTGAGGTAATAGTTCGTCGTTGAGTTTAGCAATGTAATAATAGTCATCCCCAACTTTCCCATGAATCTTGACAGGCATCAAGTCTCTATCCACTAAGACCAAGTCCCCTACTTTATATTATTTTCTAGGCTTCCACCTTTTGCTTGGCTTGTGAGTTGGTCTTTTTAGGATACGAACCTCTTGTGAAGGGAGAATGGGAGAAGGCTTCTCAATGTCGTGTGCTTCATAATATTGTCCAGGCTTAATCACATGAGAGAGGTAGGTGGGTTCCCTATAAAGGATAAAAGGGGTCCCATCGGATTGTGGGATGGTAGCATATGATAGATCCATTTGAACAAGACCTCCAACGGTGGCCCCCCATTTCCTAGATAATAACATCCCCCATATGTCAGGAATATCAATGACAACAACATTCATGAGAAGGGATATGTCGAGGTTCCTAGCCAAAGAAACCTTAAGGTCCTTTATGAGGCCTTCCACCTCCACAAGTTTGGAGTTAAATCCACACAGCTTGTATGGCCAAGTAATGCTAAGACCCAATTGCTTCATAACCTTTAAGGGCATGATATTTGCGGAAGCCCATGATTCAAGCATGCAATTATGGATATAAAGGTCATTGATAGTCAAAGTGAGCATAAAAGGTTCATGTCCAGGGTTATGATCGGGAATATGAATGTTTTTCAAGTCTTCAGGTAATTCCTCCTCTTCAAACCCAGGAACTTCTTAATTTGTTGTTGTTGTTCAGGAAGTTTTGCAATCCCTTTCAAAGGGACAGACACGGTCATCTTCCCAATAGCAACATCCATGTCAATGTTAAGCCCTACCTACTTGCACTTTTCTTTCTTCTTAGTATTTCCTCCCTTTTGAGAGCCCTTTTTAGGCTCGTCTTTAGTTTGGGAATCCTTTTTTGGAGGATCCTTTGAAAGGGCATTCTCTTTAGGAGGCTCTCTAGAAGGGTCATTCTTGGGACGGTCCTGCTTGGGAAGAAAGTCATTTTTGTTAGGTTCCTTGGAGGTTGTGGGGTCTTTACTATTATCCCTTTGTGAATATTGAACCCCTTTCAATCTTCCATTACCTTCATTGGCGTTAGGAATAGGTTCCTCTTTCTCATCTTTGGTTTTAACCTCACTAACGGGAGGATGAGTGTATGAACCCCCAAGCAAAATTTTGAATACATCAGATTCTACGAGATTAGCTTGCTCATTTGTTTCATCATCATCACTCTCGTCACACTCACTTTGCTCATCTTCGGAGGATGAGTCTTTCTCCACGTCATTAGTTGGAGCCAAAGTGTTTGGGACTTGAGATGAGCTTGGCTTATCTTCCTCACCTTGCTTCTTAGGAAAAGGTCTCCCTTTCGAAATGTAGCTTGACTTTTGGGCCTTCTCCAATGCGGTGATTTTGTTCATAACAATCATATCTCGTTAATGGACTTCTTCACTAACCTTTTCCATCTTTTTTAGGATAGGCAGAAGGGTTTCTTCATGTTGATCCTTTGATTTCTCCTTCTTGGCCTCAGTTTTGGTTTTGGGGAGGTCATTGGCATCCATTCTTGAGATACGAAGATTTTCCTTAACTTGCATTGCCATTTCTTTAGCTTTGGCCAATGTGGAGGGTTTCTTGTCTCTCAAGGCATAGGTTAGGTGGCCCCCTACGGCTTTGACAAACTTGTGAAGGATGTTCGCATCAAAGGGTTTTAGGTGATCAAGCATATCCTAGACAACCTTATCAAACTTTTGAATGAATTCCTAGATGTCTTCCCTTCCCCTCGCTATTTGATAGAACTTTTCAATGTTGAAGGTTCCTTTCGGCATTGCAAGACCACCTCTTCATGAATAGGTCCTCAAATTCATCAGAATCTTCAATGCACCCTGGGGGAAGACTAAGGTACCATTCTCTAGCTTGTACCTCGAGTAGCTTGTCCCTCAAGTGATAAAGAAAAGAGCATCATGAGCCTATCTTCATCAAAATTCATCCTTGGGGACATGTGCCAATAGAATTCTTCAACAAAATCACGGGCACTCATAGTGGCATCTCCTTTGAACTTGGGTAACCATCAGTTATACTTCTCAGGTAATGGCTTGGGATCTTCACT
Organism: Pinus albicaulis; assembly: GCA_034641835.2. Taxonomy (NCBI): domain Eukaryota; kingdom Viridiplantae; phylum Streptophyta; class Pinopsida; order Pinales; family Pinaceae; genus Pinus; species Pinus albicaulis. Next base: position 760,100,562 of record CM076580.1, read on the forward strand.
CAATTTCAAAGGAGCAAATACACTTACCAAGTGTCTTTCACTTTTGGTCATCTAGTGCTTTTCGGTGGTAGAATTAGTTTCCATCTCTGGAGTGGGATCACTAACCTTTCCAAATTCGAGGAGAAGGTTGGTTTCAACAAGTGATGGATCACATTCCTCCCTTTTTGAAGCAACCCTAGTTAAAGGACGAATATTGTTGCCTTCAAGAAAACTAGGGGTTTTGACAATGAGTAGAGTCGCTAGAGGAATAATGAGATTGTCGTCAATGAATCAATTCCTCCATGATTCACTAGGGAGGCAGACCTGCTTCCTCCTGGGCAACAACGCTGGAAATGTTACCACTCAAATGAGCAGAGGACCTAAAAGGGACACCTAAGAGGGAAACATCTAGGTCAAAGGCAACGATGGAGACGTAGCCCACTGTCACCACAGCTAAGACCTCTTGCTCTTTACGGACTTTCACCGATGGGAGGAGACTTGGTATTTAGGAAGTCACTTATAAAGGATAGATCAACAAATAGATGTGAAGTGACCTCAAAGACCCTTTCCTTAGAATAGCATTAAGAATGGAGCTTGCTTGCTCTTTAAGCAAGGTACAAGATTTTCAGGGAAAAGGAGGTGAGGATTTGAGGGTTAGGTTAAAGGAATATGATTTGGAAGGCAGTTTCCAAATCCCTAAAATCATTATAGAACTTGGATTCCCATGTTTTCCTTGATGAATTTGTTGATTTTTGGGTAGCATCGGATGTGCTCTTGTAATATTCCCAATTAGCAATGGCTAATTGGAATATTCGATTTTGACCAATTTTGTCTTATGTAGTTGAATTATAAATAAAAGTGAGTAGAGGGGGACATAACTCACTCTAAAAATAAAGTGCACTCCCTAGTAGACACAACATTGTAACTTAAGTGAGCCAAGGGGGGGCCAAGAGACCACGTAGAGAGGGGGCCCACATAGACCACAAGGAGGGACTGCGCAGGCCAAGTTGAGCACGTGGCAAAGGGAGGCTACGTTGGAGGAGGTGGGCCTTAGGGTTTGAGAGAGGCCAACGCTATATAGAGAGGAGAGCCTCCTCATTTTGGTCATTTGATGTTTATGATATTGAGTTGGTCATTTCGACTTTTTGAGCACACTGGTTGTTTAGCTAGTCTACAGCATTGTTTAGTGCACCGAGTGTCTCCATTCAGAGATCTCACCCTCAGCCCCGGGGGACTTCGAGTGCCTACTCGGGTGAGGTTGTCCCATCAGTATTTTGTAGGAGGATTGGTGTTTGGCTTTTGCGGAGTAGTAGTGCATCCATAGAGTACGCAGTCCTAAGAGGGAGGACGCAGTCCATTTCTGGGGAGCTCCAGATTGGGTTTCTTTCGGAGGTTTTGAGCTTGGAGATTGAGCAAGGGGCCAGCCCTTGCCTGTGGGAGGATTTTGGCAGAGTTTGTGGCCATATTTTGGTGGTTTCCATTCAACCTCAGCGCAGAGCCTTGGAGGATAGTGTAGATCCTCAAGGGGGTGATTTTCGGGGGTCGGTCATTCCAGAAATATTTTCTGGGCTTTTCTGGGTTTGGTGAGTAGAGGCTGATTCCAGAGTTTCAGCTTATTCCGAGTAGGGGAGCAGCCCCAGATGCTCATCTTGTTCCAGCAGTAGCAGCTACACGGCAGTTTTCCAGCAGCTAGGACGTAGATCAGAGAGCGGCCATTCCATCAGCATTCTGAGAGTATTTCTTCACTTGCCTTGAGCAAATCTAGGTGCCATCACTCTGATCACCTATTGTACTCACTTATATTTCTCAACGTAATAAAATGGCTCAGCATTCTCTTTGCATTTCTTGAGTATCTATTACGTGTTCTATATATATGCTATTGTATGCTTGCACTACTGTTATTTTTCTCCTTGAGCATTCCAGTACTATACCACTTGGTGTGTTTTCCCCATACTCTTAGACAGAGTCTGGAAAGGGCCAGATAGCCTCCAGATCTCACCCTCTTTTCAGAAGTGAAATATTTGGTAAATGCCCTCCCAGTCTATCTCTAGTTGGAATTTGCTTGTGTTTTAGAGATATCCCTAAAACGGGATATTACAGTGGTATCAGAGCATAGATTTGGCTCAGCCTGTCGAGCTAGTTGTTTATGACATCGGGGGAGAAGCCCTACATCTACTACAGAGGTAGGAAGTACAGAGATATTGAGCGTAGGTTGGAGAACACCTACGGAGAGGGGGACTGTGTTAGGGTGGTAGACACAGAACAGGAGGAGCCCGTGATAGACATAGAACAGGAGGGGCCTGTGGTAGATGCAGAGCAGGGAGAGCCGATGGCAAATGATAGTGATGCAAAACAGTTTGGGGAAGCACTCCTCAAATCAGTACAGGATCTGGTGAGGCAGATCGAGGTGATGGGGCAGAGATTCACCCCTATGGAGGCTAGACAGCGTGAAACCCCAAGGGGTTTCCAGATTGGCGAGGGATCGGGTACATCCCACCATTTGCCGAAGCGTATTTCCACTCAACGTGATGCTACCCAGCATATGGCATCACATCCACCTACACGTTCCACTATGCCCACTTTTCTGGGTGTAGACACAGGGGCAGGAGCACAGCAGGAGCCAGAGCCTGGCCACATAGGTGATTACTTTGTTGAGTACCAGGGATATGGGCAGGAGTTCAGGGATGCCCTTTCATTCAGAGACTTGTTCGGCTCCAGCGGGACAACAGACCCCGCGACCATCACAGAGGGCATCGGCATTATCATGATGGAGACACCCAACGTACAGCAAGCCGATTCCATTTGCCTACGTTTGATGGTTCATCAAATAGTTCGGCGAAGTCTTGGGTGAAGAAGCTGGACATATATTTCCAACTCAACCAGATGGCAGAGACGGAGGCCATCAAGGTGGCTACGCTGCATTTGGATAGTGAGGCCCAAAATTGGTGGTTCCATGGGATGGTGACACTCGCGCATTTGACAGTAACCACATATGCCGAGTTCACCCAGAGACTGATAGAGAGGTTTGACCAGAAGGGATCTGAAGGAGCACTTTGTTGAGCTGACGAGGCTCAAACAGACCAAGAGTCCAAAGATGTATATTTCAGATTTACTGAGGATTTCAGTGATGGTGCCAGATCTATCCGCAACATGGATGATCTACATGTTTGTTGAGGGGTTAGCAAAGCCACTTCGGGGTCTAGTCAGATCCACTAGACCGGCCACACTCCAGGATGCCATTGGCAAGACCCGGGATTTGCAGGATGCCTTACCCAGGACCAGGACACCTTACCCCCAGAGACAGGCTTTCCAGCCAAAGGGGAAGGATGTGAGGATTCCGCCTCCGAAGGGGAATCAGGGTAGGGTACAACTAGATGATGATGCCAGGAGGGAGTTGAAGAAGAGGAGGTTTTGCTTTACCTGTCAGGAGCTGTGGGCACTAGGACACAGATGTGTTGCTAGCAAAGCACATTTTATCAAGGTCTTCTCCGAGAGTAGCAGGGAAGAGGATGAGTATGAGGATGGAGAGGCAAGAGACAATCAGACAGCGCAGGACCACTTGCCACCTCCACCTCCAGGAGCAGGAGGTACAGCTTTTGCACTCATAGGGGGGACCCTTGGAGCATTGCGAGGAGTACCCAAGTATTTGACGTTGCGTGTCCGGGGGACAATGCGGGGGCAGCGAGTTTCAGTTCTAGTAGATAGTGGGGCAACCCACAATTTCATCGATGCACAGATGGTTGAGCGGAGAGGCATACCAACAAAGAGCTTCGATGGATTTTCAGTGTCGGTCCCAAGAGATCAGACGATGCAGTGTGTTGGGTATGTTCCAGAGCTGGCTGTGACGATGGGTACCTACACAGTGACCGACTACTTTTTCGTGGTCAACATACTAGATACTAATGTGGTATTGGGTGTACAGTGGTTGATTACTTTGGGGAAGGTCACCACAGATTGGGAGGCCTTGGAGATGGAGTGGGATGATAAGAAGACCAGGAAGCATGAGAAGATACGTGGGATGCACACTTACCCACCCCAGACTGTTTCAGCTCACCGGATGGAGGCAGACTTCCGGAAGGGAGACAGAATGGGCGGTTGAGTTGCGGGCATCAGAGGCAGGGACTACCAGGCAGACAGTTCATCCGGATATAAAGGCCATCCTTGACAGATATGATACGGTGTTTGGGGAGATACTGCTAGGAAAACCACCAGATCGGAGATTTGAGCACACTATTGAGCTAGAGCAGGGCATCCAGGTCGTTATTACCACACCCTATAGGCACCCCAAGGCCTATCGGGATGAGATTGAGGGTCATCCAGGAGTGGACATATTAGGCCTAGCACCAGTCCTTTTGCTTCTTCGGTGGTGTTGGTGAAGAAGAAGGACGGTACATTGAGAATGTGCATTGATTACAGGGCCTTGAATAAGAAGACCATGAAGAACAGGGATCCCATGCTGCAGATAGATGAGCTGATGGATGAGTTGAGAGGAGCACAGTTCTTCTCAAAGATCGATTTGAGATCCAGGTACCACCAAATTCGCATGAGGGAACAGGAGATTCCCAAGACCGCTTTCAGGTGCCATTACGACAATTTTGAGTTCTTGATTATGCCTTTTGGGCTAACCAATGCCCCAGCTACTTTCCAGTCATGCATGAACTATATCTTCCGCAGTCATCTGAGGAAGTTTGTGTTGGTCTTTTTCGATGATATACTGATTTATAGCAGGACTTGGGAGGAGCATCTCCAGCATATAGAGGTAGTACTCCATATCTTGGAGGAGCAACAGTTTTATGCTAAGCCCTCCAAGTGTGAGTTTGGGTTGAAGGAGATGTTGTATTTGGGACACATCATAGGAGTGGACGGAGTGAGGGTCCAGGAGAAGAAGATCAGGGCATCAGAGATTGGCCGGAGCCGAGAAACGTGACGGAACTTGGAGGATTTGTTGGCATCTGCACATATTACAGGAAGTTCGTCAAGATTTTCTCTCAGCTTGCTGCACCCCTTACAAATTTAACGAAGAAGGGGGCATTCAGTTGATTAGATACAACGCAGTGGGCCTTTGACAGGCTCAAGGAGGTTATGAGCAGCTACCCAGTGCTTGCGTTGCCAAATTTTACGCAACCTTTTGTTTTGGAGTGTGATGCGTCGAGAGAGGGGATCGGAGCAGTTTTGATGCAGGGAGGCCACCCTATAGCCTATAAGAGTGTAACAGCGGAAGTTATGGATTTGAACACTGTATCAGTAAGATTTGTATGCTTGTTCACTTTGATAGCAAAAGCAGTTTTAATTATAAAAATACACGAGGTATTTATAATAATAAATATTTATTAATATGATATATGACAATTGAATGATTACAATGAGGTCCCGCTTTTATACCTATGCAGGTACCTTTTCACGAATGGGCATGTCTTTTAGACATGCCTTTTCATAAACCTAATGACTATTTAACATAATCCTAATTGATTAGCTAGTAATTACATTTATTTGTATTTATTCCATTAATGACTAAATTTATTACTTTAGTTATGAATTAGGTTCATAACATTGCCTCCTTCTCGAAAAGCTTTGTCCTCAAAGCTTATCTTTTCGACAATTTCTTTCACTTGAGATTATCTGCTAGACACGTCCTTGAATGGTACCTTCTTTGTAGAATTCTCTTGTACTTTGTCTTTTTTTTTTTTCTTTCTTTTTTTTTTTTACACTTAAACTAATATGTATATATATAATTTTTTTTTCATTAATTTAATTAATTAAATAGTACTTTTAATTAATTAAATTAATAATTTTTATTTTTTTTAAATTAAAATATATATACATATCACAAATATTCTCAAAACTTCCTAGCACACTTTCTTACCACTGTGATGTAATCATCTGCCTTGATTTTATTATAATTTGTAAGCACAACATGCATGGCTGCCATATCGAGTATCTGTCGTACTTTTATCCCTTAATCTCATCCAACTTTTAGCGAGAGTGGCAGCTGACTAAAACTCCACAAAACGACCCATATTTTAGTAAACAAATCGATTTTCAAGTGTCACTGATTTCGTCCATCTCATATCATGTTTACAGAGATATATTTCAATTTATGTCGGTAAAACCTGAGATAGCTTGCATACGAGAACAATGATCTGCATATCCTTGGTGATAATCCGTGTTTATTGTAGTAATTCGCATAACCAGCAGTGATGATTCGCGGAATAGATTCAACAACATTCATAGAAATTGTTTTTTTTTGTTTCAAATTTAATTAATTAATATTAAATTAATTAATTAAATTAATATTGTTTATAAGTGTAACTACATGTATGATATATATACGATGTTCCCAACGGTTAGCACCGTTTGACTGCGAGTCAACAAATAGACATCCACGCGGCTCCATTGTCATCCACGCAGGCTCCATAGTCACCCACGCGGCTCCAGTCAAGACACAGGTAGGGCACCGGTGGCCAAAATGCTTCATCGAACTCACCTGCTACAATATTTATCGCCCTTCGCTTCCGCTTATAGATATTATTAAGTTGTCCCGTAGAAGATCTTTCTGGTTTTTTCGTCCTCCGTGAAACTTTTATTTTCAGAACTTCTCCACGTCCCTCATCTGACAAATTGAAATTCGAGGCCTGGCCTGCAGCATATGATGAAGGTCTGGCCATATTTCCAAACTTGCTGAAGATTTTAGGTAAAATTTTCCTCAGTCCAATTGATCCGTCAGATATGAACTGAGTATGTGACCCAGTAAATTCAATGTCCACAAAAAGTTTCAGAAGGTTAAATACAAGATACTCTTGCACAAGCTGATGTCCTTCAAAAATAGTTTGAGCAAAGCTGTCACGGCCTGATATCTCAATCAATTTTTCACATGATTTGTGCTGAGCATTCCATGGCTCATGTCCATTTGATAAACAATGATCTAATTTCTGAGGTTGAAGATAAATTATGTTTTTCAGCATGTTGTTACTCGGATGAAGTTGTTCCAATCTGGTAAGCTGAGAAAGTTTTGCAATTTCTTCCCAGCTCTCTATACCATTTCCTTCCAGACTCAAAAGCTTCAAGGAGTCAAATCCCTGAACAAACATACCTGGTGATGAAACAGAGATCCCAGATGCTCCTTTTCACGAATGGGCATGTCTTTTAGACATGCCTTTTCATAAACCTAATGACTATTTAACATAATCCTAATTGATTAGCTAGTAATTACATTTATTTGTATTTATTCCATTAATGACTAAATTTATTACTTTAGTTATGAATTAGGTTCATAACAGAGAGTCGGAAGCTCCTTCCTCATGAGCAGTTGTATCCTATATACGACAAGGAGATGCTGGCCATTATGCATGCATTGGCCAAATTCCGGCAGTACTTGGTGGGTAATAGGTTTAGGGTGAGGACTAATCACAACAGCCTCAGGTTCTTTTTGGAGTAGAAACAACTACAGGATAGGCAGCAGAAGTGGATCAGCAAGATCCAGGCTTATAACTTTGACATTGAGTATGTCAAGGGGAAGAACAACGTGGTAGCTGATGCACTTTCACGTAAACCAGCCACGTTGTCTCTGATGAGTTTGGATACAAATTGGAGGGCTCGACTCTTGGTGGAGTACTCCAAGGACAGATTTGCCTGTGAGGTTCTGGATGGTCAGGTGACAGATGACAGGTACAGGGTGATAGATAAGATCATCTACTACAGAGATAGGATCTTCTTGACTGAGGGCTCCCAGCTCAAGAAGAAGATACTTCAGGCGTCACATGAATCACCATTGTCCGACCATCAGGGGTTTACCAAAACCTATCGGGCCATCAGTGAGAGGTTCTCATGGAAGGGCCTCAAGGAGGATGTGCTCCAGCATATCAGGGAGTGCGAGGTTTGCCAGAGAAACAAGGAAGAGATGAACCATCCCGCAGGTTTGTTGCAGCCTCTTCCCATTCCGGAGGGGAAATGGGAGAGCATTTCGATGGATTTCATCACCGATTTGCCCATGGTGCAGGGCAAGGACTGTATATACGTCATCGTTGATCAGCTGACGAAGTACGCACAATTTTTTGCCATATCCACACACTATTCAGCAGCACAGGTGGCGGAGCTGTTCTTCAGAGAGATCTTCAGGTTACATGGTCTTCCCAAGACCATCATCAATGACAGGGACAGCCGCTTTATGGGCAGATTCCGGCAGGAGCTTTTCCGACTAGTGGGGACAGAGTTGACACCGAGCACCAGCTACCACCCACAGACAGACGGGCAGACAGAGATAGTTAACAAGTGGCTAGAGGGCTCCTTACGTAACTATATTAGTGGGCAGCAGAGAGCATGGCTGAAGTGGCTGCATCTAGGGGAGTACTTCTACAACAACACACATCACATGTCCATCGGTATGTCTCCATTCTATGCTTTGTATGGATACCATTCTTTATTTTTTGTTGATGTGATGTTTGGTGCTAGCAAGGCTCCGAGAGCCAAAGATTGGATCCAAGAGAGTCAGGACATTCTCCAAGCTCTCAAGGATAACATGGCTACAGCGCAGAACCAGCAAAAGCTGTATGCCGACAGGGGTCAGATGGAGAGACAGTTTGAGGTAGGAGACTTGGTCTACCTACGCTTGCAGCCATACCGATAGTCGTCGCTGAAGTAGAAGGGAGCTGAGAAGCTCAAGCCCCATTTTTATGGGCCATACAAAGTGATACGCAGGGTTGGACAAGTTGCTTATGAGTTGGAGCTGCCCCAAGGCAGCAAGATTCATAACATTTTCCATGTATCATGCATGAAGAAAGCATTGGGGTAGCAAGTGACAGTGACAGAGGAGCTACCGCCTACAGATGATGAGACTCATTTGGTGTTACAGCCTGAGGCCACTATTGATATCAGGGAGAGGCAGCTGCGGAACAGGACAATCCGGGAGTTCTTGGTGAGGTGGAAGAATTTGCCGGATGAGGATGCCACTTGGGAGAGTGAGAAGATTTTGCAACATCCATCACTACAGTTGCTTGGGGTCAAGAAACATTTTGCCGGGGGAGACTGTAAAATTCCCAATTAGCAATGGCTAATTGGAATATTCGATTTTGACCAATTTTGCCTTATGTAGTTAAATTATAAATAAAAGTGAGTAGAGGGGGACATAACTCACTCTAAAAATAAAGTGAACTCCCTAGTAGACACAACGTTGTAACTTAAGTGAGCCAAGGGGGGGCCAAGAGACCACGTAGAGAGGGGGCCCACATAGACCACATGGAGGGACTGCGCAGGCCAAGTTGAGCACGTGGCAAAGGGAGGCTACGTTGGAGGAGGTGGGCCTTAGGGTTTGAGAGAGGCAACGCTATATAGAGAGGAGAGCCTCCTCATTTTAGTCATTCGATGTTTATGATATTGAGCTGGTCATTTCGACTTCTTGAGCACGCTGGTTGTTTAGCTAGTCTGCAGCACTGTTTAGTGCACCGAGTGTCTCCGTTCGGAGATCTCACCCTCAGCCCCGCGGGACTTCAAGTGCCTGCTCGGGTGAGGTTGTCCCATCAGTATTTTGCAGGAGGATTGGTGTTTGGATTTTGCAGAGGAGTAGTGCATCCATAGACTGCGCAGTCCTGAGAGGGAGGACACAGTCCATTTCTAGGGAGCTCCGGATTGGGTTTCTTTCGGAGGTTTTGAGCTTGGAGATTGAGCAAGGGGCCAACCCTTGCCTGTGGGAGGATTTTGGCAGAGTTTGTGGCCATATTTTGGTGGTTTCCATTCAGCCTCAGCGCAGAGACTTGGAGGATAGCGTAGATCCTCAAGGGGGTGATTTTCGGGGGTCGGTCATTCCAGAAATATTTTCTGGGCTTTTCTGGGTTTGGTGAGTAGAGGCTGATTCCAGAGTTTCAGCTTATTTCGAGTAGGGGAGCAGCCCCAGATACTCATCTTGTTCCAGCAGTAGCAGCTACACAGCAGTTTTCCAGCAGCTAGGACACAGATCAGAGAGCGGCCATTCCATTAGCATTCTGAGAGTATTTCTTCACTTGCCTTGAGCAAGTCTAGGTGCCATCACTTTGATCACCTATTGTACTCACTTAGATTTCTCAGCATAATAAAATGGCTCAGCATTCTCTTTGCATTTCTTGAGTATCTGTTACGTGTTCTATATATATGTTATTGTATGCTTGCACTATTGTTATTTTTCTCCTTGAGCATTCCAGTACTATACCACTTGGTGTGTTTTCCCCATACTCTTAGACAGAGTCTGGAAATGGCCAGATAGCCTCCAGATCTCACCCTCTTTTCAGAGGTGAAATATCTGGTAAATGCCCTCCCAGTCCATCTCTGGTTGGAGTTTAATTGTATTTTAGAGATATCCCTGAAACGGGATATTACAGCTCTATCTCTGAAACTTTGTGGAGGGGCTAGAACAAATGAGATCTCCAAGACATAGAAATTGTTTGGAGAAATTCCACTCAGAGCTTAAGTTATTCAAATAATTAATTATTTTAATGGGGACCCTAGGTCTAACTTAGGGAAATTAAATAATTAAAGTGAATTAATTTAAACATGTGGGTGAGAATGTTCTAAGTGACGAGTATCAAGTCTTTTCTAATCTTAGTCGTCAATTAGAGATTAGATCACGGTCGTTCATTTGTCAACTGCAAAAGTATTAGAGGAAAGCTTGGGGTCAGTTAGAGAAACACACACACAGTGGCAACACTTGAGCTAAGTCGAAATTTTGGGGCGCGGTTTGCTGAAAATTTCAGAGTGAGCTTGCAGTGCAGAGAGAGGCAATTCGACAGCGAGATTTCTCATCCAAGGTTGAGGATACAATAGTAGAGAGGCATATCAACACAAGAGAGGCAGGGCAAGCCCAGGAGGGGTGACGCAGAGCCAGCACGGCTCACGCAGAGGGGACACAGAGCCAGAAAGGGTGACACATTCACTTAGAGTGTTGCGCTGGGTTTCAATGGGGCAGATCAGGCAGCCATCCAATGTTTTGATTTCTGAGCCAGGAAGGCTCAAGGAGAGGGTGATGCAGCTCCTGGAGAAGGTGACGTAGTCCAACTTCTTGTAGCCATCGCTCAACAACACTTGGAGGCTGCGCAGTCACCTATGGGGTTTCTTCATCCAGTTTTGGATCCGCCATAATATCTGTCTTCGAATAGAGGTACTTCTGCCTAGGATTTTCTTTGTTGGGTGAGCCACATTGGCACCCTAGTTTGTATTCAAAAATCTACTTAATAATAAAACCCTCAAGAGTTGTTGCACCGGTTTTCCCACATTGGGTTTTTCCAGAGACATTTTTCCGAAGCATTTTTGTGTCCTTTGTCTGCATGGTTGCTTATTCTTCAGTACTTGATCTGTATAATTGTGTACGCTGCAGTGTATTTACTTCAATGTTTTCATGAATTATTCAGAAAATAACTTGTTAAATTAAATAAACAAGTAGGAGAAGTAAATCAAATTTACTGCAGTAGGATTTCTCTTTAGAGAATTCAAAAATGTTCACATGGTATCAGAGCATTTGCAGAGTAGGAAGAGTTGAAGCCATCAGCAAAAGACCAAAGAAAATTTGCTGCAAGAAGGTAGTTGTCACGAGTGACATCGCAGATCCAGAGAGAGGCAAAGAAGGGTGATGCAATCCCCTGTGGAGCTCACGCAGAGTCTGCATCATCCAAGAGAGGTGACGATGTAGCTGCAGTTGTGGTAGCGCAGTATTTGTTGGGCCAACGTAGGGGTTTCGAGCCATTGTCTTTGCAGTTGTCGTGGATGGAAGCGTAGATCGTTTTTCTTCAATAGTTGCAGGTGGGGCATTGTTTCTGTTGGTGCAAAACAATGTCTAGCGGGGCATGGAAAAGTAAGGGGAAGCAATTCCTCAGCAGACTTCTTGCAAAGAAGTTTAGATCCAGTGTTGATCAGCAGCAAAGAGTGATCGAAGAGGGTTAATTCAACATTAGTTGGCGGAGGATTTTCGGGAGGGAAATCATTTTTCAGAGGGAGCAGGTTCCTTAGAGAGTTTCTAGCGCCAAGAAACTCAAATCCGAGTTTGTTGAGGCAGCAGTAAAAGAAGGAGAAGAGAATCAGTTCGACATCTTCAGTTGAGCAGAGATGGCCACACATGGATTGAGGGATCAAGACAGGTTGGATGGGGCATCCAACTTTGTCATATGCAAGGCCAGAATCCTATCAGTACTAGACGAGCATCGCATCAAGCATCTCACCGAGAGCGCGGTTTTTGTTCCTGTTGATGTTGATCCGTTGAAGAAGTATGAAGAAGCTCAAGCGAAAGCTAACCACTAGATCATGGACGGAGTCAAGGATGATGTGGTCCCACACATTGCTGAGAAGGACACAGCACATGAGATGTGGACTTCTTTGACCACATTGTATCAGGAGATTTTTGTTCAGAGGAGAATGCTTCTGGAGAATCAGCTTTGACTATTCCAGATGCTGAAGGGAGAAGATATCGACCCCTTCCTCATTAAATTGAAGGCGATCCGTGACCAATTGGTTGCCGTGGGGGGCACACCTGATGAAGATCTTATGGTAAGGACTACTCTAAATGCAGTTTCCGATGAGTGGGAGAACTTTGTCCAAGGCATTTTTGGCAGAGCAACACTTCCAAGTTGGGAAAACATGTGGGCAGCTCTTCGACAAGAAGAGATCATTGGGATGACCAAGGCGGGCATGAGCAACAAAGGGATCAAGATCAAGAAGGAGGAGGAAGATGCGGCTCTCACATCTAAGGGACAGCATGGGTAGCAGAGGAAGAAGAAGAGAGACCTTTCAAAGGTCAGGTGCTTAGGTGTGGTGAACAAGGAGATTTCTCCATACAATGCCCTTAGAAGAAGAATGTTGTAGACAAGTTTGATTCAAAGGTTGTCGTACTAAGGACGATGTGGCCATGAGTGCTCATGTACCTCGGGAGAAGAGGTGTGGCAACATCGATCTATAGTTCTTTCAAACTGCAGTGTGGGGCAGGATCTTTGAGGTGCCCAAACTCTTGGATCGCATACGAGCTACAGGAGCCCTTAATGACAATAGCAGGATGACTGGAGTTAGTTGGTGCGAGGGATGATGGAGCAGCATTGGCAGAGCTAGGACGCTGAAGCCTTGAGCAGCGCAGAGCAGAGGCAAAAACAACGTAGCAGCAGTGCAGAGGTTGAAAGCAGAGGCAGTTCTTACGCAGTGCAGAGCAGCAGCAACGCAGAGCTTTAGAGGGTCAACACAGATTAGCAGCAGAGGGTGCTTCAGTACCGAGGTGCACCCAAACTGACTTGTATGTCAAGTCCTTGGGTGATGTTTTCAGTTGCTTACTTCTCAGCAACTAAGTTGCAGTGTGGCAGTTAGCAGTGGCAGTGCTATGGGCAACATGATGCAACATTTGAGAGGGAGCTACAATACAAATGAGGAAGTGTCAGTGGCAGTGACATGGGCAACAGTACAGATAGCAGCAACGCAGTGGATGAAGGGCAACAGTCGAGCATGAATAGCACAGAGGACCGATGTCGTGGATTAGGGTGATGGTTCAGGTTGAAGTATTGCTAGAGCACATTCCTCACTAAGAGGGAGTGTTGATTTTTTGGTAGCATCAGATGTGCTCTAACTCCAAAACTTTGTGGAGGGGCTAGAACACATGAGATCTCCAAGAGACCCAGAAACCGTTTGGAGAAATTCCACCCGGAGCTTAAGTTATTCAAATAATTAATTATTATAATGGAGACCCTAAGTCTAACTTAGGGAAATTAAATAATTAAAGTGAATTAATTTAAACATGTGGGTGAGAATGTTCTAAGTGACGAGGATCAAGTATTTTCTAATCTTAGTCGTCGATTATAGATTAGATCATGGTCGTTGATTTGTCAATTGGAAAATTATTAAAGGAAGGCTTGGGGTCAGTTGGAGAAACACACACACAGTGGTAGCACTTGAGCTAAGTCGAAATTCTAGGACGCGGTTTGCTGAGAATTTCGGAGTGAGCTTGCAGTGCAGAGAAAAGAAGTTCAACAGCGGGATTTCTCATCCAAGGTCGAGAATATAATAGCAGAGAGGCAAATCAGCACCAAAGAGGCAGCACAGGCCTAGGAGGGGTGACGCAGAGCCAGCAGGGCTCACTAAAGGAGACGCAGAGCCAAAATGGGTGACGCAGTTACTCAGAGAGTTGCACTAGGGTTTTTGTGGGGCAGATCGGGCAGCCATCCAACGTTTTGATTTCTAAGCCGGGAAGGCTCAAGTAGAGGGTGATGCAACTCCTGGAGAAGATGATGTGGTCCATCTTGTTGTAGCCATTGCTCAGCAGCACTTGGAGGCTGCGCAGTCACCTGTGGCGTTTCTTCATCTAGATGTTGGATCTGCCACAATATCTGTCTCTGGATAGAGGTACTTCTGCCAAGGATTTTCTCTATTGTGTGAGCCACATTGGCACCCTAGTTTGTATTCAGAAATTTGGTTAATAATAAAACCCTCAAGAGCTACTGCACCGGTTTTCCTGCATTGGGTTTTTTCGGGGACATTTGTCCGAAAAATTTGTGCGTCCTTTGTCTGCATGGTTTCTTATTCTTCAATACTTCATTTGTATAATTGGGTAGGCTGCAGTGTATTTACTTCAATGTTTTCATGAATTATTCAAAAAATAACTTGTTAAATTAAATAAACAAGTAGGAGAAGTAAATCAGATTTACTGCAATAGGATTTCTGTTTATAGAATTCATAATTTTTCACAAAATTGTCTTTGATAGGGAATGGAACCACACGGGGCCAAGTGGACCCAACCTACGTTAAGGGGATGGAGTTTAGCAACCGATGGTAATATTAGCCTAGGCCCTAAACAAGTCAAGGGAAAGGATCAAAACAAGAATTTTCACTTAAAGATATCAAATTGATCCTATGAGGTGCTAGACTTGGGAACACTAGGGCAAAGTTTGATCTCATACCTAGGGCTTGGGATATCTCGCAATCCTACCGTCGGAATCTCCTCCAATTTAGAGGAGACCTTGAGGACACACAAGTGCAGTAGAGCCTAGGAGATCGAACTTTTTTAGGGCTAGTTTGTTAGAAAATTGATGCCCTAGGTGGCCTAGCATGGCTAGACCTAGAAGAGAGAGGAAAAGGCGAAGAAATATGGTTTAAAGTGACCAAATTTTAATGGATAAATGCCTGATTCGTCTTGGGGATATGGAGTCAAGGAGAACTAAGAAGATGGATTTCATTTCTTGTTCAAGGAGGCTCTCAAAGTCAACTTCGTCCAATGTTAAGGGCAAGAGAAGAAAAGTGACCTTAAAAGCATTTATACTTCGTTGCAAATGAAGGAGGCTTATCGAGATAACTTTGATCTCTAGGAAAATTCGTTTATCAAACATGGCCCATACATAGAGACAAGCTAAATAGAAACATAATTCCACATTAACGTCGTAAATGCATACAGCAATTAGTCGTAAATGCATACAGCAATTATCCCTAAAATAGCGAAAATCTCATGATCAATGTATGGAGAAAAATGAAAGAAAATAGCATTAAAATTGTACTTACATGTAAGAGAATATATCCAACCATCAACACATTTTCAATATAAGAAGCTCCAAGATAAGAAGACCCAATCCACACATCAAAATTCATCCATGGCCCAAAAAATATCCTCCAAGGAAAAAGTGTGAAGTTCTCAAGAGAGAGAATGATCCAAGCCAAGTGATGATACAAAATGAATTCATCTAACTCCTATTTATACACTCATTAGAAGTTTGAATTACCTAATGGGCCTACATTAGACCCTAAAATAAAATAATGTGCAAATAAACTAACTTTTAGTGACAAGCCCACCAAACTAGCTCACAAATAAAATAATAAGCCTCTCAAGAGGTCAAATAATAATCTATGCATGTCGTAGGACCTTCCAAGAGGCCTGATGAGGTCCATAAGTGTCATAATGATGAATAGGATCCTCAAAAGTGATGGACAAGGGGGTGGCCCTTCGTTCTCCAAACAATAAACCTGCAGTGTTCCCAGTAAGTGGGGGCACACCAATGACCTCATAAGTCTCCAAATGAGTCAAAGATGCCTGTAGACCATTTGTAATGGCTCAGATGATGGAACAAATGATGCCATGTCAATGTACAAGCCTGCCAAGTGTGTGGTGCACCTGTGGGGCTAGTTGGGCATAGTGTACCAGATACATCTTCCTCGTCCAAAAGGTGGATCTCGAGCAATCTCTAAGCATCCCTGGGGATCCATGGAGTGTTGTCTACTGCTTCGGAGGCCCATGGCTTTCTACACACACCCTGCATGTGTCAATGTAGCCCTCCAGAGGGTTAGGTCCCCATATAGGGAGACCAAACCCAAGATGGACACCATCTGCAATCTTGCATAAGATCCAATGGATCCCCTAGCCTTCTAGCACAACAATTCATTAAAGTAATCGAGTAAGAGAGCTCACAGACCAAACCCAAGATGGACACCATCTGCAATCTTGCATAAGATCCAATGGATCCCCTAGCCTTCTAGCACAACAATTCATTAAAGTAATCGAGTAAGAGAGCTCACAGACCATGGACAACAAGTGGACACTTCATAATGGCATGCCCTTCCATAGTGGGCTTTGGCATGTTCTAATGTCTCCAAGCTCCAAAGGGGGTTAGCTAAGTACCTTATTAGGTGGTTTCTACCTTTACAGGGGATAGTATGTCCAAGGTACGTCCCTCAAATGGTGGTGCCATGTGATAAAGAGGTGAAATGGAATAGGGAATGTGAAGGGCAATCTTGGGACACAAATCAGGGCACAAGGGTAGCTAAAAAAAGGGAAGCTCATACCTAGGTATATAATGTGTAGGAGGGAGCAATTGTGGTACATGAGGTGCCCCGGCCTTTGATTTTTCCACCCATCTTTATATGCCTTTTGTCTTTTATGATTTTTCTTTGATTAGTTGCTTAGGGCTGAAAAGATAAGAGCATGATGTGCAAGATATAGCAGGGGATACCCCCTTTTTGGTGGGACGGTTCATTACCCTCTAGGGGTTCGGACAATCATGGGTTCCTAAACGATGAAGGAGGTTCATCTAGGGCCTATGGAACCAGAGTGATGGCCATGGATATGGGGTAGAACTCATGCATTGGCTTTTGTCTCGGTGCTAATTATGTTTGTCCTGTCCATCTTTTGCATCTTGTGGTACATTTTCCTTTTGAATGTGGCCATTTGTGCTTTTATGTTTCTTTTCAACTGCTTCAACCTCTGAGGCATCGTTCCAAGCCCGACCCAAGGTGGGGGCAAGGGAATGGGGAAGCTAACCCTATGTGGACCCAGTGAGTTACTGTGGACCCAGGTGGGAGAGATGATGAATGGGAGTATAGTGAATGGAAGAGGGGTGATATCTGTGGATAAGGGAGTAGGACCACGCAACCAAAGTCGGGGTTTCCCAAGTAGTACCACCCTAAAACCAAATGGTCAATAAAGGAGATCCCATGGGACTAAAATCTAACGGTAACATCCAGAAGAGGTCAAGGGGACAGAAGCACAAACTAAGCCACTATTTCTGTCGAATCCCCCCATTAACCCATGCCCACAAGTGTCCATCATAAGTAAACCCAATAACTCAATTACCAGATGACAAAACATACCTTTGGGTTCGAGAGGCCCACCTTCAAACATACGATCAATACAGATGTGTGGGGGACCACATCGCTGGTTCAAGTGGCAGAGAAATGGAACAACTTGCTAGCTGAGGGCTGCAAGGGGCTGTTGGCTGCCGGTTGAGGACCATCATGGAGAAAAAGAATTATCCTAGGGATATCATCCACGAAGTGGTGGGTAACATACCCCACAGCCCAAGTCGAGTAAGGAACTAATCTTCCCATTTCCCAATCACTTAAGTAAAGTCTTCATCTCTTTTATTTTATTTTCAGGAATCTATAGTTTCATAACAGAAAGCATATCTTAGATTAGATTGGATTTACAGGTCTATTTTTCTTTGAAATTCTTCATTTTTTGATAGACTTCCATTGTTAAGCAAGTTGGCGGTTTATTTTTGGTAAATCTTTAGTCAATTTGCTTCATCATTTCCTCTTCACGCTGCTGTTTACTATCTTCGAAGAGAAAAATTTATTAGATCTTAAATCATTAAGTTATCACTCCAAGGAAAGATCTATTAATCACACAGTACTTTAGAGTGATTTTCTATTTTTATTAACTCAACTATTTCATTTACTTGCTCTTGTGAGCCCTCATACATGGCTGGTTTTTGTTTAGTTAACTCAGACATGGAATTCATTTGAGTTGTTTATTTCAAGCTACATCTAAACACTTCACTAATACTCTCATAAGGGCAAATTAAATCCATTTTCTTTCACATGCCTAATTCCATCATAAATATTTGTGGTTTATATATTGATAACATTCTAAAATGATAAGTAACCATTTGGATCCATTTCATTACATTTCTCTTGTGATTTTTTTGGTTATCTTATGATTATGTCACGTTGGAATTCAAGTATATCTAAGCCATTACTGTAAGAAGTCTCACTCTATAACTTTCAAATTGCACTATTTTTTCTTGGATTAGTCTTGTGGCATGAGTTGTCAATAATACACATCTCTTGGTTCATGTTCATGTCTCCTATACAAATCTCTTTAAGCTGATTTTAAACATTTCACTTAAAGGATCAATTCATTGAGTTTATCACGTTTAGTTTACCTGGGATGCACTCATTTACTTTGAATGGTTGATCATATGTATGGGAATATGCTCTTGGATTTTGAATTTCATGTTAACTTCCAGAATGTGGTGAAAAGGTCTTATTGTTAAAATGTTCATTACATATCATTTCACATTTATTTTGGGATGATTGAAGCAGATCTTGTTGTATAATCATTCTTGAGTAGTGTTTAACCTTAATGGCAAGTTCATTCACTCATTTCAGAAAAACGGTTTCAATTCTCATATCCTAAGCAATGTATACTAAGGATTAATAATTTATATGTCCATTGCTACTTTCACTTGCAAGTTTTGATCCTTTAAGTTTCCATTACATCACATATTATGGGCATAATAATCTTGAATGAATCTTAAATTTCTTAGCACATTGTTGTGTTGGATTATTTCTCTAAGCCAATCATATGTTTATTGTTTCACTCAAATGATTTGCATTCAATACCTTGAATTAATTAAGCCTTAATTTTCATCACTAATAACAGTGATGAGGTTTAGTTAATCTTTGGGATATTGGTTAAATCTCTAATACCAGATATGATTTATTTATACCTCAACAATTAGTTTTTACCCATAAATTATTTACTCAATAAAATATGAAAACTGTTAGAAAATAAAATCACTAGTACTTTAACTTTCAGAAAATAAAATGTAATGGAAATAAAATAAGTAAATCAAACACGCTATAGAAGAAAATTATGCCCAACACAATCTTCCTTCACTTTAAATTACTCAAGAAAATTAGGGCTTAGACCCACAAAAAATACATAGAAAAATTACAACTATGGGAACCTAGAAATCGGACCCTCTGGAAAGAACAGCCACTCAAGGAATTCGGCCTTCCTGAAGATTTCAGTTTTGGAAAACGAGCCTCCTAACTCGGCCCCCTCTTTCTCTCTTTGTGTAATCCCTATGCACTAGAAAAAAAATCGACCTTGTTGCCCACTCCGTGTCAACTACCCTATAGCAGTACACATTTTCACAAAGGGATTCCATCATGTTCGAATAGTCAGATATCCTGGATTCATCATCATCAGTCATCAGTTTGTCGAAGTTGTAAATCCATTCTGCAAAATTTTAATGTAAATGATGCTAGTAAGACCATATATGCATGTAACAGCCTAGGGAAGCCTATTATTTTGGCAATGAATTTCATCCTAGGAGGTTTTTCATCTCATTGATTCCTCTGTGTTTCTAAACACGAATGATCGGTAGACTTTTTCCCTCCAGCCTCACCCCAAAGCTAGGGTGGAATTTATCGTCAAGATCTTAGGTGAGTCCTAGTGCTTTAGTCGAGTCTTTTGTAAAAGTGATTTGGGAATAATTTAAGCTAAATGGCTAAATTATTTTATTACAAATCACTTGGTCTATAGATCATATTGAGTCGCAAAATTGGGTAATAAATTGAGAGTCTATAACGAACAGGTGTTCCCGCTTTGAGGGTTGAAATTGTAATATCTTGATGTAAGAAAATATTTTGGTGCATGGTCCCTCATATTTAGACACCATGGCTAAAATATTAGAGGGTGGAAAATTTATTAATCCCCTCAAGTGTCAATTAATTAAATTTTCTAGCAAAAAATAAACTAAAATTCTAAGCTAGAAATTTAATTAATTAGAGTCAAAATTAAAAGTCCTAAAGAAATTAAATTCTCCAAGTGGAAAAAATCGAGGGGCATGAAGAAATTGATTTTTGGAGGTCCCCCACCAAGGGAATATTGGAAATTTCAAGAAAAATTGGACCCTTGGGCCTTGGTGGTTAAGTCAAAGTCAATTTTTTGAGGAAATTAGCTCAAAATAATTATTTTTGAGCTAATAAAAAATGGGTTAAATGAAAAATTCGAAAATTCTTCAAAAATAAATATTTTTGACGGTGGAGATTAAAAGATGATCAAACATTTATCAATAGTCAAGATTAATTTGATGGAGATTAAGCCAATTATCCATTATTTTCCACTTAGGAGGATTTATCTATGTGAAAATTTCTGAATATCTCAAACAGAAACCCTACTGTTAAATCTCAATTTACTTCTCCTACTTGATTAAACATACAAGTTATTAATCTGAATATTCAAAATTAAAAGCGAAGTAAATACAATTAACAGCCTACACATAAAGATCATTTACTGAATAGCATGCTCATATGACAAAGTGACACAGATTTTTCGGACAAATGACCACGGAAAAACCCAATGCAGGAAAACCGGTGCAGCAGTTATGAGGGTTTATTATTATTAAGCAGCGGTTTATGAGTACATCTAGGGTGCCATAAACTCGGCCCACCCAACAGAGAAAATGTAAGATATATCTCACTCTTGCAAGTCCCATTTGATCCGAATGAGCAACCGGTGAAACCCCGATTGGCTTTGCACAGCCTCTGCACAGCTACTGCGTAATTCTACGTAGCCTAGGCTGAGGGACTGCGTCACCCTAGCTTTGTGTGGATCTGCTTCTCCCGGATCTCGGTTTCAGCCCTGCTGGCTCAGAAACCCGTGCTTCCAACAGAATTTTGGACTTCTGCTTGGAGATGTTGCGCTGCATCTTCTTGGGCCCTCTGTGGGTCTGCGTCACACCCTCTGATGGCTACGCTGCCTCCACTGCGTCTCTGTTTCCCTTGCTCTGCATTGTATTCTTGGCCCTCATGGCCAATCACTGCATCTGCCCCTCATTGCAACTCTAAGTCACTCAGATATGATCTTCATCCGAGCATTGCTCCATCAGAAGAATTCAATCTCTTAGACTCTGTGTGTGTCTCCAACTAACCCCAAGCTTTTCCTCTATACTTTTCTCGTTGACACATCAATGACCGTGATTTAATCTCTTATCGACTGCTTAGATTAAAAGACCAATTGATCCGCGTCACTTAGAACATTTCATCACATGTGTTTAATTAATTCACTTTAATTTTTCTAATTCCCTAAGTTAGACTTAGGGTCCTCATTAAAATAATTATATATTTTAATATCTCACACACCAGATGAAATTTCACCAAATTCTTTATGGGCTTTGGAGGTCTTGTGTGTCTTAGCCCCTCCGCAAAATTTCAAGGCTAGAGCACACCTGATGCTACCTCAAAATCTCAACACTCCCTCTTAGCACGGAGTGTGCTCTAGCAATACATCCACACCATGTATCGCAAGATCTCGACATCGGTCTCTGCATTGTTGATGCTTGGCCTGTTGCCCTCCATCCACTGCGTTACTGCTTCTGTATTGTTGCCCATGTCACTGCTACATCTATACTGCATCTCCCTCTCAATTTGCTGCATCATGTTGCCCATAGCACTGCCACTGCTAATTGCTGCACTACAACTCAGTTACTGAGAAGTAAGCAACTGAAAGACCCCTGCCCAATCACTAACAAACAAGTCAGGTTGCATCTCATCACTGAAGCTCCCTTGGCTGTTGCTCTGCGCTGTGCTCCTAAAGCTACTGCGCTGCTACAGCTCTGCACTGCCTCTTTGTGCTGCTAAAGTCCCATCAGCCTTTGCGTTGTTGCTTCTACGTTGTTGATGCCTCTGCACTACGCTGCTCCCTCTACATCGTCTCAGCACTGCCCTCTGCTTCACTATGATCTTCTGCATCCACTACTCCACTCGTCCTGCTACAATCTAAAAGCTCCCGTAGCTCGTATGTGATCCAAGAGTTGGGCTACTCAAGGATCCTACCTTCTCCCATCTGTAGCTGCTCTACAGATCAATGTAGCCCCACTTACATGGCTCATGAGCACTCATGGCTACGTCATCATCACTCCCATCATCCTTTGTTGTTGCTTCCTTGGATTCAAAAGACCCCTTGTCCTTCTTCTTAGGACAAGTGCTAGCGAAGTGTCCAAGCTCGCCAAAATTGAAGCACCGGACCTTGGATAGGTCCCTCTTCTTCTTCCCTTTCTGCCTTTGTTCCTTTGATGTAAGGGTTGTATCATCCTCCTCTTCTTTCTTTACCTAGACTGTTCTGCTGCTGCTACTTTGCCTCTTGGAAAATCTCCTGATTTCCTCCTGATGGAGGATTGCCCACATGTCTGCCCAGGATGGTAACGCTGCTCTGCCCAAGATGCTTTAGACAAACGTTTCTCATTCCTCGGTGATTGCATTTAGGGCAATCCTCACCAGGAGCCATTCATCCAAAGTCGCACCCATGGCAATCAGTTGATCCCGGATAGTCTGAAGTCTGAAGAGGAAGGGATCTATCTCCTCACCCTTCTGCATCTGTAACAACCACATCTGATTCTGTAGAAGCATCTTCCTTTGGACAGAGCCTCCCTGATACATCGTCTCCAAAGTTTTCCACATCTCATTTGTCGTGTTCTTCCTAGCAATATGTGGCATGACGTGATCTTTGACTCTATCCATGATCAAGCGCTTTGCTCGTGCTTGATTCTCCTTGAATTTCTTTAGAGGATCTAGATCGGCAGGCATAGCTAGGACATTCTCAGCATGGTCCTTGATGTCGTACTCATCCAGGACTTTCAGGATCCTGGCCCTCCAGATAACGAAGTTGGACATGCCGTCCAACCTGTCTTGATCTCTTAGTCCATGAGAAGCCATCTTTGCTCGAATTTGTCAAAACAGATACTCTTCTCCCTCTTTCTGCTGCAACATCCAACAAAAATAGTGGATCTGGGTTTCTTGGTGATTAGAAACCCTCTATAGTAGTTTCACTCTCTGAAAACTGATTTCCCTACTAGAAATCCTCAGCCAAAAAATCAACTAAACAGTTCTCTACGATCACCCTCTTAATCGAATCTCAAATTTGTTTGGCACAGATCTGCTGAGCAACTGTCCTCCTCCCGCTTTTTGTCAACTTAGCTAGGCACGATTCTGCACAGGCAGACTCTCCACCACACCAGCAACTGTTGAAGCTCTAAAGCCTACTTCCGAACCACGGCTATACTGCACAGCAACTCAAAACTGGATTGTGTCCCTCTAGCTGGCCTATACGTGAGCAGACTAGCTCAGCGCAACGACTGCGTAGCGCAGGCTGCTCCTGCATCCCTCTGGAAGGCACTGCGATGTCTTTATGTCACCCAGCTGGGACTGCGTCAGCCCCTACGTAACCTCTGCTGGGACTGCGTCCTCTTTATGTTGCACTGCTCTCTTCGGATCTCTGTTGCTTCAGCTGCTCTCTGCAACAAAAATTTCTTCATCTGATTTTGCTGGAGATTTAGCTTGATCTGCAAGGCTCTGATACCATGTGAAAATTTCTGATATCTCAAACAGAAACCCTACTGTTAAATCTCGATTTACTTCTCCTACTTGATTAAACATACAAGTTATTAATCTGAATATTCAGAATTAACAACGAAGTAAATACAATTAACAGCCTACAGATATAGATCATTTATTGAATAGCACACTCATATGACAAAGTGACACAGGTTTTTCGGACAAATGTCCCTGGAAAAACCCAATGCGGGAAAACTGGTACAACAGCTATGAGGGTTTATTATTATTAAGTAGCAGTTTCTGAGTATATCTAGGGTGCCATAAAGTCGGCTCACCCAACAAAGAAAACCTCAGCAATCAGAGAAAATGTGAGATATACCTCATTCTCACAAGTCCCGACTAATCTGGATGAGAAACTGGTGAAACCCCAGCTGGCTCTGTGGAGCCTCTGCATAGCAATTACGTAAGCCTAGGTAGCCTAGACTGAGGGACTGCGTCACCATAGCTCTGCGTGGATCTGCTTCTCCCGGATCTTGGTTTCAGCCCTGTTGGCTCAGAAACCTGTGCTTCCGGCAAAATTTCAGACTTTCGCTTGGAGATGTTGCGTTGCCTCTGCTTGGGCCCTGCGTGGGCCTGCGTCACCCTCCTGAGGTACTGTGTCACACCCTCTGATGGCTGCACTCGTCCTGCTACCGTCTTAAAGCTCCCGTAGCTCTTATGTGATCCAAGAGTTGGGCTACTCAAGGATCCTGCCTTATCCCATCTGTAGCTGCTCTACAGATCAATGTCGCCCCACTTATGTGGCTCATGAGCACTCATGGCTACTTCATCATCACTCCCATCATCCTTTGTTGCTGCTTCCTTGGATTCAGAAGATCCCTTGTCCTTCTTCTTAGAACAAGTGCTAGCGAAGTGTCCAAGCTCGCCACAATTGAAGCGTCGGACCTTGGATAGGTCCCTCTTCTTCTTCCCTCTCTACCTCCATTCCTTTGATGTAAGGGTTGTATCCTCCTCCTCTTCTTTCTTTACCTTGACTGTTCCGCTGCTGCTACTTTTCCTCGCTGCTGCTTTGCCACTTGGTAAATCTCCTGATTTCCTCCTGACGGAGGATTGCCCACATGTCTGCCTAGGATGGTAACGCTGCTCTGCCCAAGATGCTTTAAACAAACGTTTCCCATTCCTCGGTGACTTCATTCAGGGCAGTCCTCACCAAAAGCCCTTCATCCGGAGTCGCACCCATGGCAATCAGTTGATCCCGGAAAGTCTTAAGTCTGAAGAGGAAGGGATCTATCTCCTCACCCTTCTACATCTATAACAACCGCATCTAATTCTCCAGAAGCATCTTCCTTTGGACAGAGCCTCCCTGATACATCGTCTCCAAAGTTTTCCACATCTCTTTTGTCATGTTCTTCCCAGCAATATGTGGCACGACGTGATCTTTGACTCTATCCATGATCAAGCGCTTTGCACGCGCTTGATTCTCCTTGAATTTCTTCAAAGGATCTAGATCGGCAGGCAAAACTACGACATTCTTAGCGTGGTCCTTGATGTCTTACTTATTCAAGATTGTCAGGATCCTGGCCCTCCAAATAACGAAATTGGACATGTCGTCCAACCTGTCTTGATCTCTCAGTCCATGAGAAGCCATATTTGCTCGAATTTGTCAAAACATATACTCTTCTCCCTCTTTCTGCTGTAACACCCAACAGAAATAGTGGATCTGGGTTTCTTGGTGATTAGAAACCCTCTATAGTAGCTGCACTCTCTGAAAATTGATTTCCCTCCTAGAAATCCTAAGCCAAAAATTCAACTAAATAGTTCTCTACGATCACCCTCTTAATCGAATCTCAAATCTGTTTGGCACAAATCTGCTGAGCAACTGTCCTACTCCCACTCTTTGTCAACTTAGCTAGGCACGATTCTGCATAGGCAGACTCTCCACCACACCAGCAACTGCTGAAGCTCTGAAGCCCTACTTCCGAACCACGGCTATACTGCACAGCAACTCAAAACTGGATTGCGTCCCTTTCGCTGGACAAACTTCAAACATGAATATCTCTCAAACCGTGAAGAATTACGTGGTGTGCCATATATCAACGGAAACATCTCAACAAGTAGAAACCATCAAAAACATTCTTGACCCAGAATATATTAATTTGGTAGGTCAAAATTCCCATGCAATATTGAGGTAGCCCTTGGTGCTGCTTGGGTTGACATCAATGACAACCGTTGATCAACATGGGTTACATGCAAGGATCAGAGATGAGGGACAGATGGGTTCCAACAGGTAACAGCGATACGCAGCATCATTTCGCAAGGAGTCTGAGTCATGAGCTCCCAGTATGGTTGGGGGATCTAGGCATCCAGTTGGCAGGAGGATCACTCCACTGTGTGATCAGTAGGGTCATGGTAGAGGGTAATTCATTTCACCTTGGGTTTGACCCATGGGGGATCACTGAAACAACCACTTCTTGGCGAGGCAGACTTATCCTATTATTACTCAGGGTCAAGATCGGCAGCGAAGGGGTAGATATTGGCATCAAGGAGATGCCCGAGCAGGATGAGCTTGGGTCTCACAGACCTTCTGCCACTAGGCCTCAGGAGAGGAGAATACAATATGCACATGGTGGGAAGTATGGCATAATCAGAGTAGCGCAGCGTCAGCATGGTGGCACCACTCTAAGTTTGGCAGGGAACCTGATCATCACCACTCTTCACAGCTTAATACCCCTTAGGGATGAGCTGGCTACTATAGGGGGAGATCATGAAGATATTCCATTGGGCCTTAGCGAGTAACCCATGGCGCGGGACAAGGACTGCATCTTCATCGTAGTTGATCGGTTGATGAAGTTTGCACATTTCTTTGCTATTTCAGCTCGGTACACAGCCTTACAGGTGGCGGAGATGTTTCTTAGAGATATTTTTCGGCTACATGGTCTTCCAAAGACCATAGTCAGTGACCGAGACAACAAATTTATGGGAGGATTTTGGCAGGAGTTGTTCCAACTTGTGGGCACAGAGCTCACACCGAGCACAAGCTACCATCCAGAGACCCACGGGCAGAAAAAGATAGTGAACAAGTGGCTAGAGGGCTACTTGTGGAACTATGTTACAGTGCAGCAAAAGGCCTGGCTGCATTGGTTACACTTGGGGGAGTACTGCTACAACACCACTTTCCATATGTCTATTGGTATGTCCTCTTTTCGTGCTTTGTATGGTCATGATGCATTAACATTTGCTAATGCTACGTTCGGGGCAAGTAAGGGCCCCAGGGCCAAAGACTGGATCCAAGAGAGTCAGGACATCCTCAGGGCTCTCAAGGATAACTTGAGGATAGTGCAAAATCAGCAAAATATGTATGCAGATTGGGGTCATGTAGAGAGGCAGTTTGAGGTGGGGGACTTGGTGTACCTCCGACTTCAGCCTTACAGATAGTCTACGCTGAAGCAGAAGGGAGATGAAAAGCTCAAACCTCACTTTTATGGGCATATAGAGTTGTCTGGTGGGTTGGAGAGGTGGCATATGAGCAGGAGTTGCCACAGGGGAGTTCAATCCACAACATTTTCTAAGTGTCATGCCTGAAGAAGGCTTTGGGATAGCAGGTGAATGCAGCTACTGAGCTCCCTCCTACAGATGATGAGGGGCATTTGGTGCTACAGCCCAAGGCCATCTTGGATAACAGAGAGAGACACTTGAGGAGCAGGGTAGTGAAGGAGTACCTGATCAGATGGAGGAACCTCCCGGATGAGGATGCCACTTGGGAGGGGAATAGATTCTTTAGCACCCATCTTTGTAGTTGCTTGAGGACAAGCAACATTTTGGTGAGGAAGATTGTAATATTCCAAATTAGCAGTCAGCGAATTGGAATACCAATTTTGATTAATTTTGGCATTTCCTAATGTTGGGTGGAAATAAAGTCGGCAGGGAACTCCCAAATAATAATTAAGCCAAACAAAGTCTTTTCCTAAAGTCACCAAGGGAAAATTGTGGCTTTAGTGTGGGGTCAAATTGGCCTTAGGTGGCAGCATAGAAAAGGCACGAAAAGGACAACGTGGGATTGACTGGAGAAAGGCAGCACGTGATTGGCCCAAGGAGAGGCAGCGTGGGCCAAGGTGGGGCCCAAGGAATACGTTGGACCTCAATGGACAAAAGGAAGAAGGAAAGGCTCATTTTGGGATTCATTCATTCTGATTTTCTTTGTCATGTTGACTAAGCACGCTTGAGCCGAAGAGCCAAGTCTGCAGTGTTGTTTAGCACACTAGATCTTCAAGCGAAGATCTCAACCTCTGCCTCGAGGGACTTCGAGTGCCTGCTCAGGAGAGGAGTTCCGCATTTTGGGTGAGGGATTGACATAAACAGGAGTGCGTAGTCACTTCAGGACTGCGTGGAGGCAGCATAGACTGCGCAGTGATTGCGTAGTGCAGTCTTGCGGGAGTGTTGGGAGTGTGTGTGAGAAGAGGAGTTCGGCAAGTGGATTTGGAGGGGAGGCTAGCCACCTCGTACCAGGGATTTTGGCAGCATTTGGGAGGCATTTACCAGCAGTTTCCTTTAGGATTTTGATTTCCCCAGTAGAGCAACGTACCAAGCCCAAGGGGGGTCAATTTTCGGGGTCGATCTTTCAGCAAACCCTATGCAGGTTTTTGTGGGTTTATTGAGGAGAGTCTGGTGTCCAATTCCCATAATCTTCTGAGCATGGGAAATAGCCTAACCAGCAGTCCAAAGTCAACCAGCAGCAGCATTTTCTGGGCTAGGCAGCGCAGTGACTAAGCCACGCAGTACCATTTCCAGCAGAAGCTTTGCTTGGGTTGAGTTTGTCTTTCATCCTGCCTTGAGTAGACTTAGGTGTAATCCTTTCAGCACCTCACTTGTACTCTTTCCTGACAAATAATAAAATGTCTCAGCATTGTTTCATGGCTTCCAATTTAGGTGTTTAATGGTGTTTATTTATGTTTGTTGTAGTTCTAGTATGTTTTCTTTATATTACTGTTTAATCCAAATCTGGGATGATATTACAGAGAAACATGTGATTCACTTTCTTAATAATTTGGATGAATTTGAAAATTTTGAAGTTAGTTGTAAGGAGGATGGATCTAATAACCATGAAGATATAACAAATCCTACTCCCAGGAATATTGTAGCTTTGGAGCAACACTTTGATCGACATGATGCCACAAATAAAAGAGATGAAAATAAGATGGATCCAGGGGAGTTCATCAAAGTAAACATTGGTACCTCTAGTGACCCTAAAATTGTGAAAATTGGTAAAGGTATTAGTTATAGGGAGAGAAAAAAGTTGATTGATTTACTTCATGAATATAGGGATGTTTTAGCATTTTCTTATGATGAGTTAAAATTTTATAGGGAAGATGTCATGGAACACACTATCCCTTTAAAAATGAAAATGTTAAACCCTTTCGTCAAAAAATTAGGCAAATAAATCCTTAAGTTTGCCCCCTTAGTTCAAAAGGAACTTTCAAAGATGCTTGCGGCTGGTATTATTGCTCAAATTAGGCATTCAACATGATGTTCTAATTTCGTGATTGTTAGAAAAAAGAATGGAATGATTGGACTTTGTGTCGATTTTAGAAACCTTAATCTAGCATGTAAAAAGGATAATTACCCTTTACCAAACACGAAGACTATGTTGCAAAGAGTAACGGGTTAAGGAATGATGTCATTGCTAGATGGTTTTTCTAGATATAATCAAGTATGGGTTAAGATTCAAGGAAGAGGATCAGCACAAAACTATTTTCACCACACCATGGGGTACATTCGAATACATTAGAATGCCTTGTGGATTAACCAATGATGGAGCTACCTTTCAAAGGACTATGGACTATGCTTTTAAGGGTTTAAATGGTAAATTCATTGAAATATATCAAGATGATCTTATAGTTTATTCTAAGGATGGTATCAGTCATATAGATCATCTTAGGCAAGTTCTTGATAAATGTAGAGAGATTGGAGTCTCCTTGAATCCTACTAAATCTGTATTTGGAGTAACTAAAGGGAAGTTGCTCAGTCACATCATCTCCAAAGATGGGATCAAGATAGACCCTGAAAGGATTGAAGCAATCCAAAATATCCATCTTCTTCATAATCTCAAATCCCTTCAATCTTTCCTTGGAAAGGAAAATTTTCTTAGGATATTTAATCCAAATTATTCGGAGATAGTTAAGCCTATTCAAAGCCTTCTGAAGAAATATGCTAATCTTTTTTGGAAAGAAGATAGTCTAAAGAGTTTTCAAGAAATCAAGGGTGATAATATAAAAGCCCCTGTTCTAGCTAGCCTCGACTATTCAAGAGATTTCATGGTCTTTTCTTTTGCTTCACAGGATAAATTGTTGGTGTCTTGTTATAAAAGAATAAGGTCGGTCACGAGCAACCTATAGCTTTCTTGAGTAGAGCGCTTCAAAATTTTGAATTCAACTATACTACCATGGAAAACAAATCATATGCCTTGGTCAAGTCTCTTAAGCATTTTAGGACTTATGTGGGTTATTCCAAAATCATTGATTTTGTCCCACATTCTGTTATTAAAGATATATTAACTCAAACTAATTGCTTAGGGACTCGTGCTAGGTGGGTTACTAAGATCCAAGAGTATGACTTGGAAATTAGAACCACTAGGTTGATCAAGGGTCAAGGATTGGCTGAGATGTTGACTAAAGGTAATGAAAAAGCTCTTGGTTTGATTTGTCTAAATGATTCATCTTCACCTGAGTTGCAGAAATTAGGAGAGTGTGATTGGTACAAGGACATCACTTATTATTTGTTAAATATTACCTGTACTGACTATTTAGTTGCTCATAAAAGAAGGGCTCTTAGATTGAAAGCAACTTAGTATTGCCTCGTGAAGGATGGCCTTGGATGGACGAATCCTGAAGGTATAGTACTTAAGTGTGTTGATGAAATTGAGTCTAGAAAGATAATTTCCAAGTTTCATTCAGGATTTTGTGGTGGCCATTATGCTGCAATGCACACAAAATTCTTAGAGCTAGTTATTATTGGCCTTCAATCTTTTCTGATGTGCATAAGTTTGTTAGGAGTTGCCAAGCCTGTCAACTATTCACTAGGAAACAGAAGCTAGCTGCCCTGCCCTTACAACCTGTGGTTGTTGAGGCGCCTTTTCAGCATTGGGGTCTGGATTTCATTGGGAAATACATGAAGGTTCTAGCAATGGATACTCATGGAGATTAATTGCTACTGATTATTTCACTAAATGGGTTGAAGCCATTCCTAATAAGAATACAACTGAAAAGGTTATTATGGATTTCATTGAAAATCAAATCATTACTAGATTAGGTGTCCCAACTAAGATTAACACTGACGATGCCAAATCTTTTAGTTCTACAGAGTTTTCATCTTTTTGCTTTAAGTATGGCACTCTTTTATCTCATTCATCTAACTATTATCCTCAAGTTAATGGCCTTGCAGAATCAAGTAATAAAAAAATTATAACCATTATAAAGAAGATAGTAGGAGATAATAAGTAGTCCTAGGATAGCAAAATTAGGTATGCATTATGGACAGATAGGATTACAAAGAAAAAAGCTACTGGTAAAAGGCCCTTTGAATTTGTTTATGGTTTGGATGTAACTCTGCATGTGCACCTTAAATTGTCAGCTTATCAACTCCTTCGGCCTTTTTCCACTGATAAAGATGCTATCAAAAATAGAATTGATCAAATTATGGAGTTAGATGAAACTCGAAGAAAAACTTTTAATAATATGAGTAAAATGTTAAAGAAATCATAAAGGTAGAAAGATTTTCTTTAGTTGATAATTACTTGTGATATCTTTGAATTCTTTGTATCTATTTTATGTTCTTTTATCTTAGTTCATCAACCAATTATCAAAAACAAAATATGAAGATCAGGAACACCTTATGTAGGCGGGCAGCCAGGGCTAAAACCCCTATATAGGGGAAAACCCAATCAAGAACTCTTCCTTCAATAATTCAAATTGAGATGGACCGAGACCCTAGACCAACAGACCTTCCTCCTCCACCAAGTCAGCCTTCCAATATGATAAAGTATTCTCTTCTATCTAGCAACTTCAGCTCAGAAATCTGACTTCGTAGTTGCAGTATTTCAATCTCCTACAGTAGAATTTCGGCCTCCTAGTTACTGCAAAATTTCGGCCCTTCAGCAGAACTCCAGTACTTTGCACGTGTGAGATAATAGAGAGAGAAATTGACTTCCTTAGCAAGATAATGACCTTCTTCTCCTTCGCTAGCCCTTGCCTTCTTCCTTGAAATTTGTACCCTTTACTACAACTAGCTACTGCAATTTTACTGCAAAACTAACTTGATGAGAGTTTATGACAAATGAGGTCCAGTTGATCCAATATATAGGCTTCTTGTGAGGCCAAATTACCCTATTTGAGGCCAACTTGTCCTTCCTTGAGACCGACTTGGTGGAGGAGGCCTAATTGACCTAATTAACAATAAAATAATTTTCTTCTTTGACAAATAATTCCCAATAATGATTCTTTACAATATGGCATGGACAAGAACACTTGACATAAACCCTAGAGGTCTGCAATGGAGACCTTGACCTAAAAACAATTGACCCAAACATGAAACCCATGCTTTAATAAGTCAATTTATTTAATAATATTTTTCTTTCTTTCTTTTGATAAATATATTTTATTAAGTAGAATTATGAAGACCGTACCTAGTTACATTATTCAACACTCCCCCTTAACTAGGGACGTATTCATAATTACCTATATCTATACAGGTACATGGAAGATCTCAATATGAACTACAAAAATTTCTATCACACTCAGTGCCATAGACTAGATTTCTAACCAGGGTAATCTATCTGGGTGGGCTAAGAGGGACTAAAGCTTTCAGCCACTATAGGTACCATCAAGCTTACTTACAAACCATCAATCGAGGGATCTAGGCATGTATCCAAGGTTAGAGCTCTATGAAAAACGCCACCCTCCCTCTTTAGGATCTAGACATCAAACACATGTAGATTTCCTCCCAAGCATCAGACACATGTAGATGCTTCAACACTCCCTATCAAACTAGATATATCCATTTGTTCAGGCATGATTCCAGAGTGTTTAACCTGTTTATGGAAACACAAACCCCAATCAACAATAAACTTTCAAACATACATATAAGTAAACACAAAACTTCAGGGAATTTAATCATCTTGATGCCACTTATATCAAGTTATTCATATGCAACTAGTTGGAAGCTTTTCTTCTTTAATTTCTTCAGCAACACCAAGACATCCTCAATACTTTGTAGTGCATTCATTCTCTGATTTCTACTTCAAGGTGTCCACCATGACTATCATGATATGCCTTCCCTCTCATCTCGGGAGATATATCCTTTCTCCTATCCAGGCTCCCTCTTAACTTAGGGAGATCAACTACTTTCTATAACATCAGAAAGTCTTTCATGGCTTCATTCCTTCTTATCAAAGTCATCTTAATCTTCTAGCTTTCTTCATCATACTTATATGGACATCTTCATTATCTTAAAGATTGTGTACCTGCAACACTTTAATAGCAAGTACAACCAAATACATATGAAGTTAACTATATCAGAATCATACAATAATGAAAGCATTAGACTATAAATATCAAATACCTAAACTTAGTTAGGTTCATAATCAGCAAGATACACATACTTCTATACCTCAATTTCTTTCTAGGCTTTTGTTATAAACCCTAGATCACATCATTAAAACTTAAACTAAATCAAGATATCAATCTCATTAAATCTAGGGTCTCAATATTACTTTCAGAGATATGACAGACTCTACTATGATGTATTGCAAACCCTAGAATCCATCTTTGAAATACTAAGCCTTAAATGTCAACAATCAAAACCAATCATAACACAATCTAAGGCTTCAACAACATGACCAACTTCTACTAGGGTTTGTTGTAAACCCTAGATTTTATCATCATATTGGAAACAATATCAACCTTCTACTAGGACTTTGTTACGAACCCTAGCATCAACAATTAGAATAGCATATATAGATATCTAGGATTTCATAATCATGCACAAGCATATCACATTTATTAGGTAAACCCAAGGCACAAATATCAATACATTAAAGTTAGACATATAACAATTTTGATTAGGTGAGTTTCGATCAGACAGACAAATATATACCTAGAGTTTCATTCCTAGGAGCTTACTACAGATATTATAAGGGGCTTTTTTATAAATTTTAAACCCTAATTTACCAAAACACTAAAGGTCTAGGATTTCAGTACATAACACAACAAACCCTAAAGGACTAGGATTTCTATAATAGTACCAAAAACCCTAAACATCAAAAGAATAGCATTTTCTAGATTTCATCAATAACCATAAGTAGACTTGGGTTTCATACTCAATATACCCTTAGGATAGGGTTTTACAGTGAACCTTTTAGGGTTCAACAATGACGATTTAATGAGGGTAGATTTAATCTAATGAATAATCACCTTAACAAGAATCTTTGTGATCCAAAATTCTAGACATAACGATGTTAGTAATGTAAAGCAGATTTTAAAAGAAATGAATAGAACTTTATTATGAAGAGAACAAAGCTTATGGTCTAAGACATAACTTTGAGTTGTTTCTTAAAAAACCTTGTAGGACATCAATTCTTGAAGAGCTTCCTTTGCAACAAAACTTCTACCATGCTTTATCTTGTGAGGTCTTCTTCATAACCCTTGAGTATTCAGTAAGCTTTCCTAAACAAGGAAAATATAAAAAGAAAGGTTATTAGCGTATAATACAAATAGATCTCGATAAGAGAGGAAACCAAACATAAAAGGATAATATAAGGAATAAGATACTTATCTTTGGTAAAATGGTGAGGGCTCCCCCTTAATCCAATCTTGAGGTATACCTATAAATTTATCAAAACAATTCAAAAATGTTCTACCAAAGCATGTTAGACCTATAAGTACTTAGAAATCAAAACATAAAGGAAAGACAATTCAAAGCTTAGAATAGAAGGATATGTAAGGGATACAATCCCTAGCAAATATGTCTTTGACTTCGGATTCTTCCATCTTTTTCTTCTTTGGTGAACCTTCATCGACAATATTTGCTTGATCCCTATCTCTCCTTTTATTCCTTGGATTATCAGGACAATGGCTTTGATAATGACCCATTTTGTGACAATTGTAACATTCAAACTTAAATAGGTCTATTTTCTTCCTTGGTCCTTGAACTTCTTAAAGGTTCCCTTGTTCTTGTGATGAGCAGAACATGCATTTGAGGTGTTCTCCTCTTCATTATCCTTGTTGCTTACTAATGATATTATGGCTTCTTCTTGACCAGACAACATTCCGTATTTGTTCGAATGTTGGAGTATCCTTCCAACTGTTGATTCCTAATGCAAAGGCACTCCATGATGTTGGTAGTCTTAGAAGGAAAGTAATCATGAGCTCCTTTTCAGGTACTATTTCATCTATTTCCTAGAGTTCATCTTTGATTCTAGCTATCTTTACAAAGAAGGATGCCACAGTATCGTCTTTTGTCATTTTCTTAGTTCTTAGTTCATTCTTGAGACTTGCAATTTGACCTATGTTCTTGATTGTCAATAATTTGGATAGGGTCTCATAAATTTCTTGAGAGGAATCTATGTTGGATATATATGGAATGAGGTTGTCCTTTATTCCATCCACTAATAGGCTGATGGCCAATATTTTTGTTTCTTTAAACTTTGCTTTCTCCGCTTCATTTGATTCATCTGCAGGCTTCTTTACTTTTCCTTTGACTAGATCCAAAACTTTATTCTTCTCGAGGATGAGATCTGTCCTCTTTTTCCATGCCCTGTAGTTGGAGGCTCCTTCTAGTTTGTTTTCTCCCTTCAATGAGTTAGACATGGTTCTTGAAGATAGTAGGCTTATCCCCTTACATGATTCCTTATTCAATTTCTTAAGACTCCTTATTCTTCTTTCAATAGATATTAACGCTACCTTTTTCTTCTTCTTCACCCTAGCTCTGATACCATGTTAGAAAATTAGAAAGGCAAAAAGATTTTCTTTAGTTGATAAGTACTTGTGATATCATTGAATTCTTTGTATCTTTCTTATGTTCTTCTTTTATCTTAGTTCATCAACCAATTATCAAAAACAAAATATGAAGATCAGGGACACCATATGTAGGCGAACAGCGAGGGCTAAAACCCCTATATATGGGGAAACCCAATCAAGAACTCTTCCTTCAGTGATTCAAATTGAGATGGACCAAGACCCTAGACCAACAAACTTTCCTCCTTCACCAAGTCAGCCTTCCAAGATGATATAGTATTCTCTTCTATCCAATAGCTTCAGCTCAGAAATTCGACTTCCTAGTTGTAGTATTTTGATCTCCTGTAGCAGAATTTCAGCGTCCTAGTTACTGCAGAATTTCGGCCCTTCAGCAAAACTCCAGTACTTTGCATGTGTGAGATAATAGAGATATAAATCGACTTCCTTAGAAAGATAATGACCTTCTTCTCCTTCGCTATCTCTTGCCTTATTCTTGCTTGAAATTCGCACCCTTTACTACAACTAGCTACTGCAATTTTACTGCAAATCAAACTTGATGAGAGTGTGTGACAAATGAGGTCGAGTTGCTCCAATATATAGGCTACTTGTGAGGTCGAATTACCTTGTTTGAGGACGACTTGTCGTTCCTTGAGGCCGACTTGGTGGAGGAGGCCTAATTACCTAATTTACATTAAAATAATTTTCTTCCTTGACAAATAATTCCCAAAAAGGGTTCTTTAAAATATGACATGGGCAAGGACACTTTACATAAATCCTAGAGGTCTACAATGAAGACCTTGACCTAAAAACAATTGGCCCAATCACGAAATACATGCTTTAATAAGTCAATTTATTAATAAAGTTTCTTTTTCTTTCTTTTGATAAATATATTTTTTTATGACTCAAGTACAATTACAAAGACCAAACCTAGTTATATTCTTCGAAATAAGAATCAATCTAATGTAAAAAAAAGCTTTGATAAATCTTCTCAAGCTAGATCTTTGTAGGTTGGAGATATGGTGTTGCTTTGGGATCGTTGGAATGAGAAACCAGGAATTCACAATAAGTTTGACAATTTGTGGCTGAGACCTTACATTATCAAAGGCATCGCCAAACCAAATTCATTTCACTTGAGCACATTGGAGGGTGAACCACTTGACTTACCTGCAAATTGCCAAATGCTCAAGCTATTCTTCAAAGATGACGTCTGATGCCATAGCTTATCCTCTGTATTGTATTTCTAACCTTACTCCTTGTCATTTATTTCTATAGTTAAAGTAGTTTTCATTTCATCTTTCTGTTTCACAGATAAAATTTCATTTATGTCTTTAGATTAGATTTACGTTTCATGTTAGTACAATTATTATTGGTTACAGAGCTCTTATTTCATGTACTTAATGTTATATAATGATTTTTGGATTATATTTGGATAGAAGCTACTTATATGAACTTATGCGTGGCTTGGGTGCAGATTTTGGATTCTCACATTCCTTCAGAGAAGCAACGTGTCCCCAAGTAGAACCAGATGTTGGCCACTCCATGTCAACTACCCTATAGCAGTACACATTTTCGCAAAGCAATTCCATCATGTTCGAATAGTCAGATATCCTGGATTCATCATCATTAGTCGTCATTTTTTCAGAGTTGTAATCCCATTCTACAAAATTTTAATGTAAATCAAAGATGAAAAAATCGCGATCGGGATATTATCGCCGAGGGGAAAAAATCGGGAAAAAATCGGCACATACAAAAATATTCATTTTTTTTCAATTTTATTAATATCTAAAGCATCTACAGCATAAAATAAATGCTTTGACACATAAATATGAAAAAAAACTAATATATAAGATGTGTAATATCATGTCTACTGCTACATCACACATAAAACTGAATCCTGTCCTGAATACTAAGTCCTGAGTCTCAACTCAACCTCAAAATATCAACAAAAAATATAATAATGTATCTCATATCATGAGTCATAATGTTATATACAAAAGAATGCACCAAATAACCTATACTACTGATTTCCTCTGCCCCTCTTGCGAGAAAATGTAACAGCTTTCCCTCTAGACGAAGAAGTTGGCGGGGCTGGCAATGGACTCTGTTGTGCTCCAGATCCTGAAGCACTAGGAGCTAAAAGAGGTAGACCACGTCCTCTACCAGTAGCAGGGGTAGGTGGTGTCACCTCCTCCTCCTATTGTTGCTCCTCCTCCTCCTCATGAAACTCATCATTGATTCATCGCTACTAGAAATGGGATCATCAACAAGAGATACATAAACATCATCTAGCTCAAAGTCTTCAGACTTGGATTGCTCAACCTTAAAATGCGGTAGAAAAAAATTAACATGCCTAACCAGTTGTTTTCCTTTGAGTGAAGGGTACATTCTTGTTAAGGCCACAGTAGGGGAGTTCAACAATCAATACCACAAACATCAACAAAGTTCAACAATCAATGCCACCAACATCAAGGTTCTTAAAGGACTTCATACTCTTGATCAAATGCCAATCTCATACCCTTACACATAATAGAATCAAATGGAAACAATGTAAATCCCCAAACCATGAAACCCTGAAAACCATTAGGTCTGCTGAATTTTGAGTGAAATCTAAAATTCTAGTTTCTCCATATGAAATCCAATGAGGTCGAAACCACTCTTAAACATCCTGAGTCATTTCATGGTAATGTTAAAAATTTAAGTAAAAGGATGAAAATGAAGGAAATATCACTTTTACTTTAACAATTTAACATTACCATGAACTGCCAACAGGTTGTGTCAGGAAAATGAGAGGGCTGCAAAAATGACAAAAAAAAAAAATCGATTTTTGAACTTATAGGGTTGCTATTTGATGGGCCCACGATTTTTACCAAAATAATCGCGATTTTTTCGCGATAATGATTTTTTCAAAAAATCGTTGAAAAAATCTCCGATAAAATCAGTAGCCCGAAAAACTCGCAATTTTTTGAAAAAATCGCGATTCTAGCAAGACCATATATGTATGTAACAACCTAGGTAAGCCTATTATTTTGGCAACGAATTTCATCTTAGGAGGATTTTCATCTCACTAATTCATTTGTGTTTCTAAACATGGATGATTGGCAGAGTTTTCCCCTCCAGCCTCACCCCAACGCTAGGGTGGAATTTATCATCAAGATCTTAAGTGAGTCCTAGAGTTTTAGTCGAGTCTTTTGTCAAAGTGAATTGGGAACAATTTAAGCTAAATTATTTTATTACAAATCACTTGGTCTACTAGATCATATTGAGTCGTAAAATTGGGTAATAAACTGAGGGTCTATAACAAATGGGTGTTCCCCATTTAAGGGTTGAAATTGCAATACCTTGATGTAAAAAAATATTTTGGTGCATGGTCCCTCATATTTAAACATCATGACTAAAATATTAGAGGGTGGAAAAATTATTAATCCCCTCAAATGTCAATTAATTAAATTTTTTGGCAGAAAAATATCCTAAGTCAAAAATTTTATTAATTAGAGTCAAAATTAAAAGTCCTAGAGAAATTAAATTATCCAAGTGGAAAATTCGTGGGTCTTGAAGAAATTAAATTTTGGAGGTCCCCCACCAAGGGAATATTGAAAATTTCAAGAAAAAATGGACCCTTGGGCTCTGGTGGTTAAGTCAAAGTCATTTTTTTTAGGAAATTAGCTCAAAATAATTATTTTTGAGCTAATAAAAAATGGGTTAAATGAGAAATTCGAAAATTCCTCAAAAATAAAGATTTTCGACAATGTCGATTAAAAGATGATCAAAAATTTATTAACAACTGAGATTACTTTGACAAGGATCAATCCAACTAGCCGTTATTTTCCACTTGAAGGAATTATCTATAAATTAGAAGTCATTTGCTTCTCAAATTACATAAAAATTTGGAGAAAGCTCCAAGTCAAGCTTTGTTGGTTGTAATATTTTTTTTATCAATAAAGCAAAAGGCTTTGGGGTTTATTCATGATGGTGTTACTCTTCTGCCGCTTGTGGTAAATTTTGGATCATTTTCTTAATGCTCTATTGAATAATATTTTATAAGTTATTATTTCTTTAGTCGTTGATTGGATTAACTATTTGCACAAGTATCATGCATTAGTTACTGGGTTTAGAGAAGCATTTTAACTTGATTGATCTAGTAGGTATCTCTAGATATTGAGGGTTACAGTGTCTATCTAGCCTCTATTGATCTAATAACTTGATTTTAAGTGTGTGGAAATTTCAGGGATTCAGATCTTGCGCGTGAGGGGAAGTCTTCGGTTGGACCAACCAACTCCCAAGACAAGAAAGCTTAAGAGCCCACTTTGTTAAATTTCAAGTCTTATCTAATGATTGGTTTTGCAAAGATATTGAATATTGCTCACCCATTCAAATTATTTTGCTCATCTTTATTTTGTGCATTTAACGAATAGATCTACTTATAAGAGCCATAAATCATTGTGAATATTGTAAAATAAATTTTTGTTTATTTTCTAATCCTTGTGTGCAGCTGGGGAATTGGGGTTTTTTGGGTTTATTTTGATTTTTTGTATATGTTGGGGTTTTGGGTTTTTGAAATATTATTTGTGCAGGTGAACTTCAAGCTAGATCTGAAGAATTATTGAAGGTTTGTAATATTCCCAAAGATAAATTACAGTAATAACAGGCATACAAAGACATAAAAATGAACAGCAACAAATACACGCAATTAAAACACCATTGAGCCAACAAAATTGCGCTGAGCCATTTTATTAAATTGAGGAAATGTGTACAAGATGAGGTGTTGGAATGAAGGCACCTGGGCTTGATAAAGGCAAGGTTGAGAAGCCCTCTGAAATAGTGTTGGAATCCCTCACTAATGGTACACTGCGTGGCTGAAGCTCTACACTACAATCTACCCAGAAATGTTGTTACTGCTCTGAATGATCTACTTCTAGGGCCTGCTACACTGCTCAGAAAATTCTAGGACTTTAATCATGGACTCTACTCAAGAAACCCAAAATAACCCGCGAAAGGTTTTCCAAATGCTTGACCCCATAAATTGGCCCTCTTGGGCTTGGCTCACTGCACTGCTGGGCAATTCAGTCCTCCTAGAAATTTTGTTGCTGAAGGCCAGCAAAATGCCTGGAAAATAGTTGCTAAGAAGCTCTAATCCTCCCCACCAAAACTCCTGCAAAAACTCCTCTCACTCCCCAACTCCCATAGTGACCTCGTTAAGACACTATGCAGCCTCTGCATTGTTATTGATGCCACTGCGTTGTTGTTGGGCTGACTGCGTTGTGGATGAAGCTCTTTACTGCTGGGCTAAACCGACTATGGTAGAACAACTCCCTTGGGCTGGCACTCGAAGTCCAACAAAGCAAAGGCTAGGACCTTCGCTCGAAGGCACCCGTGTGCTAAACAGCACATGCAGACTTGGCTCACTGCTCAAGTGTCCTATATCAATAGAAAAATTCGAAATAGATGAATGAATCACCAAAGTGAGCACCTTGCTTCCTTTTGTCTAAACCTGCCCAACGTTCCCTTGGGCCCCACCACAAGACTGCATTGCCTCTAACTCGTACCAATGACTTGCACTGCCACATGTGGGCCACAGTCTCTCCTCATTGGGGCCCCGTCCTCCATTATAGTTGCAATATTAGCCTTGTTCTAATGTCTCGAGGCCTATAGTTTCCTAAGTCTAATTGTGGGCCCCCAAACCCACATTCTCTTAGTCAAAAATGTAATAGTTAACAAAATGACAAAAATTAATATTCTAATTAGAAAATTGCTAATTAGGAATATTATAGTCCTCCCCGCCAAGATGTTGCTTGTCCCCAAGCAACTGTAATGATGGGTGTTGGCGGATTTACTCCCCCTCCCAGGTTGCTTCCTTGTCCGGTAGATTCCTCCAT
This sequence comes from Pinus albicaulis, assembly GCA_034641835.2. NCBI lineage: Eukaryota > Viridiplantae > Streptophyta > Pinopsida > Pinales > Pinaceae > Pinus > Pinus albicaulis. The sequence goes on from CM076580.1 coordinate 760,142,233, forward strand.
CTGATCAAGAACTTCTTGATCACCCTGTTCCTCAAGTGCCTCTCCTTAGAATCCAGAATGGGCTACGGTTGTAGCACCAAGTGCCCTTCATCATCCATAGGAGGTAGCTTGGTAGTTGTTGTAAACTGCTATCCCAAGGCCATCTTCAGACAAGATACATGAAAAATATTGTGCACCCGACTTCTTGGGGGTATCTCCAACTCATAGGCCACATCCCCAACCTTTCGAGTGACCCGATACGGCCCATAAAAGCGGGGCTTGAGCTTCTCAGCCCCTTTTTGCTTGAGCATGGACTACATGTAAGGTTGAAGTCGAAGGAACACCAATTCCCCAATCTCAAACTGTCTATCAACTCGGCCTCTGTCTATTTTTGGTTCTAGGCCATCCTTATGTTGTCCTTGAGAGCCCTCGAGATGTCCTAGCTCTCTTGGATCCAATCCTTGGTTCTTGGGTCCTTACTATCTCCAAACATAACATCAACAAATGATAAAACATCATAACCATACAATGCACAAAAGGGAGACATACCTATGGACATGTGGTAGGTGGTGTTATAACAGTATTTGCCCATGTGCATCCACCGTATCCATGCCTGTTGTTGTCCCGTCACATAGTTACGCAAGTAGCCCTCCAACCACTTGTTAACTATCTCGGTCTGCCCATCCATCTGAGGATGGTAGCTCATGCTAGGAGTGAGCTCTGTGCCCACCAATCGAAAAAACTCCCGCCAAAATACTCCCATGAAGCAGTTGTCCCGATCACTCACAATCGTCTTAGGAAGACCATGCAACCGAAAAATCTCCCTGAAGAACAACTCGGCCACCTGTGAGGCCATGTATCAGGCTAAGATGGAAAATAAGTGTGCATACTTTGTCAATCGGTCCACCACCACGTAAATGCAGTCCTTGCCCTGAACAGTGGGCAACCCGGTAATGAAAAACCATGGATATACTCTTCCACTTCCCCTCCAGAATGGGAAGAGGCTGCAATAAACCTTCTAGCTGTGACAACTCACCTTTGTTTTGTTGGCATGTCTCACACTCTCTGATGGCCCTGAAGTCTTGGTGTACCCCTGATGCCCCACCAACAGTGAATCATGGGCAGCCTGTAGAATCTTCTCCCTCAAACTGGGAGTTGGTCACCAAGTAAATCCAGTCCCTATAGTATATCACCTCATTCATCACCCAGTACCTATCATCACTCACAATCCCATCAAGGACCTCACATGCAAATCTGTCCCTGGAAAACTCCACTAACAGTCGGGCCCTCTAATCTGGAGCAATACTCATCAATGAAAGGGGCGTTGGCCTCCTTTGCAATGCATCTGCCACCACGTTGTGCTTCCCTTTGACATACTCTATGTCAAAGTCGTATGCTTGGAGCTTGCTCACCCATTTTTGTTGCCTCTCCTATAGTTGCTTCTGCTCCAAAAAGAATCTGAGGTTGTTGTGGCCAGTCCTCACTCGGAACCTGTTCCCCACCAAGTACTGCCTGAACTTGGCTAGCGCATGCATGATGGCCAACATCTCTTTGTCATATATGGGGTACAACCTCTCATGAGGTAGCAACTTCCAACTCTCCAAAAGCTATGGGGTGCGCCCCCCTGCATCAATACGTTCCCCACTCCTTCTCCGGATGCATCGCACTCCAGTATGAAAGGCTACGTAAAATTAAGAAGTTCTAGCACCGGGAAAGTTGCTCATCACCTACTTGAGGCGCTCAAAATCCTCCTACATTGTAGTTGTCCATGTAAAGGTCCCTTTCTTCGTCAAATCGGTGAGGAGTGCGTCCAACTGTGAAAACCCCTTCCAAACTTCCGATAGTAGGTCCAAATGCCTACAAATCCCCTCAGCTTTGTCACATTCCTGGGCTCTGGCCAATCTCTGATGGCTCAAATCTTCTCCTCTTGCACACGCACTCCATCAACATTGATGATGTGCCCCAAATAGAGCATCTTGGTCAACCCAAACTCGCACTTGGAAAACTTGGCATAGAATTGTTGCTCCTCAAGGATACGTAGTACTGCCTCAACATGTTTCAAGTGCTCCTCCCATGTTCGACTATAAATCAGTATGTCGTCAAAGAACACCAATACAAACTTCCTCAGCTGGCCAAGGAATATGCAGTTCATGCAAGACGGGAAAGTGGTCGGAGCATTGGCTAGCCAAAAGGGCATCACCAAGAACTCAAAGTGCCCATAGTGGCACTGGAAAGTTGTCTTAGGAACATCCTTGTCCCTCACCTTGATCTACTAGTACCTGCACTATAGATCAATCTTTGAGAAGAACTTGGCTCCCCTCAACTCATCCATCAGCTCATCAATGTGTGTGATGGGGTAGCGGTTCTTCATGGTCTTCTTATTAAGGGCCCTGTAATCAATGCACATATGCAGGGTCCCATCCTTCTTCTTCACCAGGACAACTGATGAAGAAAAAGGGCTAGAGCTGGGTCGAATGTGTCCCAACACTAAGAGCTCATAGATAGCTCTATCTATCTCATCTCGGTAGGGCTTAGGATGCCTATAGGGAGTAGTGATCATTGCCTGTACTCCGGGCTTTAGCTCTACTGTGTGCTCAAATCCTTGGTCAGGTGACTGGTCGGGTGGTATATCTCCAAATACTATAAGGTACCTATCCTGGATAGCCTTAATCTCCGGATGTGGTGGCTTGGTCACACCCCCAGCCTCAGGAATCCTCAACTCCATAGCCCACTCAATATCTCCATGCCTTAATTCAGCCTCCATCCTGTGAGCCGAGACTGTCTGTGGTGGGTAGGAGTGCATGCCCCTTGACAACACTGGTTTTCCATCAATATCCAAGAACTCCATCTCCAACTTCCTCCAATCACTGGTGACTCTGTCAAGTGCATAGAGCCACTGGACCCCCAACACTACGTTGATGTCCGGACTCCGAAATGTCAACCACGAAGAAGTGGTCTGTCAAGGAGTAATTCCCCATGGTCTCGGTCAAAGTCAAGACATAGCATGTGCACTGCATAGTCCTGTCACCTGGCACAAGCACTGAGAATCCCTCAAACCCCTCTATAGTAGTGCCCCTCTTCTGGACCATCTGGGCATCAATGAAGTTGTGAGTGGCCCCACTGTCCACTAACACTGAAACACACTACCTCTGTATTGTCCCCCTGATCCTCATAGTCAGGAGCTTGGGTACCCCATGCAGTGATGCGAGGACCCCTTCTGAAGCTGCAAATGCAGCTCCCCCTACTGCAGGTGGGGGTGGTGGTGGTGGCCCTCCCTCTAGGGGTGTTGCACTGTCATCTCCTCCCATCTCAAAATATGTCTCTTCGTCACCATCACTATCTGAGAAGACCTCTATGTAGTGGGCCTTCCCTGCTGTACACCTATGGCCTGGTGCCCATGGCGCCTGGTAAGTAAAACAGAGCTTCTTCCTCCAAAGGTCCCTTCGAGTATCATCATCCAGTTGCCCACGCCCCTGATTGCCTCTTGGGGGTGGAGCTCTCATGTCTCTTCCTCTCTGCTGGAAGCCTGGTCTATTTGGCAGAGGTGCTCTAGCCCTGGGTAGGGCATCCTACAAGTCTCTAGCTCTCCCCATTGCGTCCTGCAACGTAGTGGGTTTGTTTGACCTCACTAGACCCCGTAATGGTTTTTCCAACCCTTCTATAAACATATAGATCCTCCTGGACTCAAACAAGTCTGGTACCATCACCGATAATCTCAAAAACTCCGAGATATACACCTCTACATTCCTAGACAACTTGAGCTTGTTCAGCACCCAAAATACTCCTTCAGGTCCTTCCTCTCAAACCGCTCTAGTGAACTCATCATATGTTGTGACCCCGGCGTGGCCCAATGTGGTCAGCCCATGGAACCACTAGTCATGAGCCTCCCCATCCAAATGCACCATGGCAATCTTGATTGCCTCTCCTTCGATCATCTGGTTTAGATGGAAGTAAACATCCAGCTTCTCAACCCATGCCTTGGCTAAGCTCTTAGAGAAGCCATCAAAAGTCAGGACAAACAACCTCCCCATAGTACATTGTAAATCATTCCCCTACATGTAACCTCCTCCATTCTGTCCTTTGGGTTTGTTGTTGCCCTTCAGTTGGCAGAAATCTTTGAAAGTAATGGCCCTCCCAAACTCCGAGACATAGGACTGGTACTCTAGAAAGTACTCTCCATAGTGAGCTTCTTCCTGCTCCTGTTGTCCTCTCGCTCCTGAAGCTAGGAATGTAGGAATGGTAGACTGTGGGGGTGTATATGGTACTGCAGGCATATTTGGGTTAAGTGATGCCTGGTGATGTGAAGTATCGAATCCTTCTACCACTTGGAAATCCCCTTGGACTCCCCTCCCTTTACTGCCATTGTTATTCCAATGACCCATCTCCTCGATGCTCTTAGTAAGACCTTGCACTGCCTTCAATAGAAGGTGAGCAAATTCCTCCTCCTTGCTCTTCTCTTCTCTTGCGTCCCCCATACTTGCCTCCCTAACCTTCGGTTCACTGGTCACAGGATCTGGAGTGATTTCTAGCTCTCTTTCTCTACTCATGTACCTCTACCTCTGGTATGTCACGTTTTGCTTGTCTTCCGGTATCATAGACTGTGCTGCTCCCTCAGGCTGAGCCAAGTCTATGAGCTCTGATACCACTGTAATATCCCCAAAGGTAAATTACAGTAGTAACAGGCATACAAAGACATAAAATGAACAGCAACAAATACACGAAACTAAAACACCATTGAGCCAACAAAACTGCACTGAACCATTTTATTAAATTGAGGAAATGTGAACAAGATGAGGTGCTAGAATGAAGGCACCTGGGCTTGCTCAAGGCAAGCTAGAGAAGCCTTCTGAAATAGTGTTGGAATCCCTCACTGATGGTACACAGTGTGGCTGAAGCTCTGCACTGCAATCTGCCCAGAAATATTGTTGTTGCTCCAAATGATATGCTGCTAGGGCCTGCTACACTGCTCAAAAAATTCTAGGACTTTAACCACGGACTCTACTCAAGAAACCCATAAAAACCCGCGAAGGGTTTGCCAAATGCTTGACCCCATAAATTGGCCCTCTCGGGCTTAGCTCACTGAATTGCTGGCCAATTCGGTCCTCTTGGAAATTCTGCTGTTGAAGACCACCAAAAATCCTAGAAAATCCCTATTAGGAAGCTCTAAGCCTCCCCACCAAAACTACTCCCCAACTCCCAAAGTGACCTCCTCAAGACACTATGCAGCCTCTGCGTTGTTGGTGATGCTACTGCGTTGCTGCTGGGCTGACTGCGCTGTAGATGAAGCTCTATGGTAGAACAACTCCCCTGAACTGGCACTCGAAGTCCACCGTGTGAAAATTTCTGAATATAGAAAACCTACTGCAATATCTTGATTTACTTCTCCTACTTGTTTGATTTAAGTAACAAGTTATTTTCTGAAATATTCAGTAAAATATCAAAGTAAACATAACTACAGCCTACACATACGTACAGATCATTTACTGAAGCATAACGCACATATGAAAAGGACACAGTAATTTTTGGACAATGTCCCCGAATAAACCCAATGCAGGAAAATTGGTGCAATAGCTCTTAGAGGGTTTGTTTATTAAGCAGAATGTTTGAATACAATCAAGGGCACCAATAATGGTTTGCCCAACAGAGAATTCACGACAGATGTACCTCTATCACTCGGAGATAGAAAATATGGCCGACTCAGTTGAGGCTTCACACCTTATGAATAATGTTGAATACGAGCCTTTTCTAGCCCACTGGAAATCCCAGTGTTGCCTCTCTTGGCACTGCGTCAGCTCTGCGTAGCTGCTAGAGGAGTTGTGTAGCCTCTGCGCAACACAGGCTGCTCCTACATCACCCCTCTGGACTCAGCGATGCTTCTGCGTCACCCTGAAGGGTCTGCTTCAACCTCTGCGCTGTTTCTGTGTGACCCTGGCTGGGTTGTGTCCCTCCTACTGGGTCTCTGTGCTGCCTCGTACGGATCTGCCTCTCTGCCTATGTATTCTCGGCCTCGGATCTGAATATCCCTTGCCAATCTACCCCTCGCCAGCACTGTAAGCTCACTCGAAAATTCTCAGCAAATCCTGCCCATAATTTCAACTTAGCTCAAGTGCTATCGCTTTGTGTGTGTTCTCCAACTGACCCCAAGCCTTCCTTTAATAATTTTCTCGTTGAACATTCAACGGCCATGATCTAATCTCTAATCAATGACTAAGATTAGAAAAGACTCAATCCATGTTACTTAGAACATTCTCACCCACATGTTTAGTTTAATTCCCCTTAATTATTTAATTTCCCTAAGTTAGACTTAGGGTCTCCATTAAAATAATTAATTTATTGAATAACTTTCACACCGGGCGGAATTTCTCCAAACAATTTATGGGTCTTGGAGATCTCATGTGTTCTAGCCCCTCTACATAGTTTCGGAGCTAGATCACATCCAATGCTACCCAAAATCTCAACACACCGAAGCAAAAGTTGGGATCTCCTCTTGAAGACACCTGTGTGCTGAAAAACACATGCAGACTTGGCTCACTGCTCAAGTGTGCTCCGTCAATAGACAAATTCGAAATAGATGAATGAATCACCAAAATGAGCACCTTGTTTCCTTTTGTCTAAGCCTACCCAAAGTTCCCTTGGGCCCCACCACAACAGTGCACTGCCTCTAGCTCGTACCAATAAGCTGCGCTGCCACACGTGGGCCGCAGTCTCTCCTCATTGGGCCCCCATCCTCCACTATAGCTGCAATATTTGCCTTGGTCTAATGTCTTAGGGTCTATAGTTTCCTAAGTCTAATTGTGGGCCCCCAAACCCACATTCTCTTAGTAAAAAATGTAATAGTTAACAAAATAACAAAAATTAATATTCTAATTAGCAGAATTTCTAATTAGGAATATTACAAGGTTTCAAGGGTTTAGCCCCTTCGAAATTTTTCAGAAGGTTTCTAGAGGTGGCTCTAGACCTAAGAAGGTAAGATCCACCATCTATTGGCCCTCCAAGCTCAACGCTCAAGCTCAAGAAGAAAACGTCAGCCTTCAACGAAATTTTTTTGATCGTTTGTGGATAAATTTTAAGATCTGGAGCAATTTTCTGAGTTCTGAGAGTATTTCAAGAAGTTTTGGGCCCCTTGCCCAAGCGTGGCCCCTTTCCTTCCCTGCGGAAGCCCTTTCCTCCTCCAAGCCTTCCGCTGCTTGTTCTGGACCTGCTTTTCCCTCCGACGCCCTTCTTCAGCCCTCCGCAGCATCCTAACCCTCACAGCTTGCCTCCTTCAGATCTGTCGTGGCCCTAGAGGCCTCTGCCCCTGCTTGCCATGCCTTCCTAACCCTTCTTCTTGCCCTCTGTCCTCAACGCAACCCTTGTTTCTCCTCCTATCCCTCTCCCCTGCCTCCGTCCTCTCCCTTTTTCCCTTGCATTCCCCCTCAGGCAGCTCTCCCATCCATCCGCTACCACTTTTCCTCACTGTTGTAGCCTCCGCTGACTTTTCTCCTCTCAACGCAGCCTTCAAACCCTTAGACGCAGCCCTGTTCGGGCTCTGCCAGCCTTGGCCGTGACGCCTGGAGCCTCTTCCCTTTGCTCATTGGCCTAAAAAGGCCTTCCCTCCTCTGTGGCAAGCCTATTTAGGTTTTTCTTTGCCCTCAGCAGCCATCTTCGGCCTCTTTCCTCCTCGCTGTAGGGTCTTCTTGGCCCCTGTGTCTCAGCGCAGACCTTAAGGACTTCTCCTCTTTGCTGCGGCCCCTTATCCAGCCCCTCTTTCCCTTCACCTCGGTCATTGTGGCAATCATTAAAAAAAAATTCATTGACATTTGCAGTAAACTTGGGGTAAGATTTGCGTTTGCAGGTGGACCATCTTTGGGGGAATTTTGTTGACAAATCTGGCAAGTGTCTCCAAGCCCTTGGGGCTCTCTGGTTTGCTTCTCAAAACCCTCACTAATTCATCTTTGCAGCGTACAAACATTACATAACAGTGGAAAAGCAATCATAAGGATAACCTAAAATCATTCAAAAAAAAAAAAAAACATGTAAGTGAAGTAATAACTCATTGCATCAATTGGCTTGTTGTTTTTGGGCTCATTGCATGTCTTGTTGATAACAGTCATAAGGATTACAGAGGTCTGAAACACATCAGTTGCATAAGCACTTTTCACTGTTGGTTCTCTATTTTAAGCATACTAATTTTAAATCCATAGAAAGTAAATACCTTAAGACTGTTTTGGCACTTATTAGATCACTTTGTATCATAAGAAATTCACTTAAGTAGCAAGTTAACTTACTGTTGTCTAGAAGGGTTCTAATAATTTCACACATTGCTCCTGCTAAAGTCTGAAACCATAAATATCATAAGAGAGCTTACTCCATTCTTGAGTTAGATTTGGTAGTGATTTGCTTTGTTTCTTTGACATCACATATTATATTCAAGAGAACTCTAAAATAACTCTCTGCTCTCATAAACTCATTTTCTGCTCCTTTATCACTGAAGCATAAGTAGTTTTCTGCTATCCTAAGTTGCTCATTTATGTTCTGAATACGTAAGTGGCTTTAAGTGCTTTCATTGATTCATAATTAACTTTGGATAGGATATATCTTGTTGGGCATCTTGTTTACATCATTTGTCTTTAAAGATGTTCATCATTCTATTTGATACAAGAGCATTGATATAATTCTCATTGGAAGATAACCTTACATTGGCACTTTAAGATCTAGGGATTTGTAAGTCTTCTTGATTATCTAAGGAACATTGGTTACATTGTCTAATAATCGTTGGTTAAGTGTTCTAATAGAAAGGTGCTCTAATTGTTACTATTTCCTTGTATTCTTGCTATCTTGAGCATATTGATAAATCATTTATTTTTGTTGGGCATATCTTGTTAATTTGGCACATTCTGTGATGGTTAAGATTGTCTCTTGAATATCATTGTCAAGCACTTGTTTCCTTGATTCAATCTTAAGTACTTGGTCATTGATTAACCTTAACTCGAGAATCACACTCAACGTCCTTGCATCACATCCTAAGTTAAATTGCATTAATAACCTACCTCCAAGCATAAGCATGGTTGATAGACTTCTAGGGCCACCCTCCTCATATAGCTTGAGGGGCTTAGCAACTCATCGGTGATTAACACAGTGACCTTGAAGTCGTCAGAGCCACTGTCTCTGCAACACCGGAGGCATCGGTTGATATGAGCCTAACAGGAAGTATCGTTAATCAAGCCCTTGCTGGCTTCCTATTGGCCTCCTTCCCACAACCTACCTTGGAGCCTAGCTTCAAAACAGTTAAGGGAAGGTCATACTTAGATTAGGTATTTAATTATCAGAAGTTATCATTAATCAAACCCTTGCTTGCTTCCTATTAGCTTGCTTCCCACAACCTACCTTGGAACCTAGTTTCAAAACAGTTAAGGGAAGGCCATACTTAGATTAGGCATTTAATTAAAAATAACCAAGATCGTTGCATTACACCTAGGTCTTAGGATTTGCATTGCATATAGGTTAGTAAAGCATCTAAGCAATAGTTGTCCATCCGATTACTTGGTCTTAATTCAATAAGAAAGAGTTTTGACTCCATAACGCACTGGTCTAAAAAATAAATTTAATCTTATCCTTAAAATCTTGTTAAATTCAACCAAGTAGCTAGGTCACTCAACTGTGTCTCCTAGACTAGTTGGTTCCCAACTTATCTTTCATCATCTCACTTCCATAGGTTCTACCCCCCATAACCTGTTGTTGGAAGATAGCTAGAACGAAGAGGTCACGGTGATAGCCCTCAACCTAAGTCGTTGTCACAGTACATGTACAATTTGATCGACAATAGGCCCCTAGATAATTTGACCTCCCTCTTGAACTTGGGCCTCCTCTTTATCAAACTCGATCTCTCTCCTAGACTCAGCCTCCATAAAAATTTCTCTGAAATTCCCCTTCTGCAATCCTTTTCCCTTCTCTTTGGTCCTAGAGTCTCTCACTCCTTGAGAAAATCGCTCTCTCAACAATAGCATTGTAATTTTTTCTTCATCCTCTCCCATAGGCTCTCTATATAATTTCTCCATGGGCCAAATCCCTAATCTCTAAAGTGATTGAGAGATAGGATTAAATCCTAGCTTCCTTTGATTAATGGTGGAGATTAGATCTAAGTCACTTAAATAATTAATTATTTAATATTTATCCTTGGAGAAACATTAGCCCAAAAGCAAGTAGTTAATCACTGTACTTTTTCCTAAGTTAAAACTTAGGAAGAAGACCATATTAGTTGCTCCTCTCGAACAACCACCTAAAGAGAACTTCTTCTCCTACATTCAAGATACTAGCCTCTGCAAAATAGCTTTGGAAGCTCCAAATCAACACTCCTTCCTAGCAAGAAAGTGATTATCCACTACCCCCAATTTGTCCATATAGAACACGAACTTCCCCTTCACTAAGGACTTGGTGAGAATATTTGCTACCTACTCCCTTATGGAAATGTACTGCAATCTCACAACACCTCTTTGGACCCTCTCTCCGATGAAGTGATACCTAATCTCTATGTGATTGGACCTATCATGAAACATTGGGTTCTCCAAAAGCTTGATGCAATTTTGGTTATAGCAGTGAATCATTGTAGGCCCTGTTATCGCTTGCCACCTACACCTACCTATAGTTAGCAGGAAAATCCTTTAACCCCACAAGGTGTGGTTGGTGGCAAGGAACTCATATAAGGGGTTGTCACACTAATCCCCACTCTCTCCGTTTAAGCTATCTCCTAGGTTAGCTATGGGGGGTGGTCCCTAAATGGAAAACTAAGTTAAATAGATTACTTCTTAAGATTTATAAGAAAAAAGTGATATGAGCAAGAACCTGTTGAGAATTTCGAGGGCTAGAGATTAATTCAAAATTCTCTTTTTGATAATTACTCGTGAGGATACTTGAGTTACTTATGTCTTCTCTTTGTTAGCTTATTAAATCCTTCATCAAGTCAAATATCAAAATACACAAGACACAAGGACTAGGCTCCTAGAGCCAGAGCAAAACCTCTCCCTCTTGGAGAGGAAAAACCATGACCCATGACAAGTACCATGACCCAAAATTAGACCCTTGACCTATATATGCATCCAAGACCTTGTCCTTACTTCTTCGATGTCCTTCAATGTTGATCCTTCTTTCCTTCACCGACTTGCACTGTTCTGCACCAGGACTTCCTTTGTATACAATTGAAACTTCAGTTACTTGAGATATATATATGAGTTGTAGTTAGGAAAGTAAATCTCAGATTTACTTTCCTACTTTCTATCAACTTCTCACTGTTCTTTCTCTTTGGAATATTTACAAGATTTGCCCAGACCACTGATCCAACTTTACAAGAGTTGGAGATGAATACCAATGTCACCTTTTTATCTGCAATTTTGCTTCAAGATAATCTGCATATTATTCTCAGACAAGTCCGCACTTCAGTACATAAACAATGTCCTTAAACGTTGCATGAACCAGACCCTATACGTTGTAACCACTTCAGGATTTATCCGCACAAGCTTTCATGGACAGTCAGAGACAGTCCACACTTCTATTCTTAGTAGACTGCAGCACTTTATTATACTAAGGTATCATCAAGTATATCTACTTCTTCTTCAGTCTTAAGTCTGTGTTATACGTCGTCCAAATGTCAGCAAAAACTCAGAGATGTCTGAAATCTTTTTTTCAAAATGAACCGCAGAATAAGTGTATTTATAGGAACAGGTTCACTAATTTTAGGCCGACCATACCTCTTACTTGTAGGCTGACTTGACATGTTGTTGGAAGGCTGACTTGACACATCTTGTTAGCTTATGTTTCAGCGAAGATTGAGGGCTGATAATAGCCATTCTTCCACGGTTTCTAGGACAAGGTCTTGGAGCATTCCTTTAGACTAGATCCTTCATATATATATAAGACTTAATTACATTTATACCTATAATACAAAACCCTAGATAGACATTAAGAAGAAGTCTATTAACCTATAATAAAATCTTGCTCATGAAACTCATGAAGCAAGTACTAAATACATTTTATTATCTGTCTTCTTCTTTACATAAATCCATAATTAAATAGTCATTATGAAAACTAATCCTAGTTACACGAGGACTCGTCCCCCCACCTAGGGGTCTAGAATCCTCGCCCTCCCACGCTCTGGGGTCTTGGAGACTTCTAGGGGACGTTTCTCGATGCCCCCAAAAATTTGGAAATTAAGGGGGACGTTTCCTCAGATTGAGGGGTCGAGGGTGCTTTAGGGGGCGTGAAGGGGGCGTGAAGGGGGCATGAGGGGACGGGAGTCGGCGTGTGCGGCCCACAATTAAAAATAAATAAATTTAAATGAAAAAAATAAAAAAAAATATATTTTAATAATTGATTGTTTAATTAGACTAATTTTTAGGTTTCATTTGTTTTCATTGTATCATTGTATCATCCGCACTTACCACTTGCTGCCCAACCCTTAGAACTTGCCGCAGCCGCCGGAAGAAGCCCGCAGCAGCCCGCAGTCGGAGGAAGTTATGTTTTATGTTTTATGTTTCATTGTTTCAGACATAACTTTAAACTTATTTGCTTTTAAGTTTTAATATTTATGTTTTAGACTTGAGTTGTAAACTTCAGTTTAAAGTTTATTTTGAATCTTGAGATAATATCATGATTCATATATGTCATGACCCATATGATATCTTAAACTTTATTTTCATTGTACATTGTTAGTAGTTACATTAAAGATTATACAGTTACAAAGTTACATATCAATCTATGATGTATGTTTTAACTTTTAACTTTTAAATTTGTTTCAGTTAGATGATTCATCATTCATCGACTTATAATTTTTAAATTTTATCATTTATGATTTATCTTTCATGATGTAAGTGTATGATGACTGTATATACATTCCTTGCAAAAATGAAAAAATACAGTTGCATTATAAATATTTATTGTTAAATTTTCAATGATATATCATATATAATATTATAATATTATATATATTTTTAAATTTTATAATTTTTATGACCCCGACGTCCCCCCCTGTTTTTTGAAAATTGGTAAGGAGCTTTTGCATAGGCCGCTCCCTCGCCCCCTCACTCCCACCTCGAGGGGACTTGGTGGGACATTGAGTTACACTTTTCAACACTAAGGTATTCATACAGGTACATGGTCACTTTCAAAATCAAGAATCTCATAAGAAGAATCAGATTGGTAATCACATCTGTATAGCATCATATCAACCGGCATTGTCCTAGTGCAAGGCCTTGACTAACAACCCCATCTCTCAACGAGACAATGGGCTACAATGCTGGCGAGACACATGACTTATAGACACCATAGTCATTGTCTCTCCAAGGTACATACTCCACCCAGGTGTTCCCAGAGTATGACCTTCTTGGACTATTCTTCTATTGGGTAGCCAACCCTCAAATAATATCGGTCCTCGACTACTCTTATCTCGAATGCCCTATCTCATTCTCAAAGAGTATCGAATGCCAGATGATTACCCAATCCTCCATTTTGTCTTCCAGGTGAAGACCAGAATGATGTGTCTATCCATTCTCTCCACATGGCCTTCACTAAGACTTACGGGGGTTAGTCCTAGTCTAGTGCATGACACATGTATCAAAGAATCACATACGTCACTCCCTCTCAAATCAGGAAGGACATACTTCAAGTTTCTTCCAAGTAAGAAACTTACCACAAGGCTCCCTCTCAACCAGGGTCCTGTAGTAGCAATGGTGAGACACCTAGCTACTCATGAAGAATTCCTCCCCTCGATGTCATGGATTTCGATATTGAGGAATCTTCAACTTTTGGCTTCATAAGGCACAGATCATCCATCACTTTCAATCACGAGTTATGTCCACTATCAGAAAGTGATTCATCAGTCTTTCAAAGGAAAAGACCTGCACCTTCAAGTGTGAAGAAAAGGAAGATGATGAAGAAGGTCCTTCAGATGGAGAATATGTTTACTTTACGAGAAAACTAAAAATTGGTAAGGGAAAATTCAAAGGTAAACTTCCATTAATATGTTCCGGCTGTGGTGAGGTTGGGCATTTTGCAGCAAAATGTCTAAACAGAAGTGATGGCAACTCAAAAGGAAAGAAAGGCTTTAAGAAATTCAACAAGCAAGGCAAAAAGAAAGGATTCAAAAGGAACTTTCTCTCTAAAGAAGATAGCTCATCATCCAATGAAGACAGTGACAATGAAGAAGAAGCCAATGAGAGAGAATTGTTTATGGCCAAGCACAATAAACAAGAGGTATCAAACAACGAAGAAGAAGGGTTGACCATAGAATAATTTTCTAACGAGGAAATCAGGCTTATAAAAGAGCTCAAGGCTGAGAAGATCCATTCCAATACTCTTGAAGAACAAGTTCAAGGTCTCAAAATTGAAGTTGAAGATCACAAATGTATTGAAGAGTCACGTCAAAAGAAGTTGGAAGAAAGCAACCAAGAAAGGGAAGCATTAGAAGCTGAAGTAGTCTCGTTGCATAAGCGAAGAAGGGAAAAATTGTCCAAAACTATGTCAACAACTCAAGGGCATTGGAAGAACTCATCAACAATCGACGATCTTACAACGACGGAACTGGCATCAATTACAAAGAAGAAGAAGTAAGACCTTCTACAACAAAATACAATGAACCTATGAGATTTGACATGCATATAGACTTCATTGGACAAGATTCGCAAGAACAGCCTTAGAAGGAAATTCCTCGACGAAGATTTCCATCCAAGTACCAACATATTTTTCATGGCTATTGTTATTCATGTGGAAAATTTGGTCATAAAGCTGTAGAATGTCGCACGTACCCTAGGATCCAATACAATTCTAGGAGATCTGTCAAATATGAACCTCCCATGGCTCAACGAAATATCAATAGATTTGAACATTTAAGAAATAATATGGAATGTTACAAATGTCGAAACTTTGGACACATATGAGACTATAGACTTGAAAATCCTCCAAAAGAATCTTCGAAGCCACAGAACGAACGAACATGGAAGAAGAAGAAGACTAATAATTGTACTCTCGCTCTCAAGGTTCAAAACAACAAAGATGTGTGGTATGTTGATAACGGTTGCTCAACGCATATGACTGGAGATAGAAAAAAATGTGTATCTCTGAAAGAGAAGAAGTGTTACACAGCGTTTTGTCACCGTCCCTGCAATCCCTCGTCCCGCATATTGGAGGATCATTCCCGTGACTTGTGAACAGTGTCATACTTTGCAAACACCTTCTTTGCATCCTTCTGCATAAGGAAATCATTTCTCCTGTTGGACATTTCCTCAAAAAAGCACACAAAACCTATGTTTTGGCCTTGACGCGGATAGCCAATTCACCCCTTGCGCCAATGTGGGAGATTTGCACTAAAGCCCACGCCACCTGGTGCTCTGTCTCAGTGTAGTGCCCGCGCCAGCTATTTTAGGAATGTTTTTTAACAAATAGAGGTGGAAGTTTCCTTCTAACCACTTCAAGGATGAGTAACTGAAAGCGCTTAAATTGATGAGCCACGGATCTCTCTCTTTAGGTAGTGGTTTTTACCTCTCATGGAACACTCCTTGAAGATAGGACTCCCTTCCATGATTATAGGGATCCTAACCTCCCTCTCCCTCTATATAAACAAGCCTTCTCCCTTTATGAAAGCTAGTTGAACATATAGCCAAGGAGCTGAACTTGGAGAAGAATACTATAGTTGAGTAATTGCTATTAAGAAGGTAGAACCAAGGATAATTCCGTAGAGAGAGTCTCGTCCAAATTCCCGACGAGCCTTTGTGAGACGTGCTCCACTTGAACCCTACTGGAAGAGATCGCAACGTCGAAGCTTGGTTTTACTCTTCCTTCCATTTATTAATATACTCGACTATGGTGTTGGTTCCATCATTGTGTTATGTTGTTTATGTAATGCAATTGATTTAGTCCTCTTCAACTGACTGATAGTAAAGAATGTGAATTAGTACGTTGTATATCGTCGTTGTTTTCTTGTGTGTGTGCAGGTGTCCGAGCCTGAAAGTGAGCGGATCGTGATCTGTCAAACCAAGAGCGAGGAGCGAGCCACTCTTTTCGACGACAACAACAGCATAGGATTTCCGATAAGTCATCTATCGAATCTTCGTCCATTCGTTAACTAGGAATCAATATTATAGCGTGTCTTGTTTGTGGCTAGACCCACTCTAGGGCTAGTGGGATCGCCTCTGTCCGCAGAGGGGATTTACCTCACCAACAAATTGGCGACTTCGCTGGGGATTAGTGCGAGTTTGTCTTTCACCCATTAGGCCTTCTTTTGGTCTTTGCTTGCTTGTTTTGCCTTTTCTAATTATTCTACTAAAGTCTAGAGCCTTGTTCAGCCCCAGAGGATCAAATCTGACCTTTGTCTTTCAAATTTTTCCCAGTGAACTAGCTTAGTGCATTTTTTGCTTAGACAGACGCGCCGATTGGCGCATGTTGCTAGTGTTTCGCCCGCGCCATCCCCTGTTTGGCGCTGATTACAGCCAAACAGTCGCGCCAATCCCTGTAGGTGTTAGGGTTTGCTTTGTTTTGGAGATTTTTGTTCAGTGCTTGTGCTTCTGGGTTATTAGGTATGCATTGAGTGCTTTGAGATGGTTTTTGATTGTGATTGGCCTTCATTCCTTCAGTTGTTTGTCTGTTTCTTATCAGCATCATAGCCTTGGGGTTTTTTAAGTGCTTTGGTATGCTGAGCCTCTTGTAGGAGTTTAAGCCTTTTGTCTCGCAATCAACTTCCTTCCTTGTTTGGTTGCATTCAACTCCCTTGATCCGTTTGAGTGATTGCATTGGTTGAATGATTCTTGACTCTTTCGTTCAGTTTTGCTTCTTGTCACTCCAAGCATAGATCACACTGCTTGTATGGGTCTGTTTCGAAATCTTTCTTCGATTTGAGAGATTGCAACATTGGTTTGAGTTTTGCTTTGTTTGTTTTGAGTTGATTGAAGTTAATTCGCTTCAACTCTCGCATTAACATTCTCGAACTAGTGTGTTGGTTTGTTTTTCATGTCATTTAGTGCACTGTTTGCTCTATTACATTGAAAAATCAAAAAAAAAATTGTTTGCATTCTTGTTCGCATTGTGAAATTGAAAGTCTTTCGCATATCTAGCATTGGGTATTCTAGGAAAGATTTCTCGTTTCCATTAGCTTGCATCGGATACTGTAGTGGATGTTTCTGTGTGTTCTCATTATTCGGTATCGCTTGAAAACTCCTAACTTTCTCGTAGATAGCTTTTCATCGAACGGAATGATATCTTTTGGCATGTAGCTTGCATTTAGAGATTTTTTGAGATCCAACATTCGGTAGGACCTTGGAATTGAAACGTAAATACAAGATCAACTTAAAATTTACTCAATTAACCTAAGGCAACATTGAAACCTAACGAAATATTTAGTGGTCTAAGTTAGAGACATGTTCCGGCGTCTTTAAACCTAGCAGCTGTCGCTTGCCATCTGGCTTCAGACAGCACTAGTACGGACTTGTGCTCCCCGTACCGTCGAGTATATAAAGGGAGACTCCTCTAGGTTGCAATCCTTTTATCCGTAGGAAGCCGAGTTTGCCGCCTTGTAACCGTGATACACCGAACACAGCATTCGGGGAGACTACCTGCACGTACATCAAGTCCTTGGTCATTCTTCTTTCATTTGATCACCAAGGTGTATGCAGTTCACGAAAACCTGGTACACCCTTCTACCTAGACTACCTAAGCAGTCATTTTCGATCTTTACTAACTCCATAAATTTGAAAAGATCATCGAGCACTTTTCCTTTCACGCTCGCTTAAAACTGAAAGTGACTAGAGTCATCTTTTGCTTGTTTCTTGACTCTTAAAATATGAAACAACAAAATTTTGGTTTCAATGTAGTAAAATAAACTACTACGATTACACGCCCATTAAAGTTTGATCGCTTGGCCTGTCTTTGTTTGCCTTGGTTTTTATCCAACAGTCTTCGTTTTCGATCCCTTTTCCTTTTCCAGTGTGCTACAGTCACAGTGGCGGAACCATCTGTTTCGTCTAGTGGTAGTCCTTTCTCAGACAATTCATCTGAAACTTCTCAAACCTCTAGGTCTGCCGAGCTTCAGCAGCCTATTCTCCCGTCAGAGTACCCCTTTGGAGAACCAGTTGAGTTCAATTGGCCTCTTTCAAACGCTTGGTTTGGGTTTGGGGTTGGGGAACACTTTCCCCCACTTACGTCAGGATTGCCATTTTTGGCTGCTATCATACCTCCTAGTCCCCGTAGTCTTTTGCAAGATCTCACAGCGGATTCAGATATGGACTTGTCTGGTCCTATTGGCAGTGAGGGGATTCTTGTTTCTGATGAAGAATTCCAACTTTTTCCAGAAAACATCACTCAAGAGTCTGCTCAATCTTCACCATGGGTGTCACTTCCAGTCGGATATAGGTCCTTGGGTCAGATTATGGCCAGTATTGCCTCCATGGCAACATCAACTCCATCAAGGGGTCCAGTCCTTCCATCATTAGGGATGCCACCAACAACACCTGTCTCGTTGACACCTTTTATCACATCTGTCCCAACTAGACCTACTGTCTGCATGGCCGCATTGGCACCGGTTGTCACCACTCAGTTGTCAGGGGCTTCGCCTTCAATAGAGACTTCAATTGCCATGGAAACCCCCGATGGCCTGTCTTTTGAGGAGCATCGACTGGCTACTCAGCAGCATAGCTCCTAGACTTACCAATCCCTTCAAGATTCTAGTGAACCTTATCTTTCTCATTATGACGCGCTTGGCAACCCCATTTATGCACTTCCATTTCATTATGATGAGTATGGAAACCCTATCTATTTTCCTGCTCCGAAAGCTTATCAGTTCCTTTCCAGTTTTAGACCTACGTTGCCTATGCAACCTTCTAACCAAGGACAACCCTTTCAAGGACAACCTTCGGTTCAGCAAGGGTATGTTTCTAACCAACAAGGACAACCCTTTCAGGAACAACCTTCGATTCAGCAAAGGTATGCTTATGACCCACAAAGACAACCCTTTCAGGGACAACCTTCGATCCAGCAAGGATTATTTTACGGTCCGTAAGGACAGTCTTACAATCCACAAGGCCAACCTTTACAAGGTCAGCCTGTGATCCAACCTGGGCAACCGGTATATCAACCGGGACCTTCATATGGTCCTGAGGGGCAGGTTTATCCAACTCAAGGGCAACCTTTCGTGCAACCACAATAGCCATATCTTCCCATTGGCCCAAATGTTGCGCAGCCAGGGCCATCTTATGGTCCTGCTCCAAGACAACCTAGTCATCAGGTACAACCTGGACCACCACAACCAGGGCCATCTTATGGTCCTGCTCCAGGTCAACCTGGTCATCAGGCACTGTAATATTCCCAATTAGCAGCAGCTAATTGGAAATATTAATTTAGATCAATTTTGCCTTGTATAATTAAACTATAAATAAAGGTGAGTAGAGGGGGACATCACTCACTCTAAAAATAAAGTGCACTCCTAGTAGACACAATGTTGTAACTTAAGTGAGCCAAGGGGGGAAAAAGGACCACGTAGGGAAGGGGCCCACATGAACACTTGGAGAGACAGCGTAGGTTGAGTTGGCAGCATGGGGGCCAAGGAGGCTACGTTGGATGAGAGGCCTAGGGTTTAAGAGAGAGAGGCCAACATTATATAAAGAGGAGAGCCTCCACATTTGGAGGATTCGAGTTTACGCATTTGAGCTAGTCACTTTGACTTCTTGAGCACGCTGGCTGTTTAGCCTGTCTGCAGCACTGTTTAGTGAAATGAGTGTCTCCGATCGAAGATCTCACCCTTAGCCCCAGGGGACTTCGAGTGCCTGCTCGGGCAAGGTAGTTTCATCATTGTTTTGTGGGAGGATTGATGTTTGGGTTTTCTTGCGGAGCTGGGCATCCAAAGGCTACGCAGTCTTGAGAGGGAGGACGCAGTCCATTCTAGGGGAGCTCCGGATTGAGTTTCTTACAGGGGTTTTGAGCTTGGAGATTGAGCAAAGGATCAGCCTTTGCCTGTGGGAGGATTTTGGTGGAGTTTAAGGCTGCATTTCAGTAGTTTCCATTCAGCCTCTACCCAGAGCCTTGGAGGACAGCGTAATTCCCCAAGGGGGTGATTTTTGGGGGTCAGCCATTTCAGATATGATTTCTGGGTTTTGCTGTGGTTGATGAGTAGAGGTGGATTCCAGATTTTCAGCTCATTCCGGCGAGGGGATCAGCCCCAAGTCATCAGTTCATTTCAGTACTAGCAGCTACACGGCAGTTTCCAGCAGCTGGGACGCAGTTCAGAGAGCAGCCATTTCTTAGATATTCTGAGAGTATTTCTTCACTTGCCTTGAGCAAGTTTAGGTGCCATCACTCTGATCACCTATTGTACTTCATTATATTTCTCAGTATAATAAAATGGCTTAGCATTCTCTCTCTATATTTCTGGAGCATTTGTCATACATTCTATCTATGCTATTGTATGTCTGCTTTACTGTTATTTTATATATTTTCGGGCATTCTAGTTCTATACCACTTGGTGTGTTTTTCTCATACTCTTAGACAGAGTCTGGAAAGGGCCAGTTAGCCTCCAGATCTCACCCTCTTTTCAGAGGTGAAATATTTGGTAAACGCCCTCCCAGTCCATCTCTGGTTGGAGTTGCTTGTGTTTTAAGGATATCCCCGAAACGAGATATTATAGTGGTATCAGAGTATAGTTCTGGCTCAGCCTGTGGAACTAGTGGTCTATGACACTGGGGAAGAGGCCCTACATCTGCTACAGAGGTAGGAAGTACAGAGATATTAAGCATAGGTTGGAGAACACCTATGGAGAGGAGGAGCCTGTGGTAGACACAGAACATGAGGAGCCTGTGATAGATGCAGAATAGGAGCCTGTAGACACAGAGCAAGAAGAGCCGATGGCAGGTGATGATGATACGAAGAGATTTGGGGAGATGCTCCTCAAATCACTACAGGATCTGTCGAGGCAGATTGAGGTGATGGGGCAGAGATTCACTGCTGTGGAGGCTACACAGCGTGAAACCCCAAGGGGTTTCCAGATTGGCGAGGGATCAGGCACATCCCACCATTTGTTGGAGCATGATGCCACTCAACATATGGCATCACATACACCCACACCTTCCACTATGCCCACTTTTATGGGTGCAGACACACAGGCAGAAGCACAGCAGGAGCCAGAGCCTAGCCACATGGGTGATTATTTCGCCGAGTATCAGGCATATGGGCAGGAGTTCAGGGATGCCCTTCCATTCAGAGATTTTGTTCGGCTCCAACGGGATGGAAGACCCCGCAACTTTCACAGAGGGAACAGGCACTCACATGACGAGGGCTTGCAGCGCACAGTGGACAGATTCCATTTACCGACATTTGACGGGTCATCCAAGCGTTCGGAAAAAGCTTGGGTGGAGAAGTTGGATACCTCTTTCCATCTTGACCGAGTATCGGAGGGGGAAACCATCAAAATGGTTACCTCGCACTTGGAGGATGATGGCACACAGGATTGCAGGGAGTTCGAGGATACACCTAGTGTGACACAAGACTCACCCTCATTGGAGACCTCCTTGACCGTGTCCATTGATATCGTAGTGGAGAAGGTAGAGCCTACCCCAGTAGAGCCATCCATTGAGGTGATGACCGGATTCGTGTTCGAGTCTTCGGATGGTAGCAGCACACAACAGATGGGTGAGGTGTCAGGAGATGTATCCACCTTCGATGAGGCACTAGGAGATACAAACGTATTGGATGATGGTCGCAGACAGCGGTATCATCGACTTCGGGCAGACCTTCTAGTTTTGAAAGGGAAGGCCACATCAGTACGGGAGGCCATTTCGTTGCAGGACAGGGAGCTGGACGGTATGAGAATGGCTTGTGCCGAGTCGACGGCCAAGTTGGCCCGCATTGGGGAACGGCTGGATTCCCTGATGGTACAACCAGAGGGCACGTTGGAGCGTCAGATCATTCCCCTTCAGGCATGCATGAACGGGACTAGCAGCGTTGTTGGGAAACCTCTTCCCATTGGAGAGAGAGAGACGGAGTCACCTAGTCAGATCTCATATGTTGATTTGGTTAGTAGGATGAGACGACCGGGGTTGCACAAGGTGCAGCATCCACATGTTGAGGTTGGATGGCGACAGATTTTGAGTTGGTACTCGGTGGAGTGGGTTATGGAGATGGTGGTGGACCCGAGTGTAGTTCAGCAGGAGTTCCCAGGTGCTGGGAATACAGGAACCCCAAATTGGCATTGAGATCTAGGCGAGATCACCTATCATTTCCCAGGCAGGTCGGTTGACTATGTCTTGGAGGGTACACTTGGCCTAGCAATAGAGCATGCGCATCCGCTAGGGGAGTTTCGGTCAGCTCCAATGGCCAACCAGTTCATGGGCAGACTCCCTAGGTTGTCTTGGTATGACACTCATACACGGGATCACGGGGTGGTCAACATACCTTGGCAGGAGCTTGTCGAAGGAGGTGGCATTGGCAGGCCACCAGATGGCGCCTTGTATGGGGCCAAAGATTCTTCACCTTTGTGTGGGGCACAGAGGACGCAGCGGAGCCAGGCAGTGGTCGTAACATTACTGACACATAGGGGGATTCACTTCTCGGACCGCTCGAGGAGGGTTTGGAGTGATGACCCATTTGTCGGCGGGTATAGTGATGCGACGGTGGAGACGATGATACCGATTGGGGGTAGTCCGACATGTAGAGGCACAGCTCTAGGTCATCACATCCAGGGATGTGTGGGAGCCTCTAGCATTGAGCAGTGGACTACCGGTGGACATGGAGTTGCATGGTGGTGTACAGTAGTGTGGGACTGCATTGTGGAGTAGGAGTGTCCTACATCACGTTGAGATCACGCGGGGAGTGACCGATGCCTGGACACAGTCAGGGCACGAGACAGTACAGGGTGGTACAATAGTAGCATGGGGTATCCAGCAGTATACAGGGGTATGCCTCAGTGTGCAGTGGCATGTCGAGGAGTACCAGGATGATCGGTGGTATGCGAGGGCGTATGGTGCTGCACAACAGGGTCTTAGAGCATTGCCTCCAGGGAGACTCACGGACAGGGACATCGGGCTTACCTTTGGGGGTATTTCACCCAGGATCGATGGGGAGATAGATGAGCGATACTTGACGGTATTTGTGGGGACTCACGCACCTGACCCTCTTCTACATCACTCACGAGCACAGTCGATTTTGTCGTTGTCCTTTGGCACCTTGGGCATGAGCAGCGGGGTACGCGAGGCTCACCCAAGATATTTGGATGACACTCAGCACACTAGGGGAGAGACTTCTCAGCAGTGGCACTGGGTCGGGGCACTAGTTGACAGCCACAGGTTAGGGGATGAGATGATCCTCTGCAAGGGTGGCACATCAGTCATCGCTGAGCCTACGCTTGGGGAGCGGGTCATGAGGGAGACATGCGTCACTTTTCCCTCAGGGTATGTCGAGATCATGCATGAGCAGAGGATACTGGGTACAACAGAGGTAGAATCCCAGTATGTGTCTGGGCTCCAGACATTGTATCGACACTTTATCGAGAGGGTGGATGGCATATTCAATGCAAAGGAGGTGGCAGAGGTAGAACCGGAGGGCATTCCTTCTGTATGCCAGGGTGAGGACTCTTTTTCATATGAGTCCATAGGATCAGTTGAGGACGCTTCTGGGGAGCGAGAGTAGTCATGCAGAGATGGTGACAGTAGACCGGAGCTGCATTCCAGTGTCCAGGGTGAGCAGTCACGGGACTCTGCGGGAGATACTCTGGGTGAAGAGTCACTTGTGACGATTCAGCTAGAGCAGCAGGTGATGGACCCTGAGTCGACAAAGGAGGACACTATTCACATCAAGCACGATATTCCTTTGGGGGAGAGCCAGATGGGCGCCCACATTGAGCTGACGAGGGATATGCGGCTAACATTGGGGTCAGCCATTGAGGTGGGGCAGTCAGATGCACTGACATCTAGTACGGTGACAGCAGTTGCAGATCCATATCCTCTGGAGGTGTTGGAGGTTGATGGGATTGTTCTGTAGGGGTCCAGTAGACAACGGGAGCATGACATTCCTGATCAGGAGTGGGATGAGCTGTTGGATATGGTGGAGCATCCATCTGTGGATCAACACAGGGGTGAGGCACAGATATATGTACACGCAGTCAGCGGAGTTGCAGCGTTTTTAGTGGGTAGCACTCTCCAAGAGTACATTGATGGAGCTTGCAGCATATCTTGCCCACTTTGGCCCATTATAGAGAGAGGGGCTTCCTTCTACAAGCAGTTTTCATTGGCAGACAGGGCAAAGCAATGGGAGTTGATTACGGGCTAGGGACAACACTCCAAGCGTGTTCCATATGCAGTTGTTGTTGCTACATCGGATTCTTCTTCCAGGATGGACTAGCGGGAGATCATGAGTTGGTACCCTCTTGATGATACGGTATTCTTCGTAGGGAGCACAGCGGAGCAGGGGCCCTTGGACATAGCAGATGTTACAGATTCCAGCTGGCAGGGGGGCACAGGTCGTCATTTCTTCAGCACTCCATCCCGATTTCAGCAGAGCAGGATCAGCGTGGGATTGAGTCGGGACTTGGATTGGAGAGAGGTGATGAGTTGGTACACAATTGATGGGACAGCTTGCACAGTCACAGAAACAGCGCAGCAGGGGTCATGGTCTTCGCCTCTTAGAGCATCAGTCATAGCCAGAGGCAGTGCGCATTCCGAGCCGTGGGACTTGGGCGATTATTGGCCATGGTGGCAATGGGATCCGTGAGGATTGTTGGTTGGCTGGTATCGTGAGAGATCAGTTTGGGATCCTGGCATTGAGAGATCCCTTCATATCAGGGTGATGCAGAGGCCAGGGAAGATTCAGTGGCGCATCTAGGACCCAAGCACCTTTTTTCCGTGTTGGTGGGGAGCATCAGCTAGAGAGGAGGCTTGTTCAGGCATTGCTTGAGGACAAGCAATTTTTGGCGAGGAGGACTGTAATATTCCCAATTAGCAGCAGCTAATTGGAAATATTAATTTTGATCAATTTTTCCTTATATAATTAAATTATAAATAAAGGTGAGTAGAGGGGGACATAACTCACTCTAAAAATAAAGTGTACTCCCTAGTAGACACAATGTTGTAACTTAAGTGAACCAAGGGGGGAAAAAGGACCATGTAGGGAAGGGGTCCACGTGAACACTTGGAGAGACAGCATAGGTTGAGTTGGCAACGTGGGGGCCAAGGAGGCTATGTTGGATGAGAGGCCTAGGGTTTGAGAAAGAGAGGCCAACATTATATAAGGAGGAGAGCATCCTCATTTGGAGGATTCGAGTTTATGCATTTGAGCTAGTCACTTCGACTTCTTGAGCACGCTGGCTGTTTAGCCTGTCTGCAGCACTGTTTAGTGCAACGAGTGTTCTCCGATCGGAGATCTCACCCTTAGCCCCAGGGGACTTCGAGTGCCTGCTCGGGCAAGGTAGTTTCATCATCGTTTTGTGGGAGGATTGATGTTTGGCTTTTCTTGCGGAGCTGGGCATCCAGAGGCTGCGCAGTCTTGAGAGGGAGGACGCAGTCCATTCTAGGGGAGCTCCGGATTGAGTTTCTTACAGGGGTTTTGAGCTTGGAGATTGAGAAAAGGATCAGCCTTGGACTGTGGGAGGATTTTGGTGGAGTTTGAGGCTGCATTTCAGTAGTTTCCATTCAGCCTCTGCGCAGAGCCTTGGAGGACAGCGTAATTCCCCAAGGGGGTGATTTTCGGGGGTCAGCCATTTCAGATATGATTTTTGGGTTTTGTTGTGGTTGATGAGCAGAGGTGGATTCCATATTTTCAGCTCATTCCGGCGAGGGGATCAGCCCCAAGTCATCAGTTCATTTCAGCAGTAGCAGCTACACGGTAGTTTCCAGCAGCTGGGACGCAGTTCAGACAGCAGCCATTTCTTGGATATTCTGAGAGTATTTCTTCACTTGCCTTAAGCAAGTTTAGGTGCCATCACTCTGATCACCTATTGTACTTCATTATATTTCTCAGTATAATAAAATGGCTTAGCATTCTCTCTCTATATTTCTGGAGCATTTGTCGTACATTCTATCTATGCTATTGTATGTCTGCTTTACTGTTATTTTATATATTTTCGAGCATTCTAGTTCTATACCACTTGGTGTGTTTTTCTCATACTCTTAGACAAAGTCTGGAAAGGGCCAGGTAGCCTCCAGATCTCACCCTCTTTTCAGAGGTGAAATATCTGGTAAACGCCCTCCCAATCCATCTCTGGTTCGAGTTGCTTGTGTTTTAAAGATATCCCCGAAACGGGATATTACAGTGGTATCAGAGCATAGTTCTGGCTCAGCCTGTGGAGCTAGTGCTCTATGACATCGGGGAAGAGGCCCTACATCTGCTACAGAGGTAGGAAGTACAGAGATATTGAGCATAGGTTGGAGAACACCTATGGAGAGGAGGAGCCTGTGGTAGACACAGAACATGAGGAGCCTGTGATAGACGCAGAATAGGAGAAGCCTGTAGACACAGAGCAAGAGGAGCAGATGGCAGGTGATGATGATGCACAGAGATTTGGGGAGATGCTCCTCAAATCAGTACAAGATCTATCGAGGCAGATTGAGGTGATGGGGCAGAGATTCACTGCTGTGGAGGCTAAACAACGTGAAACCCCAAGGGATTTCCAGATTGGCAAGGGATCAGGCACATCCCACCATTTATCGGAGCATGATGCCACTCAACATATGGCATCACATACACCCACACCTTCCACTATGCCCACTTTTATGGGTGCAGACACATGGGCAGGAGCACAACAGGAGCCAGAGCAAGGGTGATTATTTCGCCGAGTATCAGGCATATGGGCAGGAGTTCAGGAATGCCCTTTCGTTCAGAGATTTTGTTTAGCTCCAGCGGGATGGCAGACCCCGCAACTTTCATAAAGGGAACAGGCACTCACATGACGAGGGCTTGCAGCGCACAGTGGACAGATTCCATTTACCGACATTTGACGGGTCATCCAAGCGTTCGGAAAAAGCTTGGGTGGAGAAGTTGGATACCTCTTTCCATCTTGACTGAGTATCGGAGGGGGAAACCATCAAAATGGTTACCTCGCACTTGGAGGATGATGGCACACAGGATTGCAGGGAGTTCGAGGATACACCTAGTGTGACACAGGACTCACCCTCATTGGAGACCTCGTTGACCGTGTCGGTTGATATCGTAGTGGAGAAGGTAGAGCCTACCCCAATAGAGCCATCCATTGAGGTGATGACCGAAGTCGTGTCCAAGTCTTCGGATGGTAGCAACACACGACAGATGGGTGAGGTGTCAGGAGATGTATCCACCTTCGATGAGGCACTAGGAGATACAGAGTTATTGGATGATGGTCGCAGACAGCGGTATCATCGGCTTCGGCAGACCTTCTAGTTTTGAAAAGGAAGGCCACGTCAGTACGGGAGGCCATTTTGTTGCAGGACAGGGAGCTGGACGGCATGAGAATGGCTTATGCCGAGTCGACGGCCAAGTTGGCCCGCATTGGGGAACGACTGGATTCCCTGATGGTACAACCAGAGGGCACGTTGGACCGTCAGATCATTCCCCTTCAGGCATGCATGAACGGGACTAGCAGTGTTGTTGGGACACCTCTTCCCATTGGAGAGAGAGAGACGGAGTCACCAAGTCAGATTTCATATGTTGACTTGGTTAGCAAGATGAGACGATCGGGGTTGCACAGGGTGCAACATCCACATGTTGAGGTTGGATGGCGAGAGATTTTAAGTTGGTACTCGGTGGAGTGGGTTATGGAGATGGTGGTGGACCCGAGTGTAGTTCAGCAGGAGTTCCCAGGTGCTGGGAATACAGGAACCCCAGATTGGCATTGGGATCTAGGCAGGATCACCTATCATTTCCCAGGCAGGTCGGTTGACTATGTCTTGGAGGGTACAGTTGGCCTAGCAGTGGAGCATGTGCATCCGCTAGGGGAGTTTCGGTCAGCTCCAGTGGCCAACCAGTTCATGGGCAGACTCCCTAGGTTGTCTTGGTATGACACTCATACACGGGATCACGGGGTGGTCAACATACCTTGGCAAGAGCTTGTCGAAGGAGGTGGCATTGGCAGGCCACCAGATGGCGCCTTGTATGGGGCCAAAGATTCTTCACCTTTGTGTGGGGCACAGAGGATGCAGCGGAGCCGGGCAGTGGTGGTAACACTACTGACACATAGGGAGATTTACTTCTCGGACTGCTCGAGGGTTTGGAGTGATGACCCATTTGTCGGCGGGTATAGTCATGCGACGGTGGAGACGATGATACCAATTGGGGGTAGTCCGACATGAGGCACAGCTCTAGGTCATCACATCCAGGGATGTGTGGGAGCCTCTAGCATTGAGCAGTGGACTACTGGTGGACATGGAGTTGCATGGTGGTGTACCGTAGTGTGTGGTACTGCATTGTGGAGTAGGAGTGTCCTACATCACATTGAGAGCACGCAGGGAGTGACCGATGCCTGGACACAGTCAGGGCACGAGACGGTACAGGGTGGTACAACAGTAGCATGGGGTATCTAGCAATATACAGGGGTATGCCTCAGTGTTCAGTGGCATGTCGAGGAGTACAGGGATGATCGATGGTATGCGAGGGTGTATGGTGTTGCACAGCAGGGTCTTAGAGCATTGCCTCCAGGGAGACTCACGGACAGGGACATCGGGTTTACCTTTGGGGGTATTTCACGCAGGATCGATGGGGAGACAAATGAGCGATACTTGACGGTATCTGTGGGGACTCACGCACCTAACCCTCTTCTACATCACTCACGGGCACAGTCGATTTTGTCATTGTCCTTTGGCACCTTGGGCATGAGCAGCGGGGTACGCAAGGCTCACCCAAGATATTTGGATGACACTCAGCACACTAGGGGAGAGACTTCTCAGCAGTGGCACTGGGTCGGGGCGCTAGTTGACAGCCACAGGTTAGGGGATGAGATGATCCTCTGCAAGGGTGGCACATCAGTCATCGTTGAGCCTACGCTTGGGGAGCGGGTCATGAGGGAGACATGCGTCACTTTTCCCTCAGGGTATGTCGAGATCATGCATGAGCAGAGGATACTGGATACAGCAAAGGTAGAATCCCAGTATGTGTCTGGGCTCCAGACATTGTATCGACACTTTATCGAGAGGGTGGATGGCATATTCAATGCCGATGTGGTGGCGGAGGTAGAACCGAAGGGCATTCCTTCTGTATGCCAGGGTGAGGACTCTTTTTCATATGAGTCCATAGGATCTGTTGAGGATGCTTCTGGGGAGCGAGAGTAGCCATGCAGAGATGGTGACAATAGACCGGAGCTGCATTCCAGTGTTCAGGGTGAGCAGTCACGGGACTCTGCGGGAGATACTCTGGGTGAAGAGTCACTTGTGACGATTCAGCTAGAGCAGCAGGTGATGGAGCCTGAGTCGACGAAGGAGGACACTATTCACATCAGGCACGATATTCCTTTGGGGGAGAGCCAGATGGGCGCCCACATTGAGCCGATGAGGGATATGTGGCTAACATTGGGGTCATCCATTGAGGTGGGGCAGTCAGATGCACTGACATCGAGTACGGTGACAGCAGTTGCAGATCCATATCCTTTGGAGGTGTTGGTGATTGATAGGATTGTTCTGTAGGGGGCCAGTAGACAGCAGGAGCATGACATTCCTGATCAGGAGTGGTATGAGCTATTGGATATGGTGGAGCATCCATCTGTGGATTGACACAGGGGTGAGGCACAGATAGATGTACACGCAGTCAGCAGAGTTGCAGTGTTTTTAGTGGGTAGCACTCTCCAAGAGTACATCGATGGAGCTTGCAGCATATCTTGCCCACCTTGGCCCATTATAGAGAGAGGGGCTTCCTTCTACAAGCAGTTTTCATTGGCAGACAAGGCAGAGCAGTGGGAGTTGATTATGGGCTGGCGGCAACACTCCAGGCGTGTTCCATATGCAGTTGTTATTGCTACATCGGATTCTTCTTCCAGGATGGACTAGCGGGAGATCATGAGTTGGTACCCTCTTGATGATACGGTATTCTTCGTAGGGAGCACAGCGGAGCAAGGGCCCTTGGACATAGCAGATGTTACAGATTCCAGCTGGCAGGGGGGCACAGGTCGTCATTTCTTCAGCACTCCATCCCGATTTCAGCAGAGCAGGATCAGCGTGGGATTGAGTCGGGACTTGGATTGGAGAGAGGTGATGAGTTGGTACACAGTTGATGGGACAGCTTGCACAGTCACAGATACAGCGTAGCAGGGGTCATGGTCTTCGCCTCTTAGAGCATCAATCAGAGCCAGAGGCAGTGCGCAGTCCGAGCCATAGGACTTGGGCGATTATTGGCCATGGTGGCGATGGGATCTGGGAGGATTGTTGGTTGGCTGGTACCATGAGAGATCAGTTTGGGATCCTGGCATTGAGAGATCCCTTCATATCAGGGTGATGCAGAGGACAGGGAAGATTCAGTGGCGCATCTAGGACCCAGGCACCTTTTTGCTGTGTCGGTGGGGAGCACCAGCTAGAGGGAGGCTTGTTCAGGCATTGCTTGAGGACAAGCAATTTTTGGCGGGGAGGACTGTAATATTCCCAATAAGCAGCAACTAATTGGAAATATTAATTTTGATCAATTTTGCCTTATATAATTAAATTGTAAACAAAGGTGAGTAGAGGGGGACATAACTCACTCTAAAAATAAAGTGTACTCCCTAGTAGACACAATGTTGTAACTTAAGTGAACCAAGGGGGGCAAAAGGACCACGTAGGGAAGGGGCCCACGTGAACACTTGGAGAGACAGCGTAGGTTGAGTTGGCAGCGTGGGGGCCAAGGAGGCTACGTTGGATGAGAGGCCTAGGGTTTGAGAGAGAGAGGCCAACGTTATATAAGGAGGAGAGCCTCCTCATTTGGAGGATTCGAGTTTATGCATTTGAGCAAGCTCTTCGACTTCTTGAGCACGCTGGCTGTTTAGCCTGTCTGCAGCACTGTTTAGTGCAATGAGTGTCTCCGATCAGAGATCTCACCCTTAGCCCCAGGGGACTTCGAGTGCCAGCTCGGGCAAGGTAGTTTCATCATCGTTTTGTGGGAGGATTGATGTTTGGGTTTTCTTGCGGAGCTGGGCATCTAGACGCTGCGCAGTCTTGAGAGGGAGGACGCAATCCACTCTAGGAGAGCTCCGGATTGAGTTTCTTACAGGGGTTTTGAGCTTCGAGATTGAGCAAAGGATCGGCCTTTGCCTGTGGGATGATTTTGGTGGAGTTTGAGGCTGCATTTCAGTAGTTTCCATTCAACCTCTACCCAGAGCCTTGGAGGACAGCGTAATTCCCCAAGGGGGTGATTTTCGGGGGTCAGCCATTTCAGATATGATTTATGGGTTTTGCTGTGGTTGATGAGTAGAGGTGGATTCCAGATTTTCAGCTCATTCCGACGAGGGGATCAGCCCCAAGTCATCAGTTCATTTCAGCAGTAGCAGCTACATGGCAGTTTCCAGCAGCTGGGACGCAGTTCAGACAGCAGCCATTTCTTGGATATTCTGAGAGTATTTCTTCACTTGCCTTGAGCAAGTTTAGGTGCCATCATTCTGATCACCTATTGTACTTCATTATATTTCTCAGTATAATAAAATGGCTTAGCATTCTCTCTCTATATTTCTGGAGCATTTGTCGTACATTCTATCTATGTTATTGTATGTCTGCTTTACTGTTATTTTATATATTTTCGAGCATTCTAGTTCTATAACACTTGGTGTGTTTTTCTCATACTCTTAGACAGAGTCTGGAAAGGGCTAGGTAGCCTCCAGATCTCACCCTCTTTTCAGAGGTGAAATATCTGGTAAACACCCTCCCAGTCCATCTCTGGTTGGAGTTGCTTGTGTTTTAAAGATATTCCCGAAACGGGATATTACAGGCACAACCTGGCCCATCGCAGCCATCAAGCCAACCTGCTCTGTAGGGGCAACTTGGTGGCCTTCATCAGTCAAGTCAACTTGCTCAGCAAGGACAACCTGCATAGACATTTCACCCTGCTCAGCCACTGCTCTACTCTACACCGCAGTCAGGTCAACCTGCGCATCTGATTTATTCAGCGCAGCAGGGCCCTACTTATCAGCAGCCCATTCGACTCCAAGGTGCTTATTACTCTCGAGGGCAATATCGACTAGTTTACAATGCGCCTCAAGGTTCTGCTTATTACCCTCAACTGCCAGGCTATACTTACATTCCGCAGCAAAATCTTTATGCTGCTCAATCAAGACCCTTATATACTCAGAATCAATATCCTGATCCTCAACCCCCATATCCTGGTCCTTAGCCGAACTATCCGGCTTATACCCCTTATGGTCTGAATCCTTCGAGACAGAACCAATGGAGGCAGAGTTACACTCAACCAGGATGGAATGTGGGTACGAGTCCTTATCGAGGACCTGCTATGCCTTTTAACCCTCAATTACTTTTTCTCGCCACATTGGAATTGTCGGATATGTCCAAATTAACAAATGATCCAATCCTTCATAATCCGTATTGGCCTCCGGTTCCGACCAAGGTTTCTGGTGATCGCCCCAAGTTTGAGGGCAAGGCTGGAGAAGACCCCCAAGCACATGTTATGACATACCATTTATGGTGTTCTTCGAATTCTTGGGTGGATGACCCTATTCGACTCTATCTTTTCCAGTGAACTCTCACTGGAGTTGCTGCTAAGTGGTACATCGAGTTGTCTCGCGGTATCTTTCAAGATTTCAACTCTCTCACTATGGCGTTCCTTACTCATTTCCAGTTATCGGTTCGTTCTGAAGCCGGGGCGCATCTCTTAACATCCTTGAAACAGGACTGGGCTACCCATATCTCGAACCATATTCATGAATGGAGACGTCGTCGTCGTCTGATCAAATTCGAAATTCCTGATCAGCTTCTTACCCATTGGTTTACCACCTCTTTTGTCAATCAGATTGCAAAAGATATAGCCATGGGGGCATGTGTTACCGAGGAACAGGCCATTGCTCGTGCCCAGTACCTTGATTTAGTGTACTCTCAATCGGGCATTTTGTATGATATCTTGACTGATGCCCCACGACCTAGGACTTTTAAAGCGCCAGCCACCCCATCCGTTGATAGCGTTATTAGTTCCGTGTCTCAGACTTCACGTAAGTCTTCCAACACTGGGAAGCAAAAATCAAGTTCTTCCAATGATCCTGCTTCTAAGCCTACCCCAGATTCTGGCAAAACCTCAGAGGTCAATGCCGTTCAGGCCAATCCTGCGAACGAGACATCCAAAGGGAAAAAGAAGGGCAAAGGCAAGGCCAAAGTCGATGCCCCAAAACCAGAGTCGTCTAAACCTCGTGCTGATGATGGTTCACAGCGCAAGTCGAAGTATCCCTGTCTGATTTGTGATGAGGAACACTACACTAAGGATTGTCCTAGACGAGCCAAAGTTAGTAAATTGCGCAAACGCACTAAGGGAACTCCGGTTGTCCTCAACAAACCTTTTCCGTCTCAGAAAACACAAATGGTCGATCAACTTGCGCCATCTACACCGTTTGGCTCTCAAGTGTTCATGATGAACGGTTCTGCACCCGTTTCCATCGCTACTCAGTCGAAAGATTATGCTGGATCACATCAGGCAACCGAGAAAGAAATCACTGATGGTCCTCCTCCCCTGCCTACCTCTAGTTCTCTTCAGATTGAAAGGCCCAGTGCTGAACCCGTTGTACGTCCACCTCCTAAAGGTGTTCTCTGAAAATCTTCTTATAATCCTAACGCCCGTGCTGCTCAGCATTACAATATTGTTGGGGATTTAGCACAGGCGCCATCCGCGATGTCTGCGTTAGAAGTGCTTCAGAGTTGTCCATCTCAACGGAAAGCGTTATTATCTACGATCGGCGGGATTGATCCTGCTAATTCTAGCCTTCTCTCTTTTGATTTAGAGAATTTTGTCCCCCGACTTCCACACCAGATTGCGCTTGTCATACAAGTCGGCATTAATGGTCTCAACATCCATAGAGCCGTTGTGGACAAAGGTGCATCCACTTGTGTCATGTCATCTGCTTACTGGAAGGCTATTGGCTCTCCAGCCCTGACTTCGTCACCCAATACCCTTGAGGCATTTGATGGAAGGGAATCGAAACCCTTGGGTGTTCTCGCCAGCTTGCCGATCACGTTGCAAGGAAAGATGGTCAATGTCGATGTAGAAGTAGTTGACACTAAACTCAATTACAATCTTCTACTCGGTCGCAGTTGGACTCACGCTATGATGTGCATTCCATCCACCCTCTTTCATCTTCTAAAGTTTCCACATGAGGGCAAAATCATTATTGTCGACCAGTTGTCGTTCTTTACCTCGTCTTCTGAGAACAATGTTCCATACGTGGATCAGATTCCTTCTCCCCTCGATGGCATAGGGTCGGGTCTTTTCAAAGACCTTGCCCTCATGGGTATCTTTCCCCTTCCGCCACCAAATACCGTTCAAGTTAATATGATCTCTCAATCGGATGACCCGTGGATTGTCCCTTTACCTGAACAGGTTGATTCATTTGGGGATTCGATGTCGCTTACTCCAATTGAAATCAATTATTGCAAGCTTGTAGCTGCATCAGATTCTCCCCCTTCTGAAAATGCTCCTTTGAGCATGTCTCTCGACATTTATTCTCAATCCCCCTGGCTCGGCGATGCAAATTCGCCTAATCCTTTGAAAGAAGTGTTTCCATCCGATGAGTCCATCGTGGAAACCATGTCTCTCGAGGACCTATCGTGGAGCGATGGGCATCATCGTTCCTCGTTTATGCCTGGGCTCGGGGCAATGTCTAACCGTCTTGAGCGTTTTGCGTCTCAAGTTCTTTCTCCGCCACTTCAAACGCCTATCTTGACTCACGAAGTCTTTACTGAAAGGAACTTGAGTAACATCACCCAGACAATGCCTATCGACATTTCCGTGAAACCGGGAATTGTCGAGAACATCCATGTCGGAGTCACTTGCTCTTCCGATGAAGTCCAAGTGTACACCAGTCTCTTTCACGAATTTAGTGATGTTTTCACTTGGTCTTACGAAGAGATGCCTGGAATCGATCCCAGTATTGTGGTGCACGAAATTCCCACCTACCCCGGTGCGAAGCCTGTTCGCCAGCGTCTCCGTCCAGTGCATCCACGGAAAGCCGCCACCATAAAAGCTGAAGTTGAAAAACTTCTTAAAGCGGGTTTCATTTATCCAATTCCTCTGACAGAGTGGGTTTCTAACATTGTTCCTGTGGATAAGAAGCAGGGAACAATTCGCATCTGTGTTGACTATCGCAATATTAATCGGGCCTGCCCTAAGGATAACTATCCCACCCCTTTCATCGATCAGATCATTGACGATTGTGCAGGGAGTGAGATTTTTTTTCCCTTATGGATGGTTTCTCTGCTATAATCAGATCAACATTCTCCCGTCCGATCAACACAAGACCGCTTTTATCTGTCCTTAGGGAACGTTCGCGTATAAGAAACTCCCTTTCGGGTTGAAGAACACTGGGGCTACATTCCAGCACGCGATGTCTTATGCCTTTCACGATATTCGTCATATTGTTCAACCATACCTAGATGACCTTCCGGCTCATTCAGTTGTGCGAAAGGACCATCTGAACCATCTCCGCCAGATCTTTCTTCGCTGTAGACGCTACAACACTCGGCTCAATTTGCATAAATGCGTCCTTTGTGTCGATTTCGGTAGACTTTTAGGGTTTATCGTCTCCAAAGACGGAATTCGCCTTGATCCGCTTAAGGTTGAGGCTATTGTTAATCTCCCCTCTCCATCCTCATTACACCAGCTCCAGAGTCTCCAAGAGAAAGCAAATTTCTTATGACATTTTATCCCGAACTATGCCGAAGTAGCCAAGGGGTTTACACGACTTTTAAAACAGGACGTCCCTTTTTGTTGGGATGAGATTGCTCAGTAATATTTTGATGTGCTTAAGACGTTGCTTGTTAATGCTCCTCTATTACGTCCTCCAAATTATCATCGTGATTTCACCCTCTATCTAGCTGCCGCCTTCAATACGATCGCCATGGTTTTGGTTCAATATGATGATGACGGTAACAAGCATGTTATTTACTAATTGTCTCGAAACCTTCTCGACCCTGAAACGCGTTATGCACATGTTGAGAAGTTAGCGTTGGCTGTGGTCCAGGCCGTCCAGCGTTTTCGTCATTATATCCTTTTACGGACGATAACCGTGATTTCTGATTGTAACCCCATGACCTATATTCTGTTTCGACAGTTGCTAAGGGGCAAGTACTCGAAGTGGATCGTTATCCTCCAAGAGTTTGATTTGGAATTCACTACCGCCAAATCAAAGAAATCACTCGTTTTCGCTAATCTAATTTGTTCTCTCCCCGCCGACTCTGCCCCTTCTTATTCCAAGGATCATATTTCAGACAAAACTCTTTTCTTGATTAGCACCCTCGATCCATGGTACGGTGATATCATCATGTACCTCCACAGATTTCTACTTTTAGGCTTGAGTTGACGAAAGATGCCCAACGTCACATTCAGCATCAGTCGCAACCTTATCGTATTGCCGGAGATACCCTTTATCGTGTTGGAGTCGATTTCGTGCTCCGCCGATGTCTGACCCTCGAGGAAGCTGAGAAAGTTTTAAATGACTGCCACAGTGGCACCTGTGGGGGTCACATGTCTGGTTATGCCACCACACAGAAGATACTTCGTGCTGGCTATTTCTAGCCGTCCATTTTTAAAGACTGCATTGTCGCAGTACGCAAATGCCATGCTTATCAGATATATCAATGCAAGATGTGTGCGCCACCTGTTCCTTTACACCCTGTCATTACCGTTGGTCCTTTTGCCAAATGGGGCATCGATTTTATGACGTGTAACCCTCGCTCGGCCAGGCGGCATGCCAATATCATCGTCGCCGTCGATTATTTTACGAAATGGGCCGAAGCAATGCCTACACTGGTTGCGGACTGTAAGACAGCAGCGCAATTCATATTCAATCATGTTATTGCTCGGTTTGGTGTCCCTCAAGCCATCGTTACTGATCATGGTTCACATTTCCGGGATTATATGATGGCAGAGCTGACGTCTAAGTTGGGTCTGTGTCACGACAGCTCAATGCCATATTACCCTCAAGTTAACAGCCAAGTTGAAGCCATAAACAAAGTTCTTGTTACGATGCTTCAACGAACAATTGGGATCCATAAATCAAATTGGCATCTCATGTTGTTTTCATCTCTATGGGCTTACCGAACATTGATTAAGAGTACAACCAGATTCACCCCGTTTCAGTTGGTGTATGGTCTGGAAGCTACTCTTCCGATTGAGCGTGAAATTCCGTCACTCAAATTAGCTGTGGAATTACTGCCTAATACTTCACCTGAGGAAGAGCGTCTCCTCTATTTAGAGAGATTGGATGAAACTCGTCGCTTAGCTGCTTTAGTCATTGAAGCACAAAAGAAGCGAGTCAAAGCTCACTTTGACCAAACAGTTTCCCCTCGTTCTTTTATCGAAGGCGACCTCGTTCTCCTGTACAACCAAGCTCATGATATGTTGGGGGCAGGTAAATTCCAACCCATGTGGCTTGGGCCCTACATCGTTAAACGTGTGTTACAGAATGGGGCTTATGAGCTTATTGACTATGAAGGTTATCCCTTAGCACAGCCCAGAAATGGGTTGTATCTGAAAAAATATTATGCTTGAGTCATTCATGCATGATATGTGTACATAGGTGAATTTTTTCATTTTTGTGCATATTTAGGTTTGATGTGCTTTGTAAGTTTTTTTCTGCTTATTGGGTCTTGCTAGTTCTGCAGATGTCTATTACCCCTTATGTCGGTTTCGTGGATGGTGCTTTCCGCAGTACCAGGAGCTTGTCTTCGGCAGCCTGGGTAATTTATATTCCTGTTGGTGAGTTGATTGACCTACAAGGTATTTGTCTAGGACAAACAACAAACAATTTCGCTGAATATAGTGTTGTTGTGGAACTATTAACCAAGGCAGTTAACCTCGACATATGCGCATTGCTTGTAAATCTAGATTCGCAGCTGCTTGTTCTTCAACTTAATGGTCATTATTCGGTTCGAAACCCATGCATTTTGAGATTGTATTTACGTATTCGTTTGCTTGAAAGACATTTTGATTTCATCACATATCAACATATACCAAGACGAATGAATACATTAATTGATGCAGTGGCTAACATTGTATTAGATAGACATTTGCGCAACTTATAAAACATCATCATATGTAAATAGACTCATGTAGAATATATATATATATATATATATATATATATATATATATATATATATATCGATTATTTACAGTGTACATCATAAAAACCCAAAAAAATATATGTATGTTTCAGTTACATCTCGAGACAACATATCTCTCAAAAATATGCGGAAATAAAATGCCTAGGTGCCTAATCAGCGTGGTGCTCATGATAGCACGTCACTGCCCGTACCAACCGCCTCAACAAGCAGTGGATACGACTCAGCACCCCTATAGTATGCCTCTAATAGGCCCGAGGAACATCATCCAGGCAAGCATAGTCCAGGATCCCATGGGCGATCCCCTCCAGATTTTGTACTATCTCCTCCTTGCCGCCCTCGCCATGAGGATCGAAATCGCGAGGAGTTTGCCTCGCTATCGGCAACATACTTGCAGGCCTCTCTGGGCCAACATCTGCATACATATAAGATTAATTGTCAGAACATGCATATACACCAAAAAATCATAAACTCATGAAAATAAAAAATGAGTCTCACCTAGCTCTTCATCCCAATCCTCTCCCTCTGGGAGCGGGAGGTCTGGATCACCGGTGAAGTCTGTGCCAAAGTAAGGCCAGTCCTCCACGACAATCAGTTGTCGTCGGAGCCAATCAAAAAATTTTGGCCTCCAAGACATCTGTTGGCCACCACCTGCTCTAGGCATCAGCGCAGCCCATCGGGCCATCCGTGGTTCTCTAAGTGGTGGCACCGGGACAATGACCTCCTGACTCTGGAATATCGGTAGTCGTTCCAAGAAGAACGACACCAAAATGGATCCATACCCAAACTGCTTCAGTTTTGTCTTCTTGCATTTGGTTAGCTTCCGCTTGATGTTAATGGTCACAGCCTCTGCCCAGTTGTAGAGAGTCGAGGTCAGGCAATCTACGGCAAGAAGTAGTTGTGTCTTTGTGGCCTCATGCGGTGCTTGCGATCCTACAGCCCGTGTCATAGTGTGCAGCACTACTTTTAGTGCCAGATCTGGGATGGTTTGGATGTCAACCTTCGCGCTTCTTGTTCCTTTGCGTGCCCCTCGGCACACTCTGTCGATCACCATCCCCATACTCTCCCCAGAGGGACGAGTACCGGTCAGCATAGGGATTGCACCCCTCCGCGACAATCCTGTGATAAAATAGACATCAGAAACTTCAAGTTCAAGTTCCTGATCTCGAAGAACGAACTTCTCCTGATCTTCATCCCAGATGCTTATCAGATATTGAAGCAATTCCGACTGAGCCCGGAGGCACGGTGTTAGGAAGAATTTCATTAGCCCACAATCTCTGAGGGCGTCCATGCACCATTCATTCTGCATGGCAAGTTCATGTTCCTCACTGTGTTCTCTCTCTTTCCACTCAATCACCATTTTCTCTGCTTGATACCTGCACATTGGTCATATGAACATTGTTAGTCTACTTAGGCATCAGAATTTGCAAACAATTGACTGCTTTTTCCCTAAATTTATGCAGATTTATGGGTTGCGCGGTTGGCGCGGCTGTTTCGCAAACAGTCGTGCCAATGGGCGCTCCCTCTATGTAAAAAGGGGGGATTGGCGCGAGTCCATGCCTGAAACCCGTGCCAACCACAATGCCCTAGTTTTGACAAATCCTCCCCTAAAGGAATCAAAATGACAAATACAGGTAATGAAATTTAGCTTGAAAGATGGCAAATGGTGTCGGCTCTTCCCTGAGACACTGACGGAATCAAGATTGGTTCACTGGATCACTCGCAATCGTCGCCACAAGGTCGCAAGGCAAATGGGTCACTGTTGCTCCACAAAGAGGTAAAAGTGAAAAGTAAATAATTTTTACCACTTATGGCATTTTATAACTTTTCAGAGTCCTAAATTAGGTTTTAAAATATATATGTCGATTATTTTATCATATTATTTTTGAGGAATAGGTTTTACACACGTCTTTTGTGCAGCGACAGGTTTTCACATGGTTATGACGAAGAAACGAGTTATATTTTATACTTTTTCGGACTCGGTAAAAACACGAAAAAGTCACTCCTGGAGTCATCTTTCAGCTCTTTTCTGACTCTCTAAAACTAAAAAGATTGCCAAGACGCTTGTCGTTTTGAACTCGTTAAATGGCTACGAAACGATATCTACCCAGTATACATTTACCCCTTTTTTGGGCTGAGATAGATTATTTACGAAAAAGGAATACCTTAGCCTATCACGACTAAGAGGTTTTCTACCTTTTCGTATCTGAGAGACTATTTACGAAAAGAGCCTTGCTGGAGTTTTCTTTTCCGCTTTCTTTTCGAACTCTCTAAACATGAAATGATGTCGGGTTCTTCCTTTGTCAGACTCGTTAAAAACTGATGACATCGGACTCCGTCGTTATGACGTTACTCGAGTTCCTCCTTCCTAGGGCTCGTAAAATGTACTAGGTTGGATTTGTCCGAAGGAAAAACTTACATCGCAAGCATATGCTATCCCCTTCAAGCTTGTTTACAAAAATAATTAGGGTACTTGCTAGAAATGGTGGGGGAAAATGGAACCAAACTTTAGTCGGTAGTATGTCACTCTTGAACATGGCACTTGTCTGCATTCGTATCGGGTTGGGGACATCTCACTTCATCGTTCGTTTGCCTCCATGGGTTTGGGTAATCTCTTTTGACCGCTCATCTGCTTTTTTTCACGTCACCATGACCTCAGATCCCTTAATGTCAAATGTTGCCAAATCCAGTGTCGTGCCGCCAATATGTTCAAGAGAAGTTTTTCCTCTGCAATTGTCAACCTCCCTCTAATTCTCTGTTGGTCTTGATTCGCAAATCCTCATA
Organism: Pinus albicaulis; assembly: GCA_034641835.2. NCBI lineage: Eukaryota > Viridiplantae > Streptophyta > Pinopsida > Pinales > Pinaceae > Pinus > Pinus albicaulis. The sequence continues at coordinate 760,183,191 of CM076580.1, forward strand.
TTCCTCTGACTCGTGTCGATGATGTGGGAAATGTCATGGCCCTCCTTCGACCAGGTCGTTTCCTGTCGACTTCAGCTCATTTTCCAGGAAGCTGATCTAGAGACTCCCTTCAAGTGCCCTGGAGCCTGCATGCCTTAATGGCAAGTCCTTTGCATCCGTCTCAAGGTTCATATCATTGGCCTTCGAACGGATGATTCTGCGGGTGTTCAATGCCAAATCACTGATCACATTCTGTGGATTGTACCTTTTGTACCTTGAGAGCCATTGTCATTATTGGTGGTTTCTCTCGCGTCTGTTAACAGCTCTCATTATTGGCTGGTAATCAGGCGATATTCCTACATGTTCGACTTCAACTCGTTTATTCGCATGCTCGAACTTGTACTTTGTTCGGGTCGGGATGGAGCGCAAGACCCTGGGTTTTGTCTAATAAAATCCAGGTTGCAAGTTCTTTGTGGATTACTATGACTTATTACATGACTCTTCTGATTGGATGGTTGCGACCATTCCTGAGTCTATTTGTTGATCCTTATTGATGGATGGTTGCGTCCATACCTCGGATCTCACTTTTTATGTACTCTATTATAGATGGTTGTGCCCATACCACAAATCATGTATCAGAGATATCAGTTGTATTTGTACTTGCAGGTTTTCTGAAAGCAGTGTTTGGGTCGAACGCGTTCTCATAAATCATTTCACCCCTCCCTCTCTCTCGGACCTCATGCTTTAGGGGGCATCTGTTACACAGCATTTTGTCACCGTCCCTGCAATCCCTCGTCCCGCATATTGGAGGATCATTCCCGCGACTTGTGAACAATGTCATACTTTGCAAACACCTTCTTTGCATCCTTCTGCATAAGGACATCATTTCTCCTGTCGGACATTTCCTCAAAAAAGCACACAAAACCTATGTTTTGGCCTTGGCACGAATAGCCAGTTCACCCCTCGCGCCAATGTGGGAGATTTGCACTAGAGCCCGCGCCACCTGGCACTCTGTCTCAGTGTAGTGCCCGCGCTAGCTTTTTTAGGAATGTTTTTTAACAAATAGAGGCAGAAGTTTCCTTCCAACCACCTCAGGGATGAGTCATTGAAAGTGGTTAAGTTGATGAGCCACGGATCTCTCTCTTTAGGTAGTGCTTTTTACCTCCCATGGAACACTCCTTGAAGATAGGACTCCCTTCCATGATTATAGGGATCCTAACCTCTCCCTCTCCCTCTATATAAACAAGCCTTCTCCCTTTATGAAAGCTAGCTGAACATATAGCCAAGGAGCTGAAATTGGAGAAGAATACTAAAGCTGAGTAATTGCTATTGAGAAGGTAGAACCAAGGAGAATTCCGTAGAGAGAGTCTCGTCCGAATTCCCGACGAACCTTTGTGAGACATGCTCCACTTGAACCCTGCTGGAAGAGATCACAACGTCGAAGCTTGGTTGTACTCTTCCTTCCAATTATTAATATACTCGACTATGGTGTTGGTTCCAACGTTGTGTTATGTTGTTTATGTAATGCAATTGATTTAGTCCTCTTCGAATCACTGATAGTTACGAATGTGAATTAGTATGTTGTATATCGTCGTCGTTTTCTTGTGTGTGTGCAGGTGTCCGAGCCTGAAAGCGAGCGGATTGTGATCTGTCAAACCAAGAGCGAGGAGTGAGCCACTCTTTTCGACGACAACAACAGTATAGGATTTCCGGTAAGTTATCGAATCTCCATCCATTCGTTAACTAGGAATCAATATTATAGCGTGTCTTGTTTGTGGCTAGACCCACTCTAGGGCTAGTGGGATCTCCTCTGTCCGCAGAGGGGATTTACCTCACCAACAAGAAGGATGGAACTGTATCCTTTGGAAATGATTGATCTTCAAATGTTATAGGATCAAGTACCGTCACTCTCAGAAGCAAAGATGTTCTAGCCAAGAATGTTCTATTGGTTGAAAACATGAATCACAATCTACTCAGTGTTGGAAAAATGTGTGATCAAGGACACACAATGCTATTCAACTCCACAAAATGTGAAATCAGGAAAGGAAGGTATGGTAAAATTGTGGCTACAGCAAGTCGAGCTCCAAATGACATATATGTTCTCGATGAAGCAACCAAAGCATGTCTACTAGCTAAAGAAGATGAAAGTTGGTTATGCCACAAACAAATGGGTCACATAAACTTTGACAATCTTGTCAGGATAAGCAAAAAGGAAGCAGTACGAGAAATGCTCAAGAAATTCAAAATGGAAGATTGCAAACCCATCCTTACTCCGATGGTAACAAGTTGCAAATTGAGCATAGACGACTCATCTAAGGATGTGGATCAGAAGTTGTACAGATCTATGATTGGTAGTCTTCTATATGTAACAGCCTCTCAGCCAGATGTTATGCAAGCAGCTGGACAAGTAGCAAGATTCCAAGCAGCACCAAAAGAATCACATATTATTGCAGTGAAAAGAATTCTTTGATATCTAAAGGGCACAGCAGAATATGGCTTGTGGTATCCCAAGGGTAGCAATCTCATTATTCAAGCCTTTACAGATGCAGATAGGGCAGGAAGTGTTGATGATCGTAATAGTAGTGGAGTAGCATTCTATCTAGGTGGTTGTCTCATATCATGGTTGAAAAAAAAACAAACTTCAATCTCGTTATCTACAATGGAAGTAGAATACATTGCAGCGACAGCTTATTGTACTCAAGTCCTTTGGATGAAACAAACTTTGCAAGATCTTCAAGTACAATTCAGTGAGCCTATTACCATATTCTGTGATAGCACCAGTGCCATCAGCATCTCCAAGAATCATGTCATGCATTCAAAAACAAAACACATTCCGATCAAATATCATTGTTAGAGAACAAGTCACTGAAAAGAATATCAAACTTGAATATGTTGGTACAAAAGAAAAAATCGTTGATATCTTCACTAAACCTTTACCTCGTGAAGCATTTGAATATCTTCGCCAGAAGCTTGGGATTCTCCCAAGTTCTCATTAGATTTTTCTTATTCAGAAAATAAAGGGGGAGTGGAAGTGTGTACAGGTCCGCAGGATGGTTGTGTCAGGGGGAGTTACCCTTTTCCATTTGATGTCAAAGGGGAGAGAATGTTGTAGGAAGAGGTGTCATGATCCCAGGGGGAGTACTTGTGTTGCCATCAATGCCAAAGGGGGAGATTGTTGATCAATGGTTTTCATTGATGTCAACCCAAGCAACACCATGGGCTACTTCAATATTGCATGGGAATTTTGACTTAGTCAAGGATATTTTTTATGGTTTCTACTTGTCGAGATGTTTCCGTTGATATATGGCACGCCACATAATTCTTCACGGTTTGAGAGATATTCATGTTTGAAATTAGTAACCCCAGTTAATGCGCTAAAACACCATGGGGTTGTGGCATGCCACTAATCATTGGTTGTGGTCATTGAATAGTCAATAATTAATAATTTTTAAGCTCCTAAAATCCCTCCCATGTTCACTTGTTGAAGACTCTCTCAACCTAAGCATTTATATAAATTGTGATCCTCATATCCTCCTCATGTAGTGATTTCGCTACTTGGAACAGGTCATCGTGGCATTTATGAGGCGACACCGAAATCCTAAGGAAGCTCGTGTAAAAATTTCAAATCATGGTGCGCAATATTTTCGGAGATATGATCTGTGGAAGTTAGGGTTTTTGCAGGCTCCTGAACTTCATCTCAAGAGGTGACCTTGGGAAAATCGTCATAACTCTCTCTCTCTCTGAGTATCAGATTGGAATTTTGTGAGAAGTGGCGGATAATGCATGAACTATAGTTTTTTGTGTATCAATGTCATAGCCGAATGAGTAAACAGTGACATGTGGCACACCGTACAAGTTCTCTCTACTGAACCAGTCCATAATTAGGTCATTGTGAGAGATTGGGCATAACTTTGCCTTGAAGAATCCAAATTGGGTCAGACCAGTGGCATTGGAAAGAAGACTCAGAGGACTACTACAGGACCGAAAATCACATATTGAGGATCTGAAATAACAGAGATACACCAGATTCAATATCGAGTTCCAAGAAGGCAAGAAAAAGCTAGATCATGCTCTGTCGAACGCTGCAAAGGTCCAGACTTTCTAGGGCAGCAAAGAAAAGCAAGGTGCAACAGACGTAAGATCCAGGTAAGTATATTTTGTATATGCATGTTCAACTCTTAATTGCATTAGGTTCTTTGTATTCTAATTTTTTTTTGTTTAGCACTTACATATGCTCTGCAAGATGAGGTAAGTTTTGCTATTATCATATCATGGGTATTTCCTTGAAGACTTTTTGCAGGTATTATATATTCATCAAGATAAGACTCAATGGATGATCTAATGTTCTGAAGAGTGAGAAAGGGTAGCATGACAAGAGCAGCAATCAAGGTGCAGAACAGCAGCAAGAAGTTCACCACATGAATTCTTCACGTGGGCAGCACTGCATACAGTGATTGTAAAGGTATCATTGTACTGAGTCATTGTAAAAGCATCATTGTAAAATTTGTACAAGTGTCTATCTGCCAAGAATTGAAGACGCAGTGTCGAGAGGTCTAGGATCATCATTAGGTATTTGTGTCATAGTTGGGGTTATGGTCTAGTGTGTCTTCTTCTTCTATATCATTCTATATCATTGTAAAGTGGACCATTTTCCCTGGTACGGGAGTCCATTCTTCTTTTATTCTTCTATAGGGTGGTAGGCTGGTACTAGGCTGGTGCATGAAGTCACCAACAAGTTCAAGCCTATGAAAACTTTAGGGTGGTAGGGTGGCACTAGGGTGAGTTGTAGTTCATTAGGTGTTGGGACATCCGTTCAATTGACTACTGAAGAATCTCAGGCATTGGAGCGTCCATCCAGTGGGCGCTAGAGAAGAATGTTTTTCTAGATTCTAGGAAGTTGAAGCTTTATTTTCAATTGGAGTTGAATATTCAAGAATTATTAGAAAAGCATTCAGGTGGTTTTTGTCTTGGAGGGGCTTTCCACCTTAAAAACTATGCATTTGTGTTCCTTTTGTTTACTGCTATCATTGTACAAACACTAATAATAATTAAAGATTAACTAATGCTCTGAAAGATTAATAATAATACTAATTGAAAGGAATACTGATTCACCCCCCCCCCAGTATTTCCAACATCACTGACTTGCATTGTTCTACACCAGCACTTCCTTTGTATATAATTGAAACTTCAGTTACTTGAGATATATATATGAGCTATAGTTAGGAATGTAAATCTCAGATTTACTTTCCTACTTTCTATCACCTTCTCACTATTCTTTCTCTTTGGAATATTTACAAGATTTGCCCAGACCACTAATCCAACTTTACAAGAGCTGGAGATGAATACCAATGTCACCTTTTTATCTGCAATTTTTCTTCAGGATAGTCCACATACTATTCTCAGACAATTCCACACTTCAATACATAAACACTGCCCTTAAATGTTACATGAACCAGACCCTATACGTTGTAACCACTTCAGGATTTATCCGCACAAGCTTTCATGGGCACTTAGAGACAGTCTGCACTTCTCTTCTTAGTAGACCGCAGCACTTTACTATACTAAGGTATCATCAAGTATATTCGCTTCTTCTTCAGTCTTAAATCTGTGTTATATGCTATCCAAACGTCTGCAAAAACTCAGAGATGTCCGAAATCTTTTTTTCAAAATGAACCGCAAAATAAGTGTATATATAGGAACAAGTTCACTGATTTTAGGCCGGCTATACCTCTTACTTGTAGGCCAACTTGACATGCTGTTGGAAGGCCGACTTGACAAATCTTGTTAGCTTATCTTTCAATGAAGATTGAGGGTTAATAATAGTCATTCTTCCATAGTTTCTAGGACAAGGTCTTGGAGCATTCCTTTAGACTAGATCCTTCATATATATATAACACTTAATTACATTTATACCTAGAAGACAAAACCCTAGATAGACATCAAGAAGAAGTTTATTAGCCTATAATAAAATATTTCTCATGAAACTCGTGAGGAAAGTAAAAAATACATTTTATTATCTCTGTATTCTTCTTTACATAAATCCATAACTAAATAGTCAGTGTGAAGACTGATCCTAGTTACACCTTTCAACATAACCATCAATACATAATTTAAATAAGCATAAAGCATATGAAAACCAGTGCCTTCGAAGTATTGCTCTTTTAAATGAAAATGTATTTGCTTAAATGAAGTAAAATGCTTTCAAATGGAAAGCAAAAGTAATCCTAAAAAGTGAAACAAGAAAATGTTAGCACGAAGATATTGTAAATGCTTTCAAGATAAACAGATTTATGAATGAAAGCATGAGAAGTTATCTTGCTCAAAGGAAACAATTAGTGATCTACTTATGAAAATGTAAATGAGATGATAGAAAAAACTAATTGTTAGACCAAGATAACAACATGCAATTAAGTTTCCAACCCAAAATAAGAGTACTGGAAAAGAAATGAGACTCATAAACCATTCATGAACATAATGATCATTAAACATGAAATGGAGCTTGCTAAAGTAGACAATGTTCCAAGTACAATAAAATTAAACTAAACTTGTTGCAAAAGAGATTACAATAGTTGCATGAAAGGAAATGCTTCTTGAAAATAGGAAATGATGTTGCATGTGAGACTCTAAACCATCAAGAAAGCAAAAATTTAGATCTTGCAAGTAAGGTAAATGTGATGAAAAATGCTCTTGGTTTATTTTATTAAATAGTTCTAAAGCAAAGTTACAATTGAACTCTAATCCTCAAACCTCACCCTCACCCAAATATTTGGATCTCACAGTAAGGAGTCCATAGAGGTACGGGTCTCTAAAATGTCTATTCAACCAACTTAAGTTGGAGGTAAATTTTAGTGAATGCTTGCGGCATGTAAGTAAATTAACCAAACATGTAAATTAACTTTAATTTGAAAGATATTCGTTTGCCATGAAGTAAAATGTTGCTTTAGATTTTGCCCAAATAATGTGAGATGTAATTAAAGGTGAAACATAAGTAGACTTGGAACAAAATTCATGACAAATTATATTCAAGTTAAAAGTGTTTGCATGCAAAAGTTTGAACTTGCTATGAAAATGAAAAGACTTGAAACTTGTAGTAAATTAAATAAAATTGCATGCAAAATGAGTGTAATGCATGTATTGTTAATTTATCAATTAAATGTTATGCATGCAAAATGAAATAAACCAACAAAGTCGCAACACCAATCATCTCCAAAAGATGGAGAGATATGGATACCAATGGGTAAAACCCACGCTCCCAAAACCAAGAATTTTATTAGTTGTGTGTTACAATGAGGTTAGAGCCTCTTGGAGGGCTTCCCAAGGAATCGATGAGAGAATACAATGTGAAATCTTGAAACAAGAAGGAAATTCCTTCAAGTATGGGAGCCTCAAAAGAGATGAAGGAGTTCTACAATAAGACAATACAAGCTCCAAAGTGGTGTATGGCCTAGCCTTCTTCCACAAGCTCTCCTAATGCGCACGACCTCCTTGAAATGCAACTTGAAGCTTGAGAGGACCTACAAACAAGAATGTTAGGGTTGAAAAACTAAAAGCAAAGTTTGTGTGAAAAGAGAGCATGTAAGTATGTGAATATGCTACAAAATAATATACAAAGGCTAAATCAAGTGATGGGAAAATATCCCCATCGCTTGTCTAGCTTATGAGAAGCTCTTAAATAGCTACATAATGAAATGAAAGCACAAATTGAGGGATGTAAATGAATTTTTAATATTTTGATTCATGCATAGACTATGTGAAGGAGAACCCTGCAAGAACAGGTACATTGAAAAAAAAATAGATCTATGAAATTCAAATAACGATGACAGCTCTTTGAAAACAATGACAAGAGTGGGTTGGTCTCTTGAAGACTTCCCCTCACGCTTGCTAGTTGATTCGACAATGATCCTCTACAAAACTTCCAACAAACATTAGCTCATATGGATTAAATCAATAAACAATGGCAAGCGAACTCTAGAATTTGTATAAAAATAGATAGAGTTGTCTAGCCTAGAGCATATCAAATAACCAATTGCAAATGAAAAATAGCTATACATCTACAATTCAACAAAAGCATATGAGAAAAATGATATATAAATCAAAGGCACAAGTAAAGATATACCATCAATGATCCAAGCAATGCTCCAACAGAATAACAATCATGAATGAACCCCAAAGTATTTTTATTCATATGAAGAATACTAGTACATAGAAGCAGAGCTTCCCCAAGCACAATAGCTCGTTGCCAAAGATACGATATGAGAGCCCATGGCTCCATTATATAGAAAGTTGGGAGCAAATCCCAATGAAGAACCAAATGCCAAGTGGTGAGAGGGAGGAGATCACAAGGCAAATTCGAATTTGATAAGTGGAGCTCCATTGTTAAGTGTAAAAATCGGATTCTGGCAAGTAGACATCATTTCCTTCTTCCCTTATGTGTCAAATTCAAATTTTATGATGGAATGACAAGTGTAGATGGGTGGTAACCCATGTGGGGACAATTTCCCACAAAAATCTCCACCAAATATTCTCCCAAATCCTCCCAAATATGCATTAACTTCACAAATTCGAATTTTCAAGGAAGCAGCTCTCATTTAATGCCAGAAATTCGATTTTATTTGAGCAAATGTCATTCCCTTGATTTTAGGAGTCCACATCAACTTGTGACTTCACCTTAACTCTTCCATATTTTTCTACCTCATTTCCACCTCCTTTAGCATGTGTCGATATTTATTTTTCTCCATTTATTTAATTTCTAGCTTAATTAATTGTCAGATTTCCCACTAAACTTAGGAAAAGTGGGTTTTGATAGTTCAAAACACATTTTTAACCCCTCAAAGGGTGTCACAGTAGAAATTTGAGGGTTATATGTGTAATTTTGATTACTCATACCCCATACAAATTCTCTAGACAACACTTATTACAATTCAATTACAATTTGTATTGCAATTTTCAACTTGCGGAAAATCTAAAAAATTAAAAAATCACTACTAGACTTAACCAAATTCCACGAAATTTTTTAGTTTGATCTAGTATGGTAATATACATTGACTCTAGACACTAGGGCTCACCCAAGGCCTCACCATCAAGACGTATCCAACTTTGGAGTAAAATTCGAGGAAAAAACTCAGTTATCATTAAGTTTTGATAGGGAGATGATAATTAACCAAGTAAAAAAAATCTCTGAGAGTAATACTCACTTGTTGGCAAGGTCTCAAGCTACCTAGGTCTGTTACAGACTCAACACTGACTCAAATTCATTATTAATAACATCAATTATTACAATTCCCTGTAAAGCATGGAATCGGGATACAAGAGAAAAATGATGAGAAGTAAAAGTAGAGTTTAAAAACTATGGTGATATGATGATATCTGATGGTACAAGTGTCCTTTGGTTCATCCTTGAGCATGGAGCATTCATATAATCATCAGGTTCCACTCCACTGGTCAACATGCCCCATCTCAAGACCAACCAACCTTGAAAGCATCTTGCAAATCCATATGGCCACACAACTCGCCATACTAGCTACCTGTACTCAATCTTTGTTGAGCTAAGTGCCATTGGGTGTTGCTTCATGCTAAACCACGAGATCACTACCGACCCCAAGCTAAAACACCCACCAGATGTACCCTTCCTATCCACTACACTCCCAACCTAGTCTGAATCTATAAGGCCCTACAACTGCACTCCACCAACTCTAACATATCTCAGTCCATAGTCCATTGTACCAAGGAGATACCTCAACACATGCTTCCCTGCCACCCAATGAACCCCCCTCAACTCCACCATAAATAGGCTAAGTTTATTTACTACAAAGCCTATATTCGATCTAGTATTAACCACATAAATCAACAACCTGAACAACTGCACAATGTGAGATCCACCAACTCATTCTCAGAAACATTAAGCTTCCTCAAGTTGGTAATCATGGGTGTAGACAACATCCTGTAATCCTTCATCTTTGAATCTCTCCAAGATCTCAATTGTATACTTACCCTGGCCTAGGAAATCTCTCTTGGCTGCTACCACACCTCTAATCCCAAAAAGTAGTGCATCAATCCAATATCCTTCATCCTGAATTCCAAAGCAAGGTCCTCCTTGCACATCCCTATGAGTTTCTCCAATCTTGTCAAGAAGAGATTGTAAACATATAGTATCAAGATAAGCAATGCACCATCAAGAAATATGTAGTATAATTTGGAGTTTAAACTTCGCCTCACTCTTCTTGAAGCCCAATCTAATTAGGTACTCATCAATCCTAGATTACCATGCGCAAGGTGTTTACTTAAGTTCGTATAAGGCCTTCTTTAGTTTGCATACATGGGAATCCCTCCCATGCACCTCAAATCCCTGAGGTTGCTCAATATACATCTCTTCCTCAATTACTCTACTAAGGAAGGAAATATTCACATCCATCTAATGAATCCTCCTCCCCATCTCTAAGGCAGTAGATATAACTTCCCTAATAGATGCATACATGGCAACGGGTGCAAATGTCTCCTTGTAATCCACCACTCCCTCCTTTTGGGAGAACCCTCTCGCCAGGAACATCACTTTGTACATCTTGAAACTACCATACGCTACATGTTTGATCTTGTAGATCCATCGAGAAGTGACCATTAACATCCCCTCGAGCCTTGGTAGTATCTCCCGCACATCATCCTCATGATGGAACTATACTCTTCCACCATGGTGTCCCTATAAACCTATTGGTCTGCTGCCTCACAAAGGTAGAAGGCTCAGACACACTAATGTTGCTCATCAAGGAAACATAACTAGGAAATCTAGTTGGTGATCTACTCTCCCTAAAGGTCTTGCTAGGAGCCTCCACATGTTCCTTCTAGCCTCTGTTGATTTTTGTAGCTCAAGCAAGTACTTCTATACATGTTGAATGTCTTATACCCATGTGTTTTGACTAGAAGGACCTTGTTTTGGAGATTGCATGCAACGTGTGGAGTGTGCAAGTGATTTGCATGAAATGTGCATGTAAAGCAAGCTAAATTTATGACTTGTAGTTGAGTTAAAGTAGAGAAAGCTAAAGATAGGAAAGTTAACTAAAGTTAAGTAACTTATCTTCAGTTAACTTGACGAGCTAATTTTGGTCGTCAATCTTAGCTTAAAAAAGTTGTAAATTGAGCCTAAGGGTTGAGGCAAAGACACAAGAACAACACAAGTTTGAGAGCAGCACGTCAATAAGCGTGTGTTGGGTCCGAGAGAGTGCAGAGGGACTAGAGATACAGATTTGCGAAAGAGAACAAATATGCTAGATCAGATCCAAAGTTTTGTAATCTATATTTTCTTAGTTGGGTCATTATCCCAAGATGGGAACCCAAGTAAGTTCAAAATTTTTATTAATGATGAACTGATTTGTTGGGCAAAAATCAGTGTGTATCATTGTGATTCAGATCAGGTAATTTTTCTTCTACTAAATATTTTAGTTAGGAATCTGGTTATGTATTTGTTCAGTAATTAATTGCATGGAATTAAATACCAAGTGTTAGGTTTGAGGAAATTCTAACATGGTCTTAGAGCCTCAGGGCCGAATCCAACCAACTTGTAGATAGACGTAGTGTAGTGTGGGTTGTATAGCAGCAAGAGCATAGAACAACTGTTGAGTTTATGCGCAAGTGCATGTAAAGTGACACATTGAACGTGTTATAAGTGTGGTACAAGGGCAGGTCCGACAATTACAAAGAGTATCGACATGCAGAGACAAGCTGAGATAAGGTTTTCTGAAGCGAGACCTGGTCACAAGTGGAGTGGTGCCCATGTCGATAAAGTGCTTTTGGGCGATGTAAGGGCAAAGATAGTCAATATAGGGCGAAGTGGCAACAGACCATAGTAGGCCAATTAGAGCAGCTAGGGATTGTTACAAAGGATTGTGTCGTGGGCAGAATGCCACGTTGGACATGATTAAGAAACTGCAAGATGCAATGGACAACAAAATTCGTTGGGCAAGGGATTTGTCGCAACAAGCATGAGCCAGCAGTCATTGACAAAGCTGGGGTTACCTTGTGAAACTAACATGGCCACCCAATCTGGGTGACCCCATAGGAGAAATTTTCTTCTATCATCTCTTCTAGTTGGCAACGGCAACACCCTACAGTGACTAGTAGTCGATGATGATGTGCCACTTATATCATTGGCGCTTGCATCAATCATATGTTTCCTTGCCCATCTGACAAGAGCACATGTAGGAAGGTGGGCTTCTAATCAAAAGGTACTTTATTCATTTTGCAACCGAGTGCTTATGCTTGTTTGTATTTGGGCATTTGACATGGATTATGAGGTAACGTGGAATAAAGAATGGTTTTGGTCATGATCTTGTTCCGTTGCCTTAAATGGGGGGTCAATTTTCAATCCTCATCTAGTGGGACCTCCGCTAATGGCCCAACAGGTATAGGAGTGGCACTAATTGGGAAGCCACAACTGAGATAACATGGCCCCATCTATCTCTATTCGATACTTAACAATTTCCATCTTACATTACAAGCCCTGACTCCACATCCATTCTTCGAGTTCAACTGACCACTGGTTCAATGCGATTTGGAACCCACACATCCTCATACCTGGATAGGACCTGGAAATGTACCCCGGGAGGTTGACGCAGAAATAGAAAGAGCATATAATGGCCAAAAACAAAGAAAAGAAAAGAATATTAAAAATGCAAAAGATGGTAAGGACATAAAAATTAGCATGTGGGCAAAAGCCAAGCATGAGCTCTACCTTACTCATTTGGCCAACACCCAATTCTCGAGCCAATGTTGCCCTATCTCATAGAAGACAAGGAACCCTTGCATGTCCCAACCCCTAATGGGCAATGAACTGCCCCATCCTTAACGGGGTAAATAATTGTTATTCATCATTCAAAGCAAGCTCTCATTCCTCGAGTTACGAGCAGTAATACAAATAGAAATCAAGAAAAATTAAAAGTCATAAGACGGGTGGAAAAACAAAGGCCGAGTTGGTAACTCATGCATCCACGATTGCTCCATTTGTGAAAATTTCTTAATCTTAACATACATAAATTCTACTGCAATTATATGATTTGTATTACCTACTTGTTTTCTTCATTTAACAAGTTATTTACAGAATTATTCAGTAAATTCCAATACAAATACATTGCAACCTACACGAATATACAGATCAAGAACTGAAAAATAAATGAAGCAATCACACAAAGGACACACTTATTTTTGGACACTTATCCCCAGAAAAACCCAATGTGGGAAAATTGGTGCAACAGATCTGAGGGTTTGTATTATTAAGTAGCAGTATTCTGAGTAAAACTAAGGTGCCAAAATCCGTCTCACCCAACAGAGAAAATCCTCGGCAAACAAATAAATTATTGAATTTTACCTCACACTGCAAGTCCTGGCTGATCCAAGATCTAAACTGGCGAAACCCCTGCTCCCTCTGCGCAATAGATGCATAGGCCAGCGTGGGGACTGCTGAAGTCTGCGTCTCCTCCTGTCTGCGTTGATCTGCCTCAGAAAATCGAGTTTCAACCTTCTTGGCCCAGAAGCCCTGATCTCCAGCTAAATCTCGCACTGTCTCTCGGAGGCTCTGCGGTGCCCCTGCATGAGCCCTGCATGGGCCTACGTTGCCCTCTCTGGGACTGTGTCACCTCTCCTGGTGGCTTCGCTGCTTCCTTTGTTGTCTCTACTACCCTTGCTCTACTATGTACTCTGGGTCATCCAACCAATAACTGCTTCTGCCCCTCGCTGCTACTAAATCACTTAGATATTGTCTTCATCCGAGCACTGCTCCGTCAGAAGAATTTGATCTCTTGATTCACTGTGTGTATTCTCCAACTAACCCTCAAACCTTCCTTTATACTTTTCCTGTTGAGAAATCAACGGTCGTAATCTAATCCTTAATCAACGACTAAGATTAAATTAGACTTGATCCTCGTCACTTAGAAGCTTCTCACCCACATGTTTAAATTAATCCACTTTAATTATTTTAATTCCCTAAGTTTAAACTTAGGCTCTATTGACCACACTTTGTCAACAACCCCATAGTAGTACGCCCCCATTTTTTGAAATGGGACTTATCATGTTCGAGGTTCACATCATCCAGATTTCATCAACAGACGACATTTTGTTATAAATGATGTAAACCCATTCTGCATGTTATGATGTAAATGATCTAAGTAAGACCGTCAATGTATGTAACAACCTAGGTAAGCCTAGTATGTTGTTAATAATTTCTATCCTAGGAGGTTTTTTGTCTCACTGATTTACTTGTGTTTTTCGACACAAGTTATCGGCAGAGTTTTCCCCTTCAACCTCACCCCAAAGTTAGGGTGGATTTTGTCATCAGCATGCTAAGTAAGTCCTAGTGTTTTCTATCAAGTCCTTGTAAAAGTAGTTTGAGCTACTTGGTCTACTAGATCACTTTTTGAGTCGCAGAATTGGGTACCTATTTGAGGGTCTATACGAATGGGTATTCCCCCTTCATGTGTCTAAATGTATTATCTTATGAGGGTTGGAAAAAAATAATTAAAATCCCCTCTCAATCAATTAATTAAATTTTCTGGTCAATTAATTAAAAAATCTTAAACCACAAATTTAATTAATTTTAGGCCCTAGGTGAGGATAAAATTCTTCAAAGGCAAAATTCGTTGGTCCTTAAAAAATGAACTTTTAAAAGGCCCAAGTCAAGGGAATATTGAGAATTTTAAGAAATTTTGGACCCTTGGGCCTAGGTGGTTAAGTCAAAGTCAAAAATTTGAGGTAATTAACTCAAAAATAGTATTTTTGAGTTAATTAAAATGAATTTAAATGATAAATTCGTTTTTTCTCCAAATTTATAATTTCGACGGTCCAGATTAAAAGATGATCAAAGCTTATCGACGGTCGAGATTATTTTGACATGGATCAACCGAACTAGCCGTTCGAGATTTTGTCCTATAAATTAAGAGGTCTTCGTCAGTCTTGAATCATCCGATCTTCGAATCGTGCACTTGTTCTTGGAAGCTCTTGTAATTTCTTTTGATGAATAAAGCATAAAGATCTAAGTGTGCAGGGAAATTTTTTTTTAAGATTTGAGCGTCTGGGGAAGTCTTCAGTTGGACCAGCAGACTCTCAGATTCGTAAATCTGAAAAAGCCCATTGTTTCTGATTTCCTGAATCTATCTTACGAATTTGTGTTTTTTACAGGGTCTCCTAGGACTTGTGCCTCTCTTCAAAATTTCAAATTTCTAAAAAAATTGTGCTGAAATGGGTTCAAATCAAGCCATGAGGGCCTCAGATCTGTAAATTAGTTTGTAAATTTGTATTTTTTAAGGCTGAAAGGGTTTAATAAAATCTTCTTTTGGTGTATATATTTTTAGGATCTGACTGGTTTTCGTAGGTTGCAAGTTTCACTCAAAAAAAAAATTTAGATCTGAGCTAGATCTAACCCCCAAGGGCCAAATCCGGCCTCATAATCAATTCTATGGACAAATCTGAACGTTATATGATTGAAGGAGCATCTAAATCTAAGTTTGAAGGGAGAAATTTTAATTTAAATATACTCGGTTTAATTACTGCATAAACGCTGGCTCTGTGCACTGTCTCTATCTGCATTTTCTCCCATCGATTTTTGCAAGCCATCAATCTACTATTCAACACCCTCACTCTCTGTTGCTTCAAAATCAACTCTCATCTTCAATCGAGCTTCTCTGCTGTCCTCATTGAGCGTCCTTCCTCTTTGCCATCCTTTCTCATCCAATTTCCTTCTGCTTCTTCCACGCTGCCTACCCTTCTGTCCACCCGCCGCCCTATCCAAGCCTCTTCTCTGTCGTCGACTACATTTCTTCTCTCCGCTTGTCTTACAATATCGTCGAGCTCCCTCGCCTTCATTCTTTGCTGCGATCTCCTTGTCGTTTGACCTGCATCGTCTTCCTCACATCGACCTCGTCCCTCCTCACATCGTCCGCTCCTCAACTTGCAAACCTTCAAACAATAATGCACACCATAAAACAAAACACATGTATTGCGTTAATCGGTTTCATTTTTTTAGTTTAGCATTAGGTTCGATTTTAGTGTATAGTTTTAGATTTTCGTTTTTTTTGTTTAATTCTAGTTTTAATTAATTTTTTTTTAGATTTTAAGAATTAGGTTTTTTTTTTTTGTTTTGGTTAATCATTAATCTACGATAGCATAAGGTGTTTGTTAGTTTTAATTTTTAAATTTGATTTTAGTTTAGAATCCGATTTTGGTAAGATTGAGTTAGGTTTTAATTTTTCTTTTTTTTTATTTCATTAACGTTGGTTAGTCATAGATTTCGTTTTTATTAGATTTTAATTTAATTTTAGTTTAATTCTAACTTAGTTTTAATTTTTTTAAATTTTTGTCTTGGTGTTAGTTTCAAATTTTTTAATTTGTTTTAGATTTAAAAAATAAATAAAAAAATATAAAATATAAAAAATTCTAAACAATTTCTCGTCAAATGAGCTTAAAAATTTTTATCCTAAGTTTGACTATCTAAACATTTTAATTTCTGAATTGGGTTATATTGAAACATCATAAATTCGGAAATATTTCAAGCATCTGGCATTTTAATTTAAATGATCGTCTCATGATAAGCTTTGTTGATTGGCTTAAGTATCTTAATGAATGGTTGTGGTGCTTTTTACTAAATATCATTGTGGTCATTTGTGTTTTCATAGCAGCACTTATACATCAACTACTTGGCTTTAATTGCATAACGGGATCTTCTTTAACTCCATAAGGCACTGGTTTTAATTTTCAAATCTAATTGGATCTGTGAAATCTCGTTAATTTTATCAAGTATTTGGTGTTTTAGCTGTGTCTCCTAGATTGGTTGGTCTTCAACCAACTCTTTTCCTTCATTTTTGTTCAATTCTAGCTCCCTTAGCTTGCAAGGAGACAGCTTAGATAGAGAGATTGGGGATCAGGGTGACAGCACCTGATCTGAGTCGTTGTCGTGGTGACTAGACATTATGTGCGACAACATTTTTTGGCGTCGTTGCCCGAGATAGAGTTTTTATGTCCTTGGTCTTAACGACATTTTCTAATCTTCTAATCTTCTTTCGCCATTCATTAGCCTGTCACAAGGGATCACATTTTCTGGCGTCTTTTCATCTCTTCATCTTTTCATCAACTAATCATTTCATCTTTAGCACTTGGACATTTCGGTTGACTTCTTGTTTGGGTGGCGACTCCACTTATTCATCTATTTACTCCCAGACAAGAATCCCCCCTGATATCTATCTGTTATTCTCGATTATTTCTTCTATTTTCAAAATTAGTTTCATGTTCAAGTGGCGACTCCAATTCTTTCATTTCTTACAAGAGTTCCTGCTAAGAAGTTCGCTTCTTGAGGACCTTTTGATTATTCTTAAACACGGATCTATTTCTTAAAGCAGGTCATCATGGATGACGCCTTTCATGACATGCCAGAAGAGGTCATTTCTAAATTGCCTTTTTTCTCAGGTGGTGATTCAGGCACTGCTCTAATATATCTAAAGATGGTCACCTTTTTTATATATAAATATTGTCGTCCTTCACAATATAATCATGAAGATGTCAAGATACATATCTTTGGCTATTCCTTAAAAGGTGATGCTATTGATTGGTTTCAAAATTGTCCTGAAGAGTATTGTTTACAAGACATCATCAATGCTTTTACAGATAAATATATAAAACAAGATGACACGCCTTGTGCTCCCAGTATTATGCAAAATAATGAAATTGATCTTTTAGAAGATTCAGCTATCAGCAGGAGTTTTCCAGACAATTCTCAGGACGAATCCACTTGTACCACAATAGCACAAACCCATGATAGTGGTGAAACAGAAACAAGTTGTCAAATCAATGTTGACAACGATAACCATCTTGTTAATGAATTGATTCAGATGGTTAAGGATATACAACTAAATCAAGATCAGGTAATCAAGAATATGGAGGCCAACCGGCTCAAATCATTAAGAATATGGAACTTAATCAAGAAAAAATAATAGCAAATCACGCCAGGGAAATTGGTTCTATGCAGAGTAGGTTATTGGCCTTAGAAGAAAAACATGAGAAAGAAATGAACTGTATGTGAAATATCTTCATGGCCATGAAAGCGGATAATGATGAATCAACAAAAAACATGGAACAGAAATTGTTGACGATTGAAGAGAGTCATGCACAGGAAATAAATGTCATGGAAAATAGGTTAAAGATGATGGAAGTTAATCATTCTAATCAGATGTCTCTTCAACACAATTTGTTGACTATTGAAGAGAGTCATGCGAAGGAAATTACTGCTGATAATGTTAAGCATCCCACTGATATCCAAAAGAAGTCGGAAAAAATGGAAAGATCACACATGCAGAATTTCCAACCCAAGTCAGATTTGTCAACAGATCATAGGCCTCCCAGTTTGTTGAAGCAATTTCCATCTCATCACACGGAGGTCACTTTTCCCATTAAGGAAGAATTATCTATGGTTACAAAGGACGATCAAGCTTATGTGTCACCATTGACAGAGTATATTCAGAATAAGATTGGTCATATTCCAGGTTCATCAGATGTTTTGTACAAGCATTTTCAAGATAAGGACAAGAAATCTACAGTGGTCTCATTGTTGACATCACAGCCTCCTCAGACAAAGAGAAAAAAGCAGAAAAGAAGAAGTAAGCGGTTTGATTCGTCTGATGGTCTAGAGCAACTTGACATTCGGATAAGACAGAGTCTTACAATTAGCAAGATTGGACATGGCACATCTGAAAAGCAACCAACTGACTTGCCTGAAAGGAGGCAAATGCTCAGCATGCATTATATTGAATACATCTGATGCCACTGGGCATCCTCTGTATTGTATTTCTAACCCTACTCCTTGTTATTTCAGCATTTCATTTTGCAGTATATTTACTTTTCATGTTAAATAGAATAATAAACAAAAGAAGAGCTTCTATTTTTCATGTGCTTAATGGTATGTGATGATATTTGGATGGACACTACTTATGTAATTTTGTGTTGCTTGGATGCAGATTCTGGATTCTCACATTCCTTCAATGAAGCAATGTGTCCCCAAGTAGAGCCAGATGTTGACCACACTTTGTCAACAACCCCATAGCAGTACACCCCCATTTTTTCAAATGGGACTTATCATGTTCGAAGTTCACATCATCCAGATTTCATCGACAAACGACATTTTGTTATAAATGATGTAAACCCATTATGCATGTTATGATGTAAATGATCTAAGAAAGACCGTCAATGTATGTAACAACCTAGGTAAGCCTAGTATGTTGTTGATGATTTCTATCCTAGGAGGTTTTTTGTCTCACTGATTTACTTGTGTTTTTCAACACAAGTTATCGGCAGAGTTTTCCCCTCCAGCCTCACCCCAAAGCTAGGGTGGATTTTGTCATCAGCATGCTAAGTGAGTCCTAGTGTTTTCTATCGAGTCCTTGTAAAAGTAGTTTGGGCTACTTGGTCTACTAGATCATGCTTTGAGTCGCGAATTGGGTACCTATTTGAGGATATATACGAATGGGTATTCTCCCTTCATGTGTCTAAATGTATTATCTTATGTGGGTTGGAAAAAATACTAAAATCCTCTCAATCAATTAATTAAATTTTCTAGTCATCAATTTAAAAATCTTAAACTGCAAATTTAATTAATTTAGTCCTGTGTGAGAAGAAATTCTTCAAAGGCAAAAATTACCGGGTCCTTAAAAAATGAATTTTTAAAGGGCCTGTGTCAAGGGAATATTGAGAATTTTAAGAAATTTTGGACCCTTGGGCCTAGGTGGTTAAGTCAAAGTCAAAAATTTGAGGTAATTAACTCAAAAATAGTATTTTTGAGTTAATTAAAATGAATTTAAATGATAAATTCGTTTTTTCCCCAAATTTATAATTTCGACGGTTCGGATTAAAAGATGATCAAATCTTATCGACAATCGAGATTATTTTGACATGGATCAACCGAACTAGCCGTTGGAGATTTTGTCCAATCAATTAAGAGGTCTTTGTCATTCTTGAATCATCCGATCTTAGGATCGTGCACTTGTTCTTGAAAGCTCTTGTAATTTATTTTGATGAATAAAGCATAAAGACTTTGGGGTTACAAACTTTGGTGTTCCTTTTCCAGATCTATGTGGTGATTCATTTCTAAACTCTGCTACTTTATTTTTGCATTTGTATGGTTGATGGCCTTCATGGATTAATCTACATATAGGTATCTTGTGCAGTTTTCTGGGTTCATAAAATGACATTTTGATTTTTCTGAAAAATCTCATGTTGTTTTCTTAAATCTCTATCAGTCTAAAGTTCAGATCTAAGTGTGCAGGGAAAATTTTTTTTAAGATTTGAGCGTCTGGGGAAGTCTTCAGTTGGACTAGCCAACTCTCAGATCCGTAAATCTGAAAAAGCCCACTGTTTCTAATTTCTTGAATCTATCTTACAAATTTGTGTTTTTTACAGGGTCTCCTAGGACTTGTGCCTCTCTTCAAAATTTCAAATTTCTAAAAGAATTGTGCTGAAATGGGTTCAAATGAGGCCATGAGGGCCTCAGATCTGTAAATTAGTTTGTAAATTTGTATTTTTTAGGGCCGTAAGGGTTTAATAAATTTATTTTGGTGTATATATTCTCAGGATCTGACTGTTTTTTCGCAGGTTGCAGGTTTCACTCAAATTTTTTTTTTTAGATCTGAGCCAGATCTAACCCCTAAGGGCCAGATCTAGCCTCATAATCAATTCTGTGGACAAATCTGAACATTATATGATTGAAGGAGCATCTAAATCTGAGTTTGAAGGGAGAAATTTTAATTTAAATACACTGGGTTTAATTACTGCATAAACGCTAGCTCTGTGTGTTGTCTCTATTTGCGTTTGCTCCCATCGATTTCTGCAAGCCATCAATCTACTATTCAGCACCCTCACTCTTTGTTGCTTCAAAATCAACTCTCATCTTCAATCGAGCTTCTTTGTTGTCCTCATTGAGCGTCCTTCCTCTTTTCCATCCTTTCTCATCCAATTTCCTTCTGCTTCTTCCACGCTGCCTACCCTTCTGTCCACCCACCGTCCTGTCCAAGCCTCTTCTCTGTCGTCGACTACATTTCTTCTCTCCGCTTGTCTTACATTACCGTCGAGCTCCCTCGACTTCATTCTTTGCAACGATCTCCTTGTTATTTGACCTGTATCGTCTTCCTCACGTCGACCTCGTCCCTCCTCACACCGTCCGCTCCTCAACCTGCAAACCTTCAAACAATAACGCACACTATAAAACAAAACACATGTATTGCGTTAATCGGTTTCATTTTTTAGTTTAGCATTAGGTTCGATTTTAGTGTATAGTTTCAGATTTTCGTTTTTTTTGTTTAATTCTAGTTTTAATTAATTTTTTTTTAGATTTTAAGAATTAGGTTTTTTTTTTTTTTTTGTCAATCATTAATCTACGATAGCATAAGGTGTTTGTTAGTTTTAATTTTTAAATTTGATTTTAGTTTAGAATCCGATTTTGGTAAGATTGAGTTAGGTTTTAATTTTTCTTTTCTTTTTTAATTTCATTAACGTTGGTTAGTCATAGATTTCGTTTTTATTAGATTTTAATTTAATTTTAGTTTAATTCTAACTTAGTTTTAATTTTTTTAAATTTTTGTCTTAGTGTTAGTTTTAAATTTTTTAATTTGTTTTAGATTTAAAAAATAAATAAATAAATAGAAAATATAAAAAGTTTTAGAAAATTTCTAGTCAAATGAGCTTAAAAAATTTTATCCCAAGTTTGACTATCTAAACATTTTAATTTCTGGATTGGGTTATATTGAAACATCATAAATTCGGAAAAATTTCAAGCATCTAGCATTTTAATTTAAATGATCGTCTCATGATAAGCTTTGCTGATTGGCTTAAGTATCTTAATGAATGGTTGTGGTGCTTTTTACTGAATATCATTGTGGTCATTTGTGTTTTCATAGCAGCAGTTATATATCAACTACTTGGCTTTAATTGCATAACGGAATCTTCTTTAACTCCATAAGGTACTGGTTTTAATTTTCAAATCTAATTGGATCTGTGAAATCTCGTTAATTTTATCAAGTATTTGGTGTTTTAGCTGTGTCTCCTAGATTGGTTGGTCTTCAACCAACTCTTTTCCTTCATTTCTGTTAGGGTCTACCTCCCTTAGCTTGCAAGGAGACAGCTTAGATAGAGAGATTGGGGATCAGGGTGATAGCGCCCGATCTAAGCCGTTGTCGTTGTGACTAGACATTTTGTGCAACAACAGGCTCCATTAAAAATAATTAATTATTTGAATAAGTTTCACTCCGTGTGGAATTTCTCCAAACAATTTATGGGTCTTAGATATCTCATGTGTTCTAGCCCCTCCACAAAATTTAGGAGCTAGAGCACATTCAATGCTACCCAAAAATCAACACTCCACCTTAGCGAGGAATGTGCTCTAGCAATACTTATTCACCAGAAGCATCACCCTGATCCACGACATTGGTCCTCTGCGCTGCTGATGCTCGGCCTGTTGCCCTTCATCCACTGCATTGCTGTTATCCGTACTATTGCCCATGACTCTACCACTATTACTGCTACATTTGTACTACAGCTCCCTCTCAAAATGTTGCATCATGCTGCCCATAGCACTGCCATTGTTAACTACTGCACTGAACTCAGTTGTTGAGAGTTAAGCAACTAAAAAATCATCCCAAAAACTGACATACTGGTCAATCTGGATGCACCTCGACGCTGGAACTACCTCTGCTGCTAATATGTGCTGACCCTCTGATGCTACTGCGTTGTTGTCGCTCTACACTGCGCTGCACCACTGTGCAATGTGTTGTTGCTGCTACACTGTTGTTGCCTCTACTCTGCACTGCTTCAAACTTTGGCACTCTAGCTCTGCCACTGTCGCTCTATCATCCCTTGCACCAGCTGACACCCGTCATTCTGCTACTGTCATTAAGGGCTCCCATAGCCATATGTGATCCAAGAGTTTGGGCACCTCAAAGATCTTGCCTACTTCATGTAGCTAATCTACAGCTCCATATCGCCCCACTTCTTAGGTGCATGAGCACTCATGGCGCATCCATCATCATCATCCTCATCAGCCTGAGCTGGAGTAGCCTTCGAATCAGATTCTTCCTTGCCCTTCTTCTTCAGAGGGCACTGCGTGGCAAAATGTCCTAGTTTCCCACATCTGAAGCATCTGACCTTCGAGAGGTCCTTTTTCCTTCTCTCCTGCCCTTGCTATCCCTTCGATGCAAGAGCCGCATCTTCCTCTTCCTCCTTCTTGACTTTGATCCCTTTGTTATTGCTTCCCGCCTTGGTCCACCATCTAATCTCTTCTTGTCGAAGAGCTACCCACATATCTTCCCAGCATGGAAGGGCTTCCCTGCCCAAAATGCCTTAGACAAGGGTCTCCGAGTCTTCAGTGACTGCATTCAGGGCAGTCTTGACCATAAGTCCAACATTTGGTGTAGCCCCTAAGAAAGCTAGCTAATCTCGAATCCCTTGCAAACTAATGAGGAAGGGTTCGATCTCTTCTCCCTTCTACATTTGAAATAATCTCAGTTGGTTCTCAAGCAACATCTTCCACTGGACGGAATATCCCTGCTACATAGTGGTCAAGGCCTTCCACATTTCTCTTGTTGTTTTCTTCTCAACAATATGTGGGATCACATGATCCTTGACTCTGTCCATGATCATGCGTTTTGCTTTTTCCTGAGCCTCCTCATACTTCTTGAAAGGATCAGCATATACCGAAACAACAATCGTCTTCAAGACATGATCCTTGATGCGATGTTCATCCAAAACTACCAAGATCCTCGCCTTCTAGATGACAAAGTTGGATGCTCCATCCAACTTGTCCTGATCCCTCAGTCCATTCACGACCATCTTTGCTCAACTAAGTGTCGAACAGGTTCCTTTCTCCCTCTTCCGTTGCTGCCCCAGCAAAACTCGGATCCAGATTTCTTTGGTGCTAGAAACCCTCTAAGGAACAAGCTCCCTCAGAATTTCAATTTCCTTCACGGAAATCCTTCTGTCAACAAATGTCGAAACACTCCTCTCTGATCTTGTTTTGTTGCTTCTCAGCACTAGATCTAGACTTCTTGGCAAGAAATATTTTGAGGAACTGCTTCCCTCTACTTTTCTTCTGCCCCACTAGACATTGTTCTGCACCAACAGAATCAGTGGCCCACCAGCAACTCCAGAAAGAACTGTATTGCACCTCTAGCCACGACAATCCGGAAAACTGAAACTCAATAGCCTTGTGCTGACCCAGCAAGCATTGCGCTACCTCCTGCAGCTACAGCGTTACCCTAGCAGGCTGACGCAGGCTCTGCGTGAGCCTTCCCAGGTGACTGTGTCACCCTTCCTCTACCTCTCCGGCCTAGGACTGTGATGTCTCTCGGGACAGTTGCTTTCCCGTTGCAGACTTTCTTTTGTCCTTTCGTTAATGGCTTCAGTCCTTCTTTATCTGCACTTGCTCTGATACCATGTGAAAATTTCTTAATCTTAACATACAAAAACCCTACTACAATTATCTGATTTGTATTACCTACTTGTTTTGTTCATTTAACAAGTTATTTACAGAATTATTCAATAAATTCTAATACAAATACATTGCAGCCTACACCAATATACAGATCAAGAACTGAAAAATAAATGAAGCAATAACACAAAGAACACACTTATTTTTGGACAATTTTCCCCAGAAAAAACCCAATGTGGGAAAACCGATGTAGCAGATCTGAGGGTTTGTATTATTAAGCAACAATATTCTGAGTACAACTAGGGTGCCAGAATCCGGCTCACCCAATAGAGAAAATCCTTGGTAGAAAGATAAATTAGTGAGTTTTATCTCACACTGCAAGTCTTGGCTGATCCAAGATCTGAAGTGGTGAAACCCCAGCTCCCTCTGCATTGCCTCTGCGTAGTAGATGCGTACGCCTGCATGGGGATTGTTGAAGTCTGCATCACCTCCTCTCTGCGCTGATATGCCTCTTAGAAAATCGAGTTTCAGCCCTCCCGACTCAAAAACCCTGATCTCCAGCTAAATCTCGAACTATATCTGGAGGCTCTGTGTTGCCCTTGCGTGAGCCCTGCATGGGCCTGCGTCGCCCTCTCTGGGGACTGCGTCACATCTCCTGGTGGCTTCGTTGCTTCCTCTACTGTCTCTGTTGCCCTTGCTCTTTTATGTACTCTTGGTCCTCCAACCAATAACTGTTTTTGCCCCTCCCTACTACTGAATCACTTAGATCTTATCTTTGTCCAAGCACTGCTCCGTCAGAGGAATTCGATCTCTTGATTCACTGTGTGTATTCTCCAACTGACCCTCAAGCCTTTCTTTATACTTTTCCTATAGAGAAATCAATGCTCGTGATCTAATCCTTAATCAACGACTAAGATTAAATTAGACTTGATCCTCGTCACTTAGAGGCTTCTCACCCACATGTTTAAATTAATTCACTTGAATTATTTTAACTCCCTAAGTTTTAACTTAGGCTCCATTAAAAATAGTTAATAATTTGAATAACTTTCACTCTGGGTGGAATTTCTCCAAACGATTTCTGAGTCTTGTAGATCTCATGTGTTCTAGCCCCTCCACAAAATTTCGAAACTAGAGCACATCTGATGCTACCCAAAAATCAACACCCTCCTCACATCTATACACCCAGGATGAGGAATCACATCAGTCTGGTCCCTTTGACAAGGGCACTTGGCTATGAAGTCATCTCCCCTCCATTCCATCATTATTCACATGGCACCTATCGATTGAAGGGTGGCCTAAGGATATGTCACTTCCCCTTAAGGGTTGAGAACACCTAATAGGGTAGTCTATTAACCATTCCTACCTAGGGAGGTAACACCATTACGTGACCAAGAGCCCAATTAAAAGGGAGGCCTTGTATGAAGTGTTAATTTTCCCATTACTTCCAAGCTTGGTTCACTTAGATACAATAACGATAAATGTACCTAATGGTGAAAGTTGTGGCACTAGATATTGTGTCTAATTGACAGGCAGTTCCATCTATAGGTTTGGGCAACTTAAGTAGGGTCCAGCTCCTCCAGAGGGACATATTGACACCCACAAATGAAGCATTTGGAGCCATGGGACTATAGAGAGTTGCAAAGCATCACTGACATCCTTGGGCACCTCTAGCACCCACAATGTTCCATCACTTTGCCCCGCATTGTTGACTCTTATGGAATGATGCACCTGGACCAACATGCCCCTAACTGACTTAGCACTGATCAGATAGATGGCAGCCAATCCAAGGTCCAAATGAGGATGGTCTCACACATTGAGACATGGGAGGGCTAGCAGCACCATGAGAGTCCTCAGTGTCGGAGCAAAGATTGACACTTTGGCCACTTGGAGACCCATGAGACCACTTTTGTGCCTCGAAGCCAAAATTAGGATCCACAAAAGGATTATGACAAAGATATAGGGGTCAACCCATAGATGGTGATTTTAGCAAGCTTCTAGACACATGATGGCACCAATTGCTCTCAACGTCAGCCCTAGAAGGGCCTATGCTTGCATGACGTCAACTCCTTTGCTCTACTTCAGCTCACACATGTGGAGAATTAATTTGTTTTCAAAGGCTACTAGGTAGGCTTGTGACCTAGCCCATTATTTTATTGTTTAAAGGGGTTTCTAGGCTAAATAGTAACTTGACCTCCTCATATAAATAGAGGAGGCCTTCATTCTTGTTTCTCATCACATCACTCTTGGATTATTTCGTCCTACTTTTGCATTTCAGCCTCTTGAACTTGTGGAGATATTTGGATCTTTGATGCATTTTTATTTGGATCTAAATCGTTGCACATTGGAGCTATTCTTTGGAGGAATGGAATGGATTCTTTGCATGTTATCTTATAAGTGGACTAAAATTTTGAATATCTATCTCTTGTTGATTTGGGGCAGCATCAGCTATACTCTAAGTCTCATATTTTGTGGAGGGGCTTAGACACATGTATTCTAAATAACCCAAAAAGCGTTTGGTAAAATTCCACTCGGATTGTATTCTATAGAAATAATTAATTATTTTAAAGGGACCCTAAGTTAAAACTTAGGAAAATAAAATAATGAAAGGGTATTAATAGAATAAGAGTGTGAATGATCTAGAAGAAACGGATCAAGTCAAAAGTTAATCTTAGCCATTGATTAAGATCTAATCTGGGTCCTTGAATCTTCAATGAGAAGGTTATAAGAAGGACTTGAAGGGTCATTTAGAAAATACATTCGAGAGACACAGAGAATCTAGAGATCGAATTCTTCTGACGAATCAGTGCTCGGATGAAGCTCAGATCTAAGTGATTCTTCGTTGCAGTGAGGGGCAACATCACCAGTTGGAAGTTTTCCCGAGTCGAAGAGTACACAACAACAAAGACAGAGAGAGCCACAGCATTATGCAGAGCCAGTGACACAAAGCCTACGCAATCACTGTGCAGAGCTGCAAGAGGGAAATCATTTTCCTAGCAGAGAGACAGCGCAGAGCCAGTTCAGACCCCGGAGAGATTTTCTGGAGGCTCGATCTCCAAGCCAATAGGCAAACCAGCGCAGAGGCAAAAGGGCAGTGGAGTTGTGACGCAATCATTGCGTAGAGTGATGCAGTCACTGCGCAGAGGCAGCGTAGGGCAGTCCAACCTTGGTGCAGATCAGTGAGAGTTTCCCGTGGAGGAATGAGGTTTGTAACACGAGATCTATTTCATCAGTTTTGCTGAATGATTTGACAATTTCGTCAATCATAGATATGTACTAAGAATTTACTGCATAATAACACAAACCCTCAGATCTGTTGCACCGGTTTCCCCGCATTGGGCTTTTCAAGGGGCATTTGTCCAAAAATAATTGTGTCGAATGGTTGTGTAATCTATGTATGTTCAGATTTTTTTCTGCACTTATATTTTTTCCGCAGTATTATTTGTGTAGGTTGTAGTGAATGGATTTCAATATTTGCCTATATGACACAGTAAATAATTTGTTCAGTTAAATAACAAATAGAATATTTCCCATCAATTGCTGCAGTAGGATCCTAAGTTTACGGATTTTTCACATGGTATCAGAGCTTATTTAAGCTGAGTGCAGGCGAGACAAAGAACAGATCCAGCGTTTGTGAAGTCGGGATCAAAGAGTTGCAGTAGCAGCAGATCGATCTCCTGGAAGATTACGCAGTCCAAGCCAGGAGGGCTAGCAGTTGCAAGGAAATCTCTCTCTGAGTGAGCCGACAGAGAGGTAGGACTTTCCAAATCGCAGTTTCATTTGAGGCAGATGCAGCAGCACAGCAAATCAGCGCAGATCAGCAACTGGAGGGACGCAGTTGGCTGCACAACTGTGATTGTTGGTGCAAAGCATCAGGAAGCACAGAAGAAACACGATTTGGGGGATTTTTCTGACTTCAGTGAATTTCTAGCCCAAGAAACTCAGGTTCCCCGTGTTGCAACAACAGTTTTTGTGGCTTACACCTCAAGGAGTGTGTAAATCTAGCTACGCAGAGGGTGAGAGCCAGTAGATTGACAACATTTGGGTGAGATGGCCACCAGCGGATTGCGACCCGGACAAGTTGGAGGGTGCCTCCAACTATGTGATCTGGAGGGCAAGGATTTCCTTCCTTCTAGATGAGCACAATCTCAATCACTTTATCAACAGTGCTCAAGCTAAGCCGGTGGATGCAGCACCACTACGAACCTTCAAGAAAAATATGGCAAAGGTTAAGCGATTGATCCTCGATGGAGTGAGAGATCACATCGTTCCACACATCTTATGCAAAGGGACAGCCAAAGAGATGTGGGATGGGTTGGAGACGATGTATCAAGGGTCTTTCAAGTAGAGGAAGATGTATTTGGAGGAGAAGATGCGCACCACTAAAATGCAGAAGGGAGAACGTATTGATCCATTCATGTCTCGGCTTCAGGAAAACCAAGATCAGCTAGCAACTGTAGGATCAGCTCCTAAGGCCACAGAGATGGTTAGATTGGCCCTCAACTCAGTGTCTGAGGAATACCAAGTTTTTATCCAAAGTATCCTGGGCAAAGAAAACTTGTCGGACTGGGAGTCAATGTGGGCAGCTCTTCAGCAAGAAGAGATGTGGAGAGATTTACTCAAGTGTCAACTTGAGGGCGGCAGCAACAACAGTTCGAAGACCAAGAAGGAGGAGGAATCGAATGCAGCCCTTGCATCAAAGGGGTGTGAAAATTCTATAATGTAGAATCCTACTGCAACTACTGATTATATTTCTTCTATTGCATTCTTAACACAATTATTTAACATTTCACTGTGTTAAATATCAAAATAAAATATGCTGCAGACTTCATGATAAATAAACAACATGAAAGAAATAGCACAAGTATTCACACATAGAAACCGTTATTTTTGGACAAATTTCCCCGGAAAAACCCAACTCAAGAAAATCGGTGCAGCAGATCTGAGGGTTTCTTTATTATGCAAAAGTTCTGAGTAAAAATGTGTGATTGTGATTCTCAATCAATCACATGAAGAAATCTTATAAGAACAGACTAATGAGACAATTCTCACTCTACCACGAAGTTCCGGCACTGACCTGCACCCACACTGAGTTGCTCTGCGTGATCTCTGCGCAGTGACTGCGTCTCCCACGCTGGCATTGCGTCACTGCTGCTGCTGCTGGTTGTGTCTACTTTTGTGCTTACTGATGGGTGAGACTAGAGTATCTTCCCCTTCCAGAAACGTCCTCCGGAGACTGGATGAATCCTTAGCTACCTCTCCAACTGAAATCGAAACTCACTTTGTTGCTTTGTGCTAGCCCAGCGTAATTGTTGCTTGGCTATCACTGCGTTGATGCTTGTGGCTCCCTCCTTCCTTCTCTTCCTGTACTCTCTTGGCTTCAGAAACTCTTCCTCCTGAAGATTTCACCTTCCCCTCTCTGCAATTGAGAATCACTTCGATTCTTCCTTAAATAGAAGAAATCGATCTCTAGATTCTTTCTCTGTTTGATGTGTTTTCCAAATGCCCATCGAACTCTCCTTTTGATTATAATCTTTCATTGACTCATCAATGGCCAAGATTAAATCATAATCAAGGGCTAAGATTAACTGAGAGTTGCTCTGTGCCTTTATCTAGAAGGTTCTCATTTGATTTAACTAATACGCTTTAATTAATCAGTTTCCCTAAGTTTAGACCTAGGAAACCCTTAAAAAAGGAATTAATTAATTTAATTAAATCATTTCTGAGAGGAATCTTCCAAAACACTTTCTGTGTATTGTGGAATACATGAGTTAGAGCCTATATGTAAAATCTCAAGGCTAGAACACACCTGATGCTACCATAAATCAATAAGGGGCAGCAAGAGCAGCGCAAGAGGAAGAAGGATCTGTCAAAGATCAAGTGTTTTCAGTGTGGAAAGATGGGTCATTACGCCACACAGTGTCCTCTCAAGAAGAAGGACAAAGATGAGAAGCATGATCCTCAAGCTAGAGCAGCAAAGATAGAAGAGGATGATTGTGCGATGATGCCTCGTATACCTCCAGGAGAGAGGTGGGCTAATTTGGAGTTGTAGACCCAGAGATCTACAATATGGGCAGGATCCTTGAGGAGTCCACCTCTCGAATCATCACCTTGCTACGGGAGCCTAGAACAGAAGCAACAGGATGGACGAGTGCAGAGGAGTGAGAAGAGACAGTGCAGTAGTTAGCAACGCCAGAGTTTGAGCAATGCAAAGCAGAGGCAACAGCAGCAACGCAGTGCAAAGCAGTGCCCACGCGATGCAGAGCTGAAGCAGCACAATAGCCTCAGAATGACAGCGCAGAGGCAAGTAGCAGTCGGATCTTCATCACTGAGCTGCAGTATACTTGTCCAATTTCGGATGTTTTTAGTTGTCGTAAGCAACTGTATTGTAGTGCAGTAGCAGCTGGCAGTGGCAGAGTCAACGATAGCACGGATGCAGAATTCAGATGGAGTGCAGTACAGTAGCAGTTGGCAGCAGTATGCAGTGTCAGCAGCAGTACAAATGCAGCATTAGTGCAGAGTTGATGGACAGTAGAGTCAGACATCAGCAGCACAGAGGAAGATGCCTCAGAGTCAGAACATTATGCAGAAGGGCATATTGTTAGAGCACATTCCTCGCTAAGAGGGAGTGTCGATTTGGGGTAGCATCGGATGGGCTCTAAGTCTCATATTTTGTGGAGAGGCTTAGACACGTGTATTCTAAATAACACAAAAAGTGTTTGGTAAAATTCCACTCGGCTTGTATTCTATAGAAATAATTAAATATTTTTGAAGGGACCCTAAGTTAAAACTTAGGAAAAAAAAATAATTAAAGGGTATTGATAGAATATGAGTGTGAATGATCTAGAAGAAATGGATCAAGTCAAAAGTTAATCTTAGCCATTGATTAAGATCTAATCTAACTGTTGAATCTTCAACGAGAAGGTTATAAGAAGGACTTGAAGGGTCATTTAGAAAATACATTCGAGAGACACCGAGAATCTAGAGATCGAATTCTTCTGACGGAGCAATGCTCGGATAAAGATCAGATCTAAGTGATTCTTCATTGTAGTGAGGGGCAGTATCACTAGTTGGAGGTTTTCCTGAGCCGGAGAGTACACAACAGCAAAGACAGAGAGAGCCACAGCATTGTGCAGAGCCAGTGATGCAGAGCCTATGCAGTCACTGCACATAGCTGCAGAAGGGAAATTGTTTTCTTTCCAAAGAGACAGCATAGAGTCAGTTCAGACCCTGGAGTGATTTTCCGGAGGCTCAGCCTCCAAGCCAACAGGCAGACCAATGTAGAGGAAAAAGGGCAGCAGAGTTGTGACGCAGTCACTGCGCAGAGGCAGTCCATCCTTGGTGCAGATCAGTACCAGTTTTCCATGGAGGAGTGAGGTTGTTGATATTCTGCGGTAGCATCGAGTGTGTTCTAGCTCTGAAACTTTGTGGAGGGGCTGGAACACATGAGATCTCCAAGAGCCAAAAAGAGTTTGGAAAAATTCCATTTGGTGTAAAAGTTATTCAAATAATTAAATTTTTTAATGGGGACCCTAAGTCTAATTTAGGGAAATTAAAAAATTGAAGTGAATTAATTTACACATGTGATGAGAAAGTTCTAAGTGATGTATTCTTTTCAGTGTTGTGAACATCTCGATAACATCCCGATTTTATCTCAAAATCACGATTTTTTGGCCTAGCCGATGTTTGCTGATTTTTACCGATATTTTGATGTTATCTTAATTTTGTCGATGTTTGCCAATTTTTACCAATATTTTCCAGATTTTTACGATTTTTGGGTTTTTCGTGCCATTGCCGATTTTATCCCAATGTCGATGTTCAAAACATTGATTCTTTTACCCCGAATGCGGGTGACAGAACTGACACGAATGACAATCATTTCTCACACACCCCAGAGGACGGAGATCTTCTGCGCAGAGCCTCACCTGCTGCGGATCCTCAAACCATTAGCCATCCGCACGAGACTAACAGAATAAGGTATGATGATGAGATGCTGGGAACAGCGTCACCCTATCTAGGGCACCCTTTCACATCTATCACCATAAATGATTATCATGATTGATCCGTATATCAGCCATCCCCCTTCCCTCGAGCCTACTCAGGCGATCGATCACGGCACGCAGCTGCATGCGAGGCTACTCATTGTCATCCTCCTCGCATGTGTCCAAGCCCCTTTAAAAGGATGAGCTCTCAACCCCGAGCAACCCACAGTATTTTCCCTCTACCTTTCGTTTTTTAACTCTGCTCTGGCACTTCCCCGATTTTAGAAGGTCGTGCAACCCTATTCTCAGCGCTGCACTACGCAATCCCCTCTGGGTTGTGACATCCCAATCTGCGCACCTCTTCCCCAACCCTTTTGACCCCCCGATACTTAGCGCTGTTTGTCCCCTTGCTGCGTATCCCACCCTTGACATCTCTAGTGGGTACCGGATTTGTATACTTTCCTTTCCCATTTTACTCTATCTTTCTATCTCTTTGTGCCGTTATTATTCTTAAACGCATGAGGTAAAACCCTTCATGGGATATTTGATTAATGAAGTATTCGTCATGGAGGGTTTACCTTTTTACATATTGACTCCGATATTTCTACAGATTTGGCTAAAACAAGAGCGTTGCAGCTGAAGTTGAGGAACAGCCTATCATCTCCAGCGTTTTCCTCATTTGTTGTTACAGCGTAACAGACTTATTTGTATCAGCGCCATTTCAGGCCTTTTCACGAATCCCTTTTGGGCAACTAGCTTGTCGTTGTAACAAAATGTATTTTTGTAACTATGGAGTTGCTAAGAGGAATCGGGGGTTTTCAAAACACTTGTATAAAGATACCTGTGGGTTGTGAATCGGGGTTAAGCCCTTTGACATACAGATCTTGTAATGAATCTCTTTTATCATTAATCGAATGCACAGCAGCTTGTTGTTTCTTCTGTAATTCGTGAGTTTAGCGTAGCCTTGGTTAGAGAGTTGGGCCCACTCTTCTGATCAGGTGTTGTGTTTTCCTTTTTCTTGTATTTTTTGCATTTCAGTGTGATTTCTTTATTGCTGTTACAGTTTACGTTGATTGCTGTGAATTCCTTTAATTTCTGCAGTTTATTTAATTGTTGTTACAGTGGTCTGCATGTTATGGATTTAAACCTGTGATTTACAGTAGATCATGTGCTTGTATCTGCATATACTTTGTCGTTAGTCTTGAAAAAACTAACGCCCTTGGGTTGATAATTTATGTGGAGAAAGGGTTGAATTTGTTCATATCCGGACACCAACATTTTGGCGCCGTTGCCGGGGAAGGCTAACAGGTGCCAAAACAGGATCTGCAACAGATCTCAGGGTCGATCTCTCGTCTTGAGGAGGGAATTTATTACCCAGCTTCAAGTTCTAAGCTTAAGTGCTTTGTGTTTTTCTTTCTTGCTTTTTATTGTTTTTCTACAGAATTGATCTCTCGTCTTGGGGAAGGCATTTATCACCCTGCTCCAAATCTTGGGCATAGCATGTTGTTTTTCTTTCTGCTTTGTTCTGTTTTTTTTTCTCTCATTAAAAATTAATCCCTCATCTTGGGGAAGGTATTTTGTAACCCTGCCCTAAGTCCTGGGTGTAGTTTCCAGTTTTTCGCTTTTATTTCTTGTTTCTTTGGGCCAACTTCTCGTCCTGAGGAGGGTATGTGCTTACTCTGCTTCAGGTCCTGAACCTCAATTTTTCTTTTTCTTTTTATTGTCTATTTGAATCTCTTCTCTCATCCCAGGGGGGAAGCTATCTGTCCTACTCCGGGTCCTGAGCGATTGCTGATTTTTTTTTATGAACCCTCTTCACAATTTGTATGAACAAGGATATGAATAAGAGGGGCAGAGGAAGACCCCCAAAAAAAGGGAAGGATCTGGTAAGGAAGACATACATTCAGGAAATTATTGAAAAATCTAGATCTGAGGCATCGTCCCGTGTTGTTGTTAGGGTTAGAGTTCAGACAAAGTCCGAAGGGAAGTATGTAGAGCAACCAGTGCCATCCACAGTACCAAAAGGTGTTCTTTCTACGGCAGAAGATTTAACAAACAAGGTATTAGTGGAGGAGATATCCTTATCAGCAGCAGAAGGGGAAGAAATGGCAAGTAGGGGATCAGAAGAACTGAACAATTCTAACTAGGAAGAAGAACCTCTAAAAGGGTTTTCATCCCCAAGAGACCAAGGCAGCACTGTGAAAATTCTTGTTGCTGAACCAAACGACTCTGATCTGGTAAAGGAATTTTTGAAAGATTTTGAGTCACCAAGGGACCAGGGGAGCGCGGTGCAACCTTCGACGATTGAATCACTCCAAATACCAGCTGCGGAACCAGTCGAAATTCCAAGTGAGTATTGGAGGGTATTTATGGCACCTATAAGTTCCTCTATTGATTTTCCCATCGAAAATGTTACAGGTGATGCACCAATGAGACCCATCCCTTTAACAGCCTTGCCTAGTTTTCATGGGCTCTCTTCTGAAGACCCTGATACGTTCCTTTTTGAGTTTGATATTGTTTGTCGCGGATATGACTATATTGCTGGTGCCCAGAAATTGAAGATATTTCCTGCTACCCTAAAGGGGACAACCCTGAGATGGTTCATGGGTCTAGGAGGGAGTACGATTACCTCATGGAAGGAATGAAAGAAGCTTTCTTGGAGAAGTACCAAGATCACTGTAAGTCCTGTGACATTAAAGAAGAAATCTTTAAATTTGCACAAAAAGAGGATGAAAATATGGAGGACTGTGTAGAACGATTTAAATACATATTGCAGAGGTCTGGACATAGTGACATGGACAAGGACATTCTAAAGATCATTCTTCTCTGAGCACTTAGGGAAGACTCTCTGCAACTTAAAAATATAGTGGGAAAAGGGGATATTCCGAAAGAAAACTTCAAAACTATCTGTGATTACTGTATCAAGTGTTCATGGGGAGCTACAAGAAGTGGACAGGGGATTCGGTCATCAAAGACTTCCAGTGGAGGGGTCACAAAAGCAAAGATTGGAAATCTATTGGACAATCTAAGGACCGATATTTTGAGCACACTACCAGCCCAGATGGAGTTGGAAAAAACCATGGCCATATTCTGCCCTCAATGTAGAAAAAAACACCCTTTGAAGGAATGCCTGTTGAACACGGTGGAAGCCTGCGCGATCTGTGAACAGACTCACGCGACTAGTTTGTGTCCTTCCTTGCCCGAGCTGAAAGCAGTTTTCCAAGGAGCAAGTGAAGAAAGCGTGGTGGACTAGCTGTACTTCATGGGGTAGAGGAAGCCATGGCAACCTTGACCACCAACTATGAATCTAGGTATGTTTCTGGACCCATCTCAATACTTTAACAATTTCAATATGGTTCCCCAATCTGCACCAATTTCAGTTATGTGGTCTCAATATCAGTATCCCCCTTGGCAACAATGGGTTCCCCAGGCCAGTCCAAATCCTTCATGGAACCAGACCTGGCGTGGACCCTCTCCTACTAGACAGTTTCCTCAGCCTATGCCTCAACAGCAACTTCAATTGCCTTCCAATGCACCCCCAGGAAACCCAACCATTAGACCCCGGCTTACTATCCAGCCCAACCCAAATCCGAATAATAAAGGGGTCCAACAAACAGACGCTCTGAACCTTCCATCCTACAACATTTCTACCGCGGGGCTCAATGAGATAAATCTACGGTCTGGTCAGGTAGTAAATGCACCTACTTCGCCCATCATTACAGAACAATTTGACGGTGAAGATATAGAACCAGAACAAAGAACAATGAGGGAAATTCATATCAAAACGCAATAAATCAGACACCTCCCCAAGTTGTTCCTAATCAAGGTCATTTAACTTCTCCTCCCTACCCTGAAAGATTGACCTTGAGTAAGCCAAACACTCAAACAGAATTTGACTTCCTAGGGGAACTGCAGAATCTCTTTGTTAAAATACCCCTGTTACAAGCTATGAGGGATGTACCTATATACGCGAAAACCCTAAAAGAGTACTACTCAAAGAAACCAGGGAGGAAACCTACGGATCCATTAACCATTCATGTAGTGGGCAGACTATCCAATATCATGTTAGGAAAAATCATGCCTGTAAAATACGAAGACCCTGGGAACCCGATTCTAACAGTACAGATTAATGAGGTTGAAATCCCAAACGTACTGGTAGATTTGGGAGCGGCCATTAACATTATTATTGTTGAAACAATGAACACATTAGGACTTGGAAACATTAAACCAACCCCTACTATCCTGGAACTTGCAGACATATCCACAATTAAACCAGTGGGGAAATTAGAGGATGTGATCATTTCAGTAGACTCATGGCATTACCCAGTGGACCTCCTCATATTGCAGACCCAATCTTCAGTAGGTGGTCACCCATTCATCCTAGGAAGACCCTGGCTTGCAACTGCAGATGCCTACATAGGGTGCCGATCTGGGCACATGATTATATTGAATGGGACAATTACAAAGAATCTCACACTTTATCCTCCTGCAGAACCGAGCCCATCTGAAAAATCATTACCCAGTCAGAAACCTCTACCTGTAGAAGAGCCTGAACCTGAAAATGAAGATGTTAGACCTGTCCTCACTATTGGGCAGGCCCTTCAATTTAAAACAAAAACTGAAGATGATGGCATTAACGCTTTCATTAATGATTCCAGTTCTGTTTCCGATTCAACTCGACATATTCTAGAATCTGCTATGAGTTGTGAGATACAGGAAAATATTGAACCAGAAGATGACATTGAGGACATTCCTGTAACCTCATCCCGTAATAGTACTCCAATCGAGATTGAACCAGGGAAAACACTTAATATCAATCCAAACCTGTCTGAATCCCAGACAAAGCAGCTTTTGAAAGTCCTTCAAGATCATCAGAAAGCTTTTGCCTGGGATTATACCGACATGAAGGGTATTCCTGCCAACCTATGCACTCATCATATTTATATTAAGGAAGATTTTCGCCCTGTAAGACAGCCTTAACAGAGGATGAATCCTGCTCTCAAAAACATTGTCAAAGAAGAATTACAAAAATTGTTGGATGTAGGATTCATTTACCCCATCTCAAATAGCCAATGGGTATCCCCGCTAGTTATTGTTCCCAAAAAGAGTGGTAAATGGCGGATCTGTGTAGATTACGAGGAATTAAATAAGGCAACACAAAAAGAACATTTTCCTTTGCCATTCATTGACCAAGTCCTGGACACCTTGGTTGGGAAGAAGTTCTTTTCCTTCCTAAACAGATTCAGCGGATATAACCAG
Organism: Pinus albicaulis; assembly: GCA_034641835.2. NCBI lineage: Eukaryota > Viridiplantae > Streptophyta > Pinopsida > Pinales > Pinaceae > Pinus > Pinus albicaulis. The sequence continues at coordinate 760,220,847 of CM076580.1, forward strand.
ATCTAGATAGCCCCGGAAGACCAGGATAAGACAACTTGCACATGCCCTTGGGGAACCTTTGCATACTGGGTCCTTCCATTTGGCCTATATAATGGTTTTGCTACCTTCCAGAGGGCAATCTTGGGAATCTTTTCGGATTTGGTCGATGATAGCATTGAAATCTATATGGATGACTTTACTCCATATGGAAACTCATTTGAGGAAGGATTGGTAAATTTAGAGAAGGTACTCAAAAGATGTAAACAGACCCATGTATCTCTGAGTACAGTCAAATGCCATATGATGAGGGAAGAAGGAGTAGTATTGGGACATTTTCTCTCAGTTGCTGGAATTCAAGTTGATCCGGCTAAAGTAGAGGTAATATTACACTTCCCGGTACCCAAAACACCCACACAGGTATGCAGCTTTATTGGTTGTGCTGGTTATTACAGATGTTTCATAGAAAATTTTGCTAAAATAGCACATTCACTGTTTCAATTACTAACAAAAGATGCAGAATTCTTGTGGACAGAAGATTGTGAGACAGTTTTCATGGAAATAAAGGGGCTGGTGTGCACGGCTCCAATTCTCCGAGGACCTGATTGGGCATTACCATTTCACATACATACCGATGCTTCTCAGACAATAGTAGGGGTTGTTTTAGGACAGCAGATAGACAAAACACCGTACACAATCTACTATATCAGCAAGAATTTAATTCCTGCTGAA